>CM077878.1:111833200-112528200 GCA_039720435.1 Amazona ochrocephala | reverse complement strand
AGCAACAAATATTATAGGCCTATGGCTTTATTTTTGTTTCAACTGTTCCAAGCCTATTCTAGTCCAGAAAAACAACAGAGCTTAAGGGGAGTTTACTTATTTTGGCAATTTTCTGCATTGGATTAACGGTTTTGCTCACAACCTTTATGTTTTCAAGCATGCAATTCATCACAAAAGCTTTCATGTCTGGTTATCATACTCTGAATATTCCCTAAGTTGTAATAGATACTATTTATACTTTGTTGATGAAATATTTGGTCTGTAATGCAGTAGGATAGGTTTTGAGATGAATTTGAAAACTCATCACATCAATTTTATGTTTAGTTGTCCGAATTCTCCCCTTGTCCTACGTAATACCTCAGACTGGAAAAAATTAATAAAGATTTTTCATTTCAGTTTTTGTCCACTTTTTTACAAAAATATGTGGTTTCTTTGCACTGCAAATTTAATTCAAATAAAAGAAAGGCCTGCTTCCTGGGATCATTGAGGTATTACTTTTCCAAACTTTTTGCATTTTGTATGCACTTTACATTCAATTGTCACATGAAATATTATTAAATATACATGGAAAAATGGATTAATCTTTCTCTGTCAATACATGTTTTGTGGAAATGATTTATTTTACTTTTGATTTATTTCTTTTTTTGTCAAGAGAACTGCAACTGTTCAGCACAGACTAAAGCTTCAGCTGTTGCATCAAGTTACTAGTCTCTCCATTATGGAATTCTGAATCACTTACCATAATATAAACAAATTATAGATTTGACATAAATTTTCAGTTTCACAACTAATAGTTGAATCATAATTCAGACACTGTGAAGCTTGTAGTGAATCTGTGAATTTGATAGATGTCTTCTCCATCTGTATGTCATGAAAGCTTTGAAAGAACTGGATGACATTTCTTCTCGTTGATTTGATTCATACTGATGGTCATTTATTTACTCTCAAGAAAATATCCATTGCAATTTTTGCTAGATGTTAGCATATATGGCTTGTACTCTTAGTTTCACACTCCTAAATCCTGTCAACCATAAAACAAAATTCTGAACAATACTTCTCAGACATTTCACATTGTCTTTGAAGCCCCAGTATTGATCCAGTTTCTGACATCTGTGTTTCTGAGTTTGCTGGTATGTAAAATTAATGCATAACAATTATTACAGTGTTACAGAGCTGATTCAGTTTAAAATACTGGGCAAAATAGTGGATTATTTCTTCCCTATTTTATTCCTTTTGGTTATTTTCTCTATGGAGTACACAGCTTCAGAATGCAAATATCCCTTAGTATATGTGAGACTTACATTTTTGTATTATAGAATCATAGAATCAGCTAGGTTGGAAAAGACTTTTAAGATCATCCACACTTAATTTTATTCAATTTCATCAGGAAAACTCCTACAAATTCTTCAATAAACTGCCAAGCAGAGAGCTCTTAATTATTCAGCACAATTATAATATGTATAGGACAATATACTGAAGGACAATATATGTAATTTTAATTATTGCTATCATCAAGAGTTTTCCTTGCTACAGATAAGGTCCTTCCCGCTTGCAATGATGGGCAACTGAAATGCTTACATAAGTGTATGATGTGATGCAATGACATTTTCAAGTGTTGAAACTGAAGCATTTCTGACTATTGCATTCTTCAAAGGTGTTCTGGAGGATACCTCAAAGAACATCCAGTATTGCTATCTTCTTTCTTAGACAAATATTAACCCATGAATTTACAGAACTGCACCTCTGAATTTCATGCGTAAAACTCAGATTCTTTGATAAACTTTGAAATAAACCTAATGTTTATTAATAATGTGTTAGGAATAATTTAACATTTCTTTAATCTGTTTATTATCCTGCTACATTAGAGATATGAATTACAAAGAGATGGTCACAATAACTGTTTTATGGAAATGAAAAGTTAGAGGGTAATACCAAGTATCTGTTCATAAACTGCTCCATAAGGGAGAAAATGATCATGTTAAAATATTATCATATTATCCTTGTAGATGCAGGTTTTTGGATACAAATCTGCTACTCTATGGCCTTAAATCTAAACACTTAACATCTCATGATTTAGAAATTCTGTTTAGACCCAGAAATTGTGGCATGTCTACTTTAAAAATAATTTAATCAACCTGGTGTAATGCCACACATGGATGTTAGTGCATTATATTTCAAGTGACTTTTATGACAGTGTAACCTATTCCAAACCATAATAAGATTGTGAAGAGATTTTTGTGTTAGTTTTACTAAACTGGTTTAATTAATGCTGTCAGTTTAAATAATGTACTTCTGTCTGTAAATCAGCCTTCAGCTTTTATGTTCATGAAGAGGGAGTAATAATACTTACTCATTTCTCAGATCCTTAGGTGGAATATGCTATTGACATAGAAAACATTTTACTTGTTAGTACTAAAATGCAGGCTATAAGAAAAATGTACCCAGAAAGAATTCAACTGATTTTACTATAAACCTGAAACAAGGCAAGCGATACAAATTAATATTAGCCTCAGAGAAACTTTAAATCACAATTTCACTGCAGGTAAAAGACAGAATCCAATCTGTTCTCTGAATGTGAGTTGGGTTGTAGACTGGTCCCGAGAGTACGGATTGCACTGTGGGATAAAGCACAAGCAAAGTCTTGGAAGCTTTTCCATCTTTGTACAGTGATCCAGAAATTGCCCAGAGTATAATAAGGTTTTATAATTATTATTTTTGGTTTTGCTTTTGAAAACTTAACAGCAGATAAAATTACCTCATGCTACAGTGGAAGGAGAGCTCTCCCATATACAATTTAGATGCAGTTTCTCCTTATGAGTGAGAAGCTTTAGGTAAAAGACAGTGACTGCAGCAGCACGCTGGTGGGGATTCAGCATTTGTCACCAACCAACATTTCGGAATTCCTGAACACCTGCGCAAAAGCTCCGTCTTGATTTGTATTGATTTTCACCTTTCTTCTTTTCACGGTACTGACTCCCACCCAACACTCCAAACAAAAAAAACCAACCCACAATTAAAGCCATCTTCATCAATTGCTTACATTCACTAAAACCAGTGTCTTTTACACTGAACTACTCTGAGGTGCTACCTTATCTGTACATTTCAGTGTACAAAAATTTTAATGCTTTATCATCTACCTATCTTCAAAATTCCTCTGCTTTAGAAAGAAATAGGTGTGGGCCACATTCAGAAGGACCCTAGATAACCCTAAGGAAGAACTGATTAAGATGTCAACAGTTTTCTTAGCAAATACACTAGAAAGAGTTAAACTAGAGAAATGTATTTGAGGCCCATGTGCCAACTATGGCTGCATTTCAGAGTTCCTTTATGACCTTCAGCAAGGCATTTAATGTCTGCGCTCTAGGTTCCCCGGCTGTAAAATGGGAATAACTCTACTTACTTTCTGTTGTAGTCTATGAGGTTGAAAAATGCTGTGTAAGAGTTAAAATATTCTTGCAAGTCAAGCATGTATGTAAAAGAAAAGGAGTCTGCTTGAGCCTCCTTCTTACCTAATGTCCAGTGGCTTACACCCACTGGAGTTATTTTGGCATTTACAGAGTGATTGCTGATTTACCACATCAGAAGCAGGTCAGAGCCATGCCCACTGGATATGTGTTGACATAACTAACATGCTGCAAAAAACCAAGACTTGCAAAGATCAGGCTTACCAATATATAAAGATATGCACATTTTAGCAAAGTGAGAAAAAATGTACAAGAAAAAATTCAGTTTGATGATATAACATCAGTGCAAATTAAATTAATTCCTGGGGAATATATTTTGGATAAAGATCAAATAAATCCCTTTCGAGGGAAAGCTTGAAATAGGGCTTTGTTGAACATCATTAATGGTGTGGCTTCTCTCTGCATTGATTAAGCTCATTGGCTATGAGCAAGAAGGTTGCCCAGTGAGCTATCTCTTCTTTTTTTTATTATTATTTCAAGCATGTCTTGTTTGAAAGGGATAATTGTGCCCAGCAGATCTTGTTTCTAACGCTTCTTATATATAGCGAAATACAGTAATTTAACAGCTTGCTGGGGGAACAAGAATTTGTTCCAGTTCCTGATTTAAATGTTTATGCTAATTGCTATTTATTGGCTCAGATGCAAATGATAGGTTGGCCAAAGTGAAATTTTATGACGAGCAAACTCCCCCCTTTTGTGCAAATTGAAAAACTGAAACAAGAAGAGGATGAAATGAGCCGAAGATGGTCTTAATGGCTGCTTTTTAATGGGGAAGATAAAATTAAGACTGATTTACGTGGCCAACTCCCCTGTTTTCTCTTATCAGCTCATTTGGCAGGAAAAATGGAAAAGTAATTGTTCTTCTTTCAATGTGGGCCTCAAACCATTATTTATTGGCTGAAATTAATCGCTGTTTATCCTTCATTCACGTGGAAACCGCTCTATCAGCATTATGAACCCCAGCAACTCAACTAGTCCCTTGCAATTTAACCAATAGCAAGCTCAGATCCTGATGAGCCGTGCCTTAATTTTCTGGGCTGTGGGAGTTAATGAAGACTCCTTTCTTAGGTGGACATATTTGTATTTCTACAACATTAATAACAAAGGCTCTCACTTTCTTTTCTGCAGCATACAAACTCTTTCTTTTAGAAGGGAAAAAATAAAGGACTATTCATAAAGCTGGGCAGGGTTAAAAGAGAAGACAGAGAGAAGACTGACATTTCCTTTCACAGGGAAATTCCTTGAGAACTGAATAATGTGATAAGTAACTCTTTGATCCCCTGAAGAAGTCCCCTGTTCCAAAGTGTGTAGTGCAATTGCAGTGCTTTGCCACTAAACAGTGTTTTTATTTATCCTTTCCTCCTTATGTTTTATCTTCACTGCATCCACCTTCCAGCCTGGGAAGTTCACTGTATCAGCTGCCTGTGCATTTAATGCCAAAAGAGAATTATGCAGCTGGGACAGCTACAGCTGCATCTTATCTAATTCTGCCTAAGGGAGCCAACTGGTGCTGGCAACATGCACTTCAGGCAGAAGTCCTTTTCTGCTTATTTTTGAGATGACGCAAAGCATCACCCAGTTCTCCTTTCCACATAGCCAGAAGGAGAGTCAAATGCTCGCCTTTCCTTTGCTTTTCTTTTTTCCTTCCAGCCCCAGAATGCCCTTGGAAATGAGATGTTTGATTTCAGCAGCAGTAGCAGCTGCTGCTATGAAAGTACCAGCAATAAGCGAATACAGTTTACATTGTAATAGAATGAAAAATGGATTATTAAGCAGACACCATAGAAACTGCCCTGCTGGCTCAATGCTTAAGTGTGTCGAGTCCACTGTTGTGTCCATGACAGTGGCCAGCGGAGAGGATAAAGCAAAGGTGTGAAGCAGTCCTGTTTGTTGCCTTCAACTAAGGGCCAGTTTGATTTCTAATTGTTCAAGACAGGCTGAAACCCTGAAGCATGAGTTTTAAAATATTTAAGACGAGCAAAACCAGCAATGGATGAGGAGTATGCTTCTGGTTAACATTGCTTCTGAGCATCACTGTCAGGAGCATTCACATGCTTAAATATACTGGTATTCAAAAACTATCCCAACCCTCCTCCCTTCACGGTACCTAAGAATGAAGCTACATTGAATAAGTCTTAAGTAAAGCAATATGTGCTGCAGTTTAGACTTTTGCAATCTTTTATATAATAAGATGTACTCATGATGTCTCTGTCTATTAATGTTGAGAGGGAGAGGAGTGGACATACTCTCTAGTATCTGCCATGGGCCTGATATAAAATCACATCAGAACTCAATAGACATTTTTTCCACCAATTTACTTATGTTTTGGATCTGCTCCAAGATCTGTACATTGACATTTTAGGAAAGGCAGAGGTAGCGAATTTGTCTTGGGTTTATAAACCCTGTAATGAATTTCTAGATGCAACTTATGTTCCGCTATCTTCTTAGAGAGGGCAGGAATCTGCTACCTATGTGCAGGACTCTGATACTGGTATTAAAAGCAATAAAAAAGTTTTAGTTAACAAATCAATTAATTTACAGATGAACATTTATGCCTCGTCAATACATGGTTGGAAACCTTAAGAGAATACCAAAGAGAAGAATGTAACATTTCACAAATGCAAATGTAACAATTTCACAAATGGAAATGCTCCATTTGGCTGCTGTACTCTCACAGGCAGAAATTAGAAAGTTTCTTCATTTTGTTGCTTACCTCAACTATGGCCTTGATCCTGCTTCCAGTTAATTCAGTGGGAGGTTTGCCGTTATCTTGACTGTGATTGTGTATATTGAAATACCCCTTTTTTTCTCGTTAAAGGCAAGCCTGAGTCCTGGAGCAAGTTCTGATTATATTTTGGTCCAACTGGCTGAACTTGATGGCCAAAATAAAAGATATAATCCTGCACATGAAAGCTCCATAGAAAGTCTGAATTTAGAGACGCTGACTATGCAGTAAATCTCAATACATAAAAGGTATGTGCCGAGCTCAGGCTTTCTGTCCCGAATGCAGTTTAATTGTTTAATTTCACCTGTAAATTGAGTCCAAGCTCCTGAGAAAACTTGGGAGGATGATTCAATACCTAAAACTTAGCTCGAGTTTTTGAAGCTAAGGACTATTTCCAAGTCAGAAGACTATCATAATATATTTCAGTGCATTTCCAGAGTCGTTCCTACCTAATGCATCCCACTTGTCTTCTTAAGGAAGACTAAGTCTATCTTTATATATTTTGGACTGTTGTTCTATCAGGGAGTTTAGCATGCATGGAGAGTTTCAGTGAAAAGGAAAGACTGATCTTTCACTGTCCAGTAGACCTAAGACTGGTCATTAGTGCCAAGGTGAGTTCTTGTATACTGATAATCATTCTTGCCATCACAGTAACGTGCTTTTCTATTCTATCATCCAAAGTATTGTGGCTTTAAGACAAAAGACATGGCAAACAACAGATCTGTTCATTTTGACTTTGCCAGTTTTCCAGCTATGTCACTAAATCCAACAAAGTTGAAGTTAGCTAAGGACCCAGGATGTTTTCAGAGGTAAAAGCTCTTTTTATATTATTTTGGTGATTAAAATATTAAAATGATAAAAAGATTGTTCCTACCCATTTAAGATTTTTCACATTAGTTTTCATAATAGTTAAAGTCCACTTACTCATTTTATGGGTCCTACACCTGAGTCAGAGCAATCCCAGGCACACATACAGGCTGGGCAGAGAAGAGATTAAGAGAAGCCCTATGGAGAAGGACTTGGGAGCGTTTGTCGATGAGAAAATGAACATGAGCTGGCAGTGTGCACTCGTAGCCCAGAAAGCCAACCGTTATCCTGGGCTGCATCAAAAGGAGCGTGACCAGCAGGTTGAGGGAGGTGCTCCTGCCCCTCTACTCTGCTCTTCTGAGACCTCACTTGGAGTATCGTGTGCAGTTCTGGTGTCCTTAACATAAAAAGGACATGGAACTTTTGGAACAAGTGCAGAGGAGGGCCACGAGGATGATCAGGGGACTGGAGCACCTTTCATATGAGGATAGGCTGAGAAAGTTGGGGCTGTTCAGCCTGAAGAAGAGAAGGCTGTGTGAAGACCTCATAGCAACCTTCCAGTATCTGAAGGGGGGATATAGGGATGCTGGGGAGGGACTCTTCATTAGGGACTGTAGTGATGGTACAAGGGGTAATGTGTTCAAACTTACACAGGAGAAGTTTAGATTGGATATAAGGACAGAATTCTTTACTGTGAGGGTGGTGAGGCACTGGAATGGGTTGTCCAGGGAAGCTGTAAATGCTCCATCCCTGGTGGTGTTCAAGGCCAGGTTGGAGAGAGCCTTGGGTGGCATGGTTTAGTGTGAGGGGACCCTGCCCATGGCAAGGGGGTCTGCAACTACTTGATAATCTATAGGTCCTTTCCAACCCTAACTATTCTATGATTCTATGACTCTATAGGTGGGCCTTAAATGCAGCTGTACCACTAATTAAATCCTCTTTTGCCTTGCTGACTATAGTGCTTTCCAGCCAAATTTCACAATTGATACTGAATACACTCTGATGTCACAGCTCTTGGGAGATACAAGAGCCTTAAAGGGATCTGGTATTGTATACTATTTTGCTTTGTTTATACTCTACAAAGGTGATAAGTATTTAGGGAATATAACCTGATTATACAAAATCCTATGTGAGGGAGCTCACACCAGAATATATTCTCAGCAGCAAAAGGTGTTTCTAGGAGAATGCAAGGTATGCAAGATGTTTCTAGGACAATGCAAGGTATGGCAAGCTACCTGGGGAAAGTAAATCACAGCTATACATCCAGTGGCTGCTTCTTATTGATGTGTTGGACAGGAGCTCGGCTTTAGATAGCTGAAATTTGTATACATATGTAATCCACCTGTACATGTAACACACCCATACCTGTTTATCTGGAAGTATTTATGTAATTTGGGATATACTTCAATTCTTTGAAGGGGGTGTAAGATAAACACACTCAGATGAGTGTATCATAGTTTAGCTCCAGAGCAACCAAACAGAAATTGAATGTGAATGACTGCACCCCCTCAGAGATACTCTGACATTTATGTGTGTTGATCTAGGAAATCCCCCAGGTTCTGTTTTACCCTTGCAGTGAATGCAAGTCCCAGGTAATGTTTCTGACTCCTTTAGTAATTTGGGAACTTATTCTCTGTTGCCTCACACTTTGGACTGTCATACTACCTGCACAAATTGCGTACAAAACACCGCAGGCTCCATTTTCACATTTATGTCAGTGCATATATATCAGTTTATACCACCAGAGATGGTGGCCCTACATTCTGATTTGGCAGCTTTTTAATCTCACTTTGCACTGGAGAAATAGATGTACAGCCCATGATAATGGGAAAAAACAGTACTTCAGATGTATTTGATGGTGAAATCATTTCAATTCCCTCCTCTTCAAAGCAAGTGCAATATTTTCCTCACAGGCGTGTTGGGAAAGCCTTGCTCTTCAGCTCAGTTGCTAAGTCATCTGAGAACAAAGAACTGTCTTGTTTTTTCTAGGATTTTGTCAACTATTCGTCCCAAGCTAATGGACTCAAGCTGAAGTCATCCTCTTCCATTAATATGGCAAGCGCATTAGGGAGAGAGGCAACCAGTTAAACTTTCACATATTTCTACCATCCTGGTTTCTGAAGGTAAAGCTGCCCTAATTGGTCTTAATGAAATATAGCCAGCCTTGGTGTAATGCATTTCTTGGCACCCTTTTTCTAGGAGCACATGATCTTAGAGATCTTAGAGCTAAGACTCCTGGATCTGGTTTGGCCCTACACAGACTAATATCTTCTGAGTCTGAGTTTGATTCAGTTATTCCTAATGCAAAACATACAGCATGCTTTACCCAGCCTTATTACCATTCTTTATATATTTCTAAGCTTTAAGAGCCCATTTTTCAAGACAGTGGGACTAGAAATTCATAAAATACACAGAATGAATGAACAATGGGATTTCAGACTAGTAACATTAATTGCACCTGATAAAGGATGGTGAATGTTCTCACAGCTCAAAATTTAGTAGCTCCTCCCCCAAAAAAAAGTTATATTGCTGTATTGCTGTCCCTTTTAACAGTGATGCTTTTGTATCTAATATGGATTTTTTGGATCCAAGGGAACTTCTTGCCTGCCTACATTCTTCATCATTAAGACTTACATGTAAAAACATCACAACCAAACTGACAGACAGGAGACCACCCAGCTCATCATTTCATCTTGACATAGTTATGTATGTTAGCAGATAGAAAGTTTCAATAAATAAATTCATTATTTTAAAACTATATAAAATACATTTAGTCATGTAAAAAAAAAAATCCTAGGTATTCTGACAAAAAATAGAATTTTATTCAATTATTTTATCATGGCACATAATCTGATGTTCACAAAGATACTGGAAGATTTACACTAAGATCATAAAGCAGGTGATTTCAGTTGAAGGTTGAAAAGAGTTAGGATTGGAAGAGTTTCAGTCCAGATTCACCTGTCCTTTGCAGTCAGCTGTTTACTCATATTTGTCACTTTAGACAGGGGCAATTTCTTTGTTGAGGAAATAATCTATGCTATGTTGGGTGAGGAAATAGATATTCCTTTTTAAATCAGTACTGTGGCTTTAGGTTCATCTAAAATTTCTGAAATGTATATTGGTTCTAAACACTTAGTGGCTGTTTATCTACATAATCCAGACACTTAGTGGCTGGATCTACATACATCAAACTAAGTGTGTTTGGACTTTAGGGGACAAAAAAGAAAAAGATAAAGAAAAAGAAAAAGAAGAAAAAGGAAAAGGAAAAGGAATAGGAAAAGAAAAAGAAAAAGAAAAAGAAAAGAAGAAAAGAAAAAGAAAAAGAAAAAGAAAAAGAAAAAGAAAAAGAAAAAGAAAAAGAAAAAGAAAAAGAAAAAGAAAAAGAAAAAGAAAAAGAAAAAGAAAAAAAGGAAAGAAAGAAAAGAAAAGGAAAAAGAAAAAAGAAAAAGAAAAAGAAAAAAGATAAAGAAAAAGAAAAAGAAAAAGAAAAAAAGAAAAAGAAAAAGAAAAAGAAAAAGAAAAAGAAAAAGAAAAAGAAAAAAAGAAAAAGAAAAAGAAAAAGAAAAAAGGAAAAAAAGAAAAGGAAAAAGAAAAAGAAAAAAGGAAAGAAAGAAAAGAAAAAGAAAAAAAAGAAAAAGAAAAAGAAAAAAAAGAAAAGAAAAAGAAAAAGAAAAAGAAAAAGAAAAAGAAAAAGAAATAGAAGAAGAAGAAGAAAAAAAGGAAAAAAGAAAAAGAAAAAGAAAAAGAAAAAACAAAGAAAGAGAAAAAGAAAACAAAAAAAAAAAAAGAAAAGAAAATTAGACCTAAACCATTATGGGGATTAACTTTTTGTTATTGCAAATTTGGTTTTCACTTCTTACTCTGACAGACATATGTATGTATAAAACTTCCAACACACATTGTCAATCTGTAGGCTTTAAATAAACACATGTAAGAAGTTCTGACAACTTTCATGTGAAACGTGAAGGGTCATGACCCAGCTCAAACTCATGTGTTTGTGTGAGGCCTTTCTGTTCAGTGTGCAGTTCCATAAATGTGGTAAAAAAGAGGAATAAATAGGTATGAAAGGTAAATAAATAGGACAACCAAATAAATCACCAGAAATGAGCCCTTCACCATTATATAATTTATATGCAAACAGTCGAAGGCTAGCTTGAATCTAGTCATCAGATAGAAAAATCTTCTCTTGTGCTACCAGGAAATAAGGCAAATTTTGTTTAGATTTCTATCAGGGAAAATTATTTCTCAACTTTCTTTTCTCCCATCAAACATACAGTTACAGGTGCAGATGTCCTGAAGTAGATATGTTAAGATTAGTTCAAGTTTTAGATACTGATATACTTGAATATTGCAACAGTTCATATTTCAAAGCCAGTCATGAATGAGGTAAGATATAGGTACCATAAATACTTGGCAATCACCATATTCTAGTGTCAGCAAGTGACAGACAATATTGGCTTACTCTTGTCTTATTCCTATACTGTAATATACAACTCATGTTGGAGCTCTGGCACTGATACATCTCTCACATAAAGTGTTTTAGAAAACCCAGCTTTTCTCCTTTCATTCTCCTCCACTGAAGTCAAACCAGCTATGTATGTTCCTTACTTTAGGAAAGTATTTGCTTATTTTCCTTCTCATGACAGCAAAATGAGTTTAAGGCTCCACTGACTTTAGTGAAACACAGTAGTGCTAGTTTTCTAATGTTACAATAGAAAAATCCTTCCGATAAGCAGGGTGATTGCAATCATTCAGGGTTGATGAAGGTGCTCTGAGGGTGTTTGCAATCTTTCAGTCCCCTGCCTTAGTCAAAGTTAACAGTGAAGGGGTCATGGTAACAATGTGGTGCTTTTGGGACGTACATATTTGTCTTCTAGATACAGGCCAAAATTCACAAACTTACATCATATGCTTACAGTAGAAACTCTCTCACAGTAGAGACAGGCCAGATTTGAGCAAGTCTTTGATAAGTGATACGTTCTTTAGCTCAACAGCACCTCACAGAACTGCCAAATTGAAACTTTTTCAATTGAAGTATTTCTTTTTATGATAAGTGGCAACTTAACCTACTATGGGAAGAGAAACATAACTCATTGTTCATTACTGTGCTGTCCTTTATTTTGTATTAATGCATAGAATCATAGAATCAACAAGGTTGATTCACTTTCACAAGCTGAGCGGGTTTTATTTATCCAGCATATTAGCCTATACACTGCATCTGACAAATGTGTTGAGGTATGCGTTAGATTTCGGCTGACATCTGTATCTCAAAATAAGAAATGCTAAGTGTCATCCACCCTCAAAATGAAAATAAAAGAAAGGCATGGAAAAACATCAATATCAGTTAAAATGTCAGTTGAATTAAGCAAGAGTGGTGTGATTTGTACCCATGAGGGGAGAAAAAAAGCACAGCAGGTATGTTAGAGGTGCAAAAAAATATTGAGTTTCGCACATAGCATGTAGGAGATGACAAGTCTGCTGGCACCTGCCTGCTCATGGGGGGCTGCTGGGATCAGAGGATAATACAGACTGTGCCATGATACTGAGAAATGGGAAACAGAGACAGGGCAGGGCAATAGATTCATCTCTTGTCTTGCTTAAGCCTGAATTGCTTTACGCTCATCTCTGGGCTCACAGAATTGGGAAAGACCAAAACTCAATTACCAAGAGTGTTAAAGCACAATGACAGACCCTCCCTTGTAAGACTTAATACCAGATTAAACAAACCATAAGAAATATAGGTGGAGGGAGGACTGGAATGAAATAAGTGAAGAAATCTAGGCTGAAAGAAATGTGTAAACACCCCTTGAAGGTTGTGGGACAGGTAGAGAAGGAAAGGGGAAAAGCCAGGCCCTCGAGCAGCAGGAGTCTGAGCAGCAGATTGGGAAGCAGAAGCAAGGAGGAAGCAAAGGCAAAGCCATCATCTGCTCAGGCACCACAATCAGGGACAATGGTGCAGACATCTCTGTTGTGGAGAGCTTTCTTCTCCTGGGCTGGGGAAAGCAGCAATCCCTTAGGCCCCCTTCTGTTTGCTTTGTATGAAATGTGTTTCCCATCACTTTTTCTATTTCACTTATTTTATCTGCCTCTTTCCTTACTTCTGCTGAAATAATTTCAGAAAAATAGAGAAACCTACACATTCTAGATGTGTTTGTGCATGTGGTAATGGCAATTGAATGCATCTGCAATTAGCTTTCAAATCACTTAACTATTAGTTTTTCTTTTACCATGAACATTTCCCAGGAAGAGTGATGTCAAAATTTCATTTGTCTGTTATATATCCCTGTGCTAAACTCTGATTGATCACCTAGCCCTTCCCTACGACCGAAATAGCTGCATTGTAGTGAATCTGTATGCAGCATACTGGCTAAAAATACTGGGAGCTGCTGAGACAAAAGGCTAAATAGAAATAAAATGTAAAATATGTGATCTCTGTTTTGTCACTATTAGTTTGAAGCTTGAGCAAGAAACCCCAAATATGAGGTGTGCAAAATTATCTTTACTGATAACCAAAACATTAATAAATAATAAAATGGATAAATTGTTTGTTAGTTTTGTTTTTCCATAGAATCATAGAATCATAGAATAGTTAGGGTTGGAAAGGACCTCAAGATCATCGAGTTCCAACCCCTGCCATGGGCAGGGACACCTCCCACTAAACCATGCCATCCAAGGCTATGTCCAACCCCACCTTGAAAGCCGCCAGGGATGGAGCATTCACAACTTCCCTGGGCAACCCAGTCCAGGGCCTCACCACCCTCACAGTAAAGAATTTCTTCCTCACATCCAATCTAAACTTCCCCTGTTTAAGTTTGAACCTGTTACCCCTTGTCCTCTCACCACAGTCCCTAATGAAGAGTCCCTCCCCAGCATCCCTATAGGCCCCCTTCAGGTATTGGAAGGCTGCTATGAGGTCTCCACGCAGCCTTCTCTTCTTCAGGCTGAACAGCCCCAATTTTCTCAGCCTATCTTCATATGGGAGGTGCTCCAGTCCCCTGATCATCCTCGTGGCCCTCCTCTGCACTTGTTCCAACAGTTCCATGTCCTTTTTATATTGAGGACACCAGAACTGCACACAATACTCCAAGTGAGGTCTCACGAGAGCAGAGTAAAGGGGCAGGAGCACCTCCCTCAACCTGCTGGTCACTCTCCTTTTGATGCAGCCCAGGATATGGTTGGCTTTCTGGGCTGCAAGCGCACACTGCCGGCTCATGTTCATTTTTTCATCAACCCACACCCCCAAGTCCTTCTCCGCAGGGCTGCTCTGAATCTCCTCCCCGCTTTGAAGAAAAAAAAATGTTGAAAGCAAAAATATTTAATCATGGAGTCATAGAATCATTCCATAGTTAGGGTTGGAAAGGACCTTAACATCATCTAGTTCCAACCCCCCTGCCATGGACAGGAACACCTCCCACTAAACCATGCCACCCAAAGCTCTCTCCAACCCCACCTTGAACACCGCCAGCGATGGAGCATTCACAACTTCCCTGGGCAACCCATTCCAGTGCCTCACCACCCTTATAGTGAAGAATTTATTCCTTATATCCAATATAAACTTCCCCTGTTATAAGTTTGAACCTGTTATCCCTTGTCCTATCACTACAGTCCTTAATGAAGAGTCCCTCCCCAGCATCATATAAATATTATATAAATATAAAATATAAAATATAAAAATATAAAATATAAAAATATAAAACCTAATATAAACCAGAAACAGAAATGTTTTTTCATGTCTTAATACTGAAATAACTTTTAAGTTTATATTATCAATAGTTTCCTGGAATTGCAGGAAAATGTTAAAGAGATTTTTTCAGTTTTGAAGTGCTAGTGTTTTAAAGTATTTTTTAAGAAAGATATAAGTTTAAGTGAAGTTGCATTTTCTCTGCCAACTTGATTTAATAGAAAATTATCTGACAATAAGATCTTTCTTACACTATCTAAAGCTTTTAAAATTTTCCAAGTATTTAGTGTAATAACTCATGACTGCATCCTAGCTATACTTTCAAATTCAAAATGAAGGAATAAATAGAGGTTTTACTGGTCACTCATTAATCTCCAGTTTCCCCAGATCCTGCTGATCCTTCTCTCCCTCTAATTTTTTTTTTTTTAGATGAATCCCTATGAAATTCAAAGAATAATACCTTCCACATTTGCTTTAGATGGATTTCTGCTGCATGGTTGAGAAGATGATGCTGTGGTTATTTAATTTGTTGAAGTGCCTAGAACTTGGGATGGGTGCTTAGGTTCTTTTTGTATGTAAAACAAAATAAACCAACTGCTACAGCAATGTCTATAACTGGTATAACCTGGAAGCTCTGCTCCTGATATCATTCCTATATGCTTTTTATTTTACTGGACAGAAGACTGACATTCCATCAGCAGATCTACGTAGTGGGTAATTTGGGGCATGAAATACCTGCTTCAGCACATCACTTCAGCGAGCACATAGCTCTTTACATGAACTCAAGTTTCACTGACTTGGAAGTTTAAACATTAGTGATTCTCAATAGGGCTGTGATGAATAAAGCCATGGTTTCTCAGCCTGGAGGCTACCAATCAGCACAACAAATGAGGAGATCTGGAGAAAAGGCTCTGCCCAGGCTTTCCAAAGACCTACAATGCAGTCCTTTCCAATCAGGATTTGGGATCCCCTTATCAGCCTTGGTGCAAATACATGCCCCAGCCCAGCTCCAGCAACAATGGAAGGCTGCATTCAGCGGGTATGATTTTTGACCCTCAGAAAATATGGGACCTAGATATCAGGTTAAAATAATCTGCTGGTTGTTGTGGGAAGCCACTTTTCCTCCTGCCATTTTTTCCATAAACTTCTTCAGAGCAAACACTTGGAAAATGCAGTGTAAAGACAAGTGCTTGGTTTGGGCAGCCACTCAACTGTACCTGCCCTGCACGAACGATTGCAACATTCCTATTTTGGCTAATGACTTCACACTTTAGATCACCATGATATCACAGAATGGGGTTTTAGCAGATTTGAATTCTGTCAAAATCTTTACACTTTATCCACCTTTATACTGAATCCCGGAGAAGCTCCAGTTAATCTTCTTTAAGGCCCTATTCGCTTAATGGAAACGCTTAGCTTCATAATTGCTTTGAGCCTATTGCTATTCCAAAAGGAAAATATAATAATCTAATGGTATTGTCTCTATAAGCGAATGAGAATTTCAGGAGTGGATGTTGGTGCCACCCATGTGATCCGGAGAGGTTAATGCAGTTAAAGTTATTTCACAGTCCATTAAGGAGCTTACGGTGACCCATCGACCTTTGAGCCAACAACATGGAATCCATTATCATCACAACGGAGGAGCCGGGGCTCCACGGGCTCTGCAGTGGGCCCAGGAAATCCCAAGTTAGTACTTAGTCTAAAAAAATGCACTTTTCTTTCTGCTTCTTGGGTATGGCTATTAATACACCCTCCCATAATTTGTAACATTAACATTGCTGAAGGTACAGAAAAGGACATTGAAATGAAGACGTCAAAACTGCTGACTTGGTTCAGAGTATGATAATATTGGCTACATATTGAAAACGGTGGATATATATAACAAGAGAGATCAAGATGAAGAAAGTCAAGGAACTCAGGGAAATTGATGATACATTAGGAAAGGCTCTGAGATTAATTTAAGCAAATAATAGCTTTACTTCACATTTTATGGTACCACGGGATTAGCTTTTTGTTGTGGTTTGGGTTCTTTGTTTGTTTTTTAGGATTATCTATATGCTATAGATACTTCGGAGGCAAAAAAAAGACATCAGGAGTTTACTGTATGCAGCATTGGCACCTTTTAGCTATGCAGCTATAGTTAATTTAAATTCTTTTATCTAAAGCATTTATTATTTCTTACTATAACTATTTGATGAAAATCCTACTAACACTCTGTAGCAGATGTATCCATATGTATGTTTTATAATTTTAAAATAAATACATATCCTGCAATGTACATAGGAATTTTCAAGAGGTAATGGTCACACAAAACCCAAAAAGCAAAGAAGTGTCATGGATTTTACTCTAAAACTGTTGAAAATGCAACCCTCCAGGTTGCTTAACAGAATTAATACGAATAATGAGATGATGCTCTGTGCTTGCAATTATGTCACTTTTAATACAAATTAAATTGTTAAAATTCTAACATGGAAAAGATCCTGTCCCAAAGCTCCATAAACATTAAATAATTTGATGCTGTAAGCATCAAGGCTATATGTATTTTTCTATGCTTGGAAATGAAAAGGTAAAAACAAATCTTCCTAAAATACATACAAGAAATTAAGGATCACAGCACTGGGAAGTTGGGCAGTGTCTTTGATACTTTAGGACCCCTTTTAACTAATTAAGACATAAGATTGCCACAAGCACTGCCTCTTGTGTTTGTGGAATGGTGGTACTGAAAGAGGGAAAGCCTGACAGCAAAAAAAGCATTCCCATTTCAAGAATGTAAAGCAATAACATTTTTTCATAGCTGTCTGCTCAAATAATTGGAAACAGGGTTATGTCCTCCTGATTACTCTCAGGAAAAAAGTGTCCTGATGATATGTTTTAATCACAGCACTTCAGGTAAACTTTGCATCTTTACTATGGAAAGCTTTCAGAAGACAGGCTGAGATCCTTTGCTACAAAACACAATTAACATTTGCATGTATCCTAATTTTCTGTATCATGTCATTAGAGATATTATGAAAATAGCACATTGAGGTTGGCTTATGTAAGCAACATAACAGGATATTTTGTGAACTTCCAGAATATATGTTAGCTAACTGCATAGTTTCTCTTTTACTGAAAAATGTAATTAGCTAAATAGTTTTCTTAAACAATGGAGATAATCTTTCTATGACTCTTTTAACAAACATGAAATAAGGGAGCAAATATGTGGAGTGCTGTGGAACTGTTTGCATCACTGCAAATGTTAAAACACCTCTTTAAAAACATTGGGGTTTAGCATACTGTCATTAGCTAAATAATTCAGTAAGCAGGGATAGTGAGGGGAGAATGACAATTTGAGTACTAAATAAGGACTAGCCTTGAAAGATATTTTATGAGATACATGTTATTTTAGAAAACTGGTGAAGTCATCAGGATTTTACCTGAGAGCAATTCTGTCCTGGCAATTTTTTTCTAATTCAGGTCCTTATTTTTAATGAGTAAGGGGTCATTTTGTTAATTCCTACACTCATTCACTACAGCAGTTTACAGCTTAACTGAGCTCCAGTTCTCTCTCTCACACGCACACACAGAAGCACTCTCAAATACATTTGCAGAGCAGCAATTATTGAGAAAGTAGCCAGGGTAAATGTAGGTGGATGTAATAATATAAAACAAGTAATTAATCATTGGGTGTAGGATTCATTATGTCAACAAACTAGATGAAGCCTCCTTGGGAATGTGATATAAAACAATATGTAAGAATGATTTCTTTAAAGTGACAGGTAAAGACAATAAATCAAAAGTCTATCTGACAAAGCAACATATCCATAAAACTGTATTATTTGGGACCAGGAAGTGTAGATACCGTTACTGCAAAAGAAGATACCTTTCATATAGTTTTTCTGCAAATAGTATTAATAAATGGCATATCAAATCAATGGGTATATTTTAACACATCATGTAGATGAAGAAATCATATAGAGATCTTTTTATACATGATTTTTTCCTACGGACTTGAGAACTTTCTTGGAGATTGTAGGGAAAGGCATAAAGATCATGCACACTCCTGAAGACTCTACATTTTTGAGTAGCAGTGGAAGAAAGAAATAACATAGACGTACAGTTAGGAAGTCCCGTTACAACATACAGGCAGCAAGCAGAAGCTGATTTTTCTATGCAGAAACCACATACAGGACTACACATTTCAAGCAGGAAGTTAGTAATAACTTGTTAGTGAAATAGCAAGCGAGCAGTGAAAATCTTTGAACATAAATGGAGCTCCAAAGTGAGTCTCAGCCTTCAGTAGCCAAAAATATACCAGTTCTTGGCTGAAAGACATAAGTGCTATTGTGAAATTGATATCCCTCCTTGGCTTATTCCCAGGCAATATGTTGCCTTTCTGGGGGCTGATCAATGTGATTGATGTGATGTGTGAAATCCAGGAGGGAGCTCCCCTTTAATCAAACCCACTGTCCTCCAGTGATAGGCAGCTGTGGACTAACATGTTCTTCTACCTCACTCCCTCTGGTTTCCCTAAGAAATTGGTACAGGCAAATACAAAGAAAACAGGAGGGGGCAGAAAAATGAACTGCTGCACAGGACATGAGAGGGCAGCAATCGAGTGGTGGATTTATTCCTTAAAAGGAAAAAAGAGAGGCTGTGACTCCACTTGCAGCCCCAAGGCTGGCTCAAAATAGGCAGCCCGCTTCTGTGCTGCACTGGCCCCAGAGACAGCAAGGAAGGTATTTTAGCACCATGCCCCAGTGCTGGATTACCCCCAGCATCCTTCCCATTGCTTCCCCTCAGTGTTGGTACTGATCTGAGTGCATTGCACTGCTTTGGGCCAGCACGTAGGGAAAATAAATAGGGCTTAAAATACCTTAAAAGGTTGGACATTGCTTTGCTCTTGCAGACATGATGTCATTATCTGTGCAAAGAATTTTAAATACTGCCCTGTTTTAATTTTACACGTCACTGGCTTATGATCTTATAAGGATGCTATAAGAGGTTTCTCTTCTGCTTGTACAACAAAAAACATGCTGCATGTGACCACCTGCTGCTGGCTTTGTACTTCATGCAGGACACCCTTTTTAGCTAGACAGCAATTAAATTGTTAATACTTCCCTAGCGTGTGAATGAATTTAATTGATCTAGCTAAAAAGATTAACGTTACAGCATGATCTTCTCTCTCTGATTTTTTTTTCTTAGAGGCTGATTCTCATAATTGTAAAGATTTCAGAGGTACAAATCTCATTTGGTTAACTTTTTCCACAATTTGCTGTATTATTTTAATACTTGATTATCCTATCTTGATGCCAGTTAATTACGTCACAAGCAATTGTCTAAGAAATTCCATCCAGGCCTCCCACGGAAAATTAATATGTTTTTAATGTTACCCCAAGATAAAACAACTCATTCTCTTTCTGAAACAGAGCAGGTGAGAGAGCTTTGCAGCATAAATGTGTTGTTGAATTCAAAGGTGCAGTAGCCAGAGTAAATATACTTTGAAGAACATCCATAAGAGGTGGATAAATAACAATCTAGCAAAGCTTTTAACTGTATCCTGACTGTAAGTGTGTGAACAATCTCACAGAGTCTATACCACTAATCATAGACCACACAGTGTTTTATAATAATGAGCTTACAGTGATAAGATGGGGTATTTTTCACTGAATTTGAATATGGTGTTTTGAAACTGAAAGAGCAAACGCTTTGTTTGGTCCAGCTATTCTGCTGTCAAGACTTTAACCTGACTGTCAGATTTTATCTGTTTGCCATTGCAGTTACGAGTTGACAGCCCGGAGAATATCCCGGCAGTGTTAAACCCTTACGTGAGTAGTACCACACAGCTTTTGGGGGATGCATGAACATGCTGATAGACCTCCCTGCAACAAGACCTACCTTTCCTCTTTGCCTTTCTGAATACAGAAAATGTATTCTTATTTGCATCACCCAAGACCATTTTTTGTTGGAGAGCAGACAACAATCTTTGATGTACAAATGCATTATAAGAGAATTGAAAACTTTATTCTCCTTCCTTTATTTCCATGTTGCACAAGTCAACCTAATGATTTCAGATTGAGGCAACACTGCTCAACAACTTCACATTGAATGGGAAGAAAAGCCACTCAACTCATGCCATGGGGCAAATGTAAATATCAAGAAGGTAGAATTTGCCAGGGTACCACATTTAAAGCTGAAATTTGTAAAATAGTATAGTCATAAATGAAACAAATTAACAGATACATGCTTAGAAAATTGAATACAGTAAATAGGAAACCCACCTAACTAGCTCTTATCTATTCTAAAAACACTTTCTACGTGTAAGCACATAGTAATTTGTATTTATACACTCACAAAACACCTCCTTTAAAACAAATTTCAAAGGTCTTAGCTACACCAATGTTCCTCCAAATCCAAAGTAATAACAGTATTAGAACTAGAACATAATTGTTTGCCTTCTTTGAAATTCAATAGCTTTTTTATTTTAAATTACTTTTTTAAAAATTCTTCTTCTCAATGTAAAAACACAGAGCAGTATTCCTGGAGTTCTCCTTCACTACCATGTGAAATGTCTGACTACCAGAATTCTGGCTGCCAAAGCCTGACTTGTCATCTTCCTTATTAAAAATGTCCTTTTCATGGGACAGCCTTCATAAAACACAAAGGAGTATGATACTTCTTAACTGAATTTTCAGTCCTGCTCTACCTCGCCCTGCTGATCCTTGCTTCTGGAGTCTTTGTGCCAAGGCATAGTTTCTGTGGTGATAGATATGCATAGAATCATAGAATAGTTAGGGTTGGAAAGGACCTTAACATCATCTAGTTCCAACCCCCCTGCCATGGGCAGGGACACCTCCCACTAAACCATGCCATCCAAGGTTATGTCCAACCCCACCTTGAACGCCACCTGGGATGAAGCATTCACAACTTCCCTGGGCAACCCATTCCAGTGCCTCACCACCCTTATAGTAAAGAATTTCTTCATCATATCCAATCTAAACTTCCCCTGTTATTGACTGTCTCAGAGAAGGATAAGAAGCTGAAGATGCCAAATGAGTCCTCGGTCACACCAGAAACAACCATCTGTAGGATATCATGTGAAAAATACTTGCAGGTTCCCATGGAAATTAGCCCAGGCTAGAATACTGCTTGTCTAAATCTCATTTTTTTTACAGACAGAAGGCAGAAAGGAAAATCTGTCTTAATTCTTTAGAGTCAAGCTTTGGAAATGTTCATTTCTACCAAAGGAAAGCTGCATATATATTGTCTCTCAATATCTGGTGTACAAGAAAACTTATTTTGACATCAGTGCACTACATTCTGTGAAACCCCTTTTAACAGTATGCAACACTAATATCAGGAAAATATACTACAGGTAGGAAACGTTTCAAATGAGAGTTAGTTCACTAAAGCAAGTTTTCAGTATACTTCTAGTAATGTTCAAAATAAGGCTGCTACTCATGCATTAAATATGCCTTCAGAATGAATATCCAGTGTGTGGAGTCACACTGAAAGACTGCAAACTCTGATCTCAGTTGGGCCACTGTGGTGAGTCCTGCAGATAACATCTAATGCACAAAGACCAAACAAGGGGTAGACTGCCAAATTCTTATTTGTCCTTCACATGAAGACCATATTGACTGTTTCAAAATCTCTTTGTATGAGCCATTATTTTCAAATTGTTTCCCAACTTATACTGCAATTGAAAATTGGACAGCTCTTCAATTGCTCCTACATTTCAATTGATTACCAATACAGGTTTTCAGAATTAAGAATATTGCTCTATTCTTTTCCACAGCATCATGTTGACTTTGTGTTGTGGTCATTTAAATATGCCTGTACAGTTTGTGTTGGACTCTAGTGTTAAGATAACAGAAGGGAGAATCAATTAGATTTATTATCTCTAAACTGTACAGTAAGTGATAAGACAACCTGTACACATAATGTAGCATTCATTTTCAAGGACTTGCATAGTTGTACAGTTTTAGTAGTTCACATACTGGAGTGACATAATGTCATACACAACAATGAAAACAACTCCTCTTAAATAGAATCAAAATTATCACAATGGGGAAAAATAGAGCAGACAGTAAGTGAAAGCCCTCATGATATTAACGAGTAGCTTACGTAAGCAAATTGCTATGGCTGATGCCCAAAGCCTAGGTTACAGCTCAGAGACAAAAGCTGGGCTAGAGCAGCAGTCCAGCCTTTGATCATCCTTCTTGAGCTTCCCTGGCTTCCTTTTGTCCAGTAGTCTATTCTAATTATTTATTCTTTAACCAGGTTTAAACCTCTCCCTAAACTTCCTTTTCTCCTGGTAAAACCACTTATACTGGCTTTAGGAGGAGACTTCTTTGAATAAAAATGACCATAAGATGTGGTAGAAATGCATTTTAATGCTGTACCATCCTTTAATGAATTGGCTCATGCAACTTTTCCAAAGTTAACTGAAGTTAAATTGTGTCATTTTCTCTCATTAGTAAACTTTGGTTTCTAATGTGCATGATTGCATTTATGGCTGAACAGTCATGACACTCAGAATGTATCACTTCTCAATTAAAAAAAAAAAGCAGTACTTGTTTTTTCTCTAGACGACACTGGGGATTCCTTTTCGTTTTTACCATTTCAGATATTCAACTTGATGGGATAGTGTTATGGGAAAGGTCTCATATACAAAGTCTCAAGAGTTTGATCCATCCCACAAAATCAATAGAAAGTTTCCTGCTGGTTTCAACAAGAGCAAGATTGGGTCCATAGTCCTTTTAACCTTTGCTCATAATTCTTCAGAGCCAAGGGTTCTGCCTTCAATGACTTTGAAAAAATAAAGTCCATCCTTCTGAATAAATTATTCAAAATCAACCTTGAAAATATCTCCCTGTATAAAATATACTTATAGCTCTGGCTGGTTTTAAAAAGGAGATGAGGAATGTTTCGCAGTGAGACATTTCTATGCCTACAAACTTCTCATAATATGTTCCTCCATTAATTTTTCCATCATGATAAAACCTCAGCCATTTCTGGTTCAAGGTTTTCATGACTTGTGTGGCACATGCTGCTCATCCAACAGACTACTGAATCATTTATTATTCAAACTGAATTTGCCAACTTTGCGTCCTTATACCTGAGATATCTAAAGGGCCAGGTAAGTAACCAAATTGCCACACAGAGTTAAGGCTCCCTCTGGGTATAACAGACACACAGTTTCCTGAGTCTTAGATTCCCAGATGAGTGTTCATCTGCTGGTCATTCATGACAGGTATTGTCTGAAAAACATGTAAGAAGTACTCCACTGATCTGACTGATCCCTCTGACCTCTGCCATTCAGCCAGTTCTCAATCCACCTGTCCTGGATTCAGTTGTAGGAGTTATTTTTCTTCTTAGTAGCTTGTGCAGTGCTGTGTTTTCAGCTTTAGTCTGGGAACAATGCTGATAACACACCTATGTTTTAGTTGCTGCAGAATAATGCTTACCCCGATTAAGGACTTTTCAGTCTCTCATGCTCTGCCAGTGAGGAGGGACACAGGAAGCCAGGAGGAAGCAGAGACAGGACACCTGACCCAAACGAGCCAAAGGGGTATCCCTTATCATTATTATTATTAGTGGTAGTAGTAGTACGCATATGTTTAGCCTGGAGAAGAGAGGGCTGCATGGGGACCTCATAGCAGCCTTCAGTATCTGAAGAGGGACTACAGGGATACCAGAGAAAGGACTCTTAATCAGGGACTGTAGCAGTAGAATAAGGAGTAATGCATTCAAACTTAAACAGGGGAAATTCAGGTTAGATATAAGGAAGAAGTTCTTTACTGTGAGGGTGGTGAGGCACTGGCACAGGCTGCCCAATGAAGTAGTAAATGCCTCATTCTTGGCAGTGCTCAAGGCCAGGCTGGACACAGTCTTGGGCAACATGGTCTAGTGTGAGGCACCGTGCCCAATGCAGGGTGTTGGAATTAGATGATCTTAAGGTCCTTTCCAACCCAAACCATTCTATGATTCTATTTTACCACTACAGTTATGAATAATGCAAACTGGGAAAGTACAGCATCTTTCTGAAGCTGCAGCATTGATTTGGGCATTTTATTTGATTACATTTGGTAAGTCATGAGTCTGAAAACTTTAACACTTAGACTAGACACCTCTGCAAGAGTCCCAGGCTGCTCCAGAAAATGGTGCCAGAAATTCAGATGGTGCTAGATTTCCTCCATAGCTGATAAAATGCTTGAAGAGAATGGCATTGTGGAGCCAAGGACACCAGCTTTTCTGTGTGCTCAGCAACCAAAGGCCTGGTCAGCTTTACTCGTGAAGGCTCCTGTATTCTCTGCGGTGTTGGCCTTGCCTAGGTAGCTACAGAGCTCTTTTTATAGTCACTTCATTATATTCTTACTAATATTCGTATTAATCTCTTATTGTAGTCACATTACAGTCTTTTTCATTTTCACTGCCTCTGCTTAACTTTTTCTGTGCTCTAACAGGGGATTTTTAAGTACTTAATATCTCACTAATACAGCTGATCATATACAATCCCATAGAACACCCCTTAATATCCCTGGAATAATCAGGACAGGCTTATTGTAATATGAAGAGTAGGTCAACCTCTGGGAAAATCCTAGTCTAATCTGTTTCCTATTTACATCAAAAAGAAGTGTTCTCCATCATTTTCCAAATGTGGTTGATCAGGTTCCATGGGCATAGTCCCTCAAGCACCGTCTGTTTATATATACATTTACCAGGTCCAAGATTGTCATCAGTCTCAACAGATCATAAGCTCAAAGGTGCTACATTCTGATGTTTCTGCAATAAAGTGTAATCTGCTGCAAAGTGTTGCAATGGCAATGTTTCTTTGAAGTGGTTTTGGTTGAAAAGAGGTTAGAAAAGTTAGAAATTCTTATGTAGGTAGATCAGATAGTGTGTTTCATATCACAGTAAAATCTAATGTCAATGTAGAGCTTAAAAAATACTATTTGGGTATATTATAGAAATGCTATATTTCAAAAATCTATTGTTTGTGCTAAAAATAAATCTGGAAAAAAAGCAAAGATGCATGATGTATTTTTAAAAACAATATTCAAGCCTGAAAAATTTCAGAAATAGATTAATATTGAATATTTTCATTGATAGCTATTGAATTTTAAAATATTTGTATAGTATAAGAACATTGCAAACCACCATGCTTTCGGAGCAGAGCACTCATGGAAGTGATTTGCTGTTCTGCTTTGTCCATTCTCAAATGAGGCTATATTTGCAGAAGGCAGAAGCGCTCTGCCACCTGGCAACCCCAACTTTCCTCCAGTGTGATAGCACCATCACTTCACACAACCCACATGGGAGGAAGCAGCAAGGCAGGTGTAAGAAAACAGATCTCAAACAAGTGATGCTTCTGATCTGTGCAGAACTGCTGCATATGCTGGGACATGGAAGCAAATAGCACAAAAAAAACATCAGGTAAAACAGGTGCCATTGAGTGCAAGATGCAAAACATCTCCCTGTGGTCCCTAGCAGTCAAGATCGCCTGCGTCACCCACTCTCACCTAGCCTTGAGACTTCAAGGGTGTGTGTACTGCAGGTGCAACCGCTGTAAGTGAAAAGATACATTCAAATATAAAGAGGATCATCAAATTTAAGGATCTTTAAAACCTTAGGATCTAAGCAGATAGTTTTGAAAATCTGATTTTTGGATTTAGGTGCATAATATGGCAATGAGGTGCCATACCAGACCAATACCCCTTATCGATTTAACACTGTTGGCTGTAAGGAGTCATACAGTGACACTCTGCTGAATTCTTAGAGGTTAGTTCTGACAAGAAAGCACAACTAATTATAGAAATATTTAACATCACAAAATAAGTTAAAGAGGAACTCTTCAAACACTGTCATTTAAGAATACATTTCTCAAAAGGTTTTCAAACCTTTCGTTAGGAAATGATGTACATTGACATTTCACACTGCTGGTTTTACTCCTCCAGATTTAAATAGCCTAAATAGTAAACAGCGTATTTGCAATAGGAAAGTCAGTTGAATCAAATCAGTCCTCAAGTGAATCACTGTATACTGATTTACACCACAGTTGATCTGATTAGTCTCATAAGAGTGGCGGCAGCTCTAATAAAAGCCTCACTGGAATAAAAGTGCACCTATTTATTGTTATCTTTAATATTCTGTGAAAACAAGAAATACTTCAAGGTAAGCAGCTTTAATGTACCTATTGATTTGCTTTATTTAAAATATTAATGAACTGACTGAAACAATGTTTTGTTTTTTTTTTAAAATATCAGATTTAAATAACATGCATGATGTTTTCTACATGATCCCAAGTGCTTATATATTAAAAACCAAATTAAAACTGATTAGTTGATAATGACTGCAGATGCTGACCTTTGGAAAGATTTATTAGTCCTGCAAACTGTGAACTGGGCTACCTGCTCGTTCTGACCTTGATACAAGAACAGAAACAGCGAATGGTAGATTTAACCCTTGCTGATTCTACAAATAAATCCCTGCTAAAAGAAACATCAAACAGCAGAACTTCTAGGCTGCAAATATTAACTAACACAGGTTCAATTTTTGTTTAACGAGGCTATCCATGAGAATCAAAGTAATGCCCTTTATCTCCCTGGTCCTTTACTAATGAATATATTTTTAGGCAATATAGAAGATTTGGGGAACATTTTATTATACAACCTGTACAGTTGCACTTAATTTCCATTCACCAGCAAAGCACGCTGAATGTCATTCATACAAAAAGACTACTATTGCCTTCCTTCTGTCCCATGAATGGTCTCATTCCTGTCCCTTGCAGCCAGCACAAATATTCCCATTAACTTCAATATACGTGTATACAGGACATAGGTATGGACAAAACTGTAACTTGAAAGCACACATTTATCCAGGCAAAAAGTCAATAAAAATTGTAAATATCTGAGAAAATTATTTAATTGTAATTTAAGTTTAAATAATGAGAATAACTGGAATTGCTATACCTTACTTTTTATTTATTTATTGTAACTTCTTTTCAGGAGCCTGCTAATAACTCTTTTTAAGTTCACAATTCATGTCTATTGATTTTAATAAAGCCCATTGCAATACTGATAGACCCTGACTTCAGCAGCTACTTTATGCTTTACTAAATGAATTTACTAAATTAATTCCTAAACATCAGTGCTTAGTCCTGTGCTTTTAAGCATAAAGCAGCCAATGTCTGGTAAATGGATTCAGATCAGGAACTGGTTATGTGAGTTAATCTTAGAATATGGGGGGAAGAATAGGTAAAGTGGTAAAGGGGAAGGGGATTGTTGGTGTTTTATTTCTTTCCCTTTTTGTCTTTTTAACCACCCCCTGATCTACACTGCAATCTGTTTTGTCTGCTGCTTCTGACAGTATCACAGGGAACCTCGCTTGGTGAGATTGATTGGTACCTCCAACTTAGCCATTTCCTTGCAGAATGGCTGCCTTTTTTTTGCCTAATGATGTTACATTTGTCCTGCAGATGATGTAGAGCATGCTGCAGAGGATGAACAGCTCTGCTCTGACCACTCCTTACTTGGCAAGTACTCACGCTTCACACCAACACTCTTCAGCACCATTAATATTATATATAGATACCCTTGTCACAGATTTACATTCGGTGATCCGAAATCAGGACAGGAAGGGTGAAGTGTGCAGGGGGTGTGCAGGTGAGGAGGTAATCTGATTTATTGTGGGGAATGTTGGTGAATAAAAAGGAAGTGATCAAATTTATATTAATGTCTTGACCTATATTCTCAGTCCTGCTTTTTTCACTGCTCAACCCCAAAATGCCTTTCCTCTGGCAAGAGATTTTAAAAAGTCTTTAAAAACGTGATGGTTCAATGTCTCAAGATGCATTTACTTGCAATGAATTTTTTGATATCACAATTTTGTGCATTGGTGACAGCCCCTGGAGAGATTAAATAGTCATGGAGTAGAGGCCGGGTTCTCAGTCTCTAAAATACTTTGTGTGTGATCTGCCCATCCACAGCTGGATGCGCATAGATGCCCTGAGCACTGACACTGTAAAACACAGTGTTGCAGAGTTATCTCCACTTATATACAGATATGTAGATCCTGTGTGTAAGACTTGCTTGAAAGTTCATTAGAGAAAGAGCAGATCTTTGGCATGCACCTTACAAAGGAAATGCAATAGCAAGCCATTCAGAAACGTGTGCTGGAGGTGGTAAATCAAAGAACTCAAACTTAGAAGAATAGAAATAAAATTATTTACACTCTAACTTTAGTGTCTTTTATTTAGACCTTCTAATATCTAATTATTTAGCACAGTAAGTTTTTCATCCGATTCCTTTCTTCGTTCAGCACATGGGAAAACCTGCTCTGGGTATGAATCAGGGTGTTGTAAAGAAAGAGACCTTTCCTGGAAGAATGCCAGCTTTGTTTTTCAGAGGAGTTAGACCACAGGAGGTGTGGGGGATAAAGCAGAAGGTTTCCTGTGGTTTCTAATGTGGCATTTGCTAAGTTGCCTGCATTCATATACTGATTTTCTCAGTAACTCCTTTGAGGTTTGGAGGTCAGGGTGCTAAAGAGTTAAAAACCACAATATTTTGAATATCTGCTTTTCTCATCTGCCTGACTGTAGTGGAGAAAATAAAGCCACCTTAGGAACAACATGATGTGTAGAAAAAGTGCTGTTGTTTTCTATATTTCAATATGAGAGTTTGACTATGTAAATGATCGTGTAGTTTGAAGAAAATTTAAAAATAATAATTGTGAATTGAAAAGTGTGAAATTGTCAATTTGTGTTGAATAGAATGTTTTATTTGAGTTTTCTCTTTTGCTTTTTTCTCCTTCCCTTCCCTTCCCTTCCCTTCCCTTCCCTTCCCTTCCCTTCCCTTCCCTTCCCTTCCCTTCCCTTCCCTTCCCTTCCCTTCCCTTCCCTTCCCTTCCCTTCCCTTCCCTTCCCTTCCCTTCCCTTCCCTTCCCTTCCCTTCCCTTCCCTTCCCTTCCCTTCCCTTCCCTTCCCTTCCCTTCCCTTCCTTCTTTTCTCTCCTTTTCCTTTCTTTCCCTTTCTTTTCCTTTCTTTTCCTTTCTTTTTCTTTCTTTTCCTTTTCTTTCCTTTCAAGGAAGTTCAAATTCATTCCTGTGTGGAACATTGCTGCAAACTGAAACAGGAACAGTTTCATACAGAAGGCCAAGAAATAAAATTATGTGCTTTGAAACATCTGTTACTGATCCAGAGAATATTGAAATGGACTGTTTTGTCCACCTGCTTTGAAGAGAGCTTTTTATTCATCTTTAGTTTTTGGCAGTAGTAACTATCTAAAATTGATACAAATTGATGAAATGTTTTTGGCATCAAGAGGCTGTGTCTTTTAATACAGAAAAACATTCTGACTGTTGCTCTGCACTACCTGAGATTCCACAGACAGGGAAATGTTATGGGAGAGAGTATACTCACAGAAGCAACCTGAATAGGTCTTCTTGCTCTACAGAAAGATATGCATGACTCAAGCACTATAGTGTAACTTGAACCTATAGTCAACGCAATATTGCAATGAAGTACTAAAGAAAAAGAACACTATTATGAGTACTGGGCACTGACCCAGCAAGTTAAGCTCTCTCCTACTCACCTCAGGTGGCTGGTCAGCAGTAAGTTAATGATATCTTTATACTTCCGAAAAGCATATTCAAATAAGTCATTTACAGTTCATTAAATACCTGCTCTTGGTAGCTGAAATGCACAGCTTTATAAGAATGGTTTGAGATATATAACCTATACCCCAACCAGTACAAAACTTTGTTCCATTTCCCTCTTCTGTCAGAAGGGGCTTCTGCCACTTTTGTGACTTTTCTGAAAGGATTTGGCAGGAAGGTCACTGTGCTTTTCCAGGTTGGGTCAGTGAAGCTGTGGTACTTAGCTGATGACCTTGATCAGCTTGGTACTGTCCTCTTTCTGATCTGCTCAGAAGGTCTATCAGTATTTGCAAAATCAAAATTTTCAGGTAAAAAAAAGGAATATTTATGCCACAAACATGATTTTTTAATGTATTCATTCACAGCTAGATTTATCGACAATAATCAACAGGCACATCAAGCATAAGCTAATACCATGTGATTACCAGCAATGAAACTAGGCATGAACTAACATTCCATAATGCCTCATTGCAATTATAAAGTTTTCTTATAAAATGCTTTAAAATTATGTTAATTCTATTACAAAGCAAACATGTACTGAGCAGGAAATTATGTTGTATTAATTTCAGCACTCACAATTCTTATTAGCCAATCATATCACTCTTCTTCTTTCCATTTTATAATTATCATTAATTACCAGTTTATAATAAGTTTATTCAGTTAATTCAGTGCTGTTCATGCCCTGAAGCATAAACCAATACTGATACCATTTGAACCTGTGACTAATTAGAAAATTTTAGTACCATTAAGCAACTTGTTCTCTAAATGATTTCATCCTTTCAGGTAACACAAGACTTTTAATATCTTTTTTTAATTATCAACAGAAAAGACAGACATTCCTGATTAGTCCCTTTGATGTTTGCCACATCAAGGTTTTCTACGGTTTTGTTTTGCAACAAAATTTTTATCACCAATAAGAAATTAAAATAAATAAGATAAAACCATAGAATCATTTGGATTGGAAAAGACCTTTAAGATCATAAAGTCCAACCATAAAACCAGCACTGACAAGTCCACCACTAAACCATGTCACTAAGCACCATATCTACATATCTTTTAATACATCCAGGGGTGGTGACTCAACCTAGGCAGCCTGTTCCAGTGTTTGACATCCTTTTGGTGAAAAAATTGTCCCTAATATCAAATCTAAACCTTCCCTGGCTCATCTTTAAGTTGTTTCCTCTTGTTCCTTCACATGTTATTTGGGAGAAGAGACCAATCCCCACCTCACTTCAAACTCCTTTCAGGTCCCTCCTGAGCCTTCTCTTCTCCAGACTAAACCTCCCAGGTCCTCAGCCGTTCCCTGTCACACTCGTGCTCCAGGCCCTTCACCAGCTCCATTGCCCTTCTCTGGCCCCGCTCCAGCACTTCAGTCTAAAATAACTGAAAGTAGAAAGTAAGAACCAAATACCTAACATCCAGAATTATTTTGTCTGCTTCTACAGCAAAGAAACCCAGACACTGACACCTGCAGGTAAAATTTGGAAGTAAAGCTTCCAGGCAACTAAGCAGTGTTTTATTAAGGAACCTTTTCATGCACCATTTTAAATGGAACTAGACAATGCCATTGGTCAACTACTGTAAAGGATCATTTTGTACTGGTCAGAAAAGGTAGACTCTCTTCTGCCTGTAATTTCTTTATGGATTTTTTTAAGAGATTCTTTAAGAATGATTTCTTGCTATAATGATGCAATATGAGCTGGAATTTTAATTACAATTTAACAGCTCGACCTTATAAAGGAATATTAACACAGTAATGCTACTAAATACTATCCCTTTCTGCAGGAGCAGTGGTTTAATTCCAGTCCACTTATGATATAGTTGCATGTTTTTCATATAGATTAATTATACAGTACCTAACTAGAGAAGTAAGAGCTGCAGTAGCAATTCTTGTACATTTTTCAGGTGATGGAGTGAAATACATTTTCCCTTTTATAAGGGGCACATGAGATCTATTACTCTTAGCTTAGTTGATTCCTCAACCATTCCTCATCAAGTTCACCTCAACACTGCACTTCTCCTAACACTCCATAATGCAAATAGTTCTCCTTCCAGTATTTTATGCAGATATAGCAGGTTTGTCTTTGCACCAACTATTCCCAGTCTCAAAGCACTATTGTAGCAACCAAGTCTTAGCCAGGAGGAACCTGGTCATTCAATCACTTTCATTGTACACTAAGAAGATGTGCACAGGGATTAAGATATTTCAGGCAAATATTCTAGCACGTATTTATGGCTGACTGTCAGAATTCCTGCAAATTAGCAAAATCATGACTGCTAACAAGATCCACTGAGTGTGGATCAACCCATACTCACTGTGACTATTATTCATACGCTTACTGGCTGCTGCCCTACCAAAATATGTGATGTGATTTATGATACCATTGCCACAGATGTCGTAGTGACTCCAAACGAACCACTGCTGCTTTGCAAATAGATCAGGCTCAGGTAGGAGTAGAGAGAAAAACAGTGAGGTGTTTCTTTATTCTCAGCTTGATGACATGCTTCTAGGTAGTAGCTGTCAAAGATTATCCACAGTAAGAACACTGAAACCACTAAACCAGTTTTGCAGGACCTGGAAATTAGTAGCCTTCTGTGTCTTAAATCTGAACTGACTCTTGCCATTTCTTACGAAGGCAGCTTGCGCCAGCTCTGCTGCTGCTTCATCACACTACTGCTAGGAAATTTTCCTGGCAGAAAACTCACACATGAGAGCACAGAGAGTGACAGATACCACCTCAGTCATCATCATCTTTAGGTGGTATCTCACTACATTCATACCATGAATAGGATGCAGTAGGCAGAAATACATTTTAATAGCAGCTTAGCTCTTTGCAGTATCATACAGTGCCAGGCATTAAGAGAGGTGGAAGAACAAGAACCTTTCTAGGACAATGGTAGAGGAGTGGCCTCGAGTAAGTGCATATGAATTTGCAGTGTGAGTGACCATGGGGCTGGAGTCCTGGACTGAATCAGAGTGTGGTTGGTTTGACTGTACGCAGCATGCCTGTAATCTCTGAAATCTATCTGATCCTCTCCAACTCATAGCTCCAGTGATGAGAAGATAATTACTGTCTATCTGTCCATAGTATCACAGGCACACTGATAAGGACAAGTAGTCATTTTAATTCTCTCTGTTGCTAGCAAAATGCTTCAAAGAGAGTAGCAAAAAAGGCTTCAGTTATGGATACTTCACAGTGATGCTAGCTCTGAATGAGGCTTAGATTTTATTTGCTACATATTTCTTATAAAATACATTTTTCAACCTTGTTCTTCATATTGTTACAGCCCTTGTAGAGTGGTTAAAAATTCTGATCTCACACAGATGGTTACAAATCACAGTTTTGATTAATCAGAAAATTGGTTTGGTCGTTTGTTGCTAGGAATAATAAATTAATGCAGATGAAGCCCATACTGCTGTCTGTGGAACTATGAGCCTGATATCACAGACTTCTCTGAGAAGTCAGAGGAACTGTGTCTGTGAGAAAGAATATTCATCTATATGTTTGGTCTGTAAGCCCTCACTGCTCTGTTTAAAGTATATGAGGTGGTTTGCTGTTGTATCTAACATTAAATTTCTTTTTGTATTCACAGACAGTAAGCAAATATTAGGAACTAATGTGGCAAGGCATATTAATATTATTAGCTGGCATTTTGAATAATGGAGTCATCATAAAATGCCACAGTGGAAAGCAACCCTGGACAAAGATAATTAATCGTCCACAAACTTTATTCCAATATATTATGACTTTTATACTTAATTCTGAAATCCATGCCTTAAGAATTATTTGGTAATTATATCTAGGATATCATCGTGGCTAAGTTAGGTTATGCCATTTGAAATACAAATATCAACAGAAACAGGATTTCAATGTTCAACTAATTAGATTTGTATGTGTGAAACATTTATTTTCTACTAATACGGGAGGTAGGAAGTGAAGCCCTAGCTGTGAAAGAATGTGAATTGCATTGAAAGTTCTCTTAGGGTGAATTCATATTTCATATCAAATTGATTAGTTGCGGATCACACCTATAACCTGTATTCAGGTGAGAAGACCCTCCTCACTCCACTGGTCCTATGGATTCATGTAAATACAAATGGCAAGCTTAGACCTACTGTTTATATGCATGTGTGCTTTCACTTTAATTACTGAACCATTATTTCATATCAGTAATGTACACAGTGTTGGTTTCTTCCATATTTAAAACCAATAGCTTTGCACACACACATATACACTAGCATGTTTTCAAATGCAAAATAAATTTCTCAGTTACTCTCAGCACGGAGAACTGTACATGGGCTTTGGCTCTTTGGAAAAGGAAGAATATTGAAGAAAGGAAAACATGTAACATGGAGAGCTTTCACCTAGATAAAAGTCAGCTGTCAATATGTGAACACTGGTCTCAGGAAACTAACACCAACTGTGGTTATATGTCATATACTTTTATTCGGAGAGTTCTGTATTTCCTGTGATGGGTCAGCTCTGTAGAAAAAACAGAAAATCAATAAGTAGAGTAAGAAATGAAATAAAAAGTAGACCTGTTTTAGGCAGGGTGTTTTCTCACTTCATCACTGACATAAGTAAGAATTTTGTGACCTACACTTCTCTGCCTGCTGCTGAATATGTTTTCTGCATATCCAAGAAGAGGAATCAGGGTACAGAATCCACTGCCAGGTCATTCTGAACTGATAATCCTTCATAGATGTTTCCTGTACTTTTACGCATCAGATCTATCAGAATGTAAAAATGAGCTGAAGTAAAACTGTTGCATTTCCATATTACATAGGCTTTGAGGGGTAGTGGAGCTCAAAAATCTTCTACTATTACTTTCTGACACAAGCACTATCTGATTTACACATTTGAACTATTTCTAACCATGCTCTGTGCATAAGCAATGCTCAGCTGAAATACTGTTCTGTAGAAAGGGGAAATTCACTGCTACACTAATCTCTAAAACTGCCTAATGAATCCCTTCACTCTATTGGTTACCCGTTTGATCTATTCTCTCTCAGATGTCCTAATTCAAGCGATGGTAACCAGGGTGTGAAGCAGCACTTGAGCTACTTGGAGTGAGTGGTCCAGCATGGTAACTAACTGGTGCAGCATGCTGGTGAGTTCTGCTATGCTGAGCTCTCCTCTCTACCCTAAGAAGATGTTGCTTGAACTCACACTTCATTACAGGCTTATTGCAGCACTTCACCTTCAGTCCATGCCTTTCTGTATGTCACCTAGTACCTAAGAGATGTTTTTGTGGAGGTATTTGTGTGGAATAATTTACTAACAATAGAGGACCATCTAACACTGTGGCAGAGATAACCATTAGGAAAATAAGTTCTTCAACAGCATTAGTATCTGCTTAACTTCAAATGCAAAGCATATACACATCTGAAAAATATGCATGTATACAAGTGCAAGTTTATAAGAAGATTGTGGATACAATTTATTACCTGATTTAAATATTTTTAACTTGAGCATTTATTCTATTCTGCTAATTTGACTTTTGCTGTGCAAAGGTACCTGGAACCTCAGCTGCTTTCTGCACTTGACGGTGGGCAGTGCAGTTAAGAAATCCAGGCGTCTTGTAGTATTCAGCAGCAGTTTATGTATGTCAGAAAACTTTCTTGTTTTCCAAATTGAGGAATAAATGGTGCTGAAAGACTGGATTAGTGCTTAATGATAAAACGAAGGGATTTCACTTTCACAATTTATATATATATATGTTTTTGTCTGACCGTGTTAATGTGATGAACCTTTATGTTGCAGATGTAATAAGAAATGTAGCTGAAATATAGATTTTGCTGCTGGGCCCAAGATTGCACAGAATATGCCAATTCCAGTATGCCAGAGAGATCTCTGTCATTATCTCCATTTGGAAACCAGTGCTATAAAATTTGACAGCCCGGAAGAACTTGATTTCAGATTCTGAAGAATGGTGATACATTTAGTGCCAGAATAAGCAGCAGGACAGTGATTTTAATTTACCTTTTGTGGATCAAAAGAAAGAGGTGAATGCAAATCTTATGCAGTGTGTCAAGAACTGAAACACCAGGAAGAATTTGTGAAAGTACAATCAACCAAAAATAGCTAAGTAGTTTGATCATTAATATCCTTCTATTAGAGGATGTTCATTTCCATGCACTATTTAGTTTACAAGTATTGATGCCCTGAACGAGTTTTAAGAAACAGCAGGGGATTTATGCCTTCTGATTTGTTATCTGGGTCATGAATATAAGAATTTCATTCTGATGTCCTGCAGCCACATAATTCCATCTTTTTTTTTTTTTTATTTAAGCAGATTTTGCCATTGATTTATATGGGGAGTTAGGTTTAAAAATCAGTGGTACAATGTGGCCCTGAGACATTAACACAGCATATTGATGGAAAAGGAAAATAAAGCCTTTTTGCAAAAGCTCTTTCTCTCCAAATATTCTCCTTTCCCCAAAAGGTCCACCCGTTCTATTGGATGTTCTTAAACTAGGCAGAAATGACACTGAATGCAAGTTAACAATTAGTTTGTGGTTTTTTTCCCCTAAAAAACATATGACTCACATCCAACCTTTTAATCAAATAATTGACTAATCACTCACTGTGGTACAGCTTCCCAATCAACTCTTACAGATAAACTCATCTCCTCTGCCCCCCTCCTCGCCACTTCCCTCCGCACTTCACTTCAGAAAATGTTCAGTGCAGCCCATTAAGGAACACTTTAATTCAAGAGGGTCTGGCTGATCAAGAAAAATTAAGCTCCTCATAACAGCAAAATCAAAAGAAATTTGGACAAAATGACTCTCTGCATCACAGATTTTGTTTACTAGTGGGTAATTAATTCTCCACATATGTTGGGAACATCTGTCGCAGTGACCTGCCATCGTAGCTGTGAAATGACTGCTGTGCGGCTCCTCTGCAGGTCATTTGCAGCACTCTGAAAGGAATCTTCCTCTTTCTGCCCCAGTTGGGCCGTGCTCTCTGGGGTCTCCACATCCCATGAGCTGCCCCGGTCTCTGCAACCCTGCTCCTCACCCTCTTCCAGCACCTACCTCCTTCTGCATCTATCAGACCTGGGGCCTGACAGAAAGATATGTGAGACAGACAGTATAAGAAAAATCAAGTGGATTTTGTCTTCTGCATCACCTCGCTTAGCCTTCTCAACTAAGAAAACGTAGTGCTTTAGCAGCTAAACTGTCTATTCTGTTTCTACTTGTCAAAAGGGCTTCGATGAGCGGAGAAGAGGAAGGGAGCGTTTTTCTCTTTTTGTAAAGCTTTTTTTTCCATCTGTACAGGGGCATCAAAACAAAATCAGGTTGTGCCAATAGTAAAGCAGAGGCCAATTTCCCAGGCTTCTTTCTCTATGTCTGTATTAAATTATTCTGTAATATCCAAGGGCTGTGCTGAATATATATATTCCCTGATTAGAGAAGTCACATATCAGCGCATACTGATACATGTGTGAATCCCTTTTTAACCATACACAAATCAAAACCAAACCAAATAAACACAAAAGGAAAAGCCCAGCTTCTGTACTTGAAACCCACATTTACGTCACATACTGGCCAAGTACTGCCCACATGCCAAGACATAATCATATGCTTCAGAGCTTTAGACATTATGCTCAAGGTCATGCAGAAAATACATTTCTGGTGAGGCAAGTTCTCCTCCCGCCCTCTCCATACCCACAGGGACTAGAATAAGCTGAGGAGGGTGAACACCTGCAGCTCTTCCAAGGCACCTGTGTTTACAAGGAATGCCACAGAGCCAACAAATCTTCTTTCACAGGCAACAAAAAAAGATGCAGACATCAAAGAATATTAATCTGGGGTATCATTATACACAAAACAAAGCATTTACTGTGAGAATCATGTGTCTCTCTCCCTAATATTCTATTGCATACAAGAATTCCTGCCGTTCTCAGATTTCCTTTGATTTTTAAATACCTTTTCTTACCATCCCTAAATATGTATTAGATCCTGAAGGATTAATTGGTGTCTTTAAATGATCTTCTAATTATTTATTTTTACAAGGGATATTGCCTCATTGAAATTCTGGGTAGGTCTGAGCCAGTGTAATTTAGTGTAAATCCATTGGTACCTGAGAAACAATGCTGATTTTCACCCACTGTGGTTGCTGAACTTCTCTTTTTATTAAAAAAGAGCAACAAAAATGTATCTTTACCACTATTTCAGATGTTAACAGGGAGGAGAAATCCTAGTTTTAATATTCCTTCTGAAATTAAGAAATTACTTTTATCTTCTGTGTTAAAGGCTGCTCCATGTGCAGGCTGAAATAAACCACAAAGAAGTTTTACTCTGTAAGTTCATTATGCATATATAGTATGCATATATATGTATATATGTACACATATAATAATTGTAACTGAACAAGATTGGTCATATTAATTTATACATGGTTAGTTCATATGTGTACACATCACTCCAATGAAATTGTAGCCAGACGATAGAGCTGGGAATTGGGACATGGAAACTACTCCTGAGTGGGCTGAAAACTACCTGCGTGACCTTGGCAAACATCTTAGGACCCACAGAAATGATGGCTGCTTAATGAGATAATCTATGAAAAATGGGGGTAGAGGTATGAGGTAAGAACATATGTGTGTGCATGAAAAAAAAGGAGTTTCTGAGGCAAATAATTACTTAATTGGATCAGTGTCTTAAAGGTTTTGCTACATTTTACATACAAAGTCTACAAGAGTGAAGAAACAAGCAAATGGAAGAACTGCATCACTGGAGTTGCATTCTGGAAAGTGACAGGCTCAGGAGGCAGTTCTGAATGAAACCACATTTGAGGCAGTTAAATTAGTGATCCTTCACAACAGTGGAGATCCTGAACCAATTTTCTGATTAAAAATATGCAACCTTGTTTCTTTGTTTTTACCATGGATATTTGTTAAAAGGGAAATGTATTTTGTTGCATTTCTAGAAAGAATAAGACAATGTGGGTTGGGTTCCCCACATGGCTCTGAGGCTCAAGGAGAGGAATTGGAGAAACTGAGAAATGAAAAATCTCTTAGCGGTGCAGAGTCCCTGATAAGTGAACTCTGAAGTTGCATGGCCTCCAGGAGACAGCATTTAGAAGTATTCATGTATATTCATACCCATTCAATTGTTATCTTACATGGTACTAGTTAAAATTATAGCTAATATGTGTTACTGCAACATCATGAGATTCAAAATCATGTAAAGGACTGAATCATACACCATACTCCCAGTGCATTTCCAGTTAGGACTGTTTAGCAAATGCTTCAATGCAGTATTATTCACTGTTACTTCTGTAGGCTGGAATCTCCAGCTCTCCCAGGGGAGCAAAACCAGCAGCCAAATATCTGCTGACAAATATCTGCATGTGTAAATCCATAGCAACTCCATCAAAATCAGCTGAATTAGTTTGGCTTGACACCAATAAGAAGAGCGGATTTGACTTATTAGCACAATAACAGAGAAATTAGTTAAATTGCACTGAGGATTTCTGTGATATAAGCATTTAGTTTTCATTTAACCAGTGCAAAGGTAACAGCATAATTCCCTTAAGGAATGAGCAGAAATAGGAGCCTCTATACGAATAAGGAAAAACCTTAAAGAAGAGTATGCTGTCAGGAAGACTGATACTAATGCCCAAGAGAGCTGTATATAATTAACTGTCATCATCTACATGGTTACATGGTTAGTTTCTTCAACACATACAAAATATACATAATTACAGCTCACTTACAAAGGATTCATTTGCTGTGTTCCATATCTTATGAATTTTTATGGCATCTAAGTCAGTTAAAATATAGGCCAAAATTTCTCCAAAACTTTCAAGCAACACTCTCTTATAGTTTGCAGGGGAATCATCTATGACTACTTGATATTACAGCTTATAATCCTTCTAAAACTCAGTTTAGTTACTTATAACTAGATCAAAATATGACAATTTTTATTCATTAAATGGTAATATTTGACTTAGTTACAATTAAAATTTGCCACTTCTGGTATGTCAGAAGCTCAGAAAAAGCTTCAAAAAACTTCAGTCAAAATAATTCAGCTATTTCAATTAATATTAATCTCTGACGTATCTTGGAAATCATTGAAAAACAGGCCACTGAGGAGCCATATCTAAACTGGAATTCTCAAGGCTGGTCTTTCTGTCAGGAATGGGAATGGACCCTCCTTTGAGAGAGCTATGAAATTCTGCGAAGTCTGAATTCCAATGTAAACTGCAGAGGATTTGGCAGATAAATTGTTGGAGGACTTGAGCCCATAAACATGTCCTCAGGGATCGCATTTAGGAAAAAACAGTATGAAAACATTTCCAGATGTTAGAATGGAACTGAACATTTCTGAGTCTAGCCATGCCTTTGCTGCTAGCAAATAAGTGTAATGTCCATTTTGATTTTTTATCTCCTCCCTTTTTATGGATTCAGAATTATTAACAACTTACTACTGCTATCAGGCACCAAAATAAAAATAAAGCAACAAAGGAAGCAGCTGAATTAATTTTTAGCTGTAAACTCTGTGAGAAAGGGAAATGCAGTATTTCTAGAAACACTACTTTTAAAAGAAGTCCTTGGCTGTAGTGAGAAAACATCCTCTTGGCTTATGTCTTTCTGTATTAATGAACATGGATTTTGAGCCAAAAGTCAGTAAACTAAAACTGACTCTAAAGTGATTAACTAGAAATCAAAACCTCACTGTTAGCATGGCATAAAGTGCTTGTTTAGTAAAAGTGTTCTTGGTTAGCTCAAATTATTTTTATGGTACTGGAAAGTACTAATACTGTCTTATCAGTGGTGATACTGACTGTACATACTCTGCTGTCTCACTACCAACCTAAGGATAATTGTGCTTTATGGCTAATAATGGTCTCTCTTACTGTCTTGTTCAAATGCTTGAGCTGCAAGATTATCTTTCCCTCCTCAAACCTCAGGCTACTGGGGAAGTTGAAGTCAAATGAAGGTTGAGAAGATGCCCAGTAGTGCAGTGATCCTCTGAGGAGAGGGAAAGGAGAAACCTGGGAAAAGGGAATAAGAAAAGTGGGAGGGCACTTTTACTGAGTTAAGATTAAACTTATAATGAGTTTTTGAAATATATAAAAGGGCAAAATACTCTGAAGTTTTATCTTCAGTCCATTGAAAATGGCAGCTTAAAAACAGAAGTCAGGGAAACCAAGGAACAATGTAGGCCGAAAATATCCCAGATGTGTTCATGGAAGTGGATTGTCAAGAAAAATGTTTCACAGTTATTTCCAGAAAAAGGGAGAGGAATTAGTCCAAAATACACTAACTATCTCTGAAAATCATTTTTAGGCTTACTTTATGGTGGGTGGATGCCTTCAGGAAATGATTGAAGCTCCCAACATACAAACATATGAAGCAAAGGAAATGGTATAGAATATGTAATTGAAGAATTAACAAATATAAAGCCCTTTATATACTCATGCAAAAGAAAATGACTCCAGGCTGCTTGTTTGCTCCAGAATTTGATGCTGGCCTGAGGTTAATATCTGCATGCCACCCACTGTCATTTCGACGGTCCATGTCCTTCAAATTTCCCAGATCATTTTCAGCTTTGCCCTACAGAGTGAATATTGGTACACTGTCTTTAGACGTTTATATGTGAACTACAATAAGATTGTCATTAATTGTGGTGCTACTGATGAATATAGTTAGATTAGTTTTTTAATTCTGCTTGTATCTGCATTGGACTGATCTTCGGGTTTAACTGTGGTCTATGGACAGCAACTGAGTAACAGTGATTTAACTAAGCTATCTGCACCTTAGTACGCTAAGCACCCTTGACACATCTAAAGCAGAAGCCTGCCTTTGAAAAGATGGGAAAATAGAGGTAATAAAATTGTGGGTTATTTGTTTCAAATCCTCTTTAAACAAGAACACTGGATTCCTTCTAAGGTTTGTAGGATGTTTGAAAGGTTTGAACATAGTTGCCTACATTTCCCTCTGAGGCCAAACGCTGAAGCTTTTGCAGTGCTCAAACTTCTTCAAGCAAACGTTGTAAGAAAACAGCAGCTGCCTGAGAAAGTGATTCACATAGCACTTTAATGATGTATTTAAACTGCTGAGGAACATGGCTATGAAGACTTGCATGTACCACACCTTCCTCCACACTGCCTGCAAGAGTGCATTTAAAAATTTGCAAAGTCTAAGCAAATGCTGTTACCATGACAGATGAGTTTTTAATCAGTCATAATTTTGCGTTAAGTGCTGTATAAGTGCCCTTTGTTTCACTACTTAAACTGTCAATGGCTAACAATGGAAGTCACAGACAAGTGCCTGCCATTAAAAGCAAGGGAAAAAATCAATACAATTTTTAATTAAAGGTGCCCAATGACTTGAGCTTTTAAGAAAGGAATTCACCTTCTCAGCACATCCTCCCTTCAAGCCCTTTCTAGCAGCTGAGACGTTAACCCACAGGCAAATGGAGGTATTTGCAAGGTGTTCCTGAAAATAAGAAGAGAAGGTGAATAAGGAGAAGTCAGGGAAAATGTTTTCTATGTGGCTGGCATTGTTAGGGAAGGCAGTACATAAGTCCTGATTTCTGTGGAAACCCTAGAGCATGCTTTTTATTTGACCATTAAAAATATGGAAGAACATATTAAAAGATATCCCTGTCAGTAAAAGTTGCAGTATAGAATTTTCTGTACACAGTTGTATATAAGCAGCTTGAAGAAAACCCTCCTATTGCTGTAATCACTATCGGAGGGTTTACGTTATCAACTGCCTCTTGTCTTTGTTTAGTCTCTTCTTACCTCTGAGTGCTCAGGTTATTTTCTTGTCATGTTTTTCTGATACCTTTTGTTTCTCTGTCATCCGCAAATGTATTTATTGAGGAAGCAGATGTATGTTTCACCCATGGTGATAAAATCTTCACTGGTGCGCCTTTAATAGCAGTACTTCTACAACAGTAGCTGAACGCTTAATTTCTCAATAGCAGAGAAATTTGAGAGGACAAAATATGAGGTCTGGACCAAATAGATAATCTTTCCTGGTACTTGCTGCATGAGCATATCTTCTGAGTGAGTACACTTGTTCTGAAATTAGGGTAGATCTTCGGGATGAGGTAAAATTGAAAGGCAGAGAATATGAGGCAAAAGGTTTCCTGAATAGCATAGTATATATTCACTTATGCTACTAAATTATCAAGCAATTTCACAGCATATGTGTACCTGATATGACCTATAAAATATTACATCACTTTTGTATTTTGGAGGAATTTGCAATCTCAGTGAGCATAAATGATAAAGAGCATGATCTGTTCATTCATGTAAACAGCATGTTTAGGTTTTTGTAGATATAATTTCCATCCTTTTGGTTGCAATCTGAAGAATGCTGGACTATGAACCATAACTTGGAGTATGAAAATATTCTATATTTGTAGGCTAAATCCCACTGAATTTGACACTTGATTCAATACTGGAGTAATAATGATAGACTTCAGGACCCCTATAACACTTTCATGAACTGTAGGACAGTGCCAGTAAGCTGTTTGTGTGATTCTTACATGGTTAATAGTGCTTTTACTTCCTTACAAGTTGTTTTCTTAAGCAATACCTAGTTTCTAATATAAGCCATATATTCCACCTCATATTTCTGATTTAATCTCCACGTCTCAGCTTTTTTTTTTCATTTTGTTTTCTTTTGATATGTAAAAAGTAACCTGTTCATCAAAGCACTAGCAGTTAACATGCAGCATATCTTCTCACTTAACTTACAGGGCTCCCATAAGGAGTAATAAAGAAGAAAATGCCAGTGGAAGAAAGAACAGCACCAACTGTGCATAAAAAAGAAGTGTTACAATAGCAAATAATAAAATACCATAATATATTTATATAATGCATCCAGTACTCTTGTACACAATCAGCATGGCTTACCTGCCCTGGCTAAGCCCCAGTAACTTCTTACTCTCTTTTGGTCTGAGTCAGGCTTTCTCATGTGCTGCCTGATAAAGACTCAGATGTCTGGAATTCACTTCTTTCAAAGCAAGTTAGAGGTGTAGAGAAGATGGTGGTGAATTTTCCCTGTTCTCTGCTGACAACAGCAGCAACCTGCAGTGACTGGTCCCTCAGTGTAACTTTGGAGCACATTGAAGTGTTTCACTGAAGACATGACAGGTCTTGTGCCAAAGGGCCCTATACAGCCCTTTCTCCATAACCCGCATTTTCAAGAAGAGGAAAATGGATGAGCCGGGGAATTACAGACCAGTCAGTCTCACCTCTGTGCCTGGCAAAATCTTGGAGCGGATTCTCCTGGAAGGCATGCTGAGGCACATGAAAACCAACAAGGTGCTTGGTGACAGCCAGCATGGCTTCACTAAGGGGAAATCCTCCCTGACCAACTTGGTGGATTTCTAAGATGTGGCTACGGAACTGATGGACAGGGGCAGAGCAGCTGACGTCATCTCCCTGGACTTCTGCAAAGTGTTTGACACTGTCCCACATGACATCCTTGTCTCTAAATTGGAGAAAAAACAGTTTGATAGGTGGACCACTCATTGGATAAAGAACTGGCTGGATGACCACACGCAAAGAGTAGTGCTCAGTGGCTCCACATCCAACTGGAGACCAGTAACGAGTGGTGTCCCCCAGGGATCAGTGTTGGGACTGGTCTTGTTCAACATCTTTATCGGTGACATGGACAGTGGGATTGAGTGCGCCCTCAGCAAGTTTGCCAATGACACCAAGCTGTGTGGTTTGGTTGATACACTGGAGGGAAGGAATGCCATCCAGAGGGACCTTGACACGCTTGTGAGGTGGGCTGATGCCAACCTGATGAAGTTTAACCATGCCAAGTGCAAGGTCCTACACCTGGGTCGGAGCAATGCCAGGCACAGCTACAGGTTGGGCAGAGAAGAGATTCAGAGCAGCCCTGCGGAGAAGGACTTGGGGGTGTTGGTCAATGAGAAAATGAATATGAGCTGGCTTCAGTGTGCGCTTGCAGCCCAGAAAGCCAACCGTATCCTGGGCTGCATCAAAAGGAGTGTGACCAGCAGGTCGAGGGAGGTGATCCTGCCCCTCTACTCTGCTCTTCTGAGACTTTGCTTGGAGTATTGTGTGCAGTTCTGGTGTCCTCAACATAAAAAGGACATAAAACTGTTGGAACGAGTCCAGAGGAGGGCCATGAGGATGGTCAGGGGACTGGAGCACCTCCCATATGAAGATAGGCTGAGAAAATTGGGGCTGTTCAGCCTGGAGAAGAGAAGGCTGCTTGAAGATCTCATCACAGCCTTCCAGTATCTGAAGGTGGCATATAAGGATGCTGGGGAGGGACTCTTCATTAGGGACTGTAGTGATAGGACAAGGGGTAATGGGTTCAAACTTATAACAGGGGAAGTTTAGATTGGATATAAGGAAGAAGTTCTTTACTGTAAGGGTGGTGAGGCACTGGAATGGGTTGCCCAAGGAAGTTGTGAATGCTCCATCGCTGGCAGTGTTCAAGGCCAGGCTGGACAGAGCATTGGGTGACATGGTTTAGTGTGAGGTGTCCCTGCCCATGGCAGGGGGGTTGGAACTAGATGATCTTAAGGTCCTTTCCAACCATAACTATTCAATGATTCTATGATTCTATGAGTGCCAGGCAAGTTGTGACATGAGATGAGGTGGGATTCAGGGCTTCATTATCAGGTCTGAAGTAACTGTGTCAGGCTTTCACTGTCTGGGCTGAAGTAACTTGGAATAGCTGGTTAAGCTGTCTCTGTGGTCATGATGTACCTCCAGAAATGGTACAGGAAGACTTCTGCCAGAAGCAGTAGAGTTCTGCAGGACATGTGGGAGGTGTCCCTGCCCACAGCAGGGGGGTTGGAACTCGATGATCTTGAGGTCCTTTCCAACCCTAACTATTCTATGATTCTATGTCTGACCCTCAGAGTATCATCTTCCTCCTGGCTTTCTGAGATGCATGAGCTTGGAGAAGTTGCTTAGCTCCCATGTCTGTATGTATTGAACTCTAGACTGGCCTTTCAAACACAAGCTCAACAGGCAAACATATCATACAAGTTTAAAGGAAAAAATCACTGCCTTCCTCAAAGTGGCTGGTATCTACTGTGGGTCTCCGTTCTCCACAGTGCACTGTTCCCATTCCTGTTTCAGACAATGAGCAGCAGTATTTCTGGGGAGTTTTTGTCTTTTGATCTCCTCTCTGATCTAATGCAATTGTCCACTGGCAGAAGCGCTGCGAGGTGCAGAATAAAGTAATGAAGCTAATCTGATTTCCACCCCACAACCCCAGTATCTACATGCCCTTATTATATTAGATTCCTAATGAGATTCTCTGTCTGCACTCTAGAAACAGGACTGAAAATGTATGTATGTGTGGGGAGGGGGGGAATGTTGTGGAAGGTTGCCTCCATTTACATCCCATCTTTAATGGATAATGCCCGTCCTTGAGTTGCAAGGTGTCTACCTCCAAGATTTCTTGAGGGAGAAGCTTCTGAAATTGTCAAGAAAAGATATATGCATTTAACACTGATGTGTCTTTGGTATGGCGACTGACCTAAGCTCAGGAGCAATAAAGGGAGGAATCTTGTGAAGGTCTCATGCCTTCCTGCCTGATAAAGCTGGAAGATATCCTGAAGAGGGTGGAGAGTGTGTTGGAGGGATGTGTCTAATCTGGAATTGCCAGGAAGGATTCTCAATAACTAGCTTTGTGCTGTTAAATAGCAAACATAGTTACTTGTGAGAAAGGAGCTTGTACGCTTCTAAAGGTCCCATGAAACGGGACGTAGTAATGAATTGCTTGCAAGTCATACACTCTACACTTAATCCTCCCTAAAAAAATACCACTTCTCTTCCTCAGCTATACAGAGCCAATGCCAAGCAGTTTTTAATAAAGAAGGTGAGAGCTACTGGCATGATAATGGCCAGTAGCGGCCATCCCAAGCTACAATTCGCACACTAGAACCATGTCTCACCAGTCTGGTCATAAATAAATCCTCTCTTGCTGAACTGGATTAGATTCATCTTAGAAAACAAACAGTATTACTCAGAGTGTGTATGGTGATCATAGGAGATGATTATTTTTTTCCTTGGAGGGCAAGTTGCAATTTCAAATAACTCACTGAAATGTACCTGTTGTAATGCAGTAACAGCATAGCCATCATGTAACAAACTCTACTCAGTTCATTGAGAGGCACTGCTAGCAAAGCCTGAATCCACTTTTGTGCTTGACAGGCACAAACTTGGTCCCTTCAAAATGATTTTGCCATTTGGTCCTGAGGCAGAAATGCTTTTGCTGCAAAGAACTCTCATGACTGCTTGGTGTTTATGGACAAAATGCCTTTAAAAGAAGTTTAACAGCCTCAGATAGGTCCTTCATGGACAAAGGTCCGTATCACAGAAGCACTATACATAATTCACCACAAGAGAGCCCCAGAACTAAGCAAGAAAGCTAAATTACCTGTCACTTCCAGAAGAAGTGTTCCCTTTGGGTCAAGGTTGAAATCATTGGTAAACCAATGTGAAGAAGATCACGTTGGTCTCCATATGGATTCCTTCCCTGTGTCAGGACTGCAGAGAAATAAGGGAGGCAGAATGAAAACCTACTGAAATTTCCAAGTTATTCACAATTCTTATTCACAAATCAGCAAACCTCTCTCTGATCAAAGTTTGAGAGATACGTGCAAACGTGGAGGGGGGAGCATCAGTGTTTCTAAGGCAGCATTGACGCTTTCACTGAAGCAAAGCAGCGCCTCTGGCAGTGCATGTATTCTGTTCACAGGGGTGTACTGTCAGAGGTGCAAGATATTATGACTTTGTCTGAATACAAAAAACACCTCATTATTACCCTGGATAGGAAGTGCTGCTAGTTACAGGGAGTGAGTATGACTTCAAGAGTGCAGCTCATGAGAAGTAGATGCCATCTGGCTGTCATTAAGTGGCTGATTGTGGCTTTCAGCGATTGACTGGTGATTGATTGACAGGTGGTGGAGAGGAAAGGGATATAGCATGTCAGCCAGACACCCCTGCCTTTTGTTTCAGTCCTCTAATTTTTGTGGTGTGTGTAGCTATCATGGGGGCAATTTTCCTTTCAGTCCCACTGGCACCGCAGCCTCCATGTCAAGTAGACCTGAAGTCTGCAAGAGGACAGGGGAGTGTGGAGATTATTTGACTAAACACTTAGAGTCTTACAAAACTTCCCGCTTTGATTCTATGGCAAAGAAAAAGGTGAAATTTGAAGATATTTTGTCCTGTTCTCCCTTCCTCACATGCTCAGATTTAGACAGGCTGTGAGGAATTAATGCCACATTCAGTTTATAACAACTTTAAACATCATCACAGTTTAAAAACACCTTCTATAAACGTTTTTTAATTTAAAACACAAAAGCTTAACTGGTAGATGTATACAACTAAACTGAAATTAACCTTACATCTGTCCAAATCGTTGCACTTCAACAAAATATTTGGGACTGAAGTGTTTGTTCCACTGGAAATTTGAGGTGACTTGGCTAAAATTGTGCTGGGAAAGGTTTGCTTTCTCTAAATATGCATAGAGTAAACTGTTTTCTGGAAGTGCAAGCACATGACAAAGGCTTTATGCAGAGCTGAATCATGAATACTCACTGCGTAGTCTCTATGAGGACTGCATGCCATGGATAGGAACTGGTTTGCCTCTCCATAGTATTTGCATGGATTTGAATGGCAATTCTTCAAGTTGCTCATGTTGACAAAATCTCTGCTAGACACGGAACTTGCAGTTTAAACACTGCCATCCTGCCACTGACAAGCATCCCAAGGAAGGCTGTAGTCGCAGGTAGGGGCTATTCTGAGCTGGGAAGATGAAGCAGTTTCTGAGGAGGGCTCCAAGATAAGTAAGTGTGTGAGTAGGGTAAAACACAGCTCAAGATGGTCAGTAGTATCTAGTGACAGTGCCTTGAAGCACAGGGATTAGAAATGCTCTTTTTTCACTGCAGGGCACTAAGTTCTGCTTCAGTAAAGGCTTTGGGAGTGGGGCAGCCCTTACTTTTGAAGTGACTTGTCTATGTCCATATTAGGCCCTACCATATCTATTTACTTATGATTTGCACATCAAGCTGCTGTATCTCCTTGCGCAAAATCTTCTTTGATTTCAGCACTAGGACTGTTGCTTCCTAATAAATAATTAAAATAACCTGTAGAATCATAATAAAAATACAGGACCAGAAGAGCTGTTAAGGAATCACTGTGGATATTAATGGGGATTTCTGCTTGAAACTTGAAGATGTATTTCCTCAATTTACATACAGAGCTTTTACTGAAATCCAGGTTTCTCATACAGCTGGGAGAGCTTTCAGACTAGACATAAATTTTAAGCTAACTTCTAGATATGTTTAGTAATTTTAACAGAAAATGAACAAAAGAAATTCCTCCATTTTGACTATCTGGAGTATAAAAATAGTCAATGTAACATCACTTAGGTTGAAATAAATATTCACATAAATCTCATTATTTGTAGGAATATGTGAAACAAAGTAAGAATTAAATACAGCATTTTTCAAGTGCAAAACCATCTATACTACAAAGTAAAATTATATATTTAGTAAGCAGTTGACTGCATACATGGAAAATAACTAAATCCACAGAAACAAGTTTCAATAGTTCCCATGGTAAATAAATACTGTACAGGAATCATCTAAGTAGATAAAAAAATTAACTCATATTTGGAAGCCTTGATTCCTAAATGCCTATTACTTTACTCATACAACTAAATGAGATGAAACATTTCACAGGAAACGAAAAGGTAAGATCCTAATTTGATTTAGACTAGGTAAAGGTGTTAAACTTTATTTTTGCACTGATACAGACAGTAAGTCTAGCACACAGTGCAATCCTTTCCATCCATAACAACACTTGCATTCCAGTGCATTCCAGCAAAGAGTGCTTTCTTACAAGAATAAAAAATGAACTAGCAGGGATTTTACAAGTTATCGCTTGCAACTCAGTATTTTACTCTGGGAGCGACAAGACTACTGCTGCTTTAAGGAAAGATGGTCTCCAAATGGTTTATGAAGTGATTGATCATATATAAATAGGTTGTTTGCTCTCAGTACAGATGCCATCATTACTAACTACTTTCAGGCTCTTTGAGAGCTAAATAATTTCGTAATGCATCATTGAACATTTAGTTGCTTCGATAGCAGATGGTTTCAGGGGTCCATCTGCTCACAGCAATGTTTTCAACAAGCCCCCTTCACCTTCACCAAAAGGTTTAGAAACATTAGAATATTCATTCCTCACCACAGGTGCCTTTCCTGGAGCCGCCCCATACACAGGCATAGTGGGTTGCACACTCGGAAAGACAGAGGTGGTTTCTGAAACCTGTGACAATCTATTGTGTGTAGATTACTTCTGTCAGCAAATGAAGACAGCAGCAATATTAGGAAAAGCACAAAACATCAGGTTACCTGGAATACAGCTTTCTTTTGTCAGGGGTAGGTTTTTAATACGCTTGCATCTAAATATAAAGAGTTGAGTGAATCTTAATAGTATTCATAACTTTAACTGTGCACACAGTTACAGTTGCAGTTAACTGTGTGTACACAGTTAAAATTATGAATACTATTAAAATTTACTCAACTCTTTGTATTTAGATGCACTCAGAGTTAAGAGATCAGTGCACAGCATAAATATCCATGTAACAGCTGCTGAAGGGAGAAATTTGATGTAGTGGAATACAAATATGTCAAATATGTATTGCCTTGTAGTGCTAACAAGCATAATAGCAAGAGAATAAGTTATAGTGATCTTTCTGTAGATTGTCTGTGCTGTATTAACTGCTTTATAAGAAATGCAGTGAAGAAACCCAAGAATGACTGTTAACTCTCTGTTGTGTTTTTCTTCTTTGGGGTAAGTTAATTGCAGACAAAAATGTTACAGGGGTCGTAGACTTCATTTGGCAGAGGAAATAAACGTGGCTGATCCACCAAGTAGTTGAAGATGCATTACTTTATCATCCCTTTTTACTGCAGTTTTTTCACACAAGAAAGGAGGGCTCTCTGAGACAGAGAACAACTCCTCAGAGAAGCTGATCTGTTGAACGCCATTGGGATAGATGAATTTGAAGAGCCTTTGTATTTGTGTTACTGCCTCTCTAATTCCCAGGAGAGCTACCTTGAGTTATTTGATTCTATCCTTTCCAAATGCATATATACCTACATAAATTTTCAATTTCCTAAAGTGTTTGGAAATAGAAATGAATTCAGAATTAACTGAAAATAGCTTTGAGCATTCTCCTTAGTGTCTAAGAGGAATTAAGGGATGGGGTCAATGCAAGTAATAGAGATTATTATTATTATTATTATTTTTAAGTAAGAAATAACACCTCATAGCTATGTGGTGTACACTGAAACAGGAGATTCTTCAACTTCTGACATTCTGTCAGGTTGCTAATTTTTCTTGCTTATAAATTGGAATATAAATATACAGTACCCTGCCTCAGTAAAGGACCTAGCACATCAGTCTGATCCACTTCATCAAGGAGTCTGAAAGTGTTTTGGTAGCTACTCAGGAGTTCTTTACCTGTCTAAACCTAGAGAAACTCTCCTCTTAAAGCAATATAATCGGTTTGATGTAGCCTTCAGAAAAGCAGTAAGGATCTGAGCGCTGCAGTGCAAAAGCTTCTGAAAACATAAATTGCAACATATATCTGACCCTAAATGAAGGGTGGTTTCATGGTTTTGTTTTGGCATGACATAGCATCTTAATCCTGACTAGCTTGGTGGAAGTGGCTACAGGCAAAGCACTTGGGCTGAAAAGTTCAATTCCTTGTCATTTAGTCTGACTAATTTAATTCTGTGAAGAAGACTTGTACAGATGCTCCCATCAGCAGTTAAGCCACCCTCTGTCTTCTGAGCATTAGCAGCAGACACCAAGAAAGAGACAACTAGAGGCAAGTCGTCTATCTCCCTTTTGTAGAGTGCAGCTCCAGAGCTCATTCTCACAAAAGGTTAACCTTGAATTTTGCAAGTGGTGAGATAAACTTGTTGTCTATGTGCAGCTCAGGCCCAACACAGATCTTTCTCTCCTCCGTTTCTGAGTCAGTGAAGCAGGATAACAAGCCTTTTTAAATCTTATAGTCAGTGGGCCCTGGACAAATCTAGGATGGGTTCTTCTTTCCCACCAAAATGTGTTGATTTAACGTAGTATAATTGAGTATTTATTGAATAGGCAATAGAAGGGCTCAGCCTCAAGGCCAGAGAGTTCAGTGAAGGAGATGGGCTTCTAAAGCAATCTGGGGAAGAGACATGAGTTGTGGTCTCCTTCCAATGATGTGACCAGTGGGTACTGCAAAAAGCCATAATGACATTTCCAGTTTCATCAGTGGCCCATGAAGCTCCTTTGTTTATCTAAACTCCTCCCATCCCTGCAGCCAAAACTCTGCTGAGTGAACTGTTCCAACATCAGACATCTTTATTTTGCCTATTCAGAATTAGGAGCAGAGTAGGGGAAAATGAGATTTGAGAGGGATTGCTTATTTCTTTCAGCTGGAAAATGAAGGTTTTGGCTCCCTATTACCAGCTTCCTGACAAAGGGCCCACATTACATGCACGCAGATACATCAATCACTGAAATACCAGTTGAATCTCAACTGCAGTTTGTGATATAAATGCTTTTTTTCTGCATAAATATACAGTTGCCTTTTCATCATTATTTTTGCTGCGTATAATAAATCACAGCTGTAAACAGCACTTTTAATAAAAATCTGTCATGTAAAATCATTTCATGAGAGGTTTTATTCGCACTGTACTTGGGCCTTAACATGTCAATAACAAAATGGCTTTTCCTTAACTATAGGAAATAGACTGCACCTGCCAGAGGAGGTGTAATAAGCCAACAGCTGGAATATAGGAATAGATGATGGCTAAAATAAGTGTCTCCAACACAAAAAAAGCACACAAATGGAAGAAATAATACTGTAAAAATACAAAAGATCTTTCTATAATGTTTACTTGTGAGAATCATGTGTACGCTACGTGTGTATACATCCACAAAGTAATGAAAACAAGCATTCGTGTGTGTTCAAAACCACGATCAATGAGATCAGTCAGTTTTACACTTCGAAATAAGGGATTGCATTTATACTGGGGCTGTCATTCCCATCTATACTGTCTATTCAGTTTTGTTATAGCATCACATTATTGCTTTAGATGGCTGTGTAAGGTTGTGATGCTGCAATCTTTCTCCAGTGAGTAGCATCACTGACATTTTATGGGACTGCTCATATCATGAGACTGCTCTTTTTTGCAGCTGCAGAACCTCAGGCTTGAAAACCTTACTTTGTCAGTTATCACATGCTCATCACAACAGGATTTCATGCTGCAGTGGGCAAAAATCTGACAATTACCAAATAATTAGTTCTAACTACTCTATGCACATTAAAAGTAAGAGGGTCAGAAGACCATAATCCAATCAAATATTTTCCTTTTACACCCTAAAAATATCATGTCAAAAATCTGTTACAGAAACCTCATAGTTCTTTCTCTAAACAGTGGAGAGTTGTCAACTCCTTCAAGTTCTCAAGTGTTTGAGTTGATCACTGTCCAAGTAAATTCAAAGCTCCCTGAGAAAAACAAAGACTGCAGATAGGCTGTTACACCTTCTTGTCTTATCTGTGCTGCATCTTACCAGTTACTGTTAATTCAAATTTCATTCTTTGTTCTGCAGTGGAGTCCTCAGGTGGTTTATATAAATGTGGCTTGGATCTTTTGTTTAAAAATTGAAAGTATTTGCCTATATACACAACTTTTCTGAAGATTGTGAAGTCATTATACTTGTGGGTACAAGAATGGAAGGAGGAAATGCAATGGAGAAAAGTGCAATATGTATTTTTTCCTACAGAGAAAACTAAGAGCACTTGGCAAAAACATATCAAATAACGAAGAAAGAGGATCGTACCTTATTCAGAAACCAATCCAGGCTATATTTTGAAAGCGATGCGGTAGCCTCCTCTGTCCTGGCACTTGGTGAACTTGTGTTTCTTTTGCATTCAGATCATCGTATGACAAGTTCCTATTCATTACCTTTCCCAATTCAACCTGTGAGCAACTGTTTACAGGAAGAGAAAATATATCACATTCAAGCTACACGACAGCCCATATCAATCTGAGCTAAAATTGTGGCTGCCTATGACAAGATGGGAAGCTAACAAAAACACAGTATAACTGGTGGTGACTTTTGGAATTGCAAGCCCAAAATAACCCTTCTCTCCCCCTCCCATGCAGTCCCTCCCAAGATTAAACCTCACTCAGACCTTGACTAGCCAAAGTCAAACATCACTAGTCTCATCCCAGTGATTCATTTCAAGCAGAAGCCATGAACAACTACCAAAATGGAAGAAATAAAAAGGGGTAAAAGAATGAGAGTGTGATTAGAGGGGAATATTGAGGGAGAAAGCTCAAAGTATTTGAAAGTGAAACAGTGGATATCATGTAATAGGTCTTTCAAAACCATCCTGAAGAAAATATTTTAAGTTGGGCATTATAATGGCAGAAGGACGGATTAGATAGTTTTGTAGGTCTTGAATATCTCTTCACTTCTGTACATGCAACTTACTGATTTATAAATAGAATCACACTTGATTGAGACTCCGTTGGATAGTTCATCACATGCAACTTGCTTTAGGAGGGAGCTTTGAAACTTGCAGCATGAGTATGGAAGGACCCTAAAATAGAAAAATAATCAGTATTTAGATCTGGCATTTCACTAAAATTGAGAGTCATTTAAATGGAAGATCAAGTCAGAACAAATCGGTTAGTCCTTGCTTCATGACAAACTTTTGTGCAATGTAGGATGAAACCATACCAAATACACCCACACTGCCTATTTGTTGAGATTTATCACTATTTTTCCTCTGGACTGAAATTTTATGACAATAATCATAACTGGAACAACTTGGTTGCTTCCAGATCAGGAGAGAATAAAGTGTTTTCTCTTCAGAGAAGAAATGATGGCCAATGAAATTATGCGATCCCAGGTCCTGTTCTCCAAGCCTTACTGTACTAAGTACTCCGAAGTCTTTATTTCATCCTGCTGTGAAGAGCACTGGAGTGAGAGGTACATGGAGACCACAGTTAAAAAATAACAGTAATCAGCAGAGATTTTCCAATTCTGACCCAGAGCTGACAGGACCTATAGTTGTGATATGTTAGCATAACTCTGCATCACCCTCATGTTAATATAGTGTTAGTAGTAAATGGTTATATGCCACAGTTAGTGAACTTTCGTAGCCATTCAAAACATTGGGCTGCTAGTGCTATTTTTCTTGTTCACTTTTAATGGCATTTCTCATTTCAATGTTGGAATAAAACAATTGCAAATTAAAATACAGTCATTAAAGAAAAATATTTCTGGTGTTTATAAAGATACTGCACCTACTGAATAGCTGAGCCATGACTTTAAAGTGTACAAATTATAGTGATTAAATCTAAGTCATTAATTCTAAAAATCTAAGTCATAAGCATTTCATTAAACGTAAAGGGCCATAGTGGCACCTGTGTATGTTTTCAATCCACAGCTAGCTGAGCTTTCTCACTTTCCCGTTACTAGCCATAGTAGTCATTATTTCCCTATTTCAGACATTCACAAAAACTTTTTTTAGTGAACTTTAAAATATCTCACATTATTAAACTACATTGGTAAGATTATCCAGTGATTGGGTAAGAGTATGATCTGAAAAATACTATAAAGTAACTTAAATCATCAAATTTTTGCATGTAAACAGAGAAAGCATGATGGAGAATGGGAGATGCAGTTATTTATACAGGGAGTGATTTACATACACATGCACATACATACCTCCATACATTCATACACATCTGTACTTTTTTGATTAATTAGGCACTGCATTACTACATTTTAATAATAGAAACCCTACCAAGAAGCTCTCCTCTATGCTGCAAATACAGAGCAAGAGCTACCTAATGCGTTCTCAAACCTTACACCTGCTGTACTTTATTTACTTCTAGTGGATGTCCAATAAGCCTTGACTAATAGCTTTTCCCTTCTGTTACGTTCATAACATTTCTGATCTTCCAACATTATTTCACAAGGAATTTGAGTCATTTTCTTTCCTGACTGTTATGCCTCTCCTGCTAACCCTGCTTATGCATCTAACAGAGCACAGGATTCTTCCTCTCTTTTGGGCCCCTGGGCTCTTCTTTAAAAGAAAGAGCTGACAAATATGCCAAGCTGAATAAAAAAGTGGGATGTCAGTGCTCTGGTGAAATACTGACATTCCATGTCTGCAACCCCAATTTTTGAGGCAGGGTACAAGTTGGAAAACCACCAGTGGCAAGAGCAGTTGCCATTTTAAATTTCACTCTGATTCTCACAGTAACACTGTGGAAGAGACTATCAAGCTTTTAATTTCTACTTACAAATGCAGGTAGACAGTGGTCTCTGTTGGAATGATGCAAAGTATGCCAAATCAATTACTGTGTTAAGTTTGGAGCTGCACATCTTTCATCTATATAGTGAAGGCTGGAAGTCCACCAGATATGTTAAAAACATTATAAACCCAAAGGAGATAACAGATTACTAAAGGAAAATTGTAGGTTTTTATTAATTGTTAAAGTTATGAATTATAAGTGTAGAGACAACTAAGCATGTGTTTTATGAAATAGATTCCTAATATTGCACTGTTTAAATTCAATTTATCAGTACACCATTGCTTTTTTGCAAAGGACTAGAGTTCAATAAATTATAGAAAATTGAGCTTCTCCATTACTTGAAGTACAAAGAACTTTCTTGTATTGATGTGTGGATGAACATTTCCCACAACTTCATATTGACTGGAATTTAGTTTCACACTATCATAAAGTGGAGAATATTTATACACTCTTTAACTAATTTATCTTTGTGCTTTTGTTCATGAGTGTGGCAAACTGATTGTGCATATTTATCTAGTTAACATGCAAGTCCAATGTGGTACATTAATCTGCTCTGGCACATAATATATTCAATCTCTGTACCTGAATCTTTAAATTCAAATTAAACCACTAAAATTGTAGTGACTTTCAAATGTAGTTTCAAATCTGTATACAGCTCCAAAAAAGGAATATTAAAATGAGGCTTAAAATATGCTCTAATGCAAGCTTAGGTCTATAGATTAGACAGCAATTCCAGTATTTCATTAGTAGGTCACTTACAATTAAAAGATACCAAAACAGTCTATAAAAATAATTAATACAGATAAAATTAAGTTTTATTATTCTTACAGGGAACTTGTTTTGGCAATAATTTCCAATTACGTTCCTTTTGGTTTGCTAAGATGCTGAAATTCTGTACTTGTTAACCATAGAGTTTTATTCATGAGATGGAAGATATATCAATATTTTAAAGCAAGCAATAAAGAAGTAAAGCCTAAAATAAACCCTAGATAATTATTTTAACCTGATTAATTTCAAGCTATCATTAACTTATTGCAGTGTCACATGCAGTCTCACTTACTGCACTCTCACCTGCAATACATGAATCTGTATCACTGTTTTCATCTGAAGATTCGGACATGATACATAAAGTTTAGTTACTGCATAAAACTGAAGAGATTCTTTACACAGAACTAGGCACAAGGATTTAGGTTTTGTAGTAATATCAGAAGGCCCTCTTGAGCAATCACCAAGAATATGTTCAACTTTCAAAATGCAAGATTACAGTGCAGCATATATTTACTCTTCTGGTTTTCATGAAAGCTGATATTCCAGAAAATATTTTCCCTCTGATATCTTTAATACTGCTGTACACTTACAATATTACAATGTAGCACACTTAAGTATGTAAGATTAAGCTTTTCGGACTGATCAGTAATTTAGTCCATATCAACTATATTATATATAAGGAGCACTATTTATGGAATCTGAAATATGTTTTCCAGAGGTGTGTGCATTAATTTGAATTTTCCTTTTAATACAAAATTGCCTGAAGACTTTTCAGTTTACAGAAAGAATGCTTAAGCCACTTCAGAACATAAATCATTTACTTTATATTTCCTTCAGAAGAAACTGGGAGCTTGGTTTGCTTCCTTCTGGCTTATCTGGGAAAGTCATCTCATCTTTGAGAGGCATCATGGTATACTTAACTATTTGAGCAACCCTGTAAGTTCCATCTTTAATTGATGCAGTTTCCTTTTCTTGTTTTCATCTTTGGAGTTAAGAAAATTCCTTCTATTGGCCGTATGAGAAGCAGGTTGGTTCTATATTTTAAAGAAAGGTGTTCAATTCCAGCTAGTAAATAATAAATAAATAAATAAATAAATAAATAATAACTTCATATTGTTGTAGAGGGTGGGAAGGTGGGAGAAGGTGGCTGTTCAATCATTTAAACAAGCACCCTGTGCTCATTTTAGAAAAAGACAGGGGCTCCCTGCCCCATTTCTGTTCCAATTTAATGAAGTTGTTAAAGTAGCAAGACTGACAGCTTAATTATCCTTTATAAAAGGGGGACAAATTGAACTGTGTCTTTCCATCATTTTTTGATAAATCAAGAAGCTCCTGAGGTGCTCAGATGCCACTCTGGTGAATAGAACAACTAATCCACTCTGCTATTCTTTGCTGACCCTGGTCCCCCCATCGGGGCCCTGCAGTATATTGCAGTTGGGTTTTGTTTCACATTCAACAGATTCCACTTTATTATAAATTCAGAAGGATATTTTTCCTCCATATGTTGGCTGACAGCTCCCCTGAAATAACTGATGGCTAAATTTAACTCTGATGAAAATTAACCCAAGTGTTAAATGCAAACAGGAGCTGCTTGGAAAGAAAAGAGTTATCATGGTAAATGCCAAACAGTGGAAAATGTGTGTAAATTAATGGAGTCTCACTGGTGACAAGCTGTCAGGCAGTTTGATGGCTCTCGCTAGTGCTTCAATCCCACTGAAGTTGGCCAGAGGGCAACATGGACAAGTCCTGCTTTTCAAAAAGACCGCGGGATGCTTGACAGTAACGCTAACTAGATCATCTAAAGTTCATGGTCAAATAAGATGATTTTTTTTCCCCTTTTTGCAAAGCTTTGCACTAAACAGAGTTCATGCACAGCCGGGCCATGAATGAGATATCAAATCACTGTTTCCATAGAGTGGTCAAAACTGAATGCAGATTTCATAGAGACTGCAGAGTTATGGTGAAAGGAATTCAGAGAAAGTTAATTTCAGATAGGTGCTAATATACTTTTGTTGCTGTGTTTGCCGAGCACAGAGCAATGCTTGAGGGGTTTCTGGATAAAAGCCCCCTTTTCTAGGTTGTATTTTAAATTGGTTTTAAAACTGATATTAATTTTAGTCTTTTATCGAATCCTTCAACTGAAGCTTCCTTCAGCTCTAAAGAAAGCCTTGGTATATATGGGAAGATCTACTTTATCCTCTATTTCTTATTAATAATAAAATAAATTCATTATTTATATAGATTTAAAAATATGCATTAATAGTTATCTGTTACTTTATTTTTCAGCATTTGTATGCTGTACATTTAAGAAATTAGTGCTCTGCTGCTCTCAGGAGCAGAGTGATCTTGCTATTTCCTCCTGTGGAAGTAGTGCCTAACCCTGATGGTATCTAAATACTCTCTCACAGCCTGTTCCAGCACAGTTTTAACATGTAATAAAGTAATTTAGTGGGAATGAAGTTGAGACTACTAAAATGGATCTGGTGTGGACTAAGCTCTACAGACCTGAAGGAGTCAGTTCCTGGCTGTGTTTTTTGGGGTTTTGTTTTTAACAGGGAAGCACAATCTTGCTTAAGGCTGAATTTCTAATAAGCAGTTCTAATAAACTTAATATTTTTAAGTTACATTTCTAGTCAAATTTGAAAAGCTTTTACCTAAATCATCTGCTGATTTGACATAAAGCATAACATAGAATAAAAATTCACTCTGGTAGATAACTCACAATTGTCAATATTTACATCAGATTAAAGCATCAATATGCCTTATGAAAATGACTGTCCATATTGGTCAGGATCATTTCTCCTATGCTAGAGCTCAAAGGAACCAGTCTTGAAAGCTTAGTAAATGTCACACAAGGTACAGAGAGATTATATTTGAATAATACCTTGGAGAGGACAAAAGACGCAGAGCAGAACTACTCCCTGCATGATCCATCTAACTCATGCAACCCCGCCTCCTATGACAACCCAACTACTAATCTCTTTCTCTGTGGGCTTTCTTCATCATTTCAAATGCCTTTATCAGTCCGAGCAGCAACAACTTCTTGAAGTTCTCCTTTCTCTTCTGCAGAACCTTGGCTTCTGCATGAAAATTATTTCTGCCAGGGCAAGCAAAATTATGTCCAGAGTTAGTAACCTCTTTCCTCTGTATAAAAGCATCTAAGCCTTGATTCTTGATACACTGTGAAGCTGAAGAGCTGGATGAAGGAGGTCCTTATGTATATAAGCAGTTCTATCAGCATCTGTAGGATTTCTCATACGGCTAAAGCTAGTTCACTCATTGCTAAATTTTATCTGCATCACATGGTGTGCAACTAGAGAGAAGAAAGAATTCAAATAATCTGAATTCTCTGGTGCATTTACTGGTTACTTGTACTGGTACATGTAGAGTATGAAGGGGTGTTTGGTAGGCAAGCTAATACCACACTGAGAATGCCATTGCTCTGTGTCACATCCTTCTTATAAAGTAGCTTGAAAAGAATAACTAAAATAAGAACTAATTGTCAAGCTCAAGCTTAAATGAAAATAAATGTCACAGAAACTCGTAATCAACACAGCATTGATTACTTGCTAGATTTATCTCGTGTGCCTGCAGTATATACACTTTTTCTTACATGAGATTTGCTTGTCTGTAAAGTTAAAAGCAACCTCAGAACTTATTCTTCTAATTCTACTATCTCATAGCTAAGTATGTAAAGACTTTTTCCTCTCTATTTCCATAAATATCCTATGACAGATAGCACTGTGTTATATAGAAGGAAATCCAGTGATAATAAAACTGTGTGCTAACAGAGTTCATTCTATATCACTTTTCCAAGAACACAACTTTCAGACCAGGTTCATAAATGTGGGCACGTCTAATCTTTTTTCTGTGACCTGTAAGGGTTAATCTGTGGGCTTCATCAATTCTAACAACCCTTTTGATAGCAAACTGCTGCATCAGGGCCTGAAGTAATCCTGATTTCATTTAAGAGATTGGGATTTTTGTTTCTACGTCACTGGACTATGGGATTTCATCTGCAAATTTTGAGGAAAATGAAGTTTGCTTGTGTAGAAAGGCCAGAACTTTGAACTAGACTTCACACCACACATGTAGCTATGATGACATACTGTTACTCTACTGGTGTGCTTTCATCGCCTTTCATATACCACTGGAAAAGTTCAGAACACCCTTGTACACCCCAGGGCACCTAACAGTCTAACAAATAGGGGATTCACGTGTAATGCATTAAATCTGTATCTTCCAAATAGCCCTTCCAGGGTTATAAAGTATACTGTGCATATACTGTGCATTTTCTTGTGCATCCCAATGTGCTACCACAAATAAAGCCTGTCATTTATGCATTTCCATTGCATATAGGTGCATATATATGTGAAAAGCTTGAATTCAAAAGCTTGGATTCAGCTGAATGAAGAGGACTACCTTTACATAGCCCACGATTTCTCCTAGCATTCCAAAGAGACAGAACAAGAGCTGATGGGTGTATCAGTTTCTTTTCCTCTCTATCTTCAAAACAGAAGGCTCTTTGCAGGGTCAACAGCATATTTAGCACTGCCTTTGTCATATTTTTTAAGTTATTATGGACTCCACATGGAAGGAGGGAGAGGGCGCTGCAAGAAACATGATTTGAAATCGAATATCCACAGCTCTGTGATTCAAGAGAAGGTATGATAAGCTCCCTCCTGGGACTTCTCTTCTCCAGACTAACCCTCCCCCAGTTCCCTCAGCCATTCCTCATACAAATTGCAGCGAGGCAAATGAGCTGGCTGTGTAGGCAGTGTGGGTTTCAAGCAAGCAAGGGTTAGACAGAAAGAGCTCTACAGCAGAGATAACCTTAAAAGTTACCAAACCACGGAGTCCAGCAGCAGCAATGTGAAGCTGGTGCCACTGCAGGTGTGCCTCTTCAGGTGAATATAAATAAGGTGCACAGACGGCGCATTGAGGAGAAGGGGAAATTAATGAACAGTCTAACTGCTGAGCTCGGTAACACAGAACGAAAACATGTTGAACTTGACATGTCTGTGCTGCTGGTTTTGTAAGTGCTGATGGCTAAATACAGTGTCTCTGAAAAAAAAAGCAAGCTGCTATGTATCTTTGGGATGTTAACAGGTAATTTGTTTGTGTAATCAATAAAAACCTGATTGATTATCAAGTGTGACTTTGACCCTATTCCTCAACAAGAGCATTTAAAGAGAAAACATTTTTCTTACTCTGAAGTCTTTTTTGAATTAAAAGAAAAAATAAAATTCACAACTCCTTAGGGAGCTGTAATCTTCAGTGCTCAGTATTATCCTCCATCTCACAACACAGGGCTTTGTAGAGATACAGAGGGTCTGTTTACACCTACCTCCAGAACAAGAAGCAGTGTAAATCTGTCAGCATGGTCCTGTGTGTTATTTGCACAGCTGGAAGCGTAGAGCAGATCAGATTAAACAACTTTCAGTCCTCAGCTAGTGACTGTCACACAGGGCTTTGCTGTGCTATGCTTCAGCCTCACTGGGAGCTGGCAGAGGGATTTCTAATACCGCTTATTTCTGCAAGAAGGTGATGTTCCCATGTTTACCAGTAGAGTTCCACAGTATTTTCCACTCTGCTGATGGTCTTACCCAAAACTGCTTCCAGTTTGGCAAGATTTAAACATATCCATGACTATACCATGACTCAATCCATCAGATGTATTTCTCTGATTGTTCTTACTGTTCTTTGGTCAGTCTTCCTCTTTTTAGTGACTATATGATTGAAATTCCTAATTGATCTTTGAAAGCTGACTCAAGGATGACATTTATTCTGATGCATGTCCTAATCCCTGAGCTGGAAAATACCACTCCTTTTCACAGGGAGACTGGTGATTGTTTAATGTAAAAGGAGGAGTTAGTAGGACAGGTGAAGAATCCACCTAGAAAACCAGGCTGATTTCCTACACCTTTCTTCTATCACCAAGTAGATGCCTGAGTAATTATGTATTTCTCTGAGCTCACCTTTTGGTGTTACTCCTTTTTCTCACATTACCATAGCTAATAGCAGCTGGTTTTACTTAAGAGGTGCTCTACTGCATAAAAACGCATGGATTAAAAGCGAGACCGATCCCAAATTTTGCACAATCTCAACATGGGAAGTAGTGACAAGATGTGGATACAAAGCAAAAGGGAAATACAGCCTAAGAAATGAAGCATTCTCAGTCCATATGGGAGCTTATGGTGCACATACATCCAAAGAACTATTCACTGTGCTTCTGTTGTTGCTGTTAGTGAGAAGTATAAAGACAGTGAAATATGAGTGTGTAACAAAAGATAGCAGTCCAAACTGATCAGACGTGGGAATCAGCTTTCTGCTTATCAGGAGATGATGGATAATTTGCAGAGAGATTCTGGAAGTGACCATAAGTGATGAATTTGATGCAACAGGGAAAATGATGCTGCAATAATCTGGATGTGAAGTCAGCACATACCATCCAAGAGGTATCTTTATATAGATTGATATGAAAATCTATAACATGGAGACATTACACAATACATATCTCCAAGGCTTAGACACAGGCTTCTGCCTAGGCTGTGTTGAAGATAATGCCCAAGATATGCAGAGGAACAACTGATAACAGCAAGTGGGAGGAAGCAAGGAAGTCTGGATAGGAAGTCATGTGTCAGAAGATGCAAGAAAGTTTGGGTTTTTTTCGTCATAGTAAATTTAACCTATCATTAAACACTTGTGAAGGGAAATCACAGAGCCCAAGACTTCTTTTTGGACAATACGGGACAGACTTCTGTAACTGCAGCCCTGTTTGAAAATAAAGACACAGTGGAAAGTTTGGAGAGGAATGGGAGAAGCCTTCCTTATACATGGATCACACAGCATCTGAGGGAAAACCAGTTCAGGCAGCATCTCAAAGAGGAGCCATTGTGCCTGTCAGTGCTGGCAGGCAAAAGGAAGGAAGGGTGGGAAGCTACTGGATAATCTTGTGTGAAAAGACATAGAAGAAACTTGGAGGAACAGAGGAGGCACGTAGCCCACAGCATTGTCTGTCTCCTCATACAGGAGAGATGGACAAGTAATACAAATTAGGTGAATGGAAAGGTGGCTTTGTATGGATGTTAGTGGGGGGTGAGGAAGAGCTAGGGAAGAAGAGGGAGATTTCCCCAGCAACACCCTTCCACAGCTTTTTGCACCCTGTACCTATAACTTGAATTTGCCTGCATGTTTCTGAACAGATGACCACAAGATTTACCATAACAGTTTAACTTCAGATCTGTATCTAAAAAGTAAGGGGAAACAAGCCTCTTGAATCCTCTGTTATTAGTTGTGTTGCCAGGCAGCTATTATTAGGACTGTTAGCAGAGCATCAGACATCTCCTCTAAAGTCTATGAATCTGCTTCAGTGATAATACTCATCTTCTATTTACTCACAGATCAGAGACTCAATTTTATAATAAATAGATATATTCTTACAATTTCTAGCCAGATCTGAATAATTATTAAACAGAGGGATTTAAGAGAACTGTTGTAAATATAGAGGGGGGTTTATTTTTGCTTTTAACAGATGTGAAACCATGCTAAACTAATGAAATGTTTCAGAGGACAGGGTTGTATACATGTAAGATAATAGTTTTCTTGCCTTTTCTAGCTCCTGCTTAATGCTTGAAAACAGTGATTCACCTTAACATCTTCAAATCCTTTTCTTTTACTCTTCTTGTTAAAAAGACCTACTTATACCACCTGGGGGAGGAGACAGAGAGATCTGTTCCCTTGAAAGCACCTACCTCTCCAATTAATGTATTAAACAGTTCTGCATTTGCTATTTGCCTGCAGGTATGTCAAATGAAAGGAGATTTCAGACTTCTCCATAAACCACTTCAATAATAATAATAACAACAATAACAATGATAACAACTAGAACAACCACCATCAACTAAGCTGCCCCTGGTCTTGTTACCTTTTTAGGTGTCAGAAAACATTTCCATCAGATGCTTTCTCACAGGCTAGTCCGAAACGCTGGGCGGTTTGAGCTCAGTGGCATTACTTTTACAGACTTTTTGTAAAGGTGCTTTATCAAACCACGCTTTGACAGATTTTTTTATAGGCATGATTTTGTTTTCCCTTCCTTCTTCTCTGAATAATTGGAGAAACTGATTTAAAATCTCTCCCTCTCTTATGTATTAAGGGGGATTTTTTTTTACGTCTTCATTCTTGAAAGGAAATTTAAAAAACAATCTCCAAACCTACTGGTGTTGGAATTCCGCTGTTTTTAAGAGCAGTTGGCAGCCAATCGGACAGTGTTGACAGCAAACTGTGGTCCTTGCAGGTTTAAAGCAGTTTGAGCAGACTCTAAACCACCCTGAATTTAAGGATGCTGTGCAACACCTAACCAGCGACCGTCTTTCACATCCCTGGCAAACTAAAAACCCCTGCAAAGCAGGGGAGGCTGAGAGATGCAGAACTGTCCTGTAAAGCTGCATCAGCCCACAGGTAACTGACACTACCACTTCCTCCAAACGACTCCGGCCCCTCTTGCTTCTCCATCTTCCCACCTTCCCTGCCATCTGTTCCCGCTGCTCCCGCAGCCTCCCCACTTTCCTCCCGCCAGGGCCTGTCTGAGCAGACGGGTACAAGCGCCTCTGATGAGGTAGGCCTTGGGCCCCTCCATCACTCCTCGCCATGAGGAAAGCACCAGCTGTCTGCCTTCATTTGCATTTTCTCTCCAAAATAATGAAATTAGCCAGGAGCATCCTGAGGTGATGCGAGACGCAGATTTCGGCTGGATGTGTCAGCGTGAGCTGGGAAGGGAGAGGGAAGGTCACGGAGGATGCTCACAGCATTGAAATGGAGGGCGAGGCCTCTCCTGCCTGCTGCAAGAGCCCTGCAACCCAGCGAGGAAGCTGACACACAGCACACTTCCCCAGCCCACGCGTTTGCCCCCATTCGTGTGACAGATAGGACCACTCTGCATCAGTGAAAACACCGGGATAAAATACAAGTGTGGTTTAGCTTCTTGCCAGCCTTACCCAGATGTCAGCAGTCAGCTCAGAAGTGCGGCTGGGCAGTACCTTAATCTGTGTTATGGCAGTTTCTGACAAGGCTGCTCCAACCTCCCGTCACATATTTTCCACATTCCTTTTTAAATTACTCCAGACTTTACTCAGTCAGGAGCCACCACAGCTGTTGTACTGCAGTGCTCATCTCCACTTCATATTTCCAATCACCTAAAGTAGAGAGGAAGATATTTGCTGAAGTAGTTCCAAAAGCACAGTTAGCACAGCTGAATCAGAAGCTGAGATTCAAGCCTTCCGAGCTCTTGTTGCTCCGCAGATGATCACCCGTTCTTTGGGTTTTACTGTTATTCTATGCACATTTGTGATTTATATATTTTGTATATATTATAGTCTACAAGTATTTATAAAGTTTGCAAGGAAATTGGCTTTTCACAGCAGTTTCTTTATCTTAATCATTCTCCAGTGATAAAGTATTTGGACAGCTTGAAGGTACACGTAGAAGAATTACAACAGTAGAAAAACACTGCACTTAAATGAAGATTTAAAATACTTAGAAAAAAAGGCATTTAAAAATATATATTTAACTTGATTTGTGTGTATATTTGTTCAAATAAGTTTATCAATTTATGTATGAAAGTAACTTATTTTGAGTGAATATTGTGAAATGCTCTCAGAAAGCAGAATTTTTGTCTATAAAAAGTAGCACTCACAACTGGACTCTGTAAGAGATACAAAAACTAATCAATGCGCTCTGAGTTTACTATTAAATGCTCACGTTTAACTCTTTATGAATACAAAGATTTAGCTGTGCAGCAAGAACTAATCTCAGAGGGACTGGTTTCAGCAATTAATATTTTCAAGAACATGGCATATTAACAGAAAATTCAAATTATTTACTTTTCCAATGGAAATTATTTGCTCTGCTGCAGCAAGCAGGCTATGTACATATGAACATGTGTCCGTCTATGTTGGTATAAGGAAACAAAGTCCCAGCTGCCAGAGCAGAGTTAGCCACTCATTACACCTCCAGCCCAGGTGGCTGGTGATGAATTTAATAGCAGCCTGTGAAGCCACACTTCCTCTTGCACATGTGGAAAGACCAAGTGTTTCCCCCCAGTTTTTGGTCTTTTGTTTCATACACATAGCAAGAGTCCAGGTTTTCCTTCCAAGACGTTGGTTCACAGGTTATGGGGTCTTGTTCTGAGGGCCTTCAAGACAAGATGGAGTATTCTACATGTGGTCTACTGGGTGCATTAGACCACATCATAATTGTTTTGACATACTTAATATCTTACTTGTACATTGCAGACAATGGGGGGTTGTATTAAAGCTAGAGTGGAAAGAAGATACACAAGTACAGTGGATCAGATTAAGACTTTTCCTCACGCGTATTCCTGTACCTGCTAAAGCAGGACATGGGTAATCTTTTCTTACAGCAGTGAAGTAGATTCACATGTGAATGCTGACTGCCCACTTGTAGGACACATAGAATCATAGAATCATAGAATAGTCAGGGTTGGAAAGGACCTCAAGATCATCACGTTCCAACCCCCCTGCCATGGGCAGGGACACCTCCCGCTAAATCATGCCATCCAAGGCTATGTCCAACCCCACCTTGAACGCCGCCAGGGATGAAGCATTCACAACCTCCCTGGGCAGCCCATTCCAGGGCCCCACCACCCTCACAGTAAAGAATTTCTTCCTCAGATCCAATCTAAACTTCCCCTCTTTAAGTTTAAACCCATTACCCCTTGTCCTCTCACCACAGTCCCTAATGAAGAGTCCCTCCCCAGCATCCCTATAGGCCCCCTTCAGGTATTGGAAGGCTGCTATGAGGTCTCCACGCAGCCTTCTCTTCTCCAGGCTGAACAGCCCCAATTTTCTCAGCCTACCTTCATACGAGAGGTGCTCCAGTCCCCTGATCATCCTCGTGGCCCTCCTCTGCACTTCTTCTAACAGTTCCATGTCCTTTTTATGTTGAGGACACCAGAACTGCACACAATACTCCAAGTAAGAAGTTTTAAAATCTTGGGATTGTAATGTTAGATTTCAAAGCAGATATATATCTGGAGATGTAGATCTACCCATGCTGCAGTTATTTCCGTACTTGCCTACAGTTCCATATCATATATCATTTCCAGCAGTGAAATATCGTTTTCTACATCCAGCCATGGATATGCTTGATAAATAAGAAGTGTAATACATGGTGATTGTTGTATTGAATAAGTTCCAAGGGCCCAAACTTACCTATTTTTGGGCAAATTTTAAGCTTGATGAGTATGGGGAGATGGTATAGAGTGTGCAGGTTCTCTGAGATGCAGCAAGATAAGAAGTACTTTGGCATCTACAGTGGTTCTCAGACACACTGAAGTTATCCTTTTCTGACTTTTTCACCAGATAGAATGACCCATGGCAGGGGGCTGGAACTGGTCGATCTTAAGGTCCTTTCCAACCCTAACTATTCTATAATTCTCTCATTCAAGGGGGTGGTAAACTGACAAAGGGAAGTCCTTTATCACAATCTTTAATTGTCCAAATCCAAGTAATATTAAATTCCTTTCACTCTTCCTTTCTAGCAAGCTGGTTCTCACCTCTTCTTTCTATAACAAGTTATTTTACCAAACATAGCATTGACTCAGACCTTTTCAGTGCTTACTCACCACTTATAAAGATGCACTTTGCTTGACAGCTCTTCATGTCAGTCAAAAGTCTAGGTCAGGCACTTATCAATTGACCCTGTGTTAGAGGTAGACCCTCATTTCAGCACCTGTCAATAGCAGCTTTTGATGCATTTAGAGCAGAGGCTATATCAGTAGAGCTACATGCAAGTGAGCAGGCATGGACTTCAAAGAAAGGGAAACATGTATAAAACTCTGAAAGCAGTTTGCTGCCTAGTTTATTGGTATTTAATAGCAAGATCTTTATTTCTTCTTTACCTAGAGGACAATTTTCATTGCACTAATATCTCTGGGAGATAAGCTGATGGTGAGAAATGCAGCGAGTCATACCAATGTACACATCAAACGCTCTTGCTAATCTCACATCCCTTTTCTAAATACAAATGACCACAAATAAAATGCTAGTCTCTTGTATTGTGCTAATGTGGAAGGAGAACCTTTTGATTGTTAGCTGCAGTTACCATGAGCTCTCAACATGGGATGGCACCTACACTTCTCCTTCTGAGCTGTTAATCACAAATCTGCCAATCCTGTCCCACGTACAAGACAAGGAAAGAAATGTGAACATGTAAAAATTCACAGAGGGGCCCAGGAAAATTTCCCTGACACACTCCTGCTGTGACACCACAGCAATTGAAGAAGGCCTGTCATTTGGTTGTCAACCTTTGACCTCAGCCCGACATATTTTGAAGTGATGTGAAAAGAATTGCTGCGCTGTACGGCTGGCTCCTTACAGCTTTGCATGTCTGTCCTTGATGTCAGTCAAAAGTAGTTAACTGGCACCCATGGAGTCTAGGTAAAAAAAAAGGCTTCTATAAAATATCAGTAATGACTTCTGTTAGCAAGACTAGCTCTTGTCAAGTAATGACTTTATGACATAAGGTATTGTTTATCTAGGCATCGTTCTCTTACTTGCATTTTAATGAACCTAATTAATAATAAGTTAGAAGTCCTCAGCTATTTCTTCACAGCTGGACCATATGCACTAATTACACTGAGTGTGCAAACTTAGACTAATCCCTTTGTCAAAAGAAATATTTTAATTTAAAAAAACCCCAATGTACTTTCCCCCCCACACACACCTGATTACTTGAAAGATGTAATCTTTTCATTCGGGCAAATTTGCACAGAATCAAAGTAAACCTGGCAGGGGGAGAATTTCATCATTTATAATTTTTCTAGTGGTAGACTTCATTCTTAAAATAATTGAGTAAGATCATTCAAGAGCAGAGTGGTGTCAGGTTCATTTCTGATGTGCGTTAGGTTCCATAAAGGTAAGAGATAATAATTTTTAAGTTGAAGGATAATCACTGGTCTCTATGAAAAGATTCTTCCTGAATAAAAATGTAAAGGATAACAATACTTAGGTACAAACATGTTGAGGATGTTCCTATTTTCAGACTGCAACAGAATTCATAACACCAGTCAGACAACTCCCTAAAAGTGGTGAGGTACTATTAGTTCCAGTCTAATAACAACATGGTCTATATTAGATCAAGTATTACTATTTGAAAATTAGGGTGCTTTTGCCATAAATGTGTCTATGAAATAAAATCTTTTTATGATAATTATTAGTTTTCTTTTTATAAGGTAAGTCACTTGACTGATATATTGCATCTAGATTCTTTTTTCAACAAGACATACAATAATTCTCCAATCCTTTTATGACAAATAAACTCTACAACTCTTCACAGACTGCAATAGGGTACATTAGGAGCTAGAATAAAGAATTACAGTTTCCTCCAGATTGATTCCATCACTATATTCGATGGTTAAATAACCCAATATCAAACCAGTAGTGGTACTAGAGATTCAATAATTAAGAAGTATCAAAATCCTGTTGGCAGATATGAAAATGGCCAGTCACCAGGTGTCCATAAGCATTCTAACATATCAGTTCAAACTTGCACCTTTCTATATTAACAGTAGAAGGAGAAATCAAACTAGACACATAAAACCTGAACTTCCCCAAGCAGGACCACTATTGTCCAGCTATATTGTTTTTAAGTGATAAAATTGGGAAAGAATTGGACAATCTACTCAAGAGCTTTTCAGATTAGCCAATAAAGCAGGTTAGAATCATACCCATATGCACTGAAAATAGTTGGATGCTCAAGTCTGCAAGTGGAAGCAGATTTTGGGACATTCCATACTGGCACATGGTCATACAGCTTCCACTGCAGGCTCAGGACACTGCAGTGAAGAGGTGAAACCAGGTGACTGTAGGTTGAGACCTTCTTGTCACAAATTCTGGCATCAATCTTTTGCTATGGTCTATTCTACTGTATGTAGATTCATTTTAACTATTTTAGAGAAATTCAGCGATTCCAGCCTATCGTTTGGGAGCCTTTTTGGCCATCTAATAGTTTTTTCCAAGAAGAACTTTTTTCCTGATGTGCTCAGCCTAAATTTTGTATTTGTTATTTTCATTCCATTAGCTCCTGCTGCACTTTCTTGTACCTTTCTCTAATTATTCATTCCTGCTGGTTCATCCACCCTGCAGATCACTGCAAACCATTAGCTCATCCTCCTGTATCTGTTGTTTAGCCAATCTTTTACTATGTGTCTTCAGACCTTCCAACCTTTATTCCAATGAAGTCCTATTAACCTTCCAAGTATTGACTCTGAAAATATAATAATTCTGTCATAAGAAGTTACTCCCTGTTAGTTTGCATGAAAATGTAATAATGATGCTTTATCTTTTCAGAAAAAACCAGTCTCGATCAAATTAAGAACATCTTTTACAAAACTATAACAAGCATTTTTGTAACTTGAAACAGAGGGAAACTTTCCAGCAAACCAATTAAACGAGTTTGATGTTTCTATTCTATGTTGTTCTCCTGGAAATGCTATTGATTACTTGTCTAATCTGTAGTATTTCCGTAGGTCTTGCCAGACAAACAGGGTTAGTATGCCAGACAACCTCACTTCAGTTGAACACTTACGATCTAATCCTTAGAGTCTCTCTCCAACCACATAAAGTCTCCATCTGCTTTACACAGCAGCTTCCTCTATGAGCAGATCTCAGTGCTCCAAAGGACAACATGCTGCTGGTATAGGCATATTTCAGAAAAGGCAGTTCCCCTTCCTATTAGACACTGGCCTATGTTCACCTTTTGTCCTATGGATATGCACATTTTTGGAGTAGCTACAGTACATCTAGACATGTCCTTGGTGTCAGGGTGAGCTTTGGAGCCAGTTTGTCAGAACTGCTGAACTTGATGAAATTCAGTAGTGAGCAGAGAGAAGGAAGCAGGAGGGACCCTGAGCTGAAGCTGAAGCTCAGGTAAGGTTCCTCCCTAAAGACCAGCTACCAGCTATAGCAATTCAGGGCCTGACCCAATGCTTCTTTCACTTTTGGTGCTGTTGTGAGTGGTGGCCTCACTACCACTGCATGCCCGGGATCTCCAGTTGTGAACCAAGGCACAAACAGAAAAAGAGACTAACTGTACCTAAATTACCTTCTCTGTACTTCATTAATGCTAATGCTTAAGTTTGCTCTCTCAGGACCTTCCAATATAGACAAAACCCTGTTTCTGTTGGAAAGCTGAGAATCTCTGCTCTCCAGAAGGCTAGCGCTTGGATATATAACCCTCATCTAGTGCCTGATGCTAACCTGATTATAATTAAGTCTGGGCTCCAAAGCTGTGCAATTCTGAGGTGCTAATACCATGTTCAGTGAAGATGAGGACGTTGCTTTGCTTTCTTAGAGGGAAAGCAACAGTGAAAGAATGGGTGTTTAAATACAATGCTAATTATCAGCCGCAGGAATTACTTTTAGTGTTCTAAAGCCTGCTATGCTTCTTTCCTTCCCACAAGAGGAATCCAGCTAATCTATGTACTACTCTTGGACTGTGCTGGGAGCCTGACCTCACCTCTCAGTTCCACCATACAGACCATTTCCAGGGGCAGCAAGACCTCTGTTAAGAGCTGAGGTAAGGCCCTTCCATATATTGCTCCACAATTTTTTCCCATTTATGGCCCTTTAAAATGACATGAAATGGGTTAGCTGAAGGTTGCTGGCTATCCAGCAACCTTCTATGGTTCGATAAACTTGCTTTATGTATAGTGGCAGGCTGGTTTTGGTTTGTTTTTTTAAGGGAGCTATTTGATGTTGATCACATCCTTTTAAACACTAGAAGTGGCTCCAGTTGAGATGAATTAGGAAGCAGAGGATAGATGAGGCAGTCAAAAGCACAAACTGCATTTTACCACACGGACCGTGTTATTTATCACACAAATGTCTCTGACACATACATGGCACATGTGTATCCTACAAGTTTGACTGTCCTGTGCTTATCTACTCACTTAAGACGTTAGCCAGTCTCCACCCAGTACTGAAAAAAGGCTAACTTGCACTGGGAGTTTGCTACTATCTGGTCTACAAGCATGGTGTAATAGTGAAAATATTCAAAGCAGAAACTTTTCCTGCTGACAAACACCACAAACCTGTTACTAAAACAGATGCTGAAAATAAGGCTCACCCTCAGATTAGATATGAACACACAAGAAAGAAAAACATAACCTTAAGAACCAGACACAAGTTAATTTAAATAGAAAATACTCTGTGCATGTCTATACAACCTAAATGCATTACTGTATAGAGGTATCTGTGCTAGCTAATACACTGAGATGCATTTTTTGTGGTCTGCAGATAACTGCATGGATATTAATGAAATCCAGGCATTTGTGCTAGAGGCAACATTTCTCCTAGATCATTGTATTTGTTCCATATTTTTATCTAGTGGTGCATCAGAAGGATTTAGTTTACTGGAGTCTCTTTAAAAATTACATTGTGGAAACAGTGCAGGCATCATGCTGATAATGTTCTGCACCATCAGGAATTCCTACAGTGCTTTCTGTTACTAGAAAGAGCCTATTGATTAAAAAATAACATATATAATCTATTTTTTTTTCAGCTGAGACTATAGATCCTGTATAGTTCCTTCCACAAATTAGAACGTTAACAGTAAAGAGTGAATAGTGGCCATTTCTTGATTACATTTTAAATAACAAAATATGCACATGTTAAGTAAGACAAGAGTGTTAACATGAAGAAAAATAGGAGAACAAAGTACATGTTTAAGGGTAGTATTGTAGTGATGGTGTAACTTAGAAAGGGATTCCTAACATCTTGTTATTTGTCAATACTGCCTAATTGTTGACTGTAAAAGATTTGTATGTGCAGCAAGGAGTAGATCCAAGTTCTAGGATGAATAATATTTAACATTTTCATTGTCTAAAGTTTGACCAAAGAGATACCCCAGATGGATCAAAATGAAATAGCTTGAAGAATGCACAAACTATTACAATTCTTTAAATACTTAAGAATTAGAGTAGCCAAACAGAGGATGACTCCCAAAACCTCAATGGAGATAAATGAAATAGATAGGTTTTGGACTGGTGATAACAGATGCCCCCTTTTTATCATTGACATGCTTGTGAGGTAGACTGATGCCAACCTGATGAAGTTTTACCATGACAAGTGCAAGGTCGTACACCTGGGTCAGAGCAATCCCAGGCACAGCTACAGGTTGGGCAGGGAAGAGATTCAGAGCAGCCCTGTGGAGAAGGACTTGGGGGTGTGGGTTGATGAAAAAATGAACATGAGCCGGCAGTGTGCGCTTGCAGCCCAGAAAGCCAACCGTATCCTGGGCTGCATCAAAAGAAGTGTGACCAGCAGGTCGAGGGAGGTGCTCCTGCCCCTTTACTCTGCTCTCGTGAGACCTCACTTGGAGTATTGTGTGCAGTTCTGGTGTCCTCAACATAAAAAGGACATGGAACTGTTGGAACAAGTCCAAAGGAGGTCCACAAGGATGATCAGGGGACTGGAGCACCTCCCGTATGAAGGTAGGCTGAGAAAGTTGGGGCTGTTCAGCCTGGAGAAGAGAAGGCTGCGTGGAGACCTCATAGCAGCCTTCCAGTATATGAAGGGGGCCTATACAGATGCTGGGGAGGGTCTCTTCATGAGGGACTGTAGTGATAGGACAAGGGGTAACAGGTTTAAACTTAAAGAGGGGAAGTTTAGATTGGATCTGAGGAAGAAATTCTTTACTGTAAGGGTGGTGAGGCACTGGAAAGGGCTGCCCAGAGAAGTTGTGAATGTTTCATCCCTGGCGGCGTTCAAGGTGGGGTTGGACATAACCTTGGATGGCATGGTTTAGTGGGAGGTGTCCCTGCCCATGGCAGGGGGGTTGGAACATGATGATCTTGAGGTCCTTTCCAACCCTAACTGTTCTACGATTCTATGATTCTAACTATAAGACCAGGTAATGTGATAATCTGCAATTACATACACACAGTGAGGACTGTGTGGCACCATGAAGTGATCCTAAGCCAACCCCAGGCTAGCTTGATCCATCACTTTCAGATACCTATACTCTTGTATAGATTCACGTGTCCATTCTGGGAAGCAAAGTTATACTCTGTCCATACCACCTTTGTTTGCCACTGTACTGTGATGTGTTAGATTTGTGCCTCTGTATGCTTTTCTTCTACAGGGCTGAAACACACCAGTGCAAAACAGTAGTGACTCCAGAAGAAAATTTAACTGGTTTCTTTAAAAGCCAGGAAGCTAAAAGAGGCTTATAGGGATAAACTGAAAGCTTTTAATCTGCAACTATGCTTTTCACCAACCTAACACTAAGCTTTTTCTTCACATTAGCTTTTTGCATCTAACATTCAGTGCACAACAGCAGAGTCATTCTAGATTTACCACTGCCATATCTGTGGTATAAAATGTCTCTTTAATGATCAGGGACACCGTTCTGTCCCAGGCTACCCAAAGTGAAGCTAACCAGCCTCTTGCCTGCAGCGCAAGAACTGTAACTGCTTGGAGTTCGAATTAGAGGAGTGGCTGAGACCAACCCACATGCACAGAAGCTGATTGATGAATGTGATACACCCCTTACTTAAGCAGAAGCTACTAATAAAAATGAACTTATTCGTTTGACTCTTGCAAGGATTGAGTCAAGGATCTTGATTTGTGTGGCTCTTGCAAGGTAGTCATATGTGCTGCACACTGGTGGTGGGAAAGGGTGGTATGCAACTGATGCTGGTAAATTGCAAAAAAAGAAACTTGTTATGAGAGGCGGTTTGGGCGCTGTCACTATTCAGGGCAGTCTATAATTAATGGCCTGCTCACTCATCCTTGCTCCTGTGGTAAGCTGTCCTCTTCTCCCCCTCAGCATTGGTCCTTGCCATCGCTGCTGCTCCCGCAACTGCATCTGTTTTTACTTCTTTAGCTGTGACTGTAGCATTTGGGGTGATAAAATCCCTTGAATCTGCACATCTGTTCCCTTCTCTGCGCACTATAAGCATGTGTTTGTCTCAGCAAAACTTCAGAGCACTCGGAGTCCAGATGCCTCTTCCTGTGCTTGTCTGCTACACCTTAATGCAGCATTTTCCATGGGAGCTGAAGAATGAGCACACTTAAGGAGGTGGGATCAGGAAGAGGCTCCTGGAAGTCATTCTCTGTGCCATCAGACAGATGCAGTTGCTTCACCTAAGTATGCTGTTCATCTTTTGAAGATCCAAACTGGTTTAAGTAAGATGGTACAACCTTGTGGGGTTGCATTGCCAAGTAATCAAGTAAGTAATAGCCAAGAGGTCCGGGTTTTGTGAAAACATGGCAACATTTTCTTGGTTACTGTTCCTGATCAACAAGAATTCCTGCTGTGAGCCAGAGACACAAGCACAGAATTTAAAGGGAGAAGCGATGTGTGACGTTTGTATCCTGAAGCTCCCCACTCCATATGTCTGAGAATTAAAACATTACTTCCAGATGTATGTTTCCTTAACAGGCTGAAGAAAACTGACTCTTTCACCTTGTTTGCTTGGGGGATATGATAATGCCTTCATGCAAAGAAGTACTCTTTTTCTGCAACTGTCTGCAATGAAAAACAGCAAACAAATCCCTTCTTTAATATATTCAGTCAACTTCTATCAAAATCAAGCTGAAAACGTGTGGCTAGGTGAGAGTTCTGTAAGAAAGGAACATGAATTTAGCATAAATCAAAGTCGAAACTTAGAAAAGAAGGAAAGCTCCTAGCAGGATACATAACAGGAATGTTGTCTGTAACACAGTCCTCTTGCTCAGCTGAGTGCAGCTAAGGGTGCAGCTACAATGGTCAGTTTCTGATGCCACCTTTGAGAAAGATGTGGTCCTAATAAAAGAAACCAAGTGATCAGAAGTCTAAATGGGAACAAAATGGAAGAAGTGGGATTGCTTGGCCTAAGACATTAATAGCAAGGAAACAGGATATATCTTCCCATTTGTAACAGGCACCTGGCAAAAAAACTCCAAACTTTTCTCCATGCCCTTGTTCAACAGAACACAAAGTACCAAGTTTAAACTGAAGCAATGGTGATTCAGGGATAAACATCAGGAAAAACTTTCAAACAACACGGATAGTTAAACACTGGAATAGATTGCCTAAGGATGTTTTGGAATTGCTATGATTGGAGCTTTATAAGAACAGGTTAGACAAATATCTGTCAGGAATGATTTAGGTATAGTTGATCTTGCCTTGGGGTATGGGGATGAACTAGATGACCTCTGAAGGTTCCTTTCAGCCCTCTTTTCTATGATTCTATAACAAAAATAAATAAATAAATAAATAAACACACAAAATGATTGCATGTAGAATTGAGTTTGGCACCTTTTAGTAAATCCCATTGTTTCTGCTTTCCTGTTGTTTGCTTTGCAGCTCAGCCATGCTGAAGACTCCAGGTTTCAGCAAGAACCTTAAAAAGCTGTTTGATGCCAAACAGTGCTCCTATTTTTTACACTGTTGCATTTAATTAGGGTTTCCAATTAATCTTCTCTGTGTATTACACCATATCCAGCCATCAATGTTAATAAAATCTTTGCCTAGTTCAAAGACTCTCTGAAAGTTTTCATTTGGAAAGTGAGACCATCTGGCCTCTCTACCTCACTAGGATTAGATTCTGGGTAAAAGCATACTCCATCTGTTTCTGAGATTCATACACATATTACACAGGAAGGCGGGTTGGGGCAAGGCTAAGGACGGATTTCATTGCCAAGATAGCTGAAATAGTCGGATCTGCCTAGAGAAACTCTTGATTTTCTTCATGCAAAAACTAAGCAAATTTCTTTTCCAAACTGTTCTCAACACATCTTTGGAGAAAGTTTTATTGCTTCCCATTGTGCGAGATTAGGTCTTCCACTGAGGATACACCTCAATCCTGAACATATTTAGCATAAAATATGGAAAAGGTAATCCCTGGTTCACACTGGGGTTCCCAAGAATGATTTGTCAGCCTCCCCTGGCTCAGGAGTCCCCACAGAGGTGTAATACTGGAAGCTATGGAACTATGCTGCTGGCAGACAGCATGACAAGTGCAGATCATGCCCACATACTTAGGTGCAGTTTGTGAGCTAGGATGACGAGCTTGGTCTGCTTATTCATTCATTCATTGATATTCCCTTAGCACCCCACATATGGTGTCTGGCACCTCGCTGACTTTATTAAACGAGCAAATCAAATGCCTCGGTTTACTAAACAAAGTACAGTGGGTTTTGCAAGTGGGGATTTTGGCAGTTGTGTTGCTTCCCCAGCTGCGATTTTATTTTTTATATATAGATAGATAGATAGATATATAGATAGAGATACACACACATATATATGTATCTATGTACGTATGCAAGCCGACTTTTTAAGATGACCATAAATCCAGAGGACTAGATTTCCCAGTCATCTTCTCTTACTCTGCATTTGGAGCAACACTGTGGTCGAAGCCCCTGTGATTCTCTGCTCTGTTCCAGCTATAGCACATGTTTTCTCTTAGCCTCTGCCCTCATCCTATCCCTTAAAGGAGACATTAAACAGTTATGGAGCAGTCACACCAAATCACTTAGCAGGCAACAGGTGCTTATTTAATCATTTTAGGCTAATTCCCATCTTTCTGTTCTGGTTTGGGTGACATTAAAAAGATCCCATGAATAACTGTTCGTATAAAATTTGTGGTCAGTTATAGATTATGTCCATCACTGGATGAAATTCAGGGTGAACAGAATATTTTCCATTGCATTTTGATCAGAACAATTTGCAAGGTTTTATTGCTATTGAATTTAAATCCTACTTCTGATTAGACCTTGAACTGCAAACTGCGCATTGATATTTAATAGGAATATCACTTTTCCAGACCTTATTTATTCAAATTAGTTTGCCATAGTCAATAGACTGCCTGCACAGAAGTGCCACATCCTATTGGGTTCTCATCTTCCTTGACTGAAACCCATGAAACTAAACATGTTCAGAGCTTTTTTGCGCATTAAAACTGCTTCATTAAACATTACCATGGGTATATGGATTTTTTTCCTTCTTTTTAATGTGTTCTGCTTTTCTTTGTGTATTTTAAAACAATCAAACAAAAAGCAGTAGGAAAGTTTCAAAAAAGATAAGCATGACAATTTGTCTCCTGGACGCAAAGAGCCATTAGCTGCAACTTAGCTTCCTTACTGTAACCATTCAGAACCTCGAGTAGATAACAGTGACTTTCATTGATACTGGCAGATTTATGGAACCATCATTAAAAAGAGCAAAGTGGCCTTGATCAATGTTTTCAATGGATGAGGTACATACTTGCTTTCCATCAATATCAGACATGTGTCACCACTTTTCCTGCCTGTTCTTTTTTTTTTTGAGAAAAGATATAAATTGTGACCAAGGGAAGATCAGCTCTTTTCTTGAGGCTCCCTGCTATCAGTTTTGATGGAACAGAGAGAGATGCACACAAAAACTCCCTGCTCCACACTTTGCTCTTTCCTGATCAGTTCCACTTCAGGTCTTTAAATGAAGATTTGGATTATTTAAGCACCAATAGTGCCATTTTCTATTTTGGAAAAAATCAACAAGATCATTTTTTTTGACGCATTAAAGTACAGATTGTCCCTGTCTTAGAAAAACCGTCACTGAGTAACAAACACAAACAAGCTTTGTTATCAGAAGGGGCATCACTAGGATCACAAGGATTAATAGATTGTTTTCAGCTTCCAATTCCAGTTGAAGGCATAGAAATAACTTTTCACTTTCTGTAACACCATTTTGGTGTATTTTCTAAAGTCAATTCTGTCAAAAATAAAAAAGTATAAAAATATCCAACTTTATAAACGCTTTCAGCAACCCATCAAAGCCTTTATGAGTGAGAGCCATAAAACATATACCTCCTACCTCTGATGTCCCAGGAGCACCTCAAAGAAAGTGGTAGCAAACAGCTTCTGAATAGCCCAGTAAACCAAGGCAGCCAGCTAAGTCAGGCCCACAGATGAAACCCTAAGCAGTTTTAACCCTCCTCCTTCTTCTGACTTACTACTCTCCTCAGCTGGCAATTTATTTCCCCCTTCAGCTTCACAGTCCCAATCCCAAAGAGGGAAACACACCAGCATCAAATTTCTTGCTGAATTAAAGCACTTCACTGCCTATTGTGCAAGGCTGTGTCTGCTATCTGGCAGATAAATTTCTAATGCTTATTGAAATATGGGGCTCTATCTACACTGTTCTATGCATTTTAGAGTAAAAGCTGACTTCTAACTATAGAGTACAAAATTGCATGTAGAGAAGTTGAGAAGAACCGACTTCAATTGGATCTCGGCTCAAATGCCTCTACACAAATGCCCGTAGTATGGGGAACAAACAAGAGGAATTAGAGATGTGTGCACATCTATGGGGGTATGATATCATAGGCATCACAGAAACATGGTGGGATGGCACCTATGACTGGTGTGTTGGAATGGAAGGTTACCGGCTCTTTAGGAAAGACAGGCCCGGCAAACGGGGAGGAAGAGTTGCTATTTATGTTAGGGATAGGCTAGAGAGTATGGAACTCTGTCGGGGAACAGGTGAGCAGTCGAGAGAGAGTTTGTGGGTCAGGGTTAAAGGGAGAACAGCGATGGGTGATGTTATTGTGGGGATCTGTTACAGACCGCCTGACCAAGGGGACTTACTGGACGAAGCGCTCCATAGGCAGATAGGAGCAGCCTCACGCTCGCAGGCCCTTGTTCTCATGGGAGACTTCAACCACCCTGATATCTGTTGGAGGGATGGTACGGCCCGGCACAAGCAATCCAGAAGGTTCCTCAATTGTGTGGAAGACAACTTCCTTCTGCAAGTAATAGAGGAGTCGACAAGGAGAGGTGCCATGCTTGACCTCGTCCTCACCAACAGGGAAGGGCTGGTTGGGAATGTGACGCTCCAGGGCAGCCTTGATTGCAGCGATCATGAAATGGTCGAGTTTGAGATCCTCAGGACAGTGAGAAGAGCGTGCAGCAAGCTCACTGCCCTGGACTTCAAGAGAGCAGACTTTGGCCTCTTCAGGAACCTGCTCAGTAAGGTTCCATGGGATACAGCCCTAGAGGGCAGGGGGGCCCAAGGCTGTTGGTTGATATTCAAGGCTCACCTGCTGCAAGCTCAGGAGAGATGCATCCCAACTAGAAGGAAGTTCAGCAGGAGGGCCAGGAGACCTCCTTGGATGGATAAGGAGCTGCTGAGCAAAATTTGAAGGAAAAAAGAGGCTTATAAAAGGTGGAAGCAAGGTCAGGCGGCCTGGGAAGAATACAGGGATGTTGTCCGGGAAGCTAGGGACCAGGTTAGGAAAGCTAAGGCCCACTTAGAATTAAACTTGGCTAGGGATGTTAAGGATAACAGGAAGGGATTTTATAGGTACATTGACAATAAAAGACAGGTTAGGGACACCGTGGGCCCTCTCCAGAAGCTATCAGGAGAACTGGCTACCCTGGATTTGGAGAAGGCTGAGGTTCTTAATGACTTCTTTGCCTCAGTCTTTACCGGCAAATGCTCTGACCACACCACCCAAGTCTTGGAAGGCAGACGCGGGGACGGTGAGGGTGGGGACCCTGGGCCCACTGTGGGGGAGGATCTTGTTCGGGACCACCTTAGGAACCTGAATGTATACAAGTCCATGGGACCGGATGAAATCCATCCGTGGGTCCTGAAGGAGCTGGCAAATGAAGTTGCTAAGCCACTGTCCATCATATTTGAAAACTCATGGCAGTCAGGTGAAGTTCCCGACCACTGGAAAAAGGGAAATATAACCCCCATTTTTAAGAAGGGGAAAATGGATGAGCCAGGGAATTACAGACCAGTCAGTCTCACCTCTGTGCCTGGTAAAATCTTGGAGTGGATTCTCCTGGAAGGCATGCTAAGGCACATGAAAACCAACAAGGTGCTTGGGGACAGCCAGCATGGCTTCACTAAGGGGAAATCCTGCCTAACCAATCTGGTGGCCTTCTATGAAGGGGCTACGGAACTGATTGACAGGGGCAGAGCAGTTGATGTCATCTACCTGGACTTGTGTAAAGCCTTTGACACTGTCTCCCATGACATCCTTCTCTCTAAGTTGGAGAGACATCAATTTGATAGGTGGACCACTCGGTGGATAAAGAACTGGCTGGATGGCCGCACGCAAAGAGTAGTGCTCAGTGGCTCAGTGTCCAGCTGGAGACCAGTAACGAGTGGTGTCCCCCAGGGATCGGTGTTGGGACCGGTCTTGTTCAACATCTTTGTGGGTGACATGGACAGTGGGATTGAGTGCGCCCTCAGCAAGTTTGCCAATGACACCAAGCTGTGTGGTTTGGTTGATACCTTGGAGGGAAGGAATGCCATCCAGAGGGACCTTGACACGCTTGTGAGGTGGGCTGATGCCAACCTAATGAAGTTTAACCATGCAAGTGCAAAGTCCTCCACCTGAGTCGGAGCAATGCCAGGCACAGCTACAGGTTGGGGGGGGAGGAGATTGAGAGCAGCCCTGCGGAGAAGGACTTGGGGGTGTGGGTTGATGAGAAAATGACCATGAGCCGGCAGTGTGCGCTTGCAGCCCAGAACGCCAACCGTATCCTGGGCTGCATCAAAAGGAGTGTGACCAGCAGGTCGAGGGAGGTGCTCCTGCCCCTCTACTCTGCTCTCGTGAGACCTCACTTGGAGTATTGTGTGCAGTTCTGGTGTCCTCAACATAAAAAGGACATGGAACTGTTAGAAGAAGTGCAGAGGAGGGCCACGAGGATGATCAGGGGACTGGAGCACCTCTCCTATGAAGATAGGCTGAGAAAATTGGGGCTGTTCAGCCTGGAGAAGAGAAGGCTGCGTGGAGACCTCATAGCAGCCTTCCAATACCTGAAGGGGGCCTATAGGGATGCTGGGGAGGGACTCTTCATTAGGGACTGTGGTGAGAGGACAAGGGGTAATGGGTTCAAACTTAAAGAGGGGAAGTTTAGATTGGATCTGAGGAAGAAATTCTTTACTGCGAGGGTGGTGAGGCCCTGGAACTGGTTGCCCCGGGAAGTTGTGAATGCTTCATCCCTGGCGACGTTCAAGGTGGGGTTGGACATAGCCTTGGATGGCATGGTTTAGTGGGAGGTGTCCCTGCCCGTGGCAGGGGGATTGGAACGTGATGATCTTGAGGTCCTTTCCAACCCTTACTATTCTATGATTCTATGATTCTATGATTCTATGAAGACAGATGAAGAAACTAAGTAGTGAATGATCCCCATAGTCCTATTCTGTCGGTGTGTTTCAAAGTATGCATTTTCATGCTGCTTTTTAGTTACTTGTAAGTGCTTTTAAACCCCAGGCATATTCAGGTTTGGATTAGGACAAATACCTTAAAACCACTGTCATTGTCTACTCAGGAACCTGTTGGACGTGACCAGGAGAGCGTTTATGTGAATTTTAAACCTGTCTTGCAAAGCAATTTTACTGTTTATAAAAATTTGAGTTATTTTAACATCTTTTTGACCTCTTTAATGTCTTTCTTTTGTCAGAGAAGGTGACTCAGTTGATTCTAAGATTATTCACTTACAAGGTCTGCATAGAAAGTGCCAGGACTCCTGGTCCTTGCTTCTAATTTCTAGACAGCAATAAAATACTTTATGTTTTAATAGATTTCTTAACTCTATGAGACAATCTGAGTAACAGATGTATCAGTTAAATTTGGTTTTGCTGTGAAGAGCCAGTTTATCAACATGCATTGAGAAAACAGCATGGCCAGATTCCTTTTATCAGTGTAAAAACTGGGGCAAGATACTAGTTTCCAAGCTCAGCAGAAGGTTAGTAGTGACTTGTTCAAGGTGAATCATCTCTCATGTCTAAAGATGAGTCTATCTTTATGTACACTTAATGAGGATAAAATCTGAGTCCTTCAAATTTCAGCTGTTTATATGAGCTTTTCATATTTCTAATAGAATCTGAGATTCCTCAGAAAGAAGAAAACTCAAGAATCATCTGCACAGATGCTATTTTTGTCCCAAATGGACATAAAGCATCTTTAAAAAAATATAAATTCTTAATTCTGGCAAGCTGCTGAACTTTGGGAAAAATATGTGAATAACACTATTACAGCAGTAAACAGTTACAAGACTGAAACACAAGTTTCAATTTTCTCAATTTCTAAAATTGTCAGAACAATTCTTTTACCCACGTTAAGACAATCAGCTTTGGATAAACTACCCTTCCTTTTTTGCCAGTTCTTTATCTGCTCCCAAAAAAAGCTATGGAACATATTTTCCTAGCTTGGATGCCTTCAGGTAGAATGTCTTTTAAAGTCTTCTGAATCAGATCACCATTACGAGTTTGTCCATATCAGTCAGATGCTTGAAGAGTGGAAGCAATGACATTGAATCATAGAATCATAGAATAGTAAGGGTTGGAAAGGACCTCAAGATCATCGAGTTCCAACCCCCCCTCCATGGGCAGGGACACCTCCCACTAAACCATGCCATCCAAGGCTATGTCCAACCCCACCTTGAACGCCACCAGGGATGAAGCATTCACAACTTCCCGGGGCAACCAATTCCAGGGCCTCACCACCCTCGCAGTAAAGAATTTCTTCCTCAGATCCAATCTAAACTTCCCCTCTTTAAGTTTGAACCCATTACCCCTTGTCCTCTCACCACAGTCCCTAATGAAGAGTCCCTCCCCAGCATCTCTATAGGCCCCCTTCAGGTATTGGAAGGCTGCTATGAGGTCTCCACGCAGCCTTCTCTTCTCCAGGCTGAACAGCCCCAATTTTCTCAGCCTATCTTCATAGGAGAGGTGCTCCAGTCCCCTGATCATCCTCGTGGCCCTCCTCTGCACTTCTTCTAACAGTTCCATGTCCTTTTTATGTTGAGGACACCAGAACTGCACACAATACTCCAAGTGAGGTCTCACGAGAGCAGAGTAGAGGGGCAGGAGCACCTCCCTCGACCTGCTGGTCACACTTCTTTTGATGCAGCCCAGGATACGGTTGGCGTTCTGGGCTGCAAGCGCACACTGCCGGCTCATGGTCATTTTCTCATCAACCCACACCCCCAAGTCCTTCTCCGCAGGGCTGCCCTGAATCTCCTCCCCCCCCAACCTGTAGCTGTGCCTGGCATTGCTCCCACCCAGGTGTACGACCTTGCACTTAGCATGGTTAAACTTCATTAGGTTGGCATCAGCCCACCTCACAAGCGTGTCAAGGTCCCTCTGGATGGCATTCCTTCCCTCCAATGTATCAACCAAACCACACAGCTTGGTGTCATCGGCAAACTTGCTGAGGGCGCACTCAATCCCACTGTCCATGTCACCCACAAAGATGTTGAACAAGACCGGTCCCAACACCGATCCCTGAGGGACACCACTCGTTACTGGTCTCCAGCTGGACACTGAGCCACTGAGCACTACTCTTTGCGTGCGGCCATCCAGCCAGTTCTTTATCCACCGAGTGGTCCACCTATCAAATTGATGTCTCTCCAACTTAGAGAGAAGGATGTCATGGGAGACAGTGTCAAAGGCTTTACACAAGTCCAGGTAGATGACATCAACTGCTCTGCCCCTGTCAATCAGTTCCGTAGCCCCTTCATAGAAGGCCACCAGATTGGTTAGGCAGGATTTCCCCTTAGTGAAGCCATGCTGGCTGTCCCCAAGCACCTTGTTGGTTTTCATGTGCCTTAGCATGCCTTCCAGGAGAATCCGCTCCAAGATTTTGCCAGGCACAGAGGTGAGACTGACTGGTCTGTAATTCCCTGGCTCATCCATTTTCCCCTTCTTAAAAATGGGGGTTATATTTCCCTTTTTCCAGTGGTCGGGAACTTCACCTGACTGCCATGATTTTTCAAATATGATGGACAGTGGCTTAGCAACTTCATTTGCCAGCTCCTTCAGGACCCACGGATGGATTTCATCCGGTCCCATGGACTTGTATACATTCAGGTTCCTAAGGTGGTCCCGAACAAGATCCTCCCCCACAGTGGGCCCAGGGTCCCCACCCTCACTGTCCCCGCGTCTGCCTTCCAAGACTTGGGTGGTGTGGTCAGAGCATTTGCCCGTAAAGACTGAGGCAAAGAAGTCATTAAGAACCTCAGCCTTCTCCAAATCCAGGGTAGCCAGTTCTCCTGATAGCTTCTGGAGAGGGCCCACGGTGTCCCTAACCTGTCTTTTATTGTCAATGTACCTATAAAATCCCTTCCTGTTATCCTTAACATCCCTAGCCAAGTTTAATTCTAAGTGGACCTTAGCTTTCCTAACCTGGTCCCTAGCTTCCCGGACAACATCCCTGTATTCTTCCCAGGCCGCCTGACCTTGCTTCCACCTTTTATAAGCCTCTTTTTTCCTTCAAATTTTGCTCAGCAGCTCCTTATCCATCCAAGGAGGTCTCCTGGCCCTCCTGCTAAACTTCCTTCTAGTTGGGATGCATCGCTCCTGAGCTTGCAGCAGGTGAGCCTTGAATATCAACCAACAGTCTTGGGCCCCCCTGCCCTCTAGGGCTGTATCCCATGGAACCTTACTGAGCAGGTTCCTGAGGAGGCCAAAGTCTGCTCTCTTGAAGTCCAGGGCAGTGAGCTTGCTGCACGCTCTTCTCACTGTCCTGAGGATCTCAAACTCAACCATCTCATGATCGCTGCAATCAAGGCTGCCCTGGAGCGTCACATTCCCAACCAGCCCTTCCCTGTTGGTGAGGACGAGGTCAAGCATGGCACCTCTCCTTGTCGGCTCCTCTATTACTTGCAGAAGGAAGTTGTCTTCCACACAATTGAGGAACCTTCTGGATTGCTTGTGCCGGGCCGTACCATCCCTCCAACAGATATCAGGGTGGTTGAAGTCTCCCATGAGAACAAGGGCCTGCAAGCATGAGGCTGCTCCTATCTGCCTATGGAGCGCTTCGTCCAGCAAGTCCCCTTGGTCAGGCGGTCTGTGACAGATCCCCACAATAATGTCACCCATCGCTGTTCTCCCTTTAACCCTGACCCACAAACTCTCTCTCAACTGCTCACCTGTCCCCAGACAGAGTTCCATACTCTCTAGCCTATCCCTAACATAAATAGCAACTCCCCCTCCCCGTCTGCCGGGCCTGTCTTTCCTAAAGACCAGTGAGAGGTGAGCGTGCCCTATCAAAACCTGGTGATGTTTGGAACAAACATTGTTGAAAAAGAGCCAGTCAAGAGGAAGAAAATAAGAGACAGCAATAGAGATCATAGAATCATAGAATCATAGAATAGTAAGGGTTGGAAAGGACCTCAAGATCATCGAGTTCCAACCTCCCCGCCATGGGCAGGGTCACCTCCCACTAAACCATGCCATCCAAGGCTATGTCCAACCCCACCTTGAACGCCGCCAGGGATGAAGCATTCACAGCTTCCCTGGGCAACCCATTCCAGGGCCCCACCACCCTCACAGTAAAGAATTTCTTCCTCAGATCAAATCTAAACCTCCCCTGTTTAAGTTTAAACCCATTACCCCTTGTCCTCTCACCACAGTCCCTAATGAAGAGTCCCTCCCCAGCATCCCTATAGGCCCCCTTCAGGCATTGGAAGGCTGCTATGAGGTCCCCAAGCAGCCTTCTCTTCTCCAGGCTGAACAGCCCCAATTTTCTCAGCCTATCTTCATACGAGAGGTGTTCCAGTCCCCTGATCATCCTCGTGGCCCTCCTCTGCACTTCTTCTAACAGTTCCATGTCCTTTTTATGTTGAGGACACCAGAACTGCACGCAATACTCCAAGTGAGGTCTCATGAGAGCAGAGTAGAGGGTCAGGAGCACCTCCCTCGACCTGCTCATCACACTCTTTTTGATGCAGCCCAGGATACGGTTGGCCTTCTGGGCTGCAAGCGCACACTGCCGGCTCATGTTCATTTTTTCATCAACCCACACCCCCAAGTCCTTCTCCGCAGGGCTGCTCTGAATACCTGAAAGTGCCAAGTGTTACACACTTCACAGCTGGGGATCCAGAAGATAATATTGTGGGAGTGATTTACAAGCATTGTAATACTCTGTAAACTCCAATAAACTGGTAGTATACAAACCCACACAGATGCCTGTCCTCATCCATAGCTTCTTAAAACCTCCTATGGAAGGGCTATGTTTGCACAATGAGACTCATTGCCTTGAGTATGAGTAAACCTGCCAGAAACCTTTCCATCCAGTGGAGACCCTCTCCCAGTCCAGATGAGGTGACCTAACAGCATGCTACTGAACAGCAAATCCAGATGCTATCCCTCCCAAAGCTATGGATACCTAAGTGCGTGCATGTGGAACTGTTGCAGCACTGTGAAGTTCTCAGCTGGCCTAGATAGACCTATAATTTTTCTCTTTGTTATCGTGAAAGAGTCTAAGTGGGCTAAATATCAATGCAGCAGAAGCACCTTGTCCTTTTACGTATGGATACACTGGAGGAGGATCCCTGCAGTCTTCACTGCAAACAAAATACTAAAAAAGACACCAACACTTGGAAATCTTTCAAGCATCTTGAAGTCTGTTGTTACACTTGTTACAACAGAAGTGATTTCATCTCAATGTGCAGTACTTGTGAAGAATTAAATAAACGGATATACTTTACAAGTCATGAAATACACAACCACTATTTTCACAGTACTAGAACATGCTGGTGGTGAAATGGAAATAAATACTTCAGAGCAACAAGAGCAAATATTCTTATTTTTTAACAAGTACCATATTTGTTTTTAATTGTAAATGGTCCAATCTCACCATTTGGTTATCTGTGTGTAAAGTATAAAGTCATCAAAGCCCCTTCCTGATTCTTGGCGTTCAGCAACAGCTGTGAGATATATGACCATGAATAGAAATGAATGAGAGCTAAATTGTGTGTTAATCATTTCCAGAACTAGGTCAAACATAAGCTCTCTCTTGATGCTTACAGACACAGCTGTCTGTCACGGTCATCCTCTTCAGCTGTCATTAGACGACAAGTGACAAACTAACAAGTTGCAGGAGCTGTTGTCCCAAGCATCTCCGTGAAAACCTGACTCAGAACTGCCTTTGCATGGGCAACAGTGAATTTCCACTTCACTCCTTACCAGAGATGTGTCTTCAAGTTACCATGCTGTGGGTTGAGTGATTACCACTACTGACTTGCATAAAGCAGAGAGTGACTCCTGCCCTTGCCTAGAATAGTTCTTTCTTTTTCCTGTTTGAAACCTGGATAAAATGTTCCAGCTATTTGCAATATATGTCACTGGCTGGATTTTGTGGGTAAGATTGTTGCTATGATTCTTCCAGTTCCTAAACTTCTTGTACTGTCTTTTCCCTTTTTAATTAATCTCTTTTTCCTTTAGATTTGTGCAGCAGCAGCAGCATGGAAGGGTCTCTGTTCTAAATAGGGCACTTGATCCTTCATGTGATACCATAACAGTGTTTATCAGCGCAACAGATCCCCACAGAAATGTGATGGGCAGAGAGCTGGACTGGTTTTTAGATATACGAAGTGTAGTGCTCTTCTGTATCTAGTTTAATATTGGAACAATTATGTACTTCAGTGGAGTTGTAGCTGACCGTATTGATTGTAAATGACTTTGGAAACAGAGCCTAGCAACACGAATAGCTGAAGCAATCATCTGGACTAAGGAGGACTTAGGAATTTAAATTGTAGTAAATGTAGTTTTCATTAAATACATCTATATGTCTGATTAAGATAGAAACTGTTCAGCTGCACCAAAATGTTCGTGTTTATGGCACTGTCATACATGCGCCTGGGGGGCTGTGAAGAATATAGAAAGACCTTTCTGTTCCAAAGAAATGTTAAGTTGTTGTTTAAAAGCCACATTGCCTGCTTCAGCATACTCCATTTGCCCTGTTGTCTAGACCAAAAGATTGATGGCAAACCATGTGCAGATGGCAATACTTTCTAGTGGAGGAGATACAGGAGCTTGAGTGGGAAAGAAATCTTAGAGACACAAAGTTCTTAAAGATTTGAGCTTTTTAATCCCAGATGATTTTTAACTCCTTCCTCTCGAGGTTTTTTTGTGCCATTATTAGTATAATCCAGAGGTATCCTATGTTGTAGGGGAAATGGAAAAAGTGGCAGGAAAAAAGTGAAGAGCAAGCACAGAAACAAAACCAAGAGGGTGAATGATTCCTTGGCAGGTACATGGGAATCTCACCTACCTGGCCCACTGCTCTGGAAAATAGGAAAAATCAAGCCAGTAAATGTCTCCTGAATTGAATTCTCTGTAATGAGAGACCTATGTCAGAGGCTGTCTGGTCAGTGCCTGAAACACAGGTGGTTGCATTCTTATTCAAAAGTACTAGTCATGTATAAGATTATTATTGCTGCAAAAGCATGAAGTATGGGCTGTTTTCTATTTTTAAATACTATGCACAGTTTCTGCTTTTAGCAGTGATTCACTGCCCAGATTTTGGTCTAAATACCAGTTAGAAGAAACAAGAATAATCCTAGTCAAGTGAAAGGAGTTACATTAAGCTCGCGTTAAAAGGAAGTTTAACACCTATTTTGCTTATGTACAAGTGATCACAAATTTATAGCTCTTTCTTTCTTCCTTTCTCTCCCTTTCTCTTTCTTTCTTTCCTTCTTCACACCTCTTACCACAGAGTTGCTCTCTCAGATGTTTAGAAAACTGAAGAAGAGATGATAAACTGGAAGAATGGTGATCAGTAGAAAATTAGAAGGTGCAATTAAATGAAGCATATGGACAAGAAGTGCCTGAAACCATGCTACAAACTTAAAAAGTGAGAAGGTAACTAAACCTAGCCTCACCTTCTTTTCACAATAGTACTCAAGAAGAAGCACATCTTTCTAATTTAAATGTTCTGTCTCTTTTTAAAACCAGATTTACTGTGAGTTGAGCTTGTACAGGCTGCAATTGCAAGTGTATTATTTGTACCATGAGCAGACATACAGAACGTAGAAGGTTGGGGTTTTGGCATTGCTGAGTATCTTCATCCAAAACAAACCCAACCTTAACTCTCATAGACAGCACAAAGTAACTAACGGTAAGAAAGAGGGTTGTTTGGAATAATTCTAATCTAGTTTATGCATATTATTAGCTGTTCTAATAGTCTAAACTTGCATTTGAGGATGCAATAGTGTCACACACACAATAGCACCAGTGAATGGATTTTTTTTTTAACTAAATATTATGTATGTGGAGTCTCAATGTTTTTCTTGAAGTGCCTGAGTGATTTATCTCAACAGATTTCTGTACTATGGTATTTCTTAACCAAAGGGTTTCAAAGGAAGCAGTTTAATGCAAACTCTCAATATGCCACATTTTGGCAGCGATTGCTTAATGCAGCAGCGCACTAATGAATTGCTCCACTGCATCCTCTGATCATGAATATGAATCGGAGTACTATAAACTGAACTCAATGTACTGATAAGTGACTGCATCTGATTGTGCCAGCAGCCAGATGATTGTCTCATTAATGAGCTGAACTATTAAAAGATGGAAGAATAGGAAGCCAACCCTGCTTTGCATTGCCTGAGCTTCTTTGCTTACATCTTTCCAGGCCTACCAGAAACCTCTGGAAACTTGTGGAAGAAAATACATACACACAAAAAAATGTTTCACAAATGCACCTAAGACAGATAAGAGCTTCAAGGCTCAAATTCTGATTCTGATTACAGGGATATGACTCCTTTGTGATTGGAGCTTCTGTTTTAATATGGGGTAATCCAGATTTTAAAATTAAGGAATTACACACATCCTCTGCTTCTCAGTCTTTGCTATTCTGAGTATAGGAGCACACAGGAGCCAGCTCCTCATCTCTCTAACAAGCTCAACTATGCTGAACATCTAAATTCGTCAAACAGAGGATCACAGATTGACAAAAAGCATGTTGCAAACACATCCTTTGGAATGACAGTAACCTGTAAGAAATACTTTTAATTTTAATGCTTTCAGAGTCTTACCCAGTGTTAAGTATTGGCATGTCAAACTCCGTTATTATTTACCAGCATCACCATTTTGTTTTGCAGTATAAGTATGGTCACATCTTAGCTGAAGACTACTTCAGTGCAAGGTCCACAAGGAGGCACCTAGATCAGTTGTACAGCCTATAATGGTTCAAGACCTCTGATCCTATAGTAATACGAAATGTGGCTTATTAAAAATAAAATAGAAAGAAAAAAGGAAACCAAAAAGGAAAAAAAAGAAAAAAAAAAAAAAAAGAAAGCCATTTCTTGAAAGCTGAGCATCACCGTTGGACCAGAAAAGCGCAGCGTAAATCTGTGGTCAACACTCCTATACCAATTCTGCCTCTAGAGGGCATTACAAGCTAAATGTTTCCTCTGACAAGTGAGGAGAACATCCTGGATCAGCCCAGAAGGCAGTTCTTAAAATTATCCAAATTAAGAGATTTTCTGAGTTTGCAACATCAGCTATGTAGGACTCAGATAAAACTCTTTGGCAGCAACACTGAAAGATCCTCAATCCACTGAAACAGATTTGGTGTGCAAAGATGTTACCAGACATTTCTAATATCACTGAAACTTCTCATGATGTGAGATGTTGTGAGCAACTTTTAGCACATTGCTGTTCCATTTTAATGACTGCTTGCATCCTTTTTCTGAGTGCTGTTATCCCCAGCGCTGGTAAAACCAGAAGATCATTGGTCATCAGCACAGAGTCTTTGAATCCTTAGCCCCTGGCCTGTAGGCGAGCCTCTCTGATTTAGAAATAAATTACATTATTATCTGACTCAACATCTATGATCCATTCAAATTGCTAAGATAGATATGGACATAAAATATTACATTCCAGGCTTTTTATACATTAGACAAACGTAGACATATGTATCAGAGATACTCTGTTAGTGAGCTGGTATGACATGTTCTTCCCTCTAAGTGCTGCTTCCTAAAGGTATGTGGTAAGCCTCTTTAGCCAAGCAGTATGAAAAAGTCCAACAGCATATCTTTTTCCTTCGTACACGTGGATTGAATCAGTCCAAATCACAAAAAATATTTGTGTTTCTGTGCCTAAAAAGCAAGGATCAGGCATGTCTCACTGCATGCTGAGGCCATATTTCGTTACGGCAGAAAACAGCAACCAGGTTGCTTGGGCGTAATTTGGCTATACATGTTTTACTATTCACATTTGTTCAACTGAGTGGGGCAATCAGAGTCATAGAATCATAGAATCATAGAATAATTAGGGTTGGAAAGGGCCTTAAGATCATCTAGTTCCAACCCCCCCGCCACAGGCAAGGGCACCTCCCCCTAAACCATGCCATCCAAGGCTCTGTCCAACCCGGCCTTGAACACTGCCAGTGATGGAGCATTCACAACTTCCCTGGGCACTTTGTCCTAAGATTGATACACAGCTTCTTATGTTTGTCCATTTCTCTGGCATCACAGTGATTCCCTTGGATTTTTAGATACTGTTCTGAGTAGTGCGCTGAATGTCACAGTCAACTGCATTTCTAAGAGGCTACAGATCTTGCTGACTCATCAATATCCATAAATCCATTCCACATTTTCAGTGCTCTTTACCCAGTGCCTCTATCTCCATCCTATGTGTTAAGGTTCTGCAGCATGAGAACAGATTATAACATCCCAATAAAACAGAAAAAACTTCAATAAACTAAACACCATTCAGTACTAGAATGCTGCAAACCAACAGTTTTATTAACAAGGAAACCCTACAGTAAATGGAATATTAAAAATACATTACTCAAACGTATTACAAAAGTAATTTTATAATTAAAATTGATATGGTAAACTATATCCATTAGAAAGCAAAACATGATTAAAATCACACAATCACTTAGTGTTTATACTGATAGACTGGTAACAATGGCATGATCAAAAAATCTTACTGCCTTGTTCACTATATTATTGCGGTGAATAAAAATATCAAAATCTTAGCTTTAACTGGCTTTAGATAAGAACTGCAAGTTTGCTACAGGCAAACATTTTGCTTTAAACAAGAGTACAAACCAAAATGTTCCTTGACAGATAGACGTGTTCACTTGGTTGATGAAGAGAGCTATGCAGTGGAACTGGTGATACATCCCAGGGCCCCAGAAATCAGGTCCACCCCAAGGGCTACAATTTATCTTTGCTCTCCTTTCATATATACTGCACAGCTGTGAGCACTCACTTCTGAATTATTTCTGATTTGTTCATAATGTCCAATTCCTCTACCTTGTAAAAACCTACATGTGTCACCTGCATTATATTATGTATTATGAGCTTTTGTAATCAAAGGAGTCCGACATAGAATCATAGAATCATAGAATAGTTAGGGTTGGAAAGGACCTTAAGATCATCGAGTTCCAACCCCCTGCCATGGGCAGAGACACCTCCCACTAAACCATGCCATCCAAGGCTATGTCCAACCCCACCTTGAACACCGCCAGGGATGAAGCATTCACAACTTCCCGGGGCAGCCCATTCCAGGGCCCCACCACCCTCACAGTAAAGAATTTCTTCATCAGATCAAATCTAAACTTCCCCTGTTTAAGTTTAAACCCGTTACCCCTTGTCCTCTCACCACAGTCCTTAATGAAGAGTCCCTCCTCAGCATCCCTATAGGCCCCCTTCAGATATTGGAAGGCTGCTATGAGGTCTCCACTCAGCCTTCTCTTCTACAGGCTGAACAGCCCCAATTTTCTCAGCCTATCTTCATACGGGAGTGCTCCAATCCCCTGATGATCCTTGTGGCCCTCCTCTGAACTTGCTCCAACAGTTGCATGTCCTTTTTATGTTGAGGACACCAGAACTGCACACAATACTCCAAGTGAGGGCTCACGAGAGCAGAGTAAAGGGGCAGGAGCACCTCCCTCGACCTGCTGGTCACACTCCTTTTGATGCAGCCCAGGATACGGTTGGCCTTCTGGGCTGCAAGCGCACACTGCTGGCTCATGGTCATTTTTTCATTGACCAACACCCCCAAGTCCTTCTCCGCAGGGCTGCTTTCAATCTCAGCCTGTAGCTGTGCCTGGGATTGCTCTGACCCAGGTGTAGGACCTTGCACTTGTCATGGTTAAACTTCATCAGTTTGGCATCAGCCCACCTCACAAGCGTGCCAAGGTCCCTCTGGATGGCATTCCTTCCCTCCAATGTATCAACCAAACCACACAGCTTGGTGTCATCGGCAAACTTGCTGAGGGCGCACTCAATCCCACTGTCCATGTCACCAACAAAGATGCTGAACAAGACCGGTCCCAACACCGATCCCTGGGGGACACCACTCGTTACTGGTCTCCAGCTGGACATTGAGCCATTGAGCACAACTCTTTGCGTGTGGCCATCCAGCCAGTTCTTTATCCACTGAGTGGTCCACCTATCAAATTGATGTCTCTCCAATTTAGAGAGAAGGATGTCATGTGAGACAGTGTCAAAGGCTTTGCACAAGTCCAGGTAGATGATGTCAGCTGCTCTACCCCTGTCCACCAGTTCCGTAGCCCCTTCATAGAAGGCCACCAGTTGGTCAGGCAGGATTTCCCCTTAGTGAAGCCATGCTGGCTGTCACCAACCACCTTGTTGGTTTTCATGTGCCTCAGCATGCCTTCCAGGAGAATCTGCTCCAAGATTTTGCCAGGCACAGAGGTGAGACTGACTGGTCTGTAATTCCCCGGCTCATCCATTTTCCCCTTCTTGAAAATGGGGGTTATATTTCCCTTTTTCGCTAAGGTGCCCAAAGACTAGATTCTTAAATTATTACTAGCTGTTCCTCTTAATACTGGGAGTTTTCTCAATCAATCAATCAATCAATCAATCAATCAATCAGTCTCATCCATATGTAGAAAAACTGAAAAGCAGGTTCTTTCAGGTGTTTGCAAAGGTTCCTGGACTCTGCAGGACCTGGATGGGATTTGAAAACTAAAAAAAAAAGTCAAGATCCACCTAAAATTTCAGCGACTGATATGCTTTTATATTTAAAAATATTTTCATGCTAAGCCTCTGTTAACTCTCTGCATGTGTTTATATGCACTTTAAGAGAGTAATGAAAATAATAAATCTCTATATAATGGAAGAATTGGTAAAGGCCCTACTAGAATAATTCTCAAATGGTTTGTATGAATGTCCTAAATAAGTGCAGAATGTACTTAATGAGAAATTAAACATTTCTGGGATTACAGTGTGGCCACACAAAAGAGTTTGGATGTGATATGCCAACGAATGATATAAATCCTATGTGAATTTGAGTTTAAGTAAAGTATTGGATTCTCTAAGAAATACAGTTTTCAAAACAACTCCAAACCTGGCAGGTACTGTGGGTGATACTCTATTCATTTTGGGGGTGTTATTTCTCTAATGAAATGATCAGACCTGCTTTAGTATAAGATTTCTGCAAGTAGCTATCTATCTGCTTAGAAACAGGAAAGTTTTGTTGTTTCAGAGGCAGACAAGTGTGTATGTATCAAAGAATTAGAATCAGAAGTGTTGGTATTAACCTCCATCTGTGCTCCAGACCCTTAGCTACAGGCACCATTGTCAGCACAGTACAGGCTGCATGGTTGGCTTTGTTTTGTCCTGGGGTCAGAGATACTGAAAGGAAGAAAGAGAAAGAAAGATTAATCTGATAAAGGCATTGCTGATTCTAATCGGACTGATGGGAAACTGTGGTATGAAGTTAAAGAGGCAACACAGGGTGAATTACTGTGATGAACTACCTTAAAGCTGAAGCAATCAAATAGATAGCTGTCACATATAAAAATTACTGTGGCATCTTTATTCATCAACAGTTTTGCACGAGTTTCTCATGTTCAGTCCCTTCCAGGAGCAACCAAAGCACTCTGATGCACTTGATCAGATTAAATCTTATCGGGGAGACGCAGCCACTGAAGTGCCTGTTTCTCAATTCCCAGCGTTAATGTCTCATTGCCATGCAGAAGAATAAACTTTTCAAAGCTTGAAAATGAAGAATTCCAGTAAGTAACAACAGTACGTCCAGGTGCCTGCACTCGTAACCTACTGTAAAGGAACTGAAAGAGCTTTTACTCTGGTATGTGACAGCAGTAAAACTTTTTCACATTGGCTGACAGCTGAAAACCTGCAGAAGTGAAATTTGTGACTCCTAGTTCAGAAAGTATTCATAGAAATAGACTTCTCATGGAGGTTTTCTGCACATTTGTAGGAGGACAAAAGAATCACATAAAAAAAGCAGTTCTAAAAAGTAACAGATAAAGAGACATATTTCATTCAAATATAGCCTAATGATATGAAAATCAAACATGGAATCCCAGAGAATTCAGCAAAGAACTCCTGTAAAAATTCACTCACATGATTTTAACAATTAGGCTATGACTTGCTCTCAGGAAATGCTGAAGTCTTTCCATGATGCTTGAATTATTTGAGTCTTTTGAAGTTAATGGGTTCAGAAGATATCCAGTGTTTTGCAGAACTGAATACTAGGGAACACAGTGAACAAATATCAGTTTGTGTGATCAAATGTGTTCTTCTTTGCTGAGCACCCGTGATTATGTACCCACATAACAGGGAAATAGGATTACATCCCTTTACAGAAAGAGAACTTTATGGGACATTCAATCAACACAGCTATGCATTTGCTGAAACACATTTATTGATCATTCATTAGGTGTCATATTGTGCAGTTCACAGGACCATTACACTATCTGCCCAGTACTGGAGTAAGTTTTTCCATACTTTTCAAAGAGAACAACTGATGGAAACACTCCTTGAAAGTCCTACAGAAACAAGAGAGACAAAAAAAGTGTTAGGTTTGGCTTTAATTGTCATACTTTTTTTTTTTTAACGTATTTTAAAGCTCTAAATATTGTCTTTTGGTTACATTTCATTATATGAGATATGCAAATTATGAAAAATAATGTATATGAACATGAGCCGGCAGTGTGCGCTTGCAGCCCAGAAGGCCAACCGTATCCTGGGCTGCATCAAAAGGAGTGTGACCAGCAGGTCGAGGGAGGTGATCCTGCCCCTCTACTCTGCTCTCGTGAGACCTCACTTGGAGTATTGTGTGCAGTTCTGGTGTCCTCAACATAAAAAGGACATGGAACTGTTAGAAGAAGTGCAGAGGAGGGCCACGAAAATGATCAGGGGACTGGAGCACCTCTCGTATGAAGATAGGCTGAGAAAGTTGGGGCTGTTCAGCCTGGAGAAGAGAAGGCTACGTGGAGACCTCATAGCAGCCTTCCAATACCTGAAGGGGGCCTATAGGGATGCTGGGGAGGGACTCTTCATTAGGGACTGTGGTGAGAGGACAAGGGGTAATGGGTTTAAACTTAAACAGGGGAGGTTTAGATTGGATCTGAGGAAGAAATTCTTTACTGTGAGGGTGGTGGGGCCCTGGAATGGGTTGCCCAGGGAAGTTGTGAATGCTTCATCCCTGGCGGCGTTCAAGGTGGGGTTGGACATAGCCTTGGATGGCATGGTTTAGTGGGAGGTGTCCCTGCCCATGGCGGGGGGGTTGGAACTTGATGATCTTGAGGTCCTTTCCAGCCCTTACTATTCTGTGATTCTGTGATTCTGTGAAACATATCTTTTGACATTATATGTACATTACTTTGAAAAAGAGCACAAGAATTGATTCAGTTAAATGCAAGCAAATACACATTTCAAACTCTAATTATAGGCACTGCAAAAATTTCCTGCTTTAAAAACTAGGACTGCAGCAACAGGATAAGGGCCAATGGGCTTAAATTTAAATGGGAAGTTCAGGTCGGATAAAAGGAGGATGCTCTTTATAGTGAGGGTGCTGAGGCACTGGAATAGACTGCCCAAAGAAGTGGCAAATGCTCCATCCCTGGCAGTGCTCAAGGCCAGGTTGGACAGAGCATTGGGCAACATGATCAAGTGTGAGGTGTCCCTGCCCGTGGCAGGGGGTTGGAACTAGATGATCTTAAGGCCCTTTCCAACTCAAACCATTCTATGATTCTATGGTATACAAAATTGTATTCTCCATCCTGGCAAGCAAGTAGGTTAAGGACAACAAGGTATCTTTGCAGTATTTTAGCTTTTCAACCTTGGTTGACATTAAAACATGGGTATTAAAACAGCGGCATGAGAAATGGAAAAAAAATGAATATATATTAAATAAGTATTCATGGCAACAAATTGATTGTGTGCTTTGGTAGAAAGCAGGAGGTTTTATCCAGGAAAAGTTCTTGGTTATTACATTCAAGTTTTTGAAATGAAAATGCTTACAAATCTGAATTGAATATGAGAAATGAAAGGGAACCTGTAGCTTTAGAGTACAATGTAAACACAGCCAACAAAAAAAAGGAAGGAAAGTAAGTGAAGTATTCTAAGCAGCATTTTGATTTAGCTACTTACTAATAAATGCTCATGGTAAATGATAAGCAAGTCCATGGTGTTTAAGATCAAGGTCTGAAAGCATTCTTTATAAAATTATTTTCTTTGACCTTGAAATACAGGGAATAGGATCAGCAATACAAAATCTTTGTTTTGCATTAAAATTGGTTTCCTTTTCTACAAGTAATGTGCCACAGATGAATTATTAGCTTTACAGGATCTGATGGTTCATTTTGAAGGAAGAACTTGGTCTGGACATTTTCTACTGCTTTCTATTGCCAAGTAGTTTGCCAAAACCAGTTTTGCCAGTGAAACTGCACGGCAAAGCAATGTCTTCATAAAATGTCTGAGGTCATGAGTGAACAAAAGCTAGCATTTTTACCTTTTCAACCCATTTTACAATTTCAAAGGTTTGGTTTTCTTTTAAAAACAGAATGAAAATCTTTTTTTGTTTTCTCTCTAAAATACGACATGAATCAGAATTATCATTCCCTGGATAATTTAGATTTAGCTACTTCACAGCCTGATCTCCATAAACAGACAAAGCAACTAGGACATTCAAACACCAACATGGCCCGCCTGTGTTTGGTCTGTACTGTGTATTGCCAAACTGAGATCATACCATTTCTTACATCTCAAACTTAAATTTATTTAGTATGTTTCCTCCAACATTCTGGCACAAGGTGGACATAAATAATCAGAATTAAATACCCTGTCTTGTGTGAAAGTCAGTACTGTGCCCTTTTTAACTGTTCACATGATTTATCTTTTAATGTTTCTCAATGTCTTATACCACCCAATTTCTTACCCACCAGAAACAGCTTATTTGCATGTTTTCATATTATACTTTAAGAATAGCACAGGATTTCAATTTTCATTGTGTGTTTAGCATCACAAGCACTTTCTTACTGCAGGAAAAGTTGTCCATATAATTATAATAACAAATACTATTATAGCTCCAGCATAATTGCAAATAGTTTCCTTCTAAAGTGAAGCTAGTTATCTTTAAATCAGTAAATTAAGCAGGCTAATATTGTTCTTGAGAAGGGGAAAAAACCCCAACCCTAGTTGCTGAAAAAGCAAACAGATAATACAGCTATAATTTAGGATTAATTCAGAGCAGAATACAGTACCTTTTCTTTTGAAAACAGGAAGTATATCTTTCATATACATACAAGAGATTAGGTACAAATAAACAAATAAAGTAGTGAACTTGGGGTAAGAAGGGGAAACCAGTGAAAGGTTGTTGTGGTTTACACAGGATAGAATTGGGAATGGTAAGTCTGAGCATTGAAGAAGTCTTCATTTGCTGGAGCAGACAGCTTTCACTATTAGGATGCCTGGCCAAACAAAAACAATCAGCTGCCAAAATTAGCTCCTTGGGACGATTTAGGAGCCTTTGAAGTGAGCAGTTTTTTGAGCTGGAACTAAGCCCAGGTCCAGCTTCAAACTCAAATCAAAATGACAAAGAGGAAATTTTCTGTGCCACACGCCCCCTCAGTGTAAGATTGCTTTGGGTTGGCAGCTGTACTGTTTATCTTGTTATTTAAAGCTATTTCACTAGAAACTCACAACAGAGCATTTAAACAACTGGCTCTGATTATGATGACAGCAGTTATGTTTGACCACATTCAGGAAACATCACACAGGCTGATGGATAAATAAAAGTCTCGCTGGCTTTACAGTTAGACTAATTAAGGGAGTTTAGAATGTATGTTAGATAAATGCTGTACAGTATGCAAGTAAAATACAAATATCTTTCTAGGAAAAGAACCCCAGCCATTTCTGTGTTTGAAGATACAGATTTTAATCAGGTTTCAAGAGCGTGAGAAAGTAAGGCCTTGCAAGATCTACCCCAATGTATCATTGTGGCAGCATAAAGGGAAAGGAATTGGAAGCCAAGTTCTCATGTCTATCTAATTTGTTGGTGAAATGTAGGTTCAAATTGTGCAGTGAAGCACTGCAATGCACTCACTGCTGGTTGATTCTGGTAGACTGTCAGGCTCATTTGAGTTTAAGCTGATTGCTACATAGCTCAGAAGTTGTGAAGTTACGTAGATAACACTTCTGAAGCTGCAAGAACAAAAATGGTGAGCGGATTGAAGAAAGGCTTATTCAAAATTACTTTAGCATTAGTCCCTCATTGTTGGTAGCTGGAACGAATTACCTTACAACTATGAATTCTTACATCTTGGTGAGTTTGACCCTACAGTTTTGCAGTCTCAGGATCAGAAGAGCATGGAGTTCAACTTTATGGAATTTTTCCATTCTTAAAGCATGCCATATAATTCTTAGCATCAGAGACTTGTAATTCTCAGGACCAACACCTATTTTTAAATTCCTAACTGAAGTTAATAGAACACTTCCTTCTTAAACTTGTCAGGCTTTAACTCCTTTCACTCTAGTGAACTGTAAGTGACTGAAGTTCAACTGACAGAGCCTCAGAAAACCCTTTCAATATATTTGACTACTTGACTGTCATGTCTGCTCATCAGTTCTAAACAATGGAGTCAAAAAAGGTGACATAAAGCCACCAAAGATTTGTCTCTATCAGCATACTCTGATGTCATAGATTAGACTTGCCAAATGTTCACATCTTTGGAACGTTATTATGAAAGTAAATTCTAAAGAGATTTTATATACATAAATACAGACTAGGTGCAAATAACATTGGGAAACCAACGACACCCTGTAGACCTACATATCAGCTTGAAGGCCTTTGAAAATGTGTTCCCTCATATTCTTGTGTTAAATTTGCACCAACAGTGTTTGTTTCCAAACAATTTTGAAAGTATCATACAATTTCCTGTAATACAAAGATGCATTTTGGAATAAGAAAGGAATTACAATTAAATTATCTTATTGGAAATATAATCAAATAGAAAGTCAGCTGCTTTGGACCAAAGCAAGAATAGGCAAAACAGCTGTAGCACATCTACTCAGAGATTTTAAGGCTAGAAAGTAGCATCCTGACCATTTATTCTCAGCTCCTGCATACATAGAATCATAGAACCATAGAATAGTAAGGGTTGGAAAGGACCTTAAGATCATCGAGTTCCAACCCCCCTGCCATGGGCAGGGACACCTCCCACTAAACCATGCCATCCAAGGCTATGTCCAACCCCACCTTGAATGCCGCCAGGGATGAAGCATCCACAACCTCCCTGGGCAACCCATTCTGGGTAATTTCCTATAGCAAATCTATCAAGTCCAAAATAATAACCACATGGTAAACCTGGATTAATAAACTTAAAGTAAACTTATGCTACCTGATCTACAGCTTTTCATAGTCTTTCTCTGTAATGACAAGCTTGGATTTTGTTGCATCAATAGAGACCTGGTTGCATGAATGGAGATTAAAGTTGCATTAAATGGTGTGAATGAAGATTTCCTGTGTAGGTTAGAAGTAGCAAGTGAAGATGCTTCAAAGATAATTGTATAACGAAAAGTATTCCAGCTATAATGGTGATTCAAACTACCAAATCCTCTTCTGAGCTAATCCAGCAATACTGAACATACTGTATAACTGCATGATGCAGCCACGACAGCATGTGCTACGCAAAATGTAAAAACCAATCCATGAAAAGTTTGGATCTCAGAAAACCCTTTTTTTCTAGTGCTGGAATTACAGCTATTGCTCCTATAGAGACCTACTACTGTAGGTAACATCTGTTAAGAATCAATGGCAGAAGGAATGACTGAAAAGTGGGCACAGCTGCCATAATCCTATCTTCATGCTATTTCATTTGAAAACCAGGCAGTACTGCCAAGTGTCACTGTACAGCCATAGTCCACAATCCCCTGTTTAATACCAAGTGGTTATATTTTAGTATTTCCTATGATCCTAATGCTTGTAATAGTGAAATGAGAGTTTTAAATTGAGCTGTCATAGGAAGCCTCCTGACCTATTAATAGCCATGGAAGGCCCTAACAAGGAAGCAAAACAGAGATGGCAAGCTGTTATACAAGTAAAATGTTGATCCAGCTAACTTTTATTCTCAGCAGATTTATCAATACTGGTTAACAATACTTCCAACTAGTACAGGGCCTTCTGACATGACAAAATCAGTGTAACAACCCATTCTGTCAATACAACACAAATGTCATTTCAAGTGCTCAAAACCCACTAAGCTACCCTAAAAAAGATTGATTTATCTGCTCCAGTGTTTCTTTGGGGCAAACTTTTCTCACAACTGAAACCAATTAGTGGGCCTGGCACTTGTAGTGCAGAATGTAGGTCAGCATCAAGTAATAAAAAAGTATTGACTTTTCTCTGTCTGTAAGCAGCATGAAAGGGGTGCCATGGCCTTGTCGTATATGAAAAGAGCTCCATTAATTTCACTTATTTCAACCAGGGCTGTCAAATACTAATGCTTCTATTGCACTTTTCACACAAAGTACATTGACACCAATCCTGGCCCCAGTGAAATAAGTTTACAATATTTCAGTCAGTGAAAGTAGTACTATAATTTTTAATCCCCTGTTGTACACTTAGTCTCTTTAGGCAGCACCACTCATAAGACCTATTGAGAGATATCAGCTGGGACATTAATAATGGCTACACATTTCTTCCCATGGGCAACAGAACCTATTTCTTGGGCATAGTTTCAACAGCTAATTAGCCATAAAGTTCAGGACACAGCTGTTTTGGCATAACTCTTTTTGTGGCTGGTGGGCACAGACTGCCAATTTTGCTTTCTGCCATGGAGAAAAACCCAAAAACAACGAATAGGTCTGCTGTGACTTAAGGCTATAAAATTGAAAAGCTAATGTGTTAACCAATTGGGTCAACTAGACCCTTCGAGTAAGAGATAATAATAAAAGCCTGGATCATGCCTTAGGGATTGGATCTCATTGTGTCAGCGGACAGGTATTGACTTACAGGGTAAACCGTGCCTAATCAGAGTTCCCTGCGCTACAGTGGACAAGTGACCGCTGCTGTGATGACTGGGTTAGAAATACACCTTCCCCTACTCAGCTTGCCAACACAATGCAGAGAAGAATGAGAAGCCATTATTTATTTCCTCCTTTATCTGTCTACTACTGCTACCAATTCTAAACCCTCTAATTTTTGTTCTTTTAAGTGCAATGAAAAAAACTATGCTTTTATGAAGATTTTATGAGCTTCTCCATATTGTGAATCAAACCAGCAGTGGTCAAACTGCCCTAAAATGCTATGATCCTGTTCCGCTCTATTCTCTGCACTTTGCTGAATTGCCTGCCTTTTTTTGGGAAGTGATGTTTATGGTTCTTCTTGACAAGCTTGAGGGCTCTGAGTGTGATGTTGAACTCATTCCCTAATTACCTCCTGCAAATGCAAACATCACCAGCAACAATAAAACTCTTTGATTTAAAAAGACTGGGTGACTATGGTAGAAGGCAATTTTCTGCTTGCTTTAATGACTTCATAAGTGCAAGTCTTACCCTTTGAATCAACTTGCTATTAGATCTTAAAATAAAATGATATTGTATAGCCATCATAAAAGGCAACTTTATAACCTTCTGTGTTATGCTTATACCACGCAAGTTTTTTCTACTTCTTAGTTTTAGTCCTTTATTGACATTATGATAATGTGTTGTAAAAAAAAAAAAAACGGGAAATTATGTTCACAGTAGGAAATCTAACAACACTATTTTAATAGCCTATCTTCCAAACAGAAAGAGAAAACATTAATTGCTATTTAATTTGTGTAACAAACATTTCATTATTATTACACTTAAATTTTCATGGTGATTTATAACTATCACTGACACATTTCATCTTTCGGAATTCTAAATGAGGAAACCAAACTCAAACAGTGCATGCTGGAAATTATGAAAGATTTCTAATTATGGCTCATGAATTTGAAAAACCACTGACCTGATAATAACATAGGTTTAGATGGATGCTGGGGAGGGACTCTTCATTAGGGACTGTAGTGAGAGGACAAGGGGTAATGGGTTTAAACTTAAACAGGGGAAGTTTAGATTGGATCTGGGGAAGAAATTCTTTACTGTAAGGGTGGTGAGGCACTGGAATGGGCTGCCCAGGGAAGTTGTGAATGCTTCATCCCTGGCGGCGTTCAAGGTGGGGCTGGACATAGCCTTGGGTGGCATGGTTTAGTGGGAGGTGTCCCTGCCCATGGCAGGGGGTTGGAACTCGATGATCTTAAGGTCCTTTCCAACCCTAACTATTCTATGATTCTATGATTCTATGATTCTATGATTCTACTTCCTGCTTGATGTGTCCAGTATGAGCAGCACAACAGTGTGTGCTCCTCTATGACAGTCTAACATGGAAATTATAACTCTATTCCTCCCTTTCTGTAGTATTCTGAGAAGGAAGTGTTCTGCTACTAATCTGCGCTCACTGAAGTTTGCTTTCTTAGCTCAACAGCAAAACTGTGATAATCTGCGCTTTGGAGAACACTGGCTAACACAAGCTAAGCCCTAAAACTTCTTGTCCTCATCTGTGCAAGGTAGAAGATGTGTTCTAGCCTTGAAAAGAGCCTATCTTTGCTCCTGCTTGCTTAGAAGCAGTTTGGACACCGGAAGAAAAACATACTCCACTGCACCCTTCCACATCTGCACAAATTAAGCTATGATGTGAAGAAAAGAATGATGTTTCTGAGTGTGCAATAGTTTGAGCCACAGTACATGGAAAACACAAGTATTTCTAAACAACCTAACAGGTATTTTGCAATAGCTGTGTTCATTAATGATTACAAGTCAATCCTTACAGTGCTTTCTCACATGCAAAGGCAAATTATCTCTTGGCTTTGATGGAAGTTTTGTCCAAGGAAGGACAAAGGAAAAAGGTGAACGATTCAGTCCAGTGAATTACCTTTTTTTTGTAGTATTGCCTCTCTAAAATTAACCTGAGATCTCAAACTAGCCTGTCCTTTTTGTGATGTGTAATATAACCAGCAATGAAGATTTGTGGTCCAATTTTGCATTTGTTACATTTACTTAGTATCCCACAGTCATTGTGGCTGCCCAAGGGGAAGGAAGGGTGGAATTCCCAGCTGCACCCTCTAAGTTCATTTATTACATTTAGCGATGATCTGCACACCAGTCACTGTCTGGTCCCTCCTCCCAGACATGTACTAGCTTTGCAATGCTTTAAAAAGACATCACCAAAATTCTGTTCTGAATGTCTATATTTGAACCAAAATTGCCAAAGAGAATATTCTATTTTTTTCAACTAACATGCCTTTTTTTTACAAGTAAATTAAATTAAGAAACCAATGTGAAATTCTCCGCAACCTATTTCATACTTGGATACCCTTGAACTTTACTGAATCTGTGCTAAAAAGCAAATATGCCGTTGAAATAGTTCAGTAGGTATTCAGAATCTCAAGAGGTGTTTATTTGCTATTGTCAGGCAAATACCTACTTCTTGCAGGTGGGGTAGATGTAAATCTTAATTTATTTAAGATGTATGAATTACATTGTCAAGTGTGAAAACACACTGATACATAACCCTTTTATGAAGCTTCTATTAAATCCAAGGTGGAACTATGCTTAACACCACATTCCTGTGTACAGAAAAATAGAGTCATAAAAGCATCTGATGAGAAAGTAAACGACATGTTTTTATCACAGGGCTTGTATTTTAAACCAAATCCTTGTCCTGCCCATCACACACACTCTGTTAGCAACAGGACTTGAATTAGAAAATAATGCACATAGGGAGAAGTATCTTGACTTATGCCATTTATAAGTTGCCTCTTCATTGTCTAAACTGTTCAACCATAAAATTCTCTTTCCAGCTGAAAATAAGCCAGTGCCAAGTGTTGACTGCCAAGACAAACTCAGAACCACTTTTAACCTGTTGGACTAAACCCAGAAAATGTTTAACCTGCCAAGATCAAGTTGCAACTACATCTAACTTGCCAAATTCATGCCACTGGGATTTGAGGAGGAAACATTCTGAGTTGAAATCCACAACTGAAAATATGTTTTATCTTCTCAGGTTAAGCTGTGTCTCTCGGGGGGGGGGGAAGTTGTAATCACATTCTAAATAGAATTGACAAAAAGCTGTGCAGCAAAACCAGTACTGCGGTTAGATTTCATCTGTTTTGACACTGTTCCGGATGATGCTTTCAAAGCTGATTGCCTTCTCTTATGAAATTACTAGATATGGAGATCAAAGGAGAACAGTGGATGCTGTCTAGCTCAGCTTTAGCAAGGCTTCCAACACTATCTCCCACAGAAACCTTTTAACTGAGTTGGTAAATTATAGTCTAGATGTGCAGACTGATAGATGCAATAACTGCCTGGAATATCAGGTTCAAAGGGTAGCAATGAATGGTACCCTAAGTAGAACCTGGGTACAAATGTATTTCCTCAGGTGCTATCTTGGGATGCAACTTGTTTAACATCTTCATCAGTGATCCGAAGGTGGGAGATGGAATGCACTCTCCCCAAGCTCATGGATCACACCAAAATAATGGGTGCCATTGATACACTTGAGGACTAGTACATGATATAGACAGGCTAAAGGAGCGGCCTGACAGAGCCTCCTACAAAACAGAGTATGGACAAGGGCACCTGGCTCAGACTAACCCCAGGTACAAAACAGGCTGGAGGCTGACAGGTAGCAGCTCTGCTACCTGGGGGTCCTGGCAGGCATCTAAGTAAACATCGAGTCAGCAGTGTGCCCTAGCAGCCATGAAACATGCAGAGAAAAATAGTTTTCTGTTTGTAAATATAAACTACCTTCAGAAGAGATAGAAATGATTAAACAGGAAAAGGCCTTTCTCATTTTGCAGGCAGCTTACTTTGGAGAGCAGCTAACACTAGAAAAAATACCTCCTATCCAGCGCACACAAGTGTTCACTAATCAATAAAACTAGAACAATAGCTCTTGGGCTAATCCCTATTGCTATTTTATCATACATGATAACATATCTGCTTTGTGTGTCATGTTTTTTTTTCATTTTTCAGTGACACTTTTCTCCTGTGTAGATCCACTAGTACTTTGATATAGTTCAGGAACAGCATCAGCAACACTGATTATTCACTCAGGTGCCACAGATTTGTGGCATTGACATGAAGCTAATTCTGTCAAACTGCTGCTGACTGAGAAACTAGGGCTGAGAAACAGTTGATATTTACAGCCAAACATTATTTCAGATTCAGCAGTGTTCAGAAAAATAAAAGATAGTTACTGAACACTTCAAAACCTAAAATCATGCTGTCTTGCTTCTGATATGAATATATGCGTCATATAATCATAGAATAGTTAGAGTTTGAAAGGACTTTAAGATCACCTAGTTGCAACCCCCCCTGCCATGGGCAGGGACACCTCCCACTAAACCATGCCATCCAAGGCTCTGCCCAACCCCACCTTGAGCACCGCCAGGGATTAAGCATTTACAACTTCCTTGGGCAACCCATTCCAGGGCCTCACCACCCTTACAGTAAAGAATTTCTTCCTCAGATCCAATCTAAATTTCCCCTGTTTAAGTTTGAACCCATTACCCCTTGTCCTCTCACTATAGACCATAATGAAGTCCCTCCCCAGCATCCCTATAGGCCCCCTTCAGATATTGGAAGGCTGCTATGAGGTCTCCAGGCTGAACAGCCCCAATTTTCTCAGCCTATACTAAATGTAACAACTGTGCAAACATATTCTATGGTAGCATATAAGAAAAAAGTTTATTTTGTTTTTCATCTAGATAACTTCCAAACTAAATTCTACACTCTGTTGTCCATGTTGAGGAAAGAATTTAGACTCAGACTTTCTTTAATGTCTATGCCTTTAGTGTCTACGCAGAACTTTCAATTTATAGCTGAGAACTATTATATCCTACAAATGAACAGGAACTAGGAGTTTTTACAATGTTTTATATGCTAATTTATTCATTGACAGGGTAGGAGCAATACAAGCTATACCATAAAGTTTCCCATACTTCTCTGAGGACTTTGGGTTTGACCTGAAGTGTGGAAATTCTTTAAATAGCATGATCTTCCTCCTGCCAAAGGCCTGGGCATCTGCAAAAACTACAAATCATGCCAAACTCTTTGAGTGATATATGGAGGACCGCAATCCACTAGCAAATAAGCTAAGATCAACTCATTCATTCCATTTAGGTCCTTCAGTGGGATTTGAACCATCCAACCCACAAACCATGTCTCATGAGATTGCAGTATACATACAGCCCACAGTAATAATGATTCATATACATATATGTGTATATGCTTTATTGCTACCTTTAGCTGGATTAAAAGCAATATATCAAATTTTATATTTCTGATTCTTTTATTAGCTTTCTAGCACTTGATCAGCTGATAGAGGCGATAATGAAATGTTTTTTTATAAACTGGAGTTTGTAAGTCCTGTCCTGAGAATGTAATATTTCAAAAAAGCAGCCTAAGCTTTGGGGGAAAAAAACAATTACAGAAACAGCATTAAAAATGCCAAGCACTGGGCAGAAGCAATTCTGGATCAGTTTAAAAAAGTGATTGATGAAACTCTAATCTGAGCTGAAGGAATACTTTCACGACAAGCTGTGACCATTCCACACACTTCATTAGCTGCCATAATTAGCCTGGTGTTTCAATTTGTTAGAACTGGTGGGGACAATTTTACTCAGAATGCAAACATCAAAAAACAGGGTGCCTCAGACTTCAGAAGAGGCTGATGAGAAGCTTTTCTAGTCTCTGTTAACTAAAAGATTAATTACAGCTGATGGGAGGCTGTACTCTGATTGTCACTCTGTCTATGTGCATTTCTTTTAGCATTAGAAGAAAGACATGGTTGACACTACACTGCTCAATCAAGCAGCTTCACATTAGCGTACAGTCTGTTAATATGCTATGTTTTTATTGTTTCTCTTTTTCCTTTTATCTTTTTTCCCCCTTAAGTTTGAGATTCTCATACCTAACAAGTTATACTTCAAAAGAGCAGGGTATTCAGTTGCTAATGATAAGTGCTTTTGTTTCAACTCCAGTTAACCAGAACAAACAAGGTCTGGATGAGTACTATCAAATAATAAGTAGCTTGCTTTTGCAGATACATTCCATAAAGATTTTTAAGTGACTTCAAAATAAAGCCTTTTTAATTCAAAATTGTTGCAAATTAAATCAAATTGAAATACATTATGTTTGGCAGATATATAATCTTAATTCCAAGAATGATGAACAGTCTATCCAAAACTGTCATCAAAAGGCCAACCACTTCCCAGTTTAGTGTGAGGATTTTCATTTCCAACAAACAAAATAGTAACCGAAAAGCGAACACCTAAAAACTACAGATGTAACTTCAAACTATCATTTCCAGCTCAGCTGATTACTTTTTACAGTAAAAGCTCTGCCACAAGTTGCTGTATTGTACTCTGAGCAAGTGTTAAAGGAATTAGTTAAGATACTCTATTCCTGAAGTATTTCTGATTAAACAAGAGATTTTAAAATGTTTACGTAATGTATACAATGGGAATTATATAGAAAGTTTAAGCATACATATATCTCCCTCAAGGAAATATTGGTTGAAGTTAGCCCTTACTAAAAAGCAAGATTATATTTGATGCCACTACCATACAAGTTACATTATGAAATGAGGAAGGTAGTCAAAGCAAGACATTTATCGTCCAGCAGACAAATGACACAGGATTGCTAGTTAGACAGTATAATAAGTACCATCTAATTTTCTCTTTCAAATCAATTTATTCTTCAAAGCCTTGGATCATCATCAAGGAACTGCATTTTCCCATTGAGAAATTACAGAACTGAAAATCATGTTTTAGAAAACATTCAACTAGTTGCCCAAAAACCCTCACAAATAACCACTAGGAATGGATTTCACCAGACAAGTGGTGGCAGTACCTTTTCTTATGCAAATAACTGAATGGCTTGGCTCTTCTCAGCCACTACTTTGTAGTATTCCTTCAAAATCAGGCCCTGTAACTCATCAGTAATCTTCACAGAAAGGTTTTTTCAGCCTTTCCTTTCAGCCTTCCAGTTATCCACAGATTCTTTTCTGCATTTAGTTAAACAGTAGCCAGGGATACACTTTGCATGCTTGCTGTGGCTTAAGCCTACCTGTAACTCACGCAGTTTGCTCACTCACTCCCCCCCCCCCTTTCTTCCCTCCAGCTCCCAGGGGGATGGGGAGGAGAATTGAAAGAATGTAACTCCCATGGATTGAGATAAGAACAGTTCAGTAACTAAGGTATAACACAAACCACTGCTGCTACCACCAATAATAATAATGACAAGGGAAACAACAAGGGAAGAGAATACAACCGCTTACCACCTGCCGACAGATACCCAGCCCGACCCAGCAGTGAACCCACTCTTCTGGGTCCCTGCCCCTAGTTTTTACATCCTGGGCACGACATGCTGTGGTATGGAATACCTCTTTGGTCAGTTTGGGTCAGGTGTCCTGTCTCTGCTTCCTCCCAGCTTCCCCTCCTCCCTGGGAGAGCATGAGACTCAGAAAGTCCTTGGTCAGACTAAGCATTTGAGCAGTAACTAAAAACATCGGTGTTATCAGCGCAGTTCCGAGTCCAAAAGTCAAAAACACAGCGCTGCATCAGCTACCAAGAAGGAGAAAAAATGACTGCTACTGCTGAACCCAGGACAATGTTTTAATTTGCTTCATGGTGTGTATCTTCCTTCTACACCTAAGAAAATAAACTGAAATATTGCTGGTAGTTAATAATTACTTGCATCACATATATCCAGAGTAGCAATTTCCAAAGGCAGCCCAGCAGTGGTGACCTTAAGGATTGTTTCCCTGGAAACAATCTACAGCTTAGGAAGTTTTCCAGTGGGAGCTCTGAAAGTGATCTTCATAACAAAATGTATTTCTGTAAATATAACACAGTCATTCAGGAAGGAATCTGGAAAGATCATCATGTCAGCTGTCAAAAGTTGAAATTGAGATTTGCTTTCCTGGAAGACTGAGTGGGGGCATCTTATTGTGAGAGGCAGTTCATTCTAGTCCTCTGAATGAGAGGTAATGTCTGGTGTTTCCGCTCTTGGATGTGAGATTCTCCTGCCTTTTTAGTACACCTCCTTCTCAACAGTACATTATGACATTTACTAAAAATAAATACATAAATCAAAAGTGGAATTTGCAAAAGTGATTTTAAGTCAATTTTGTTACCCAGTTTCAGCAACCACTTGCTTATTAAGCTGGTCTGTAATTCTCTGCCTCTGGTGACAAAGACAGAAGTGATATAATTTATATAAGGATCAACTATTGCCTGCTCTAATGGCTACATGATACAGTGTGAAAATGCCAGTAGTGCTGACTACAGCACCAGTTCTACAGCTGCACCAAAAATAGAGTATTGTGTTGGTGGGGAATTACAAGGGCTATTTTTCCTTGCATAGGCAAGGCCATGACAATCAGAAATATCTGAACTTGATACTTGATTAATGCTGGCAGTAGCCTATAAGTGATCTCCTCTCAACAATGCCTAATTATTTAATTATTTCCCATTATTAATGGAATGAAACAATTCCAAACAAACAGCTAGAATGACTGTTTTGCAGGAAGCTCACAATCATCAATTCCTACATGTAGAAATCTTCCTAAAATGAAGGCAAGCTAGCCTGTTGAACTTGAAAAGCATATTTTATCCCAATCAATGCATAAAAGTAAAAATTATCCATAACTTAAGCATGTTTCTCTGCTGTACAGTTGAGCTGTAATGATTCCCACACACTGCACTTGCACATCAATTATGATAATCATAATCACGGTCATTAAGCTGAATGTTCATTATTATCAGGATGCTGGTGACAGCAGATTCATCGGGTGCAATGAGCAGGCAGTCACAGTCCCACCCAAGTTTCTGCAGACAGTGTTGTGCCACATTAAATCTATGATGTGTTCCACATCCCACTCCATTCCAAAAGCTGTAGACGGTAAAGGTCAACTTTATGTTCTGTGCAAAATGCTTTGGTTCTCTAAATTAATTCTTTGAAGTACTGGGTATTTTTATGCTTTTTAGATAATAAAATTCTGTTTAGGGCCAAAATGCCTGTGCAAATAATGAAACAGTGATGCAGTTGTACTGTAATGCACCTATAATAAGGCATCAGAGGAAAGAATCTGCCAGGAAGGAAAAACCTTAAAATGTCACTTCCTGAATTTTGCAAACAAGAAAACATTAAATGCTGCCATTAAAGCCATTTTTTTCAAATGCATATGCAAACTAATTCCAATACTGATTAAAGGCTGTAAGCTATAATTTCTGCCTCAGTAAATATGAACATATGTGAGTGTTTTGACAACTCAGAGATTATAGTTAGCTTATTTGATCCCTTGACTGTCCAGCTACATTGGAACCTATTGCCGTAGATTAAATTCATAGTGATTGGTATTTTTTTGTATTGATACTTCTAACATAAATTCTATCAAAGGCATTTCATTGCATTTTACACATACAATATTAACCTTTAAACATGCAATCATTTTCATTTTTGTTGTGATTTACAACCAGGTAAACTAACTAGGTTCAGTTTCACATAGAATCATAGAAAGTTTTGGATTGGAAAGGACCTTAAAGTTCATCCAGTTCCAACCACCTGCCACAAGCAGGGACACCTTCCACTAGACTGGGTTGCTCCAAGCCCCATCCAACCTGGCCTTGAACAGTGCCAGGGATGGGGCAGCCACAGCTTCTCTAGGCAACCTGTGTCAGCACCTCAGCACCATCACAGAGAGGAATTTCTTTGTTATATCTAACTTAAATCTCCCCTGTCTGAGTTTAAATCCATTGCCCCTTGTCCTATTGCTACAGTCCCTGATGAAGAGTCCTTCTCCAGCACCCTTGTAGGACCCCTTCAGAAGTATAAAATTCCTATTTCGTGCTTATTTTTAATGAAGAATTAGAATATAACAGTTTTTCCCTTCACCCAAACTTCTTTGAAATGTAAAGTGAATGAGATAAAATTTGTCAGATTATAACTAGATGAAAAGAAGAACTATTAACTTTTCCTTACATAGAGATGGTAATTATAATGTTTAGAGGAAGTTTATGCTAAAACCCTTTCATTTTTCAGAAGAAATATAACAAGGCAATATTTTGTTTGTTGTTCATTTTGCTTCTAAAGTAATTATATAATTTACGTACTAATCTTTTTGTGACTTGAATTAAAATGCATACTTATAAACACACGAAAACCTCAGGAAAATACAACTAGGACATGCTCATGAACATACACAGGGTAATGTTTTTATATGCAGTTTAAAAATAGCCAGCTCACAGCAGCTCAGAGGGGTCACTGACCCACTGAAAACTGAACTGACTCCTTGGAAAAACTTACACAGTAGTTTGTCTTACCAGCAGTGATAAGAGAAACTTCTCTAGTATAATACTGTCAGAAGCTGAATATATGTTATAGCAGGGTTGTCAGCTTTTCAGGTTGTAATAGAAGTTTCATCCACAAAAATATCACCTCATAGGGATTTCAAAGGAGGGCTGTGTTTAGCTGACAAAGTGCTAAGCAAAAATGTTGGAGGGTAATACTCTGATACATGCCTTTAAGCCTTTTGATTCATTAGAACAGGATGATTTTGTTCATAGCACCGATAACTGCAAAGTTTGAACACAGCTGAGAAATAAGAAAGTGACAGAGACTTCTTTCAAATTTAACAGTAACGGAAGTATGACCTCCCACCTGGCCACAGGGCTTTTTTCCATTAAAATGTAGTAAAGAGGTTCAGATTTGGTTTTGTTTTGGCTTTTGGGAGAGTGGTTTCTTTGGTTGTTTTGGGTTGTTTTTTTTTCTGATAATAATGACCATTGAAGCAGCAGGTAGGTCAAAACCAGCTCTTTTATCTTCTCTCTCCCTTTGGGTAAGCAGCTTCTAACGGAAGGGTCATATTGATTTAGAACTGGGTTGGAAGGCTGTATGTCATGTTGAGTTAATGCCGAGTTTAGCTGTTTCAGCTAAGCTCAAGATTTATATAATGTTATATATATGATATGAGATATGATATTCAATATAAAAATATTTACATTGTTTGATATCATCATCTGAGCCTGATCAAGAACTGGAAAAGTAAGAGTCTTTACAGGACAAGATCACTACCACCAGTAAGACTTTTAGATCGTTTTTATATATCATTCTTCTGCTGTGGAAGTCCGGCCTGTCATATCTTCCCCTCACTGGTTTTGAAAGACAAAGTCACATCTTTTTGTTTGAATTATGATCTCTGGGCCTTTATTTGCAATGAGATTCAATTAATGTATGTTAAAATACCAAAATTTTACTCTGACATAATTTTTAAAGCTTTTATAAAGAATTCTTCTAAGAAATATTACTTCTCAAAATAAGATTCATTGGAACTTGTTGTTTCCACAGGTTAAGTTACTTTCAGGGGAATAAGTAATCACATCTTACACAATTCCAGAATTATATAGGTTGGAAGTGACCTCTTGAGATGATCTAGTCCAACCGCCCTACTCAGTTAGAACATATTTTGAGGATTATATCCAGTGGCATTTTGAATACCTCCGAGGATGGAGATTCCACAACCTCCTTGGCCAACCTGTGCCAGTGCTCTGTCATGCTCACAGTAAAAATCACATAGAATTTCATGCATTTCAGTTTGTGTCCACTGTCTCTTGTCCTGTCACTAGACACTACTGAGTCTGAGAGGAATCTGGCCCCCTCTGCTTCATTCCCTCCTATCAGGTGTTTACGCACACTACTAAGATCTCCCATTGGACTTCTCCAAACTGAAGAGTTCCATCTCTCTCAGCCTTTCTTCCTACAAAAGATGCCCCAGTCACTTAACTTCCTTTGTGGCTCTGTGGTTCAGTCTCAATCAACTCCATTATCTTTCTTGTACTGGGAAATGTTAGTGAGATTATGATACCCAATACAAGTAGAAGTAATGCAAACATTACACAAACATATGTTAGATCATGTCCTGAGGAAATTGCCTCTCACAGAATTACAAAACCAGAAATATATGAGATTCTCCTGACAAAGCAGACAATTTAACGAGACTATCTTAAAATAAAAAATGGCTATTCAGTAATTTTTAGAATTTTACAAAGAATGCAAGTTCTTTGCTTTTTTGTTGTTATCAATGAGGTTTTGCCATCATTTTCTGAAGGTTTATCCTAATATGCAAGAGTAAATATGCAATCTTGCTTACAAGAAGAGAAAAATCTCTCAGAAAAGGCAACACAGATAGAACAAAACTTTGCAAAACTTACATAACCAACACTGTATTCAATCAGGCTTTTAAACGCTTATCATGCAGGTGCTGAACTTCCTCAAATCACACTTACCAGAAAAAGAGTTGAGGAAACCCAAAATCTCATTCACATCAGCTCTAACTGTGTGATTTTATAACATGCTAGAAAGATTCCCATTGGATTCCATAATCTCCGGATGAGGCTCAAATTGACAGAGTTCTAATACGATAACAATATCTAAAAAAGTAAGGTATACTTTAATTTTTGCAGTGACTTACCTTGTCTGCAACCCACTTCTTAGGATTTTCTTCTCGGAAGTGTTTAGTTCCGTATCCTTCATGGCCATATTTGCCTGACCTATGAATCAATGGGTCATACTTCTTATCCTTGTTATACGAAGAAAATGGCAGAAATCTGAAAATCAAGAATATTTTAAAATCAATTATGCTCTACTCTAGATGCAACACTATAATGTAAATCATAGATACTAGTGCTACAGGAGGTGACGTGAACATATGTTCCAGCTACTTTCAACTACATTCTTAACATTCCCTATTGATATTAGAATCATAGAATCATAGAATCAACTAGGTTGGAAAAGACCTTTAAGATCATCAAGTCCCACCATTACCCCAAGACCGCCAAGAATACCACTAAAGCATATCAGTGAGGGCCTCATCTACATGGTTTGTGAACACTTTATTGTGAGAGGATTACTGCAATTTCTCCTATAGCTGCTTCTAAATTAAATTTGGAACAAAGAGATACAGACTTCCGTGGTATAAAATGAAGACTTTTTGTAAAAACATGTAACTTGGTTCACTTGTACTTTAAACTAGATATGCATGATTTGACATCTGTTAATCAAAGCTAAATGAACAGTACTGTCATTTAGCAGAATAGAAACTTATACAAGTAGCACGGATGAGTTTCACATATTGGCAGACCACAAAGCAATTATTTCTTCTGAATTCACAAATTGTGTACTTATTCTCAAGTTATAATGCTGTCCTAATTAGTAATCTTTCGGAACCTGATTCCTCCACCTTTGGTCATACTGGTGGCAGACTCCCTGCCTACATAGGGCCACTGAACAATGAAGCTCCAGCAACCTGCATTGGTCATGGAACAGTTTTTCAGATGGATGTCCCTAACTCTTTAGGACAACTGCAGGTTTTCTGGATAGACTCCACAGTAAACGGTATGGAGGAAGGTGAAAAATCTCTTGTATGTATAGGATCTGCAAAAGACCCTATAAAGATGTCTTAGCTCCACCTATTTCAGTTTGCAAGAGAGTCACAAAAGCAAAAAAGTACATTTTAACATAAAGTAAAACCTTGTGAATTAAGCTATAACTGCTGGTATTCTGAAAAAGCAGCATGCATTCTTTATTTACAAGTGCAGGAAAAAATATTATAGAGTAAAATTAGAAGTATATGCTTCAGAAGTTTAACACATCACTTTAACTGCCATGACAACAGGTATAGTTAAGCAAAACCTTTTCCTAGTTGGAAGCTTTTCAGAATCCAGAATCCCTATGACAGTTACACAGTCAAATAAGTTTTTGATAAGATAGGGATTAAAATACACTTCTTTGTCTCTCAGCTGATACAGACTCAGAAAATTATTTATTTGGACTACTGATCCATCAGCAACTGTTGTTTTTGTAAGTGTTTGTTTGCTTAAATTACATTTCTTTCTTTCCACTTCAGAAAAAGAAACAGCTTTAGAATCTTGCCAGCTATATCAATTTAATCCACGAAGTACCACAAACAAATGGCATGTAAAGTTAGTGAAAGAAAAACACTGAGTTAGCAGGCTTTTAAATTATACAAAGCTAGAGTACCATGTGTATCCTCAAGGGAAAGCACACTCTCACATAAGACAGATTATGCTACTTGTAATGCTAATTTGCACGTGGGATGGACATCACACACACACAAAAATTAATGTGGCCCCAGTGTCCCAGAGAATAACATCGAAGGTGCTGTGAGGCGGCTGCTCCACTTGCAGTTTTTATCACTTCTGAATTGCATTTTAATAGTACATTTTTCTTTTGTTCAGACATGAAAGAAAATTGGCTTCCTCAGGGGACTGGATAGCTGAGAAGACAAGGCTAGCCATTTAGGGATTTGCCCATGTATGCACAGAATGTAGCTGAGCCATTGTACTCATAATTTAACATGAATGCTATATCCGTAAAATTTATATACAAAATGTAAAAAAAAATGAGAAAAGTAAAAGATAAAGTAAATTATTATAGTTTTCCCTATAAAATTTCCTACATAGAGGTTTTGATTTTACTGTGGATCAGTTAAGCTGTCCTTGCAGCAAAAGAATGGTCACAGTAATCTATGTTCTACTACGATTCCAAACAAAAGTATACATACACTGTAGCACTTTAAGACATAACTAACAGCACGTTCTACATGTAGTTTAGCCATAAATGTGATCTTCTGCATTATCTCCTCTAATATCATTAAGTGGAGCATGTGCCATACGGCCTGGAATGTATGTCTATGGCTGAGTAAAAGAAAAATTAAATCAACTATTAATTTCTGATTAATAACATTGAACAATAAAAAATATTAAAATTGAAATAACTAAAAATATAATAGGGTATAATCGTATAAAGTAGCGTGAAGTAGAAACTTTCTTTCTTTAATCCTGTCTATAGTTCTGCTGTCAGAGCCAGGTGGGCAGATCATTATAGTGCTAACAATCTAACTACAAGGAAGGATCACATGCTTGCAAATTCACTGTCTGTCTAAAGCAACGAAGAATTCTCATTACTCGATGTGAATAAGTAATTAAAAAGAACATTAAAACAATTTTTTGTGTTAAGTAGGGTAACCAAATTAATGGGAGTCATACGAAAGTCATTATACCCTACAACCAATAATAATAGTAAAAAGCAATAGCACTGCAAAACACTTCAGTAATGGTATTGTGTTATGTAGCTCTTTATATACACCTGACACAGCTTTTCCCCAAATTAATGACATTATGTGCTTTGAATGTGACAGAAGAGAGTGATGGAAGGAGAAGAAAATTAAATCCAGACAATCGTATGGTGCACACAAATTTAGACCTCAATAATTTTTTCCTCAAAAAGCTCACTCTCAGGACTCTTACATCTGCATTTCAGCCTTTCCTTGTGATTTAAATGTAAATTCAGAAATCCTGAAAGGTTTTCAGTAAATATGACAGAGATAGTAGTAGTAGGATCAAAGAAGAATTAAATTCCATACTGGTGTTATATTATGCCATAAGACATACCATAAGGTGAGTCTTTCCAAAAGTTGATGATTTAATGGGAGCTGAACAAGAAATAAATTTAAAACTGAAAAGTTATTTCATTTCACCAATGACAAAAGCTTGAGTGAGAGATATGCCAAAGAATATACTCAAGACGGGGGGAAAGAGCTGGAACTAAAAATTGGAAACTGCCTCGGGTTCTACAAACAGCAGTATTACACATAGATAACCTGAGGGAGCACCAGACCAAAGCTGGCAGAGTCACTGGTAATGAAGGCCAGCTGCATGGTTGCCAAGACCACACTATGTTGAACCTAATAAGCATAAAAAGATCTAGAAGCCTTGACTTAGTAGCCAGTCCTGGAGCTGACAGTTGCTAGTGGCGTCTATTTGAATTTTGAAAGACACTCTAGATATTTGTTGTTAACAAATATCTCTCCCCTCACTCATCCTATCCTGCACCTCCCTGCTACTATTCATTATGATTAATTTCACCTTTCTAATCCTTCTTTTCCCCACATTTTTACCCCCTCATGATCTTTCCTCCTGCATGCCCCACCTGCCATTTCTCCCCTCCATTCTGTCTCTTTTATTGTACTATCTCTCACTATTGTGACAGGAGATATAAGAAGCATTTTAGACACTGTAGAATTCCCAGTTGGATTGACCAAGATGATAGAAGCAGCAGTAGGTACTGGGCTCTATGACAATGTGAGACGAGACAGCAGCAGCACAAACAGGAAGGAGGATTTGTCAGGTCCATCATTTACTGCTGGGTGGCACCATCCTGATGCTGTATGATACCAACAAGACACAGGTCAGAGGCATTAACCTTTTCTTGAATTTAAACACTAGCAAAAAAAACAGAGTGGACCTTCAGCGTGTTCACTGGACCTGCCTAAGAGGCAAAATCCTGGCAGTTTAGCAGGCCAAACAGGTAATCCTGATACCAGCAATGGTTCAGACTTTACCCAGCCTTCCGAGAAAGAACTGTCAGTAGATCTCCTGACAGACTGCCATATGTGCTGCACTACCAGGACACAATAAGAAATATTAAAACCACTGAACTAGAAGGAATATTCTGCTTGTGTGTTTTTTCAAACTTTCGTAATATTTGTATGCACTGTAAATTTTTGTAATTTAGTAGTAAAAATGCTACCAAAATCTTAACTTTAAATGCACAATAGTGGTGTCAAATTGTGGTTCTATACAGTAGCAATTCAATTCCTTGTTGTGTTGATCTAATTCAACTAAAACAGTTTCACCTCACTTTGAAGAAGACCATGAACAATTAGCTTCAAACAAACTATGCTTCTCTATCAGAAAGCTGTCAATCTTTTATAACTTATTTTCTTTAAATAAAACATGAAATTAATTTTAAGCTTTCAAATTTATATATAATAATACCTTTCAAATTTATATATAATAATTTAATACCTGAAGTAATTTCACCATCAAATCCAACAACATCTATCTTATCACTCAGGGAACAAAGGAAGAAATACAATGGTTTTCCATAGCAAAACAACTGCAGCAGCAAAGCCATTACTGAGTTCATAATAACTGCATATTAAAATCAAAATTTTATTCACAAAAATAAAGACAGAATATTTTGTTTAACATATCTAGTCAGATTACCTTTAGTGCAGAATCTTGCCATAAGAAACTTCTTTTGGATGCATTATTAAACATATTGTCCACAGCAATATACTAACTGCATACTTTTTAATCAACTATCAATCACTTTTATACCAACATCAGTAAATCTAAGCATCCTCTGGCTTTTTAGTTTAACTCCTGTCTATGATAATGTAAAGTGACAAAGAAAAACATAGTCTAGTTCCTGCAGGAAACAAAAGATCTCTTCTGTAGTAAATTCTGGAACTTCTTAATTATGCACAGACTTATTATCTGCATCCCCAGTGTTATAAAGTACCAGAACTTCATTAGAAAAATTAAGATGGGAAAATGAAGGCACTACTTTGTAAATTTCCAGTGGAAATTAGCTGGAAGAAGCAGAGGAATACTGGATCAAAAGAGGGTAATCATGCTTAACTGTGCCCTAGAGCACCCGCATGTATAATACAATTTGCACAGTAACTACCTCTCCTATTACTGCTTGTTTGGAGTATTCTGTGTTAATGGGGTTGGCTAATTTAGTATTTTAACTTAAAAAGACTCTGCTGATTAATAAATGTTGCACACTGTGCTAGTAATTAAAATAAATGGAAGAGTTACAAATAGAAGTTGAATTGTTAAGAAAACATTATCTGAAAATATATGATAATCCCTGTTTATCACAATACAATGACAGCCCAGAAAATATGCAAATTGCTGAAGCTGCAAAGCATATGAAGAAAGTTTTCAGATGCGCTATATTTGTATGACTTTAAATGTAGAAGCCATTTTCACTACAGCTAAATCAGAAATACAGGAAAAGATCTTATAAATGTAGAAATTAAAGGATTTTTTAAGCTCTTAAATCTCATTGAAGTGCCCTGATTTTTAAATGTTATTGCCATTAATACCAGGCAGCGCGTAACACTGATGCTCTCTAAGTATAGAGCTTATTTAGATTACTAACTTCTCTATAAGTGCATCTTTTGTGAACAGCACGGCATAGCACAGAAGCCCCTAACTGGCTCTAAAGGAAAGCATTCTCCTGCAGTGTTCATGGAGCACATGAGAGGCAGGGTATGCGAACATTGCACTCTGCTGCACACAAGCTTACCAGTGCATTCAGGACTGGCTTGGCTATCTCCAGTGTAGCACTAAGCACGGACATAGCCAGAAGCTGAGATGGCTTGCTTGATGTCACACCAGAAGACTACAGTAAATCAGGAAGCCTCAGCTGGTTTATCCCTACTGCTGGTTTATCCCTATTCTATCACCACATTGCAACTCGTTCTGATGCATGCTGACTTTATAAAGATATTTAATGGTATACTTTGAAGCATGAGACATATTATGTGAGACAGATTTTAGCAAAGTTAATGAAAATAATTTACTTTTTTCAGTCCAGCGTGCAGCTGCATACAACTGAATATAGAAATTTTCACGCTTAGTGATCTAAATCTGCTAGATCCAGCAGTTGGTGTCTCAAACTAGACACTAGTTTATCCCAAAGGAGTCCAATTGTCATTCCTACCCAAGCGGAGGGGAAATCACTTCATTTGTATGAAAAATAGCACAATAAGACAGTAACAGCTTCAATTACATGAAAAAAAGGAATCATTCTTATTAGGGTAGATTACTCAGTTGCTCTATAGGAAATTCCAGCAGTTGCTTTAAGGAAGCACAACATTCTCTCTGGCTTTCATTGGTAGTGCTTCTGTCTGTCACAAACTCTCCCTCAGCTTTGTCAATTATTCCTGAATTATATCAGAAGCAATAACTTTCTCAGAGCTTGAAACACTCAGAGAAAACATTTCTGCTTTAAAGAACCCTGACAATCAGAGGCAAGTGGGAATTCTGAATTTTGTTGGAAATTGTGGGTATACACTGACAATCTGTCTATCTCCAAATGTATCACACAGTATTCAGGATTTCATCTTATGCAAACACAAGCTTTCCCAACAAATGCCACATACTTCTGCTCATTCCCTCCTTATTTTCTAAAACAGAATAATAATCAGCATAGGAAGCACTACCAGGAAGAAATACAGTCCCAAAGTACACAATTACATAGAAAGCGACAGAATTTTTTCAATTTATAATAGACGCTGGTGAGGAAAAAAAGCTACTGCAGAATCTGAGTAACCCTTTGTGGAATCCTCCCTGGAGACCAGCATCCCACACAGCAGCTGCAACATTACTAGAGAGCGTAAGTCTTGATGATGACCTGCAACTCTGTCATCACCTTTTCAAGGTCACAGATGTGATCCTTGCATGGTTGGTTGAAAATGAACCACAGACAGAATGATCATAGCCTGAAAATGTATAATACACTAGACATTTAGCATGCATGAAGCTGAGCATCACTGGTGTTAGGACATTGCTTCTGTGCATTAAGGATGGCTCTAAATGCTTCCTTACCGATAAGGTAAATAAAGACCCCATGTCAATTAATATCCAAGTTGGAGGCTCCAAATTTTAACTGTACAAGACCAAAGCTTCACAATTCACTCACTGAAGAGAGCCAGCAAAATATTTATTACAAGATCTGACCTTCTGACACTGTTGGCACAGTAGTGTCTGGGGTAAATCTCATCAAATAAAGACTGGGCATTATAGTCATGCCTTTAAATGAAGAACATTATCCATCTTCACTTTGAATGCATCAGTCAATAAAGAACACAAAGAGAAGCAGAAACCAGGAGTACATTTTTACTTGCAACTTAATTCAGTTATGGTTTTGTTACCAAAGGAATAGAAGGTACTAGATCTCATGTTTTTGCACCAAATATAAAGAATAACATTGCCTAAATGTGGAAAAGAAGCCAAACTAAGATCTCTTTTTCTTTCTATTTAAAGTTAATATTAAATCAGGAAAATGATCCAACAATAAAACTACAAAAGTCAAACCATGCAAATGAAATCGATTCTGGCATTCTTAAGTCCTAGTCCTGACACATAGCAGCATGGGAACTCATGGAAAAGTTTGAAACAGATCAAAGATAGCAAAGCATTGTCTTCCAGGGAATCAGTGGATCACAAGATCCTCGTGAGGAAAAGTGATCCCTTTCTGTCCTGAATTCTGGTATTAAAGTGCCAGAGGATTGCCAAGAGCAGTGAATTCAAGGGAAAAATTAACAAAACATCAATTTTTTCTAGTTAATGACAAACCCAGTGCAAGTGACTTAACAGGCCTTTATTATGAGTGGACAAGAGAGTTCCATCATGACGAGAAAAGAACTGGAAATATCTTATCAATAGCCTTAAATCTTCTGGGACAGAAGCCTTAAATCTTTTGGCATGAATTATGTCTGTATTTGGGATTGCATGGAAAAGAACCATTCTGCCTGACACTATTACAGATGCTATGGCTTAGGAAACCAAACTGTTTCAAAGATGAATACAGTTTTACAAATGATTACATGTTCTAACATGTGCAACATATGCTACTGCTCCTTCCACGTGAGCTTTGTTAACCTCCTGGGAGAGAAAGCAAGTCTCTTTGGCATGCAGCACCATTTTTTCCTCACATAATCTGTTAACTCACTGAATATAAAGACCAACCAGTATTTTTTCCTTGGCAAGGTGCATGTGGTAAAACAGAATTTGCATTTGTTTTCTTATTTCCCATGAAACCCATCTGTTGCATCCCATATTATTACTATTACAAGTTCTTCTACAGATTCATAGATATGGATGGCACATGGCACACAATTACAAGATAGGGTCTCTGCCATGAGCAGTTTATAATCTAAGGACACAGAATTTAGAAGGATGTACACAGAATGTTTGCCAGTAAACTGTCAGGTTTGACATTTCATTTTGTCAGGCATGAAAGGTTTCTGAAAGCAACAGAATAAAGAAAACATTCTCATAACAATATCAGAAAAAAACAAAAAACTTACTCTTTGTCATGTATACAGTTTCCCCAATCCTCCCTTTTCATTTCCTCTCTGGCTTTGTCCAGTGGTGAACTGATGAATGCTGCCATGTGCAAGGTTGGTTCCAAAGGCTTGTGGCGCTGCCAAAATACTTCAGCAGTATCATGGAAAGGCCCCTGAAAGGTATAGCATAATGTAGAATCATAGAATCATAGAATAGTTACGGTTGGAAAGGACCTTATGATCATCTAGTTCCAACCCCCTTGCCATGGGCAGGGACACCTTCCACTAAACCACGACATCCAAGGCTATGTCCAACTCAGCCTTGAGCACCGTCAATGATGGAGCATTCACAACTTCAAGTGTTTTATTGTAGGGTTAAAGTTCTTTTCTTTGTTTCTTTTATTCATGACATATCACTGATGAAAGAAAGAGGACACAGAATGTCTGGGAAGTGTAGCAAGACTTTTCCTCCAAAATAATTAAAGCAGTTCATTTTGAAAGAGAGTTACAGATAACACAAAGGTTGATAACATGCTCTAAAGCTCGAAAGAGAAATGTGCCCTCCAGTTTTATTTAGCTACTAATAAATATTTATTATTTTAAACTAATAAATTGTTAGAACTGAGTAAGAAAACTTAGCATTTCCTTAGAAAAAAAATATTGGTGAAATGAAATCTGATACACAAGTATTAACTGTGTCTAGATTCTGTTTAAGTAGAAAGCTGAAGTCTTTTCCTTTTGATACTCTAAATAACGTTTTACCTTAAAGAACATGCTCTTTTTAATTGAACTATAAAGCTATCTGGAAGGTAACTTAATATATGACTTAAGATATAATTCCTCTAATACAATTCAAACTACTGACTTAAATAATATAGGCATATAGCCTATTTTTGAAGTCTAATTCCACGTTAATTTCACTATTCTTTAAAAACAAAAAGCAAGCCCGTAATTCTTTCGCAAATCTCTCTATATAGTAATTCCTTTTTTACAGAGTATATTGTTTAATAACTGATCATTTCAGCATCTACCATTTAACAACACAGTTAAATTGCAGCAAGAAGCCCTTTCGTGTGCCGTCAAAGTGACATATCCTATGTCTTGCTTTTAGTACTAACCAGTAAGAATTTACTTGAAGTATAATTAGTGCTATATCATGCTCAGGACAGTTTAGTGGCAATTTTGGATTTAGAAGTGTTGCTACTGAATTTTTACTTTACTTTCATCATTGTTGATCCTTCAATGAACTAGTGAAACCTTCTAAAACTATGAACAGACAAAGACTCTTAATCACACCCTTTATTCTTAAAGATATCCTTCTTTAAATAGGTTATCACTAACAAGTCACAGCTGGAGCTACAGCAAGCACTGAGTGAAGACTGTGGGGCTAATAAAAAGAAATGATTCACGCCTCATTTATGTTCACTTATGTTTTACATTAATAGAAACCAATAATAGGAACCAGTTACCATAAAAGTCATGGACCGTAAATAACACAAATGGCAAATAAGTATCATCTAGTACTTTTCACAGCTGGACAAGAGGGTTGCTATATTTGAAAGTAGTTAATGGATTTCTATTGGAACTTTACTTTTTAAAGGCACAGCACCATGGTCTGGAGAGCACTTTAAAGGGACTAGTAAGCACATAAGCATAATATTTACGCTTCTTGAGGAGATTTTCTTGCTTCCATTCTGAGTAAAAATACATGTTAATTTAATATGACCACAAGAAGTCTTTAAAAACAGAATGGAAAGTGTTATCTTCTGTGAAAGAATAATCAATACTAGAACCATTAACACTAGTAAGCAACGTTCTAGTAATACATAATCTGATGATCAAGTTGTAAATATAGCGTAAAATTGAACATAAAAAATGAATACTCTTTATTGCAAGATATTTATGTCAAGTGTGTATGTAAAGGAAATAAGGAAGAAATGTACTATTATCAAATGCCATAATAAATATGTTTGTTTTTAGAAAATAGTCTTTCATATTACTGTATTTCTTCTTCATTGTAAAATATTGTCTCATATTCCACCAGGTTAGGACCAAATCAGATAACTAAGCAAAGGAGTTATTTCACCTTTAATTTCTAAGACCTTCTAACTCTTTCTCAATCCATAGTTCAAAGGAAATTAATAGAGAGGAGGAGGAAAAGAATGCAGTTAAGCAAAGGTCTCTCAAGCAAGCCTGTGTCATTGCTAATGAAAGTGGGATATATATGTTAGAATACTAAGATAATACTAAATATTGTCTGTGGATTTTTCCATTATTCTGAATCATGTATTTGAGGAAACTTACCTAGCAATAGGCACCTAAGGAATATATCTAAGATGACAAGACCTCTAAAAAATCCACTTATCTATTTCCATTTTACAAGATTTGTGGAATCTGTGGTAGAATGGTGTCTATGAAAATGCAAGCATTTCAGGCATCCTGCTTCAAAATGGAAATCCTCCAGAGGAGGTCAGGCTAGGAGAGGAAGGGATGGACTCAACTAAGTTTTCACCCTGGAAACAACTCACACAACTCTGTGTTCTATGTTTGGGATTTGTACTGAGTAGCAGAAATCTCACTACCAACTGGTTTGCAAATAAAGGTTAGCAGATCAGCATTTTTAGTACTTTATCATAGAAACAGAAACTACATATTCACTTAGAAACAGAACAGAAACATAGAAACAGAAATTACATATTTTTCACTGTCCCACACCAGCATGCCCTCAAAAAATCCCCTCAAAATGGCAATGTGCTTTCTGTTATTAATGCCTTTTATTAAGCAAATGACTAATTTTAGCATTATCTGTGTTTCCATCAAACTAATGCTAGTTAACTCATAATTCAGTAATAAAAATGATAGATCTAACTGATGTATATTTAAACTTTATTTTAAATACACTATCTTACACACACAGAGCTTATGTATAAAATGCTAAATACTTACTTCCCAAAGAGAAAGCTGAAAAATAGTTTATTTTTATTCTGTTAAAGATATACAATTGACATTCTCATGGAAAATATTGAACCCTATAGGTAATATAAATTCTAGATACCTGCAGTAAAATAACAAGTGAGTCACAGTGGCCCGGATAGATGTTAGAAGAAGAAGCTTGGTGTGCAAAAGTGTTACAACAGAGAACTAGGACACAAGTATATCTAGTAATTAAATTTCTTATTGTCACACCAGACAACTTTCAAGATGATGTGTTCTGATGGGTTTTTATTTCCAGCTGTTTCATCAGCTCAAATCAGTGTCCTTTCTTAAACACACAACCCTAAATTGTCCAAGTGTTGTGTAGGGATTTAGCCGTGTGACTCCCATTAACATCAATAAGAGTCGCGCAGCTAAATCCACGCTCTTTGCTTTGAAAATTTACCCCACAGTGTACATCCCAGGGTGAGGAAAGGATTAAAGTATTATATAGTAAATTCCCTCTTTGAGGTGCAGAAAATAAACAGAACTCTTCTGGTTTGTTCTAAAAGGCTATCTGTGCACGACTGCTGTGCATGTGTCTGAACTTAGAAAGGTATGTAAAATATTCCAAACCCAAGCAGAAGCTTGTAAGATACTTTATATACAGTTTTACAACGGAAAACCTTGAGTTCCCTTTTTATTTAAAAGCATGATTCCTTTACCATGTCCACTAGGCAAAATCTTGCCCTCTATACTGAGAGACAGGGCATTAAGTCACATCCTGCTGAAGGACTGTCACAGCCCCTTTGGTCCCAGAAGGTAAAGGTATAACATCATATTTATCTCAATCCCAGACTCCCTGATCACCTAAACTGTTTGTGGGCTCACACTTTGTCTCAGCTCTACTGTGAGCTCAGTTCATTCAATGAGGAAGTTCATACAGTCAAGGTAGGGAAAATATAAGGAGGGAAGAACAAAGACAGAGAACTGCTCTGAAGCTGATCCTTAATGTCATAAGCAGAGTGGATCTTCAGTGAAAGTTACTGAGAAGGACACATTTAGAAGCATTGTCTTTCTAAGCAAAATAGAGGTTCTGAAGACGGTGTCATTCAAAGTCAAACAGGCACTAAAAGTGTACATGCGTGGTAAGTAGAAAGTTCAGTAGATGGGACAAACTGAGAAATTCTTCAGAATAGAGGGAAAGAGAATACTTCTATCCCAAAAGTAACTTCATCAGGCATTTAGTGGCAAAAGCTACATGCCATTGTATTGTCATCAAGTGAGGAACATAAAGGTTTCAAAAGTCTGACTGATGAGAATATTTCACGTATTCCAGCCGGTTTTGATAATCAGGTGGCAAAAGCTGTTTCGTCATCTTGTGGGATGTTCATGCTGATGCATTATCTCAGAGATCTCCATTACATTACAGAAGAGAAACAAAGCTATCTGCAACATGTGTTGATAGGAGCTGAAATAAAAATTGAGACCATGACAGATAAGAGTGGGAGCTTGCTCTGTTGCAGACTAAAATGTAGAAATGTATGTAATTAAAGCTGACACACAACTAGTGGACACATAGGAGCAGAAATTAAAAGAGATGGGGAGGATGTCTCTTGGTCTTCATACGGAAAACAACTGCAAAATGAGGAAAAAGTTATCATAACTGCTTAATTTATCTTATTATTTTTCATTTATCCTATTTTTATTAATTTAAAATTGGAAATTTAGACTCCTACCTCTAATGAATCATAATATTGATATGCAATTATATCAGGTCTTCCCTTTGAAATATCAGAAATGACATTTTTTCCCCAAAGGACAAAAGTATAAAGAATCATATACCCCTGTTTTTACATATCACCTAGGTTTTTTTTCTTTTAGACAAATCTGTTTCAAAGACTTTATATCCCAAATGTAAGCACTAGATCTATGTAAAAAAAAAACCCAAATCCAGAAAAGGGGTTGTTGGACTCGATGATCTGAGATATTCTATGATTATCTATGATAAAAGGTATCAACAAAAGCTGCCTCAGAGATATTGAAAAATATTACCTGGGGTTTCTGTCTGCTGATAGCTGGCAAGGGCTGTCCTGTGGAGAAAGTCGGAGGCCTTTTACAAGTTGGCCAGTCATAGAGCTCAGAGGTAAAAGGACTCTTTGTTTGCTGCTGTCTGTGGCTCAATGGCTTTGACTTCCGTAGCAGCAGCTCCATTGGATCTGGGGATTTTCTGAAAGGTGAATTGTAGATGCCTGGAATCTGAGCAGAAAATGGGGATATCTTTGACTTCAACTAACTTAGAACTCACTCTTGCATTTATTCTATAAATCAAACCAATTTAAAAAAAACCCTATGTAATAAACAGTTCTAAACAGTCTTTTCGACAACTACTGATTTGGGATAGATTTATAGTGTAAATACATCTCTGCATTACAAAAGAGGTTAAACAGGATAATGTAACATAATCTGGGTTTCAGTCCATCAAATGGGGGTAACTTTCATTTTCTGGAAGAAAGAGCTTCCTCTATCTCAAGCTCATGTTTTCTTTCTGTCACATTCAATCTTCCACCTTCCACAGCAATAGTCAAACAAACGTGTCAGTTTTCCATTATAAAAGAAAAAAAAAGCATACAAATTTGCATCTAGTTTTAAAGGCAAACCATTAGAGTTGTTTTGAACTTTAAAGTTCTTATACACAATAGGAACAAAAATATCTTTATTATTTCCAAATACATACATAAAAGAGTAAAATACTTATGCAGGGGAACATAACTCTTGTCCTTTTAAACTCTGTGATGGCTGACTCACAAGGGGGACCAAGACTTTACTATTTAAAAAGTAAAAATGAGTCATTAGTTAAAGGGAAATACAAGAAAACTTATGGAATATCAACAGCAAATAATTGCTTTGTTCCAACAAAATGTTCACATAAAATTCACTGTTCAAATATGCAACTTGTGGAAAGCAAGAATTTGGAATAAAAATTTCTGAATTGTGAATTAAGCTAAAAGATTCATTCTTCACTGAATTTGATATTTTATTTTTTTAAGGATACATTATTAATTGCATCACCAGTGTGATCTAATATAACAGTTACTAATACAAAGCATACATTTCAAATACTGAACTAGTAATCTCTGTCATTAACAGCCTGTGACTATCTGGCAAGCCAAAATTATGCAACAGACTGTTCCCAAATCATTCCTGTAAATGTAGGGATTTTCTATTTGTATATAAACAAGTCTCAAATAGACATATGTGACTGTACTGAATTAATTATGAACTGTTAAATGTGAGAATTCTTACACCATATTGCACAAAGCCACTAAATCACCTATAAAACAGACAACATATACTTAAAATACACCTGGCAAAAATTAATATAAAGATACTGAGTTGATTTCAGGATATTTTCTATAACAGTATACTCCGAATGTTCTTAAGACTTTCAAAGCAGATTTGTTCAGTTAAAATACATACTCCTTTGCTTTTATCAGAGCTTTAATTGCTAAGATGTATTGAATAAAAACCGTAGGAAAAGAAATCAGTTTTGTGATATGGGGAAAGGTAAGGAAAAGACTAAATGTCTAAAATCTCGCATTTTGCCTTTGGAAAACTACTGAGGACCCATGAGAAAACTAAACAGAGTTTCAGCCTCCTCATAAAGTATTAATCTCTTGGGGCTGGGAGGACTGAACACTCCCCAATTAGCTCTAATGCATTTTTCATTAACATATCCTACTGGGAGGTTCCAATTTCTTCTGCCCAAACAGTTACATAAGGCTGATATAAAACATATTGTTTAATGGGGACAAAAGTATTCTGAGATGGTAGCTTATTCAAAATATTGTTGGGCTATTCAAAATTTTATGGGCTATATTCTTGAACTCCCTAACTGATCTGGCCCTAATGGCATTTTATTTTGGCCCTTTTGTTATATGTTCCCCTCTTAGTGCAAACCCTATAAACTATTCCCCTACACTAACAGTCTAAATGTGCAATGGGAAAGAGGACATGAATAGAGGGAAGTGGTAGAAACATGTATGCCAACCAACCACTGGCTGTTCCTTTAGCTCTTCAGGATGCCACACTAAAATGTCAGGGATCCACGCTCCAAATAGCTAGCAAGGAGAATCCCTGGAGTAAATATGAAATTACAGCTCCATCTGTATGATTTGTTAAATCCAGCTGCATCCTCAAAGTTTCGTTCTGCAAGTCTGGCTCTTACATAAACATCTCATAAAGTTACAGATTCTCATAATGTTGTTATTATTTTGTACTATTTCATACATTGTCCTATTGCAATTTTCTTATCAGCCCAGTACATTTTTGCTTGTGAACACTTACTGACCTCTAAGTGCTACATAAACACAAGTTCCATATGTTGTCTTGGGCTTTATTGCACTGTTCCACAATTACTGAATGCATTTACACTATATACTTGTTACACATGTTCTCTCAAATATGAAATGCCACAGTAAAGCTCTCCCATACAAATTAGATTCCATGCTAGAGATACACAAACCATCTCTATGTTGTGGTCACTATGGCTCTTCACTCATTAGTCCTTGGTAGGACTAATCAGACCTGGTCATCAGATCTGCCTACTTTCAGATCAATTAATTTTTGCCTTCACTCTCTTAAGGACAGTAAAATAGAAAAGTGAGTGCTCATGACCACCTTTCTTCACATTTCACTGAACTGCTCATAGTATTTTACTTCATCTTTCTACCCATTCCTACACCATCAATATTCAGCTGTTGTATCCTACCTAATGTACAGACCATGTTCTAGCTATGCCATGAGTCTTCAGAGGTCCCCAGCTAGTGGGAGAACTACTGTTCTCTCACAGTACAATCCAAAGAACAAATTGGGAGGGAAATTTTGACCCCTCGAAACCATAAGATTATTTCAATCTACATAGCACAGGTTTGGTGTTTGGTTTTTGTTTCTCCAGGATAGAAAAGTACAATATCTTAAATAATTTAATCGATTTTCCTCTGAAGAATTACAGGCAAGAATAACTTCAAAGCCATGTGCTGGCTGGGTTCTAGGAAACAGCATTGCCTCTGTTAGTCATATTTAGAGCAAGTATAAATGGCTCCACGAGTGTAATGGCTTTCTGAAACTGCATTTTGCAATCTATATTGAGATACTATGTATATTTTACTCAATGTTTCTTTTGTTTTAATGTTTGGCAGTAGAAAAAACTACAGCTCATACAGGATTCAGACACTGAAATACTACTGAATATCTCAAGGCGTGTAAATAGAATTGGTTTTTAGCACTTTTAATGAAAACAAAATTAGCCATAACAGCTGTGGAATCCACTGAAGCAGTGTCTTTAGAATTATTGCTGAAAAGGAGTCTTAACAAAGAACCACCTTTCATTATTCTTTTTTTTTCCATACTCTCAGCTTAAACATGTACAGATAGTGCACCAATTATGAAAATGGATTTGGAGTTTTAGTGAGGCCAGTTGGACACTTTGAAAGTTGTTGTTTCTTCTACAGTTGAAAATCTTTGTAAGATCTGGGTCAATATTGATTATGAAGTGCATTTTTAAATACTAATTTTCAAGCAACCCTGGTTAATTACATTTTAATTATATATGTTGAAGTATTCAATCAGACAGATAGCAGAGCAATCAGCATATTATCCAGACAGATAAAATTAATACTAACTTACTCTAAATTCCCCAAGGCTTGTGGTAAGGTCTTAGGCCTAGATTTAAAACTGGCAAAGTTTGGTAGGAAAGACAAGGGGATGAGTTTGCTTTTACTTCCCCATTCAGACCAATCTCTGGCAAACTGCTTCCATTCATTTTTAAATATCTTGTCAAATCAGAGTCTTATTTTTGTAATATCTTGCACATGTGCTATGTGCTGATGAATGCCCTATTCACGCTATCCTCTGCAGAGAGCTGGCAGTCTGCAGATATCTAAGAATCTGGAGAATCAAAGCCTTTGGTACTTAATAAATTTGCTTATCTTCTTGAGATCAGTACAATGTCTTAAAAGAGTTACTTCATCTTTTCCCTACTTTAACACAATATTCTCTGAACTACAAAACCATTGTAGTTAATGTTGCTTTTTCAATGGTAGCAAACCCTCAACATAAAAAGGACATGGAACTGTTAGAACAGGTCCAGAGGAGGGCCACGAGGATGATCAGGGGACTGGAGCACCTCCTGTATGAAGATAGGCTGAGAAAATTGGGGCTGTTCAGCCTGGAGAAGAGAAGGCTGCGTGGAGACCTCATAGTAGCCTTCCAGTATATGAAGGGGGCCTATAGGGATGCTGGGGAGGGACTCTTCATTAGGGACTGTGGTGAGAGGACAAGGGGTAACGGGTTCAGACTTAAACAGGGGAAGTTTAGATTGGATCTGAGGAAGAAATTCTTTACTGTAAGGGTGGTGAGGCCCTGGAATGGGTTGCCCAAGGAAGTTGTGAATGCTTCATCCCTGGCGGTGTTCAAGATGGGGTTGGACATAGCCTTGGATGGCATGGTTTAGTGGGAGGTGTCCCTGCCCATGGCAGGGGGGTTGGAACTCGATGATCTTGAGGTCCTTTCCAACCCTAACTATTCTATGATTCTGTGATTCTATCTGTCTTGAGATATTACTATCATACTATTCCCACTATTTTCAAATACAAATCCCACTATTTTGTCCACCTTTCATTTCTAAGAAAATATGTTACTCTCCAAAATACTATAATAGATTACAAAAAGTAACTCTTGCCTGCAGGGAGAATGACACATTTTTCCTTACCCATGTTCTTTACAACTAAGAAGGGACTCTGTCAAAGCCAGCTTTCTGGGACTTCCCTTCCAGTGTGCTGGATTTGTCTGGGCTAGAGTTAATTTTCTTCATAGTAGCTGTGTATTTGATTTGTGCTGGAAAGAGTGGTGATAACACATGTATGTTTTCTTTGCTGCTGAGCGGTGTTTACACAAAGTCAAGGCCTTTCCCACCTCTCACACCACCCTACCAGCGAGTTGGCTGAGGATGCACAAGTTGGGAGGAGACACAGTCAGGACAGCTGACCCCAACTGACCCAAGAGATATCACATACATATGGTATGTTCAGCATATAAAGCTGGGGGAACAAAAAGGAAGGGGGGACATTCACAGTGATGGCGTTTGTCTTCCCATGTAACTGCTACACATGATGGAGCCCTGATTTCCTGGGTATGGCCAAACACCTGCCTGACAATGGGAAATGATGAATGAATTCCTTGTTTTTTCTTTGCTTGTATGTTCAGCTTTTGCTTTACCTGTTAAGCTGTCTTTATCTCAACCTATGGGTTTTCTCACTTTTACTCTTCCTTTTCTCTTCCCCATCCCACTGCGGGGGGAATGAGCAAGCAGCTGGGTGGTGCTTAGTTGCCGGCTGGGGTTAAACCATGACATCCAGGAACAATTTCCTAAAATGACAAACACTACGGGGAAATCTGTGCTAACTGTTAAAAACCCTACAACTGAGTTATTTGCAGTACTGTCATGCTAACTTCCACCTCAATAAGACCAAAGAAATCTCAGGAGGGGACTCTGCTAATAGCTTCTTACTGACCTCCTTGCATCAGGCTCTTCTGGTGAATGGCAGTCCAGTGGTGAATATGGCAAATGAGGTGTGTAAGCAGAGATATTATTTTTTTTTAAACTATGGTTCTGACTCGTCAGGGAAAATAAAAAAAAAATAAAATAAAAAAGAGAGCGAAATGAGTTATACCATAGATGCATTTTTCTCCTAGAATTCCCTGCCTCAGACCTTCCATCATGGAAACCCAAGCATGACCTGGAATATTAATTGTGTCAGGTCAAGCATACTGGCAAATGTACCATTTGTTACCCAGCCATCCTTAGCATTACATTAATATTTTGAATCATTTTGCATTTCTAACACTCTATCATTTAGTTTCCTCCCAATCATTTTCTTATCTTTATAATTAATGGTTGCATATAAAGAAAGAAAAAATCACAAGCAAACAAATATTAATTTAATGAATATTAGCAAAGAAAAGATTTGATTTTTGCATTCTGTATTGCTTCTAGCTCTAATCCTATATTTACGCTGTAGAGTATCAATTTTTGTCTTTCCCTATTTCTTATCTCTATGTGGAGAGAAAGACTTAACTGTTTTTACCCAGAATACAACAAGGAAATTATTAAGGAGTTTGCCTTGAAAGCTAAACTATGAAGGAATGCAGCAGCAAAAGAAATAGAAAGATGGGAAGGAAGAAAGGAAAGAAAAAGGTGGAGGTAAAAAGGGAAAGACAAGCCTGTGTTGCTTATGCTGGTTAGTTCTTCAGGAAAGATCAGTGACCCCAAGCAGTATAATAAAATGTGAACAGTTTTGGATGCTGCAATGAAGTTGTTATTTCTTATTCTTCTTTCTTACTTCTTGACTAAGATTTTAAAGTCTACATAAATAATTACAAACAAAATAGTCCCTAACAGATACAGTGTAGCTACTGCACTGCAAATAATTACACACATGAAAAATTAGAACTTAAGCTGAAGATAAAACGCAACCATTAAGTCAATGCAAAGTGTATCCTTGCATCTTTAAAATGTTTTTATCTAAACAATAATAAAGGTATGCTCTATTTTAATTGCTTTCCATATCAACTCTGAAAGACTGAAATAATCAACATGTATCATGACTATAAATGTTTCATTCAATAGTCATTTAATTTTGAAAATGTAGCTTTGAGGGAGGAAACCTTTTGCAAGTGGTTCTCATAGTGAGAACCTAAATAAAGTCCTCCTTTCTCACTCTGGTCTTTCAATAAGGAGTTAAACGAGAAGAAAAACACTTGAGCAAAATAGGTACTTAACTTGAAAATCCTTTTTTGCTCCAGTGTAATTTGCAAAAAAAACTAAGCAAGCTGAGAGGATAGGTAAGAGATCTTTAAAAGCCATAAAAGTAAAAGCATGAAGGAGAGCTGTGAATGAAATATTTGCTAGAGATGGGACTGCTGAATCAACACTGACCAGTGCACTTCATCATAATTATCAGGACATACTACTGCCAGGGGATTTATAAAAATCCCACTCAGCAAATAATTGCCCTGCTGTTAGGAGATAGTCAGAGTGTTAACACACTGTCACAGTCCAGTGTTTAGTAAGATATTCAACATTCAATTACTCTTGCTGAGAGCTAAAAGGAAACATGATCATTCCTCAGCCTCTGCCGTTATGCTTCCATATGAATTCCACTGAACAATCTTGTTAATCCTCAGACATAGTTTCTCTAGGAGGTAAAAGAAATACCTTAAAACATTAATGACTCACAAGAAAAAAAAAACCCACACCTGTTTATGTGATGCTGCAACCATGTCTGTAAAAGAAAACAAATTTAAAACTTCTAAATACCTAGTTTACTACAGGCTCTCAGACTACTCCATTTGTAGTGAAAATAAAAGGATAATCTCTTTAACATGAAATTTACTGGGGAAAGAGCCATCTATAAAAATTCTATAGATACTGTTCTAGCAACAAGCATAATAAAACTATGTCCATTAACTCAAATTTGAGACATCAAAATGTTTAAACCACATTACAATGTATTCTACTAGGAACAACCTGTGATTTTTAAACTAATATAAATACATTTTTATATTGGCGCTTAAGAAAAATAGTGTAAACTTTATTCAAATATTGGGGAAAATACAATAATGTGGTTTAACATTCCAGTTTGAGTTAAAATTTCCTTACCAAGGCTGACAAGAGGAAAAATGTCATCGAGCTTTATAAATGTAGGTTCAGTTCTCACTGAGCTTAGGCCTGATCCTGTAATCCTTATAAAAATATACTCTCAGGAATTTCATCTAAAAAAGAATCGGATGGCCTAGCCAATCATTGTACCTAAGATATTTTAGCTTTGTTTGAGATATTGCTTTTATGCAGAGAGTGAGGAATTCATAAATGAGTGATGAGTAGTGCATATTCTTTCAAGTGGGATTAATTACCTGTCTTCTGCTTAATATATATTCTGATTCAACAAAGTAATAGGAGCATTAATTATTGTTATTTTGCCTTCAGAGTGTAAAGCTTGGTTCAGTCCTTTTCATCTATGAAATGTTTGCTTGATATCAAAATAATAGTGTAATCACTTTTTAAATGCACTTTTATAAGTAAACCCAGCTGCAATTTTATGGACTATACAATGAGGTGTTAAGGAAACACTGCAGTCCAGTATCCTGGCCACAGACCATTAAATCAACCTCTAAACCTGCACAGCACTAAGTTCAATTGCAGGAAACCAAACTGTAATTGAGTCTCCAAACAGGTAGCAACTGCTCTGGTATTTTGGCAAAGAGACAAAAAAGAAACAAATTCTCGGTTTAATGCATGGATTGCTGTGGCATAACATTCAAAACACAGCAGCCCAGCATATGCAGAGGCACCTCCCAAATGTATCCACCTTTCATTGATTCTCTCTCTGACTAAGGCTTACTCTGCCAAATCTAATTCTTACGCAGGCTCTTGATGACTTGACTAGATCAGGGATAATAACTTGAATGAGGGAGTGATGGCACGGGAAACAATATTATGATGAAGACACAAAACAGAGATAAACCACTCCAAGTTCTTTTGCTGACTTCTCATTTGACTTCTAAGTGATTTTGAAACAAGCACAAAAATACAGTTCAACTTGCTGAATGACTTTATCTTAAAAATAGGAATGAGAAATTCCATTACTGTTACCATTTTTTCTTCAGGAGGTGCTGGGATTGCTTATGGGATTATAAACAAATTCTAGGAATCTCAGAAAACCAACCTGTTTCTACAACCACCCTGCATAAATGGGAATAAAATATCTTAGTATGAAGAATAATCTTGGAAGGTGACTGTATTCTTCCATGTATCAATAACCACATATGAATACACAGAATTTTCTTACTTCACAGGATTATTTTGAGGCTAAAATTACTTATGCTTGTCAGAAGTTTTTAGAGCCTTTAAATGTGTGATATCATTTACAATTAAAACTTCCATCTACTGTTGTTTTCATAATGGAGAAGATTAGCTTTGTAAAAAAAAGGCAACTTGAAATTCACTCCTTTTCTCCCTGGATTGAGAAAAATCTTCGTAATTATACCATTTAGTACACCAGAAGTTACCTACAACAATATATCAGAAGACAGGAGAAGCCCTTCTTAAGAGATAGTGATGGAAATCATACAGAAATTTCCTTTTTTAATTAAATAATTGCTAAATAGAGAATTCGTTAAAGGCCCCAAAAATACATACGTGCACCTAAGCGATGTACTATTTCATTGCTTTTCATTGTTTCTTACATCTGTTGCATTGTGGTCACCTGTGAATCTTCTCTCACAGACATATATTCTGACAGATTTATTAAACAATTTGCTGTAGTAAACCTATAGGATTAGACAATGACTAAATGGTCAAAAAGTGGCAGTGTATTTAATAAAGCAGTCTTCAATGAGACCAATATACAATGAGGTGAAGGTTTAATGAATGGTCACAGTATTGTATACAGGAAAGTATAAAGAAGAGGGAGCAGAACCATGTTAGATTTGTACAGGTAGTCAGAAATTAGTAGAAAACAGTGATGTACAAAGAAAAAAAGATTAAGATTTTATTGAAAGATTGTTGAAAAAGAAAAACTAGCATCAAAGAAAACAATAGATGGGGGAAGATATACTGGTTTCATCATGTCCATTGAAAGACAGACACAATTCCAAAATTAACAGTACCTATTAGATACCAAACAAAAGCATTGAATATTGAATAAACTGTGCAAGTTAATGAAAGAACTTTACCATCATACTCTTCACTTGCCTAAGAGCTGAAAAACAAAAGAACTGGTGTGTACATCACTCATCTTGAAGTCTCATTAAAGTGAGGATACCATCAGCACCACTTCTTCAACAACAGGAAGGTTTGCTGTTGAGAAATGTATTGTATTTTATCTTCATGACTTCTCCCAAGCCATTCCTAACCTCTCTCTTCTTATGCATTTATTTCTTATTTAGCATGTACTTCTGGTATAATAGTTTCAAAATCACCCGAGAGACCCTACATCACATCACACTTACAAAAACAACAGATAGACTACTACACATCAACCCCATTTATCCCAGTAACAATCTCAGGAATGCCAGTGGTGTTCCACTCTGTGTAAATGTGTGTGAATGTGCCTCTGTGTGTGAGCTATTTAGCTGATATTTGCACTACATTGTAATTTCCTTGCAATATAGATTCTTTCTTAAATGTGTGTGCCACATCGTACACAAAGCCAGCATTCAATATGAAACTCAGTCTTACCAGTTTTCTGACTCTGCAGCAATCCAACCCTTTTGCCACCCCAATTGACAGTAATACACAATATGTGGTCATGTTTTTCTAAGATCTCAGCATGTACACTTTTGATAGATCACACAGCTTGTCCTTTAAACTCTGCCATTAATCCTGCCCACAGGAGTTGAGCAAGAAGTTTGTTGTCTAGAAAAAAATCCACACAAATAGAGATTATGCAATTCAGGTGCTGAAAAAGACAGTTTAAGTACAGGGACCTTCTAGCTAGTGGATTTTTAAATGACTAATGCTAGATGCAGAGATGCTAAATGCTGCAATACATGGTAGATGCAGAGATGCCACTGTGCTATAATAACATACGCTTACTATGAGTGACATGGCTAGTAACAAGCTATTTAGAAGCAGCTCTGAGAAATATTGCCATGTCTACATGGATATGCCTTTGAAAACTGAGCTTGCACAGGATGAATCACAAAACAGCACTCAAACTTTACATCCTATTGCTGTTGAGCTCTTTCTAATGACGGGTGATTTTTTCAGTGTAAACTCTCAATTTTTTGCACAGTTATCCAGTTATCAATGAACTGAAATGATTTTATAATAAGCAGCCTTTAGGAAAAATAGAGTTTGCAATACTGTCACAGAACATGCTTAAAATTATTCAATTTTTAAGTTCATTCACTCACTACCTTTAATAATAGGATGCAAGTATCTTGTTTTCTGTGAAGTATGGCAAAGAAAGAAATTACTGATTTCTGTTGGAAGCACTTTCATTTACTACTTGAGCTAGAATGAGACTTAGGACAAGAGTGAATGGGAAAGAAGAACTGCTCACTGACACCAGGAAGAAATACATCTGAAATTGTGCATAGCATCTACTTCTTATAGGAGGCAGATTATGATATCAGCAAATAGCACTTCCCCAGCCTCTTCCCATTACTCCTTTATCTATGGAGTTACCCCTTTCTGGGCATGAAGATCACCATATTTGCCACCCCACTTTTGTCTTTGACTGTACTTGTCCTCTCTAGGGAGACAACCACCACCCTTCTTAGAGAAAAAGAAAGGCTGATTGAAAAGGATATGAGCAAAACAGAAGTTGTACACTTTGCCTTAATGGTTTTTATGCAGAACGCACACCAGGTATATGGTGGCTTCCAGCACCTGACTTCTTCTTACACCAACATGGTGCTGTGCTGAATAGCAGAATTACTGTCTTGAGTGCTCCCAGGATGTGTAATCCTGAAAGGAAAGAACTAGACTCAAATTCCAAGAGAAATGACAATTCTTGACTGTGTGTGCAAATCACTTGCATGTCATTTTTGGAATTCAGACCTAGTGGAATATTAGTTCCAGGCATAAACATTTTTCTTTGTTCAGGTATAATGTCTTCCAGAATCACAAACAGTTACTGGCTGCTTGCAGCTTATCTTTGTCCTTCTTTATGACAGAAATATTAAGCAACGTGAACTCAGATTCCTTTCAAGTGAACCGAGATAGCGTGTATAGCGCCCCATGAGGCACAAGAGTTGAATGATTTTCCCGCGGCGAATACCTGCGAATGGATGGATACACCTGGCTTCCAAGGTGGAAGGGAAAACATGAAAAAGCTAGCTGATCAAACATACATGTCACAAGTACTGTAAGAAGGATCTAATGTAAATTGAGAATCCTTTGGAAATCATGTTTTACAAAAACAGAACACTGCGGCATGAAGTGAGTTATGTACTAATGCTATTTAAATGTAGCTGCAAGCCTGCCTTAGAGCTAGGAAAGCTCACCCTCTCCTCTTTAATTTAAATGGGATTTTTTATGGTACAAGCTTTGGAAAGACCTCAGAAATATCAGACTTCTTGGCAGAGAAGTGATGAGTGGATATTAAACACCCATGGATAGGTGGGGAAGTTCAGTGACTGGGACACCTACATTAAAAAAAATCAAGAACTAACCATTTTAGCTCATCTTCAGGAAGTATCAGTACTTATAATGAATGATAATTTAATCCCTGGAATGTTTTAGAGACAGGATATCAAAATTACAATACTAAAGAGGGAGGAAATAAAATGTAAAAGGTAATAGCTAATTCATTCTTCATGCTAGCTCAGTCCTTGGTTTTTCCTGAACAGACACTGCCAGCAGTAACAAATTACGTATAATCATTTTGTGATGTGGACTGTTCACTCGGGACTGAGCTCAAATGATCAAACTCCCAGCCTTGTCTCTTAAACTGTGGATCTGAAGATCAAAGGCCAGAGCTTTATCCACTGAGTCCTCACCTTTATAAGAATAAAACTGCCAGGTGTCCAGAGACAAGAGTGGGTGTCAAACAGTGTCATTTCAGACCAATTGTTTTCAAGTTCTTACAGGACAGCACATTAGGTTAGAAGCATATTAATCAGTTGTGGTTTCTGAATATTCATTAACCTGCCCCAGGAAGGATTTTGTGGGGCTTTTTTCTTCCTCACTTAGAACATTTACACCTGATAAAAATGCAGTAACTTCAACAGAATTAACTCCTGATTTCCAGTAGTGTACAAAGGGGACATACATAATCAGTGTAATGTTTATGAATTGCCATTTCTATTGATAGGAAAAATGTAATTAATACCTTAGCATTGAATAGAATTTTAATTTTAAATATTTAACTCTACGAACTGACGGACATGAGATAATGACTGATATAGGTGTTATAATTTTGAGTTCTACAATAACTAAAGAAAATCAAAACAAAATTGAGAAACAAAAGCTGAAAAGTAATCTTGGGGCATTTTTTTTGCTACCTTTATACTCAAGAGCCCTAATCCAGAGTCCACATGAGTTTGGTAAATGACTCCTACTACCCTAAAGTAGAATTGCTTATGGAGTATGGGTGTTACACAAAGAAAGAATTGAAAAACTCAGTTCTCATTGTTGAAATTAGAACTTTTCACTGTCTTACATGTTTACATCTGTTACGTTTTTTTGAAAGTTGGAAATATTAATGACAAGAATCATGCAAACACATGATTCACCATATGTGAGCTTTTCATACCAACTTCCAGCAAGTGCCATCAATTTATTCAGCAATTCTATCTTCCATTGACTTTAAAGGCCATTTGTTAGCACTTTGCAAAGAAAGGATGGCCCTTCCTACAAATGTCAGCCTTGAGAATATGACAAAGAGCAGAAGTAAGAACCTATTTAATTATTTTGTTAATACAGAAAGGGAATCTACAGGGATATAGAAGAATAATCTACATAAGTAAACATGTTTATAATAGAAAACCACATTTAATAAGTAGCTCATTTATTAATGACAACTAAAAAAAGGATCATTACCACTGTAGTAGCAATAGCATATTGTTATTATGGACTAATAAGAACAACTTTATATGTTTCATGCTGCAATAAGAAATTGCAATGCAGTTCATGATAAATCAGGTAAAACCAACAAAAAAATACACCTGCACTATTATTTCTACCTTGTGATGACCAATAAGGAATGACAAGAAATATTCTTTACAAAGGCAAAGGTTTGTTAAATTTGTACTGCAATTTTTGTCACATCCATCATGAAGCTGGAATTTATCACACTGTTAAGGTAAAAACAGACAAGGGAAATACTGCTTTATATATATACATTTTCGAATCTGAAATAGAGAGAATCTTAGTTTGAAAATGGGATTTAGCTGGGCAGTTGCCACCTCCAGATTTACTTGCTGCTGTATTCTACACTGGAATTTCTTGCAACAAGCAATCAGTGAGTGAAAGGACAACACAATTCACCACCTGATAAGCAGGGCACAGACTTGACTGTTGGGTTTGGGTTTTGTTTTTTCATATTTATAGGAATCAAAAAAAAAGACTCTCATGTGTGTAAGATGCTACTGGAGGTGGTTTTGACACTACTGGCATAAATGGCAAGTTGATTAAAAGCTCAGTATTTCATAACCATGATGTTTTAGAGCTCATGCTTTATTTCTCCAGACATTATCTGGCAACTAAATTAATTTAAATAATAAAAAAAAAACCAAAACAAAAACAAAAACCAAAACTTTCCTTTTTTAAGCCCATTTTTATGCCTACAAATCGGGTTTTACTTGTGACGCATGTATACAACTGGTACTACAGGAAAAAAAATGTGTAGCTTGTTCTTAGTAAAGCAAAAAATTGTGTTTTCAAGTTGGCAGGATGCATAACATTGTTCTTTCACAGACAGACAATTGGTAATTATATTATAAATTACAAGCACGTATCATTAGTAACTGCAAATTAGCATTACTACTATTAGTAATCATTGATTATGCAAATACCTTGTTTTAACTTTCTTTTCCTTAAACAACTTTGCTAAAAATTAAAATTTCGATAAAATGATTTTAGATCAGGTCACATATAAGGAGGAAGTTCTTTACTGTAAGGGTGGTGAGGCACTGGAACAGGTTGCCCAAAGAAGTGGTAAATGCTCTATCCCTGGCAGTGTTCAAGGCCAGGTTGGACAGAGCTTTGGGCAGCATGCTTTAGTATGAGGCATCCCTGCCCTGCCCGTGGCAGGGGGGTTGGAACGAGATGATATTAAGGTGTTTTCCAACCCAAACCACTCTATGATTATATGATTCTATGATTTCCCTGAATGTCAGTCTCATAGCAATGGTACTCAATATACACACACTTCCCCTTCAAAAATGTGGGGGACTGAAGGCAAAACAACTTAAATGTAGGTGTGCCTATATAATACTTTGTAGACAGATCGAACTCCTTGCTCCTGAGTTTAAAGCATACGCACACTTATTCTGCCCCTATTTTGAGCTGATCAGGAGCTGTGTAACTGCATCAGTTCCTGAGCTAATATAACATAGCTCTCCACAGGGCTGAATGGTTTGTGTTTAGCCCCACGTTATAGCTCCAGGTTGGCTTGGAAAGTAATCAAAGCAAGCTTACATCTGGCTACGTATGACTACGTGTATATACCTGCTACCAGTAACAACGACTAATGTATACTAATTTAGAGTTTGATATCCATTTCTTCCTCATTTTTTTCTTTATAAAGGTAAGTTTATGCAGTAACTAAATGCTTGAATGGCAAGTTAATTAATGAAAAGACAAAACACGTTGACTTCATCATAGTCCATGTCATTACATAAATACTAGACATCCCTGTACATTCATGACACTAGCATTCTTGGGTTTTACTTTTTGACATGCAAAACAATGCTAGCAATTAGGAATGGGCACAGTCTATACACACACACATATATGTAATATGATATATACACATATAACCTGTGGAATAAGAAGAGCAAATTCTGTAATCAATAAAGGATTCACAGACTGTAAGGCCACAAAGGATCACTGTATCATCTGCTACATTGTGCAATACTGTGATGTTTGATCATCTCCCTGTTTAAATTGCAACACTTCTGAGATGGGTTTCTCGGCTTCAGTTTATAGGGAATGGAGAATGGGACTTGACATGTCCTTCTTGACTAGAATTGAGAACCAACAACCCCTTAACTCCTTTCTATCAACAAGTAAACACCCTTTTCTCACTCTTTTTGCTTGTAGGAAAACAAAAAGATTTAAAACTATCAGATTCATTTGAAACAATTATTGCAGATCTGTATTTTCCAATGCTGCCCGTATAACCTGCCTGAACATCTGCACCCTTGATACATGAGGCGGCTCAGCTCCATCACTGCACCTTGTTATGCATGGCAGGAAGGGGAGGAAATTGCAGTAACCACACTATGAAAACACTGCACAGATTATTCTTAATACTCTAGATCTGTATTTGGACAAATTATTGTGAACTATTTTTAGTTATTAACTAGATCCCCTATCTAAAAACCACTCGTGAAACTTGTTATGCTATGCTCTACTAATATTTTACTATGCTTTTTTTTTCTAATACAATAACTTAAATTTGATTTATAAATTGAGTTTTCATAACTGATATCCAGTTAATTATACTATATTTTTATTTATTGGTTAGACCACAATTGATTCCTAAACAGAAAGATTAAGTTTTTTGTCACTGTCATGGTATTTTTCCTGTGTTGTTCAGGATTAACAGTTCTTACACACAGATTTCAATTAACAACCTATGAAAAGCAGATATTTAGTGCATATCAGCATTCCCTAACTGCACGTAAATTCCTTATTCATCTGAAGAACAACCGGTCACTGAACACTTATGGACACAAAATCTTTTATAAGTTCACAAAAGGGGACTACAAAAAGGCAAACTCACAAGCTTTACCAGCCATATCCATTTTGTGTACGATACATCCACTGTCATATTCACCTGTCTGTAAAGCAGCCTACAGAAAAAAGCTTGGAAAAATATACCACTTTAATCAATACAAAGCAAATTAATCTGGATATACTTGAAATTTATGAGGCATTTCTATATGAAAACAATCATGCTAAATAAGTTGATTCAGGCAGCCCTAGGAAAAGCTTTAGCTGAAAACCTGCACTTCCAATCTATCCTAAACCAAAGCAGAACAGAGCACCAATCCCAGCATTTGCTCAATTAAAAGAAAAAAAAAGGAAAAAAAAAATAAATCCCTTTGCAGCTTAATAACTTGTTAGTTCTTGACAAGTGCAACAACACAACAATAAGCCAGTCAAAATGAGTTTTTAAAGCGAGGTTATGCCCTTCATGTTGTGTTATCACAGTGGCAGATCAAACTGCTGACTTGGACTCTTTCTGCCAGCAGTGCTGATGCTGCCTCTATGAAGCTACTGTCACAGAATAGTCATGGTACCTGCTCTTTCCTATAGAAAAGCACTAAATTGAACTCGAAGTAGTGTCTTTGTGTTATCTTTTCAACAAGTCATGTCCCATTCAGCCTGCTTGTTTATCCTTGTCAGGCTGGGGGCCCAAGTGGTTTGCATGAGCTGTCAGGAACGGGTACACCAACCTGCTCAGTGCTAAGGAGGTAATGCATCTTTCGGGCTTGGTATTTCTTTTTCTTTTCTTTCTTTTCCAGGTCTTTCCTTTTCTTTTCATTTTCCATCATTTCTGTGTACTTTTGGAGTTCACTCCTGTAATAAAATAAGTCTGCTAATTATACTACAACGATAAAAGATGTGCTCATGTTTTATTTTACTTTAACACTTTAATACCTTCACAATGTTCTGTTATTATGTATTAGCAGTATACTGACACCACTGGAATGCAAAATTACAGTTCATTCAGTTGCACAACAGCAGGATTCTACATAGATATAACTGTGAAGAAATAGGATTAAAATGACAAAAACTATGAACAGTATATTTAGTTTATATTGCTTACTCTTTCAAAGAATATGCTAATATATGTATTTTTATAGCTTGATAAAACAGCATTCATTTATGTCCTTCTTTTGTCTTTCAGCATCACCTCAGTTTGAATTTCTCTAAGCACAAATTATTATAATTTAGTTATTTTCCTTCAAATGGTTTCAAAATAAAAGTTGTTCACTTATGTTTCAGCTAATACCTTGCAATGCCTCCTTCTGATCTGTAGAGAGAAAAGATCTTATAGAATGAGAGAGAACAGTAGACACAGGATAAGCGTTGACATACACTCCTAGATCCTCGAGCCATCTGCAGTGTTGAGAGTGTAGGCATACAGAAGAACTTGATGTAAACCTTTTACATGTGCAATGTCCTTAAGGGGAGTTTCCATGGCATTAGGCTTCTTACACAGATCTGACAGCAACAGCACAGGCCACCACTAGAAAGTAAATTCCTCATGAGCCACTGTATGACAGGTGCTTGCAAAAGAATAGTGTCACCTAAAGGGATGGGTTGGTGTATTCAGAAATATTCAGTCACAGAAAATTCTATCATTGTAAAAGAAAGAAGGAACTGTACCGAATACCAGCTCGCAAAGAACGGAGAAAACTCATGATGTTAACTGAATGTTTGGAGAAAAACTTCACAGCAAATGGATGTAGATTTCCCCCTCAATGGATTTTTGTCACAGAGCCAGGCTTGCCATCAATTACGCAAAGAGTTGAGTGAATGAATGTTCTGTAGGAAACAAAATTCCATGCTATTGTGCACAGTGCACGTGTTATGGAATTTTTTTGACCCAGTTAAAAAAGGTTAGTTTGATTAACATCTGTTATTTTGGTTATTATGAAATAGCTAGTTCAAATTAACCTGCGTGCCAAAGCCACCAAGCATATTCACTGAAGCATTTAGATTGTTTAAAAGTTAATTAAGTGAATAAATTCTAGTCTTTTTTTTTTTTTTTTTTTTCTTTAAAGCATGTGTGTTTATGAGAAAATACAAAGCAAAAAAAATACACTATTCACATATCTGGGGAATTCCAGTATTCCCATAAAACAGATTATTTAGAGAGGTGCGCATTTGTAGTGTCAGTTGTTTCAGCAAGTACCAAATAAGACACTCAAGGACAAGGGTCAAATCCAGTCAAAATATGCACATGGATAAGCTTGCTGATATGAATAATCAGATGGGAAAGTCATATTGCTCCTGAAAGTGGTTTTAAAATTGTGATTCAGACTTATTCTTGATATTTTAATTATCAGAATGCTATATTAGTTCATCAAAATATGTGAAAGAGCAATAACTGCTCTATAAATATGAACCTCATGAAATCACATCCTTAAATACAAGTTGAAATGTAGAATTTTTGTTTCAAGCTATCTTTCAATTTTTTTCATCAACTAAAACAAGTGAAATATTAAGCAATTGAACATGTTTTATTTCAGATGTAAAACTAAAACCAGAATGAGAAGGAAAAAAGGATCCAAAAAGACGTATAGGTCTGTTTCACTCTCTGGAAACACTTTTTGTTGCCGTTTACTGCTAAAGGCTGCTAATACAATATTTCACACAAGGTTACTTATGAAGCACACTGACGTTTAAAAATCACCATGCTATGCTTTTGCAGCAGTGTAATTTTTTTCCAACATAAGATTAAATTGCAAAATAAATGAATTACTTAGAGTGGCATGGCCCCCATTTTGCCACCCTTCTCTTGAAAATTGCTTATTAATATGAAAAAAGAAGTTGGAAAATAGCCTGTTTTACTTTATGCATAGCGTTTTGGGGCCTCAAAGCCTGCTGAGCCGGACTAGCTGCACATTTTAGATTGTGTTGGCAAGCGGGGAGGATGACCTTTCTGACCTGCATCTCAAGGCTATTATTAATCGCTAAGTAACCTGGTAAAGCCAAACAAATTTGTTTCCATTGAAAGGATCTCTATCTGTGTCTGAGAATTTGTGCTGTACCAAACAAACCTCATTAACCGTGTCCATTTTTGACAAAGAACTAGGAGTTGGAGAGATTGGTAACCTTTCTTTGTCCTTAAGGTACAGATTTCAGAGTCACTGCTTGGAGGTACATAAGCATTTTTACTTAGAAACTCTTTGTTCTATATAGATAAATCATAAACAAACAAATAGACAATGAATACAGTATCAACTTTGTTTTTTTATTTTATGTCACTTTACTTTCAGTATCAGTGTATGATCCATATTACATATTTAATACTATTTCTTGTTCCTTTTTGATTAGAGTCCCCTATTCAGCTTCAGTGATACTATTTATAACTGATTAAATGTTTATCAACATATAGTAATAAGTTAGTAATAGTTAATTTACGTTCTTGCATACTCATGCACTCCTTCCCAGCCGTGGATATGGATTTCATTGCTATTTAGAAATGATAAAAATATAAATTGGTATCACAGATATAATGAATATGGGATATAAAATATTTCCCATTGTCATTAATCTGAATTTATCAGATTACTTTGAATCACTGATTACTAATCATTATTTGCTGAAATTATATGGTCTAAAATACCTACTGAAGTTCAGTGGAATTCCTGATCTTTTCAGACAGTACTACCATCCAAATCATCATGATCCTTTGTTATCATCATGTCCTCACTAATACTGTACCATAATTGACAAAACATTTGAGCTTTTTAAGCAGCTACACATGATTTCCAACACACTTCTGCAGCCTACACATTTTATCAGTTGTACTAAAATATTTAGGTCATGAATTTTACTGCTCTGTACAGTTGTACAGAACATGCAGACAATTCTGTCTTGGGGATAATACTTCCCAAGATGATTCTCTTCTGAGAGGCAGTACAAAATAAGGGGTATGTAGTAGTCCAAACATTGCTTGACTGGAAAGCACAGATGTTTTAGCATAAATACAGACTTATTCTAAACCTACTGGAACCTGAAAGTTTTATCTCCCTTACCATACTTTCAAGAATTTGAACAGGAGAAAAAAGCAGAGAATCTAACAGTATTTGGATATGAATATACTATTTCACACATCAGCAGATTAATACTAACACATTATGCACTGTGCAGAGGGTTTCACTGTTACCATACAGAAAACTGTGTGTAAGCATAAGTGATACTAAAGACATAAACTTCCAAATAGAGTTAGAATTCCAGACAGCTTACATGTTAATGTGTTCATTGAGAAGTTTCATGCTTGTGGCCTTCGACATGTATGCCTTTCCATAGAAAATAAATCCAAATCGGATTAAAGTCAATTGAAAATTCGTTGAAATTAAATGATCATTGGATTAAACCCTTACACTCACTGTCAGCCTTCTCTTTGTTCATACGTATCTTTGGTTCACTGAGCAACGGTAAGCATTCTTTTCTTGGTATTGCTCGGTACAGTACTGCTTACTAAACTGCTATGACTGAAAAAGAGGGTAATGTTTTTAGCACAGTGTTTTCACTACCTTAAGTCTTATCTCAGTATATTAACAGAATCTACTGCACCTTCCTACAAACCTGGCTTCCCATATAAGCTTAGTCATAGAATCATAGAATCATAGAATCATAGAATAGTAAGGGTTGGAAAGGACCTCAAGATCATCGAGTTCCAACCCCCCCGCCATGGGCAGGGACACCTCCCACTAAACCATGCCATCCAAAGCTATGTCCAACCCCACCTTGAACGCCGCCAGGGATGAAGCATTCACAGCTTCCCTGGGCAACCCATTCCAGGGCCCCACCACCCTCACAGTAAAGAATTTCTTCCTCATATCCAATCTAAACCTCCCCTGTTTAAGTTTAAACCCATTACCCCTTGTCCTCTCACCACAGTCCCTAATGAAGAGTCCCTCCCCAGCATCCCTATAGGCCCCCTTCAGGTATTGGAAGGCTGCTATGAGGTCTCCATGCAGCCTTCTCTTCTCCAGGCTGAACAGCTCCAATTTTCTCAGCCTGTCTTCATACGGGAGGTGCTCCAGTCCCCTGATCATCTTCGTGGCCCTCCTCTGCACTTGTTCTAACAGTTCCATGTCCTTTTTATGTTGAGGACACCAGAACTGCACACAATACTCCAAGTGAGGTCTCACGAGAGCAGAGTAAAGGGGCAGGAACACCTCCCTCGACCTGCTGGTCACACTCGTTTGATCCAGCCCAGGATACGGTTGGCCTTCTGGGCTGCAAGCGCACACTGCCGGCTCATGTTCATTTTTTCATCAACCCACACCCCCAAGTCCTTCTCCGCAGGGCTGCTCTCAATCTCCTCCCCGCCCAATCTGTAGCTGTGCCTGGCATTGCTCCGAACCAGGTGTAGGACCTTGCACTTGGCATGGTTAAACTTCATCAGGTTGGCATCAGCCCACCTCACAAGTGTGTCAAGGTCCCTCTGGATGGCATTCCTTCCCTCCAATGTATCAACCGAACCACACAGCTTGGTGTCATCGGCAAACTTGCTGAGGGCGCACTCAATCCCACTGTCCATGTCACCCACAAAGATGTTGAACAAGACCAGTCCCAACACCGATCCCTAGGGGACACCACTCATTACTGGTCTCCAGCTGGACACTGAGCCACTGAGCACTACTCTTTGCGTGCGGCCATCCAGCCAGTTCGTTATCCACCGAGTGGTCCACCTATCAAATTGATGTCTCTCCAACTTAGAGAGAAGGATGTCATGTGAGACAGTGTCAAAGGCTTTACACAAGTCCAGGTAGATGACATCAACTGCTCTGCCCCTGTCCATCAGTTCCGTAGCCCCTTCATAGAAGGTCACCAGATTGGTCAGGCAGGATTTCCCCTTAGTGAAGCCATGCTGGCTGTCCCCAAGCACCTTGTTGGTTTTCATGTGCCTTAGCATGGCTTCCAGGATAATCCGCTCCAAGATTTTGCCAGGCACAGAGGTGAGACTGACTGGTCTGTAATTCCCTGGGTCATCCATTTTTCCCTTCTTAAAAATGGGGGTTATATTTCCCTTTTTCCAGTCATCGGGAACTTCACCTGACTGCCATGAGTTTTCAAATATGATGGACAGTGGCTTAGCAGCTTCATTTGCCAGCTCCTTCAGGACCCGTGGATGGATTTCATCCGGTCCCATGGACTTGCATACATTCAGGTTCCTAAGGTGGTCCCGAACCAGATCCTCCCCCACAGTGGGCCCAGGGTCCCCACCCTCACCGTCCCCCAATCAGAGTTTCTCCCACAGAGATTTTAATGGAATATCTTTTTAAGTTTTGATCAATGTAGTGTCTTATCATGACCTGAAATTGAGTTCAATAATGCAGAAGAATATCAGTGTTTACTGGTGCGAGTTTAGGGTGCTTTCTTTTATTAAAGAAGTGAATAGAGTGGCTAATACAAAGTGTGTTTTCCTTGTCATAGGGAAAGTGTTGTGTAATTGAAAATAAACACAATATTTTCAATCTATGCACTCAAAGCCTGAAATTCAAAATGATCCTGAGTAACAAATCCCAAAGAAGCTATTGATTTGTTAATGATAAAATTATTTGCTTTATATAGTTTGAAAAGAAAACATTTTCATATGTCAAGGTAACTTATTGTTATTCTGATACTTCATTATGCAGTAGGCAGTTGTGCTGGTTCCAGCTATGAGATGCAAATTCGGTTGACAGTGCTCCTGCTGTCTGTATAAAGGTTAAAAATACACATATAATATTGCTCCTGGCACTTTTGGAAAGGTCTTCAAGTGGTGATTTCAGTAATATACAGATTTTAATAATTCTGCATAGAACTGCATCATTTTATAAATTCAGACTGACATACATTTATTTTTATCAACTATTGCATTCTGTTTGCATTTTCACTGGCATTCTGTGGTCCTTCAACAAGATAACCATAAAATTAATATTAACTAAAGGGCATCTGAGAACATCAATAATAGTGTAGTTGCCTTGAGTAACCAGAAAGAGTATAAAGTTATAGTGATTTTAAACAGTTCAGACCACAAATCATCAAATTCCTGCAATTTTGGCAGTAGGCAACTTTAACATAAAAGGAGATAACCTAAATTGATTTTACCTTCCTAACTAGATATCATCCTCCATGTTCAAATGCAGAACATGAAAGTAAGTATGAAATTGGACAATCATTTCAATACACCTCTTCATGTTACCTGATTTCACATTACATTGGTGGAGGTGAGAATGGAATAATCCCTGCCATGATAATATCATTTGACTTCATCTATTCTATCTGGGGAAAAAAATAAATAAAGGTACAGACTAGGCAAGGACGTAAAAATACTTTAGAGAGCTCCACACTTTAAAGTGTGAACAGAGCACACATATAGATACTTATGTTAGCTATGTACCATCAGACAGCTTGATCATCCTTAACCTTTTTCTGATATTTTGAGTGCTCCTGCTCTGATCTACTGAGCAGAATAAAGCAGCTCTGCAATCCACTTACCCCTCTCTAGCATTATATATACTCCTGTGTATCCTGCTAACATTACTTGACCAAAATGTTTGATCTGAACTTGCAGTGAAACAGACGCTCAAAGAGGCAGTTGGTTATTAGCAGTACAAGGTAACTTACTGCCTAGGAGACATACCACAAAGGGGTGTCCAACATTCTTATTTTATTATTATTTTAAATGTGAATAATGTTTCCATCAACCCATTGAACAACTTAATAGTGACACTCTCTTCAAATCTGGAGGAATGGTAGTGCTCCGTCATTGCAGTGAACAGCAAACTAATACGAATCCTTAGAGTGAAGAAAATTAAAATACATAAAGCTAATGCTTGGGCATGAAAAACACCCTATAGTTTCTATTCTTTTTTCTTTTCAGAAAGAAATTCATGCTACCTTAAAATCCCATTATAATTTGCACATAGTAGAACATACTCTGTCCATCTATTCTTAATCACATAGTGTACACTGACAATGGAATTAAGTGACATACCAGTTCAGCTGTCAAGGTCCACAATGTGATCAATATACTACAGAGGAAATGCAGTGAACAGAGTGGTGAAGGGCATACAGTGAATGAATACTTTGTGCAGATCAGGAGATCAGGATACAGCATGCACCAGGTGATAGGAAAGAACAGACTAATGTATCCTTCTTACCCTTCCAATTTCCACAGCTGCACAGTTACTCAAGAGAAGGCAACAGCTTTTCAAAATACTGACTGCAGAGCCAGTTTATAACTAAAATGTTAGTAATTTCCCTAAACCATTACACAGAATCTTCTAATCAAGGTTTCAGCAACAATTCATACAGACTTTTTCCTCACACCTATTTAAAACCTACTTTTTTGGCAATATATAATCTTTTCAAATGATTCCATTTTCTGGAAACATGCAAGTTTATTGGTCCAAAGGCTTTTTTTTCCTTATGTGTAAAAATCCTTCAGCTGAGTTTACCTCATTGGCAGCACAAAACGTTGTGAAGTTAAAAATAATTTGTTAAAGGTCTGATTTAAACAACGGTGCTTTGTTAGCTTAACTATTTTGATTTAATTAAACTGTAAAACTGGCCCATTATGGATGTAGCATAAGAGCAAATACAACACGGAAGCTGCTGTTGTCTGAGGAACTGGTTCCAAATATCCTGGTTAAACTTAATTTACGCTCAAGTTTAAACTACTAAAGCTAACCACAACAGGAAAAATGTTTTCACTCCATTTCTATTTGCTATTGACCCCTTCACGGAAAATCAGCCTGACTGTTTAGCTTAAACAGTGAAATTAGTATCTGGGGGCAACAAAGCTGATCTGGTCCAGAATGAGTAACAAAATCCTTACACAAATTATCCTGATAGCAGTTTAGCAGCAGTGGTCATTTTCAGCACAGTGTCAGTGCTAAGCTGCTAAGAGATCAAACATGTTCTTAATTTTTTCATCAACATATAAGAGAGCATGACTATCACAGCTAAATACCACTGAAAGTTTTCTAGTGAATGTCATGTGAAAGTATCTGTTTTCTTCTAGCACTGCAATTCCCAGAAGACTATATATGCTACCATCTGCGCTGTAATAACCAGAGGAAAGCACACTGATATGTTTTGCTACAGTTAAGCTGTTCCCAGTACTAGAATGAACTCATTTAGGCTGTTATCTCTCTGCTGCAGTGCAGGACAATGTAGACATATCTGTATTCCTTTTACTTTAATACATGGCAACATTTACAATATTCAACATTATGTGATTTAGAAAGCAAACATGACATTACAACTTCCAAAGGTCATCAGCTAAGCTGATTTACCTTCTCAGGTATTATGAAACAATTTGACTGAGGTCAACTCCCCAGCTCACATTTTTCACTTACTTTCATAAAAAAGTCTGCATATGTTTGCAAATAAAATGGTAAACTTTGTTCACATTAAATAGGTTTCACAACGGCAAGGCAGGAAGAGCCTCTTATGTATTGGCCTACTATGTACAGCAGAAGTGGTAGGAAATCTTATCTATCTCTTACTGTCTTGAAAAGCTTGAAGTAATCAACGCTCCCCCAAAATCAGGTATTTTTAGCATAGCATGCAAAAATTACACTCAGAATTAAAGTCTTTTGTCTGAAATTTGGGGTCCATCATATAAACCAGGATACATTTAATTAGGCTACATATAATTATATATTTAGGCATCCCATTATTCATGCCTAAAGGCTATATCCAACATTTACATCCTATTTTCTATACCTAACCACATAATTTCCTGATGTGAGTTCTAGATCCCTTCTTGAGTAGCCAAACACAGTGTCAGGTGGTGGTAAGGCCTCCCACTACCAAGTACAAGTAGGCTAATGAGTGCTGCATGATTTTGGGTGTCATGCAAGCTGAGAGGTCAAATTAGTTTGTTAGATGAGGCTGTAAGCATTTTGCAATCAGTTAGTTATTGGATAAGAAAAGAATAACCTACTTGCAGAAAAGAGATCAAAAACGTTGTCGTCTCAAAATATTTCATCATGTTGACTTGGTTTAAAGCTGTATAAACTATGAAGTTCCAGATAGAGCATTGGGATTTAGCTCCACTGGCAAGGACAGACAACTTAATGGATTTATGTAATTATCCCTAGGAAGTGAAGAATTTGAAGGATTTGAAAAGGGGATAATAATGAGTGAAAGTTTTGCACATGCTACAGTATGAGGAACTACAGCTTTTAAAGGGGGTATTCTCAGTAGGACTCATAGAGGTGAAGAAGCTCTATCATATATAATTCAATATATAACATAAATCAATCTCAAATTATAAAATATAAATCAATGCATAAGCTGACAATACAGCAGAAGGAAAAAAAAAAACCACACCAGAACTGAGTTCTGATGCTGATAGCATTTTAAAGTCTGCTGAAAATTATCACAAAAGCTATTTTAAGCATAGAGACAGTATCTTCAAGCGACCTCCACTCTTTATGTTTAGCACAAAGAATACTAAAATGTGGTTAGATTAATGTACTGATGCTAAATATTAAAGTAGTTTTCAGTCTACTAGAGGAAGACATAAGAAGTTAACGATAAAATAAAAATGTTTCAGTAGAGAAATACGGGACATATTTTGAACACCGAAGGTAAATTGACACTTAAGTATTTTGATTTGCTTTTGTTTCTTTGGAGAACTCAAAAATAAGCTAGATTCCAGCACGTTCTGGAAAAGCTGTATGTGTAAATTAAGTAATCACTGTTGTATCTATAGATACATTCACATATGTGCTGGAATATTTGGATAGCATAGAGCAAGCTTAGTTACATAATTGTTTGTACACAAATAAAAGAAATATTTCATTTTCTAACGTAACACATACATTCATGCATTTAAATTTTATGCTTCATTATTAAGCTGAAAATTGCTCACCAAAAAGAACCATCCCCCTTTTTTAATGACAAAAGAACTGCTGTGATATGAGCAAATAGCACATAAAATTTGTCATACTTCTAATGACCTAAACAGCTCAAATTACTCCAAAAGGCACATGAAAAAATATTTATATACTTCTACTTCTTCATGAGTCCTCAAATGGTAAAGCTCTTCCCTGATAACCTAGTACACCCTGCGTATAGATGTCCTGTCATGTCTCTACAATTAGATAAAACAGAACTGCTATAATGTAATCAGTTACAACCTGAAAATTATATTTTGAAAATCAAGTTTATTAATATGTAATCTTTAGGTAATCATATTTATCCTCCTAATTTACACAATATTTATGATACTCTACATGTCCTTGAAATAGGGAACAGGGACACTATGCTATGAAAAAGTGGCCTAGCTGCTGGAGTTCATAAATTTTGTTCAGCTTTGGATGAGTTCAAAGAATTGCCATGTAAGAAAAGCCTTACAGAGGGAATTTATCTGATTATGGCAGTAATAATTACCCAGCTGTTTATTGCAGATAGAGAAATAATTCATGTAGGCAATAGGCCGTGGTGGCAATGACACTCCGCATTTAGTAAATATGCAAACTGTTCACTTCTAATTAACCAAGCTAGAGGATGCCCTTATTAAATGTATAAACTAAAAGTGCCTTCCTGACAAGTGATGAATTGTTACATTGCACAAACTCTTGCCACAGAATTACTGGAGTGAACTTGGGGCTTAACTTCATTAAGAGATCTTGTGGGATAGTTAAATGAGGATGGACAGCATAACAAGACCTACCTGACAGTCAATGATATGTTAGAGCTTAATGAAACTGTACCTCTTCCCCTTTTCTACTTATTTTGCAGTGAAGGTCCTGCCTTAGACAAATACAAAACTGTGAAGTCTGCCTATGGAAGACAATATAAAATGCTAAGGTTAGTCAGTCTGTCTGCAGAAAATGCTTTACAGGCTGTTTGTAATTCAAAATAGAAATCTATCCAGACACTACAGTTCCTTCAAAGCTCACGGGTATAAGACCATCGTTATTCTACAATACTGTTTTATTCTACCTTCACCAAAAGTAGTCAGCTGCACTGCACTCTATTTGGTCCAATGAGTCAATGCAAGGATCTCAAATTTCTTTCTACACACTCAGATTAAAACTTTTCCTTTGCATACAAGTGAAATAAGGCTTAATGTTAAAACTGTTACTCCTAATGGTGTTTTCAGTGCTACACAAAAATACATGAGAGAATATAGCATTCATATTTTTAAAGACTAGAATCTAAGCAGCTACTTATGGTTACTTACAACATCCATGTCTACCTGCAAAACTTGATTTGTATTACACAGAACTAAGTAAAACCAGGGTAAGACACCTTTCACCACTTGCTCAGGAGAGACATGAACAGAATAAGGCACACGAGGTACATCTAGCTGAACCTGCATTGGGAATTCAGCTTATTGTGTAATCATAGTGGATTCTACCTTAACCTCACTGTATTCAGAAAGTGCTTTCTTTGGAGTTAAAATAGGCACTGCCTCCTCTATAGCTTTAGCCAGTTCATTTCAATTTCATGATGAAGATAGGCTGAGAAAATTGGTGCTGTTCAGCCTGGAGAAGAGAAGGCTGCGTGGAGACCTCACAGCAGCCTTCCAATACCTGAAGGGGGCCTATAGGGATGCTGGGGAGGGACTCTTCATTAGGGACTGTAGCGAGAGGACAAGGGGTAATGGGTTCAAACTTAAACAGGGGAAGTTTAGATTGGACATGAGGAAGAAATTCTTTACTGTAAGGGTGGTGAGGCCCTGGAATGGGTTGCCCAGGGAAGTTGTGAATGCTTCATCCCTGGAGGCGTTCAAGGGGGGGTTGGATATAGTCTTGGATGGCATGGTTTAGTGGGAGGTGTCCCTGCCCGTGGCAGGGGGGTTGGAACTCGATGATCTTGAGGTCCTTTCCAACCCTAACTATTCTATGATTCTATGATTCTATGATCAAACTAAAAAAACAGAAAGTCCATCTAAAACATCTGTTTTGCCAAATGTGTTATTAAAAGCCTATATATGCTGTTTAAAAGCATATATGTAAATGAAACTGTATTAGTATGTATAAAGGTAGGCAAAGAGAAGAGAATGGACTGACTTGTCAAAGAGGGTATTTATGCTCAGAATGTGTGAAGAAAGCTGGATTTGTGGGCAACATGTTTAAGAGGGTACAGTCATCACAAAATACACAACTGTGGGAACTATTCTAACCAGATATGCGACTCTTTACAATTCATCATTTTAAAGCTTTTCTCTGGTCTAACTCCCTCTTAATTTAATATTAGCATCTTAATATTGTTCAATGGAAACTAGGTCAAATCACAGAGAAGAATCAAATAATTCATTTTTATCTCTTACTCATCGTAACATCAGGTTTGTAGTTATGGAAGTACTCCAGGATCCTCAGTCAATACAGTACTGAGTTTCCTACAAGATTTATCAGTTACACCTAAGATCCTCTGGAAAAGACAAAGATGTCTCAACTTATGCGCCTTACCATTCAAAATTGATATTTAAAGAAACAAAATCATATTTGGCACTTATTTCTATTTCTGTGGTTCCCAAAGAAAGCTGCCAGGATAACTTTACACTCTGAAAACTTTAATTACAGGTACATAAGTTAAAAAGCATCATGCATTTCCTCTTGATATCTTTGAGGACAAGGAAAAGAAGATGGGTTGAAGACAAATTAGCTAACTAAACATCAAGTGAAAGACAACATTACAAAAATGAGGTTTTTATTGTTGCAAGAATTCCAAGGAGCTGTCTGAAAGGCTTTGGCACTAATTGAAAATAGACTACCGAATCAATTGCTTCTGCAGTCAATGAGCAGGAACATTTTAATTGAATTATAATACAATATATACATTCTTCAAAACGCTTTGACACTTGAGAGAATGGCCAGCACTTGGACTTATCATAAAGGAACAGACAGGTGGATGCTGAGCAAATTCTCCTCATATTTCTATGATGACAGATGATTTAATTCAAGCCCACTTCATGGAAAACAGCACTACCTCAAAAGTTTTAAGCAGCAAAGTATTTGCTGTGTTAAAAGCAAATAGACCTCAGTAGTGCTCTACTAGTCATGAATAAGCTGGATACTCTTACCTCTCTCAGTCCTACATGCTCAGCCATATTTGAAGAAAGGCGAATCCTTGGATTAGATCACCAGCAACATGTAACAGCACTGTTTTTCACTGTTCATTAAGTTAATAAAAAATCAGACCACACAAAGGATTTGTGAATATACATATTGCCAAGGAAGCAATTTGTATCACTTTGCATTATCTATTTCCCTGACATTTCTCGAGGACCAAAAAGCTTTAATGATGACTGTGATATTAAATCTGCTAATAGAACAGCTACTCAAACATGGATGAAAGTCACACTCTTCAGGGCCACGCTCAAAGCTTTTTTACTACTATAGCCAGTAATGATAGAAAGAAGAATTTGGTGTCAACCCTGTGTGTGCATTCATGATTTATAAACATGACAGCATTTACGTACAGTACTATGCTTGCTAAAGCCAGATCAGGTCTATGTTTGCTACCTTTAAGTCACTATTTATTCAATAGCCAAGAAAGTTAAACTAACTGCCTTGATTACACGAGAAACCCAATGCCAGGACTTGGCCACTGCTTTGTTAGTTTTCTGATACTGCTATCTTACTGAGTCCTGTGTCTACGGAAAAAATTTAAATGGTGCCATTCATCAGTAAATGGAGCACTACATCCCCAAATCTTATCTCTAGTTGCACACCTGACATATAGCAAAGTTGCTTTACTGTAGTTTAAAGGCCAGTGTGTAGATAACCTTAGTCAAAGAACTGCAAGTTAATCACACAGTTGGGCAACTGACATCATCCATAAATTCTTCTGATAGAATGGTACCAGCATGCTAATTTATGTGAAGTGATGTCCATTTGCTTATCATGGCCTGGGAACGGTTTCACATAAAACAAAATTCTAATGCATCATATGGAGTTATAGCCTATGCTAATTGCTTTTGGCATGTTTCCCCTGGTAACCGTTTCGCCACGTCTTAGAGATGTTGAATGTAGCTAGAAGAATATTTCAAAACAAGGTTATTTTTCCTTAAAATTAAATACGTGAACTTGACTGAGAAGTAATGGAATTTATTTCAATGCATGCATGTATGTATATATGCAACCACTCAACTAATCCATATCTAGACAGAATGCAGTATGAGTTGGTACTTATTTAAATACAAACAGACGCTATAAAGGAAGACTTATTACTAAAATATTTATCGTAAAATAAATATTTAAGAACAGGTTTCCTACTTGCTCAGTTTAGAACTTCCTAAATCTTCTAGGCAAAACAGAATTCAGGGCTGATGAACCCATTTCACCATCACACTGAGGCTAAACTGTACAAATACCAAGAAAAGTCTTAGTCTGCCCCTATGTAGGCAGAGTTCAGGGTTCAAGTTCATTCTTTTGCCATCTGCATCTGTCAAGGGATTCTTCATATCACTTCTCAACTTAACTACTAGGGACTCTACTGGGGACACCATCAGCCATCACACCTATTGGTTATGCAGCAGTGAGAAGTAATGGGAATGCTGGAGGAAAACCCACACACTCTTCAGCCAGTCTGGAGCTAAAGCCGACAGCTACCTTCAGTTCATAAAAAAACAGTGCCTTAAGTTAGGATAAGCAGTCTGTTAAGTGAGTGGAACCTCACACATAATATGACTATTATTATTTAATTATATTTTAGGTCAATTTCTGTTAGAATCAATTTCTGTTAAACTTAATTACATCCCTCTATGGCTTTAAACTGGGGCAGTTTCTATTAAGTTTACTTTCTCCTGGGGTTTTCACAGTAAAGACAAATGATAAAGGTCTGGCTACTAAATTAGGGTAGCTATTAAATAAGGACGGCTTGTATTAAAGCTGAATGGTAAAAACGTGACTACTGGTTGAGAAAACCCTTTAGTAGGGGGTGTCTTATATTTAAAAAAATAGGACAAAGGAGAAGAGTGAAGGAAACAAAGTTGTTCCACTAAGTCTTATAAGATACTCTTCTAAGAAACAGAATGTGCATTCTAGGGCAATCTCCTCTGAAGTTTCTCTTAGAAAGTCCTGAATGGTAAGTTGGTACAGGCTCCTCCTTAGCAAAAGGAGAGAAAAATAAGCACAACTCCTGGTTCTCGAGACCAAGAGGGAAGGACTTGAAATGTGATTTCAGGTAGCTGTTGATGAGAATTCTGTCAGTATTATTCTAGAGTATAAGACTGAGAAAGACACTTTGTAGTTCAGTTTACAATCACATCATAATTCCAGACAGAATACTGTTTAAACAGATTTTGGAATTATAAACTTCTCATGTGTATTTTGTTGTTTTTTCATTGTTTGTTTGGTTGTTTTTTTGGAGGGTGTGTGTTATACCACTGGAGTTCTTAGAGTCGGTCTCTGTTTTACTGTGATTCTTTTGCTATTTGTGAAGAAACTTGGCTCTTTACTAGCACTAACACTGCACAACGCATATATTCTGGTGAATACAGCTATAAGGCAAATAAGAAGAAATGCATTTGTTAGGTTGTGCTCTTTTGTTTATATGCAAAAATGTTTAGGAACAATGAGGTTATATTCTTCCATATGTGATGACTGATGAAAATATGCAGAGAATCTCTCCACATAAGAAACATTCCTGCCTTGGGGCCAAAGTAATTGACAGCATCTTAGCCCAATGACAGGAAAAATCTGTTCGGCTGAGGGCCTACACCTCATCTTCATTAAACATCTACTAGGCTTCACGGGAATATATGTATTAGATTACAAATGTTCCCCAGTAAAGAGATTACTGCAGCAATTTGATTGTACTTGAAAACTGATGCATTTTTACAACTGAAACTTGTATTGTTTGATATAAGTGACCAAATTCCCTCAAAAATTCATTATTAACTTTTAATTCAAAAGATGGATTTTTCTTTTCATCAGAAAGATATAAAATTATGTAAATTCTCAGAGACAGAACTCAAATTATCAGAGTACGAATATATCAGTTGCTGGGTAAGAGTTTACAGGGACCATCTGAGACAATCTGACGCACCTGAAGTCACACTGCTCACTTTGCTTACTAAAGAAAAGCAGCAAAAAAGTATTTCCTGATTAAAATACCTACCCGATGGATAGGCTTTATGGTTTTTAAACACCTGGACAAATACTAGGGAATTTAATGAACATGTCAAAGTAATTAAAAAAAGGTATTTTCGTAGTCCTGAAAAGTTAGATGTACCCAGCAGAAATCTGTTGTGGATTTGGGGAAATAAAATACAAAGCTCCAATCAATCTGCGTTCAGTACAGCAGGAATACTACTGGCTACCTTGTTTTATTCACATACATCAAAGGTTGATCTAACTGACAAGTTATGAGCCGTTTTGCAGGTTTAGGCAGGGAATAGAGAAGAGTATTTGAACTATTACAGACAGAGAAGCAGGTTGTGTCTTTGCAGCTCATTTCAGTTATATTCATTTTTAAACCAGAAAAATTATGGCTTCATGTACTTTTCACAATTTGGTCTAGTCCTCCTAGAATACCACCTTTTCAAGAAGAGAACATACTTCAAAGATTTCAGAACAAGAAGGTACAATTAAAGAGATGATGGTTTTTTTAAGTCTGGTTTTGCTTAGCTATGATTTAACTTTCTGCATAGAATACATTTAAATAAATAGCAATGAAAGATTAAAGGAAGTGGTTATCAGTATGTTTCATTATATGTAACAGTGTAATGAACGAGTTATAATACTATGACAAAAAGGATGTCTCATCAGCTATAATTGTGGAAAAACATTATAAATTAATCAGCAGTGTCCAAAGGAGTGGGATAATTCTTTTCTTTCATTTATAACTTACATATGTTTTTTTCTGTAACAGTCTTCTGGCTGAATTGTCTGCCACGTGATCTAGACAAGATTTCTAGAAATACTTTTTCACTAGACTGCCTTGTATTTCTATGCCTCAGAAAGCAAAGATTTGTCTCAGGCATTCTGAACAGCAAAAAATGGATGGATTTTGTTCAACACTTTCACTTACAAGGATAAAGTAATGATCATGGTCACCCACTATTTTGTCTGTTTCCACTGTTCTCTGAAGAAATAGTCATGGATGAGGACATCAAATGTGCTAAAGGGAAATAATTGCCTCTGCTTTAAACAGCTTTCAACTTAAGCACAGGGAAAGACAGGGGCTGGATAGGAGAAATAGAGTAAGAACATACAGCAACAACAGTTCTAGCCAGAAATCTAATACGTGAGTGAGTCTCTTCTGTAACTATGAGAAGAATCTGCTTCACTATATCCACAACAGCATTTCTCACAATTAACACTCGTAGCATGGCTCATGCACATAACTCAGATCTGTATCTGCACTTTCATTCATTGTCACTAATCAATTTGCAAAATAAACTATGAAACCATTTTTTTTTTTTTTGTAGCTTGTGTACACTGGGAAACCAACTAAACTAGTTCAACAAATCATATATTCGGCATAATGATCTATGAGTTCCGAGCAGAGATTAAAAGCCCAATTCAAATTTATGAAACTGGTACAAACCCAGAGTCTGCCTAATGAATTCAAAGAAATTATTCTGAATTCCGAACAGTGTAAATGAGAACAGAATTTGGTGCCAAACGCACAGGCTTAGGTTAAAGTGAATGATGACTGATATATACCTATATATTTGATAATGGAAGGGAACTTGCACTCAAAGAAATAGTTAAATAGTGCCATGCACTTTTTACAAATAAAAGAAGAGGAAATGAATGCATTACCCCATGGAGGTTTATCTTTACCTGACAATCTCGTTATTCACAGAAATGGCTTCCAGGTATTTCTTCAGTGCATAATAATTATGGACATATTTCCGAATATAATAGCCTCGCCATCTTTTCTGAATCTAGAGGAAATAAATATCTGCTTAATACGTTTCGAATCAAAAGTTCGTATGCATATCAAATACCTGTTCTATTTCCCAAATAATATGGTTTCCTTAAAAGTGATACCAAGTAGAAACACCAATATGTTTCAATGAAGAAAACAAGGGTAGAACGTAACATATTGTAGTTAAATGGTGATATGAATTTACTATTAAATGCCAACGTTAAAAACATAATATCAAGTTTAAAAACCCACCATTTCTATTGGTGTGTGACAATGAAAAGAAACGTCTGATACTGCCAGAGGCATTGCTTTATCTAAGATCAGTAAAAAAGTGGCACAGAAGTGGTGTCTTTTCTCTGGTACAACATGCATTATCTGCTGATTTCACCACCTTGCCGGTATCTTCCACTACACTCTCACCTTTGTGTTCTGTATATAATCTAAATTGAATAAAAGCCTTTCTGCTAACAATGAATCAGGCTTTCTGTAAATATCCTTTACAAACTGCACTTCTTTCATCTCCAGTGTAAGATGATGCATCTCCCAACTGCTTCTAACTTCTAGTCTGTATTACCTTCACTCCTCCTCCGACTTCCATCTCTTGGACCTTTACAGCTTTGACATTTTAAGAGACATAACAGCCAAAAGGCAGAATCTACATTAAAAAGGCAAAAATATTGAGGTCTTATAATACAAAACAATTCCATCGTGAGAAGCTACACTCCTTCACTAAGTGCACTGAAGACAATGTTGTAAACTGCCAAGAGTTCTCCTTTTCCTGTGAGCCTCTGGCTACTAGACTTTTCAAGAACTTAGACTCTTCAGTGTATCTACAGGGAATGTTTTACTTTTTTTTTTTTCCCCTTACACCTACCCTTCTCTTTCCAGAACCAAGGGATGAGTTGGTAAGCGGAGTTGGCAAGTGATACATACCTTTTATGTAAGATTTAAGAAGAGAATAAACAAAGCCTTCATTAAGTCTTTGAGTGACACGTCACCAAGAAAATCAAATGATGCACTAGAGCTATTAGGAATAAGAGGAGAATAACTTCTAGTGTTAATACACTCTTCTATTTCCCCTTTGTATATCACCATGTATTTTCCTCTCTTCACAAGTAAGACTCACGACTAATTTTAAAAGTTGGCATTTTCTTTTACCCATGTGTTGTCGTTTGTTTGGAGTTTTTTGACTAAAAAGGGTTTGGATCTCTAGACATTGTTATGATATGCATACATAATAGTTATGTGAGTAGCTGAACATGGGAACAAGAAAGTTTAAGCACTAGACATGCTTCTTTGCACTAAGTGATAGCAAATTTTATACTCTTTGCAACTCCACTTTCTCATATACAAGCTTACTGGGTTAAAAAGGGATAGTGAAAGAGCAAAGAATGAGTATGCCTTCAGAGATATGGGATTAAGCAAAATCCTCTGCATGTGAATAAGGATCTTAGCTTTGTTTTTCTGTTTGGCTTCAAAATTTCTCAGCAAGAGCAACTTGGCTCCCATCTAGCTGTGTGCTCATTAATGCAGGATTATGGCCCCTTTGGAACTCTTTCTGACAGTCTTCACCTCACAGTTATAAATGCAGAAGTGGATAGTTCTGGGTTAAAGGATCAGAATTCAAACTGAAAGACAAAAGACTCACACTGCATAAAGCTATAATTATCTCCAATGGGCTCAGTGTACCAGTTAAATGCTGCATTCTACCTTTATTTACACCACTTGCTGTTCAGAATGCCCTCACTGATTCCAACTGAATGAAACATAAGAAAAACTTCATTATGTCTCAAATTATTTTATGCCAGATTTCTGTTTCCCTAATACTGTATGTCAGCTTTCACGACTAATCTTTTTGAACGTTTACACAAAGCTTCTGATGATGTTCATATTTTCCATGTGCAAGTTGCAAATGTTTGCTTTTATAAGGAAGTAGAACATGCTATAACTATATTCCTTTTTAATTCCAAGGTGAATGTTTAAAAATTCTTGGAGAAAAAAAATAGAAGGGTTTATGCCCTTCAAAGTAATTAGCAAGTTTCAACAGTGATTGGTACAAAACAATTATTGTCATTGATCAGCACTGAACAGATCATTTTAACCAAAGTCATTGTGTGCTCAGCAGATTACAGCTTGTTAACGGGCAAGTTCTAAATGACCTCTTAAGCTAGTCAAATCAATGATGCATATTCCTCATTAAGTAACATCAAAATGTAAGTGGTCTTATAAATAATGTTTATTTTAAGCACTAAAACAAATGGCAAAACCTTGATGTATCAAAAGCCATCTGCTCACGGAAATAAGGTTGGGTTTTTTTTCCACAGGATTACTTTTGCTGCTGGAAATTTATGGCAACCTTAAATCTTTCCAGGGAGAGACTCACGTTCTGACTTATTAGTCAAAACTGAAACTGACTTAAACAAGTTCTGTGATTTAATTTGAAAAGCTGAAACTGATAGTTCTGGTTACAACTAAATGCAGGGAGAGATTTAGGCTGACTTAGAAACTGAGCATGTGTACACCCTCAATGAAACTTCCATTGTGAGAATTGAATATGCCTTTCTAATCAATGACTATAAACTGAAATAAACAGTTAAATAAGACTATGAAGCAAAACTAAGTGGTTAAACAGAAAAAAACCCCACACAGTTATTGTTACATTCTCAGAATATTGAAGTATATTAATCATGAATGAAGCACACAATGTGTGAATATGAGGCACTGTTGTCTTAGGAAACCTAAAGCCTGGCAACACATCTGTGCAGAAACTCAACAGGCCTCATTGTGTATTTTCCTGGGCCTTGGGTCACTCTTCAAAATACAGATGACAGCAAACAATCCAATGCCAAAACATTCAGTGTTTCAGAATGACAGTGTTTTCAACCTGCTCTGCAGATATGGCTGGGCAAGATTTAGAAGAGAATGGTATTCTGAAATTTGTAACTAAATAAAGATCTGTTCTATTGTTTTCTACTGATTTAAATTTCCAGTAAAGGAAAGGACATGACTGAAAAAACAGTACGTTGACTTTGAAGATTTATATCACCTAATGATTCAACATTATATTTCCATTACAAATGAATGGGAACACATTCAATTTCTTTTAAAAATGAAAGATCAAATGCAAAACTCCATTTGATTAGAATACATAATTAACTCTGGAATTTGGTCTTCAAATGCCTTCTAAAAGTACATAGCCAACTTTTAAGAGCATCTTGTGTTTTCTCCCCGATGTGGAATACTTTCAACCTAGCTAATAACTAAATAAAATAACTAAAAAAATAACTAAATAAACAAAACTCATACACATACACACACACACAAAAGGCATTTCTGAGGAATTAGATTGCTGTTCAGCTCTTGAATATGCATCAAATGTAAGATTCTGTTTTGTGCCTTTGAAAGAACCCGCACCAAGTCAAAAACCTGATGGGAACCATCCCTCAAGTCTGAGTTCATTAGGAACTGGAAAGGCCACAAATTAAAAACTGTTCACAGAATCTTCCTGCTTTACAGGACTTTCCTTTGGTTACTTTCCATTCCTACCACATTCCAGGTTTTGGTAGTATTCCAAAGGTAGGATGCCTTGCCTAAAAAGTTATAGGCTTCTAAAGTGGGTTTATTCCACAAAATAGAAGAATTAAGTAAGATAAAAATATTTCACCAAAAAAAATCTCCCATGTCCTTCCCCTGTTTGCTCTATATATTTGTTTAATTGTGGTTCCAAAGTACAGGAAAAGTTGCTGATTTCCAGATATTTTCTAGAAATTATATATATTCTAGATTATTTTGCAGCTTTCCCCATAACAATCTTAATTTGCTGCATATTTACTAAAGTTCAAGGATTGTGTATACTCCTCTTTATCTGGCAAAATTCACTCAAATATCAGCAAGTACAGTGCAGGTCCACCTCTACATTTAGGCAGTGAAAGTGTCCTGTGCCCTCTGAGTAACTCTTTTGAGATTCAATGCATCGAACGTATACAAGTCCATGGGACCTGATGAAATCCATCCGTGGGTCCTGAAGGAGCTGGCAAATGAAGTTGCTAACCCACTGTACATCATATCTGAAAAATCACGGCAGTCAGGTGAAGTTCCCGATGACTGGAAAAAGGGAAATATAACCCCCATTTTCAAGAATTTTCATGAATGCCATGCAGAATCATAGAATCATAGAATAGTTAGGGTTGGAAAGGACCTTAAGATCATCTAGTTCCAACCCCCTGACATGGGCAGGGACACCTCACACTAAACCATGCCACCCAACTCTCTGTCCAACCAGGACTTGAACAGCGCCAGGGATGGAGCATTCACAACTTCCCTGGGCAACACATTCCAGGGCCTCACCACCCTCACAGGAAAGAATTTCCTCCTTATATCCAATCTAAACTTCTCCTGTTTAAGTTTTAACCCCTTACACCTTGTCCTATCACTACAGCCCCTAATGAAGAGTCCAGCCACAGCATCTCTATAGGCCCCCTTCAGATACTGGAAGGCTGCCCTGAGGTCTCCACGCAGCCTTCTCTTTTCCAGGCTGAACAGCCCCAACTTTCTCAGCCTGTCTTCATATGGGAGGTGCTCCAGTCCCCTGATCATCCTCGTGGCCCTCCTCTGCACTTCTTCCAACAGTTCCATGTCCTTTTTATGTTGAGGACACCAGAACTGTACACAATACTCCAAGTGAGGGCTCACGAGAGCAGAGTAGAGGGGCAGGAGCACCTCCCTCGACCTGCTGGTCATGCTCCTTTTGATGCAGCCCAGGATACGGTTGGCTTTCTGGGCTGCAAGCGCGCACTGCCGGCTCATGTTAAGTTTGTCATCGACCAACACCCCCCCGTCCTGCTCCACAGGGCTGCTCTCAATCTCTTCTCTGCCCAACCTGTAGCTGTGCCTGGCATTGCTTCAACTCAGGTACACGATCTTGCACTTGGTATGGTTAAACTTCATAAGGTTGGCATCAGCCCACCTCACAAGCGTGTCAAGGTCCCTCTGGATGGCATTCCTTCCCTCCAATGTATCAAATGAACCACACAGCTTGGTGTCATCGGCAAACTTGCTGAGGGCGCACTCAATCCCACTGTCCATGTCACCAACAAAGATGTTGAACAAGACCGGTCCCAACACCGATCCCTGGGGGACACCACTCGTTACTGGTCTCCAGCTGGACATTGAGCCACTGAGCACTACTCTTTGTGTGCGGCCATCCAGCCAGTTCTTTATCCACCGAGTGGTCCACCTATCAAATTCATGTCTCTCCAAATTAGAGACAAGGATGTCATGTGAGACAGTGTCAAACGCTTTGCACAAGTCCAGGTAGATGACATCAACTGCTCTGCCCCTGTCCATCAGTTCCGTAGCCCCTTCATAGAAGGTCACCAAATTGGTCAGGCAGGATTTCACCTCAGTGAAGCCATGCTGGCTGTCACCAAGCACCTTGTTGGTTTTCATGTGCCTCAGCATGCCTTCCAGGAGAATCTGCTCCAAGATTTTGCCAGGCACAGAGGTGACACTGACGGGTCAGCGGTTCCTTCAGTCATCCATTTTCCCCTTCTTGAAAATGGGGGTTATATTTCCCTTTTTCCAGTCATCGGGAACTTCACCTGACTGCCATGACTTTTTAAATATGACGGACAGTGGCTTAGCAACTTCATTTGCCAGCTCCTTCAGGACCCACGTGTTGCGGGGGATAAGGAACAACGCAATACTGATCAATGTGATCAAACGCTGAACAAGTTATTGTGCACAATCGTGCCTTTTATAGGAAAGTTTCAGAACACTAGAACATTCGATAACACTTGATTGGTTAATTTCACTTAGCCAAGTGCTAGCAACAGCTTAATGATTGGTTAACTATTACACTGTATGTTTCAAGGTTACAGTTATCAGTTCCTCCTGCACATCTCTCTCAGCAGCTTTCCATGCCAACTTTCTCAAGGCTTCTGCACGTACATGAACTTTAGTAACCCCCAGGCGAGGCCTCAGTGCCTGTGGGTCACTACCTTACAATTGTCATGCAGTTGTCTGGATTGCTCACATGCCCATTCACAGCCAAATAGCTCTCCACACCCACGGATGGATTTCATCAGGTCCCATGGACTTTTGCACATTCAGGTTTGTAAGACGGTCTTGAACCTGATCCTCTCCTACACTAGACTCAAGGTCTTCATTCTCACAGTCCCTGCATCTGCCTTCTAAGACTTGGGGGGTATGGTCAGAGCATTTGCCAGTGAAGACTGAGGGAAAGAAGTCATTAAGAACTTCAGCCTTCTCCAAATCCAGGGTAACCAGCTCTGATACCTTTCAGACAGGGCCCACATTGTCCCTAACCTGTCTTTTATTTGCAGGGTAACTATAGAATCATTCCTGTTTTCTTTCACATCCCTAGCCAAGTTTAACTCTAACTGATTCTTAGCTTTCCTAATGTGGTCCCTAGCTTCCCAGAAAACATCCCTGTATTCTTCCCAGGCCGCCTGTCCTTGCTTCCACCTTTCACAAGCCTGTTTTTCTCCTTGAAGTTTCCTCAGCAGCTCCTTATCCATCCAAGGAGGTCTCCTGGCCCTCCTGCTGCACTTCCTTCTAGTCGGGGTGCAACACTCCTGAGCTTGTAGCAGGTGATCCTTGAATATCAACCAACAGTCTTGGGCCCCCCTGCCCTTTAGGGTTATATCCCATGGAACCTTACTAAGCAGGCTCCTGAAAAGACCAATGTCTGCTCTTTTGAAGACCAGGGCAGTGAGCTTGCTGCACGCTCTTCTCACTGTCCTGAGGATCTCAAACTTGACCATCTCATTATGTGCTAACATAAGAAAAAGCACGGCCACATCAACAAACCCAAAAGCCCTCTTGTTTGTCAGAATTGTAAATATATGTCTGCATTTGTAAGAATACAGCTAGAATGTTTGGGGGGTTTATCAGTATCATATCTGGTAAGGTAGAATGAACATTTCAATAGAGCTAGACACATGCAGATGCCTTAAATTCAGCTACAGCTTTCAAATACAACCCAGACTACTGAGAGTAACTTTAATTTTTAACTATGTACTATTTCCCACCGTTGCCATCAGCATATCAATCAAGTGCATATTATTCTGGTTTGCTCATTTTATTAAAAGCAAATTCAGAGCACAATTGACTTTTTCATTTGTTTAACAAGTGAAGAAATATTTACCCTGACAGCCATTTCATTGTAGAAATTCATCTTCATCATAAAATATGCTGTCTGTGAATCAAGGGGGGAAGAAAAGAAGGCATATATTTCAGTTGCACAAAGACAGTGCTCCTATTTTTACATATAAAAGATAAGAATCTTTATACATAATACATAATAAGAATTCTAGGCTTAGAGAGAATAAAATCAAACTTTGTATTGAAGAGATAGGCTTCCTAATACATAATGCAGGCTTAACCAGAAAAATCTATGGTAGTCAAACTAGGAGCTAATGGAGATATATGATCATAAAATGCTCTCCGCTGAGTTTGATAATCAATGGTGCTCTACTGAGAGTAGAATAACAAAGCAGAAATATTCACAAGTGCTGGTGACACATAGTATCATGTATGATTTATTCACTGGGGTTCTTTTAGCCAAAACTCACAGAAACATAAAAGGAATTCATATTTCAAGACGTCTGGTTTAATGAAAATTTCAAAGAAATGCTGTCTTCAGTCGAAATCGTTCAAGGATACATATGCAGTGATGGAGCAAAATTGCGCCTTCCAACCATCTGTACTAAATGTTATGTACTTAGCTGCCTCCCGAGTAATCCTTGGGAATTTTATTTCATTTAATATTCATTTTAACATCATAAAATCATAAATACAATGATACCATGTTACAGTGAATCCCCTGACATAGAAAACATTTCCTGAAGTCCCGGTTTCTTTCCAATAAAGTAGAATTCCTCTCCTAGTGAACGAATACCCTATTACACTAAGCAATCACTTGGCAGCATAGGTTATTTTAATGGATACATCACTTTAAACTAAGCTTTCACATCTGTTCCACCCTCTAATTACAAATGCAAAATTAACATAATTCACAATTGTATCATAAAAAGTAAAATATAAGTACTTTGAATGCAAGAGTATGTCCTTTATTTAGCACAACATGTAGCTTTTATGTGTTTCTCATGTTTTAAACACAAATCAAAGGCAAAAGTGCTTTCCCCCTGATATAGTGATTTTCTCCCCCATGGCAAACAGGAATTCACTATAAAAGGGTTTCACTGTAATTAGTGTTATTTGAATTGCCTAGTCTGATCCAAAGCAAATTGTCTGTGGAGAGCAGCAGGACTGGATTATTTATCAACAGTCTGGGCAATTAAGAAACAGTTGGCTGCAATATGTTATTTACAAATGAACACAATGATGCTACTTCATTTTAAATTCTCTTTCTTCATTACATTAAGCAAGGCATAATTCCTGCAGTTTAATTAAGGTGCATTTTAAATGCTCACTTTCATATCATACCAATCTACTAATAATGGAAACAGCCGAAAAGATATTTCTGATGTAAAAGAAAAATGCAGGACTGTTAAATTTCAAACAAGTTTTGCATACATGCGTGTATACATACACACATATATTTAAGGGAATCTCCACCTCAAATATATGAATTAGAATAGTGGACTCTGTCTCCCCTTTTGTCTCCATAAACATTTCCTGAGTGATACTAACTGTAGATGGCTAATACTGGAATGAAATAATGGTTGCCAGGGCTAAGTATATTCCTAAACTGCTTGATTAAATTGATACAACTTTGCTTTGAAGTTCATTCGTTCTTTCTTTTGTGCCACCTTCTTTCTTGCCCTTCCACCAAATAGATAAAGTACTTTTTAGTAGGAATTTCTAAGCTTAAAAAAATCTCATTTCTATATATTACTCATTAAACTAAACTGACATCTTTGTTTATTCTCATATTTTAAGGCTGTTAGATCTGAATACATCGTATTTCTCTGAAGAACCTCAGTCAGAGGCCTAACATCACAATGTTCTTTATATCATCAATACTGGAACACAGTGGGACCACTTTCCTTCTGGACTTGGCAAAGTACTGAAGAGCTCTGCAGTTGAAACTCTGTCTACTATTTACAGAGATAGTCAATGACAACTAGGGTCCTAACTTGCTTACTTCACTTAGATGTGAGAAATCCAGGCCTTACTGTACCACAATTTAACACGATCAGGCACAATAAATAGGAAATTACATATTCCTGCTTTTACTCAATACTATTCTAAATCCCAAGTCAGCCAAATGCAGAATTAACTGCCTTACAAACTCATCCTTGCGCTTAAAGCCAAAGCCTGTGTTATCACCTAGGTTCTTTCACACTGTTTTCTAGTCCTGATTAGAATAATGCGCACTAGTTCTGCTATTACAAGTGATGGCGAATTAGAGCCATAGTTTAGTGCTTCAACCTCAGTCTCTATATCGTTTCCTAGTACAGAAAAGATTCTTTCCTGAACTGGTGCTTTCTTGCACAGAAAACTCCTTTCTCATGTGTAAGTGGAATTTCCTGCATTTCAGCTGTGCCCATAGCATTGCCTCTAGTTACTGGCTTTGGGGGCCAACTCCAAGGTGACACTGCAAGGCTGACTCTCTGAGAAGAATTATCTTGCCATCTCACCCACATGCACCACGAATCATGAAGTCTTTGTATTTGTCTCTGGTTTTAACATACAGATCTCCCTACTACTTTACATTACGTCTATGGCTCCAAAATACATTTGAAGCTTTTTGTGTATGAAGTGCTGTACCACTTCCTCTTTTTCTGTTTAAAAACATGTTTGGGGATCACCTACAGATGTGATATGATCGTGACTGGTATTCTCTTTTTCTGTCTTTCTCTTTCTTTATATATCCTACTGTTATTGATGTTGTTATATCATATTTTACTTTTATTTCAATTATTAAACTGTTCTTATCTGAACCCAGGGGATTTTACCTTTTTTCTGACTCTCCTCCCATCCCACAGGAGAGTTGTGGGGGGTGAGTGTGTGACTGCATTGTACTTAGTTGCTCTCTGGACTTAAACCACCACAGCTGGAGATTAATATTAGGAAACAAAGGTTTGTACCAAAAGACCTCTATTTAGAATACAGAAAGGCACATAACTTTAGTGATATAAAAAACATCTTTTTATTTTTTTTTAACTTAATGTGTTTTAGCAATCAAAGCAAGAGGCAACAGAAGAGTAACAAATGAAATACTAGCAGTGATGCACATATGGACAGCCAATCTGATGAGCCTCAGCTTTTGCTATTTTCCACATCAGTACCACTCACATTTCACCATTTTGAATATAATCATTAAAATGATTTATTATCAAGCAATCCTGCGTATTTTGTGCATATGCTTTGCCTTGTTTGCTGGCAGCAGATAGCAATCCAATCATTATCAGTGGACAAATTTTAAAGTGACCAGTCTATTTAAGGAATTATGTCAAAGGTATCATTGTGTTTCATACTTGGGACTCATTGCAACAGTTGTTAGCAAGAGTCTAATGCAAACATTAACTGATCCCAAATTCAGCCATTGATGGAGTAAAGATAATATAACAATGAATATACACAATGAACTCAAACTTTACATTTAAGGCCATCCCAAAACATACAATACTGAATATAGCTGTCTAAAGGGAGGGAAAGGTACCTCTTCATCTGCTACTTGTATGGCATCCAGGTTATTTTTCAATCAAGGTGTCCTATTTAGTCCTCTCCAATCAAAGAGATGGTAAACACAAAATAAAGTATTTGAGAGGGAAAAGCAGTTTTCCATGCTGATTACTGTACAATCTGTAAGTCTGCTGGTGAGATTCTGCTCCTCTAGCACCCTAATAATGACTAAGTAGTGGAATCCAGAAAGTTAATAAATTTATGGTGTGATTTAGAATGTATTAAGTGTGGGCTTGCACAATTTCTTTTCCTACATTATTCCACAAACTTCAGATTTAGCAAGGGCTCGTCAGTTATGGTTATTTGAAGAACTACACATGAACCAGGCTTTATTGGTTCAAGTCTTTTTTATTTTTATCTTCAGAAACATATTTCAAGAATGGGAAGCTGAGGGGGGCTTATGATGCTAGCTATCTCAGCCTGGTTACTACAGCAAACATGCTAATTTGAAAGACTATCTTAAAATGTAACTATTAGAATGTTTTTTTTAAGAAGAGAGGGCAAAAGAAGAGAGAAGCAACAAAGAGATGAGGTAAAAGACCTCCAATCTCAGAGATACATAGAACAATTGAGGTTGGCAGAGACCTCTGGAGCTCCAAACCATTGCTTAAAGGAGAATCAATCAGAGCAATTTGTGCACTTCAGTTGGGTTTGTAGTATCTCCAAGGATGGGGACTCTACAAAACCAGCTTGGACTCTCCAGGCATTCCAGTATTTGATCACCCTCTCAGTCAAAAAACAAGAAAAGATCTTTCTTAATTTTGACAGAAAATTCCGGTATTCCAGTTTGTGCCCTCTCATCCTGTCACTGGGCACCAACTCCAAACAATGTCACAAGCTGGCTCCCTGGGAAGAGTTATCATGCCATCTCACAGGGTACCACTAAGAACAGTAGGTACTGTGGTGATGTATCTTAACTGGGCACCACTGTTTTTACAACCTTTATATAAGAAAATAAGTCTCTAAAGTGACACCATTCCGTTTAAAATAGGAGATCATTTACTATGAACAGAACAATAAGTATTTGAATATGGAGTGGCCAAAAGATAGTTCTTTACAATTTGGAGGGATTGAAAACCATGTAAAATCACCACCATCAGACCTCTGTCCTGCTTAAGTCCTCTTAAAGACCTAGCGATCAGATGACAAAACCTGACACCCTGAAACACAGAAACACATAAATTGCCTTGTTTCTGAAATGTTTTAACTGTGAAAAAAATGTAGAACTTGAACTAATGCAGAACTAAATGGAGAACTAAAACATTGCTTGAAGCATACCTAAGCCTTGCACACGCATTTGTCTATCCTCCCCTTAAAAGCCTGCACTAAAGGGAGTTCGCAACAAGTTTTGGCAATACGTGTCAATGTTTCATATGAAGTTGATTTCTTCCGTCCCTCTTCCCAGTGACTGCATGGATCATTTCTTTCCATTAATAAATTTTAATATACATTAATATTATTATGTCTCTCTTCTACAGAAGCTTTTCTAGATTAAACAAACCTTCCCTAAACTCAGGGACAATACACAACTGAAGTCCAACTTTTTTTTAAAGCAGAACCCAATCTCAGCATGCAGCTACCTGCCCTGTATTAAAAAATGAATGATTTAGAAGACAGACTGAAAACCACAGCCTGAAAGGATCCATATCTTAATAATTTATTAGATAAGGCAGGTAAATTGGAAGAGGTAAAATCCTTCATTAGACTACTAACAGACCTGGGGAAAAATAGACAAGCTTTCAGGCACACAAGTCCTGCTACTTGAAAACACAGTTTAGTAGGAAGTATGGATTTTAGCCTGTAATATAAGTTATTATGGCTCTTTTTTTTCCTTAGCTTGTCTGTATTTACTGAAAGACAGCAATTTAACCTTAGCAAAATGAATCAAGAATAAACGGCTAACAAGTTTAAAACTAGTGTAAAATATTAACATAAATTAATAAATTACTGAAGTAAACTAAATACCTTAAACTCATTGTTTTAGCTTAAAAGCAAACTAGTTTTTAACAAGCAACGAACTAGTTTTAAACAAATTTTCAAAAGCAAAAAATTATCTTCTTAAACTCCTAAACCTGCTAACAGGAGTTTTAGCTTGTGTGCTATCATACACTTCTGCTATCTTCAAGTCTGTCAAGGGAATTAGATTGACTGTGATCTCCTGTGTGCCTTAAGGCAAAACCTCAAATACTTCCAGGTTCATTAAGCAAGAAATTTCAACCACTAAAACATAGAACAGCAATATGTAGACACTTTGGCTTATTTTCTTTTCAGAATTAAAAGTTCTGCCAGGAAAAACACATCATGAAAAGTTCCAATCCTTCAATTAGCATCATGCAGGCAGGCTTCTGCATGAACAGATCTCATTGCTGGTTTGGGGACTGACACTCCAGACCTGCAAACACTTCAACACTAACTTAACTTGACCATTATGAGTAGGCTTTCTGAAACTAGTGGTGCTTTCCGTGACAGTAAAGTTAAGTACATGTCTATGTGTATAAAGGATCAAGTATCAGCTTTTGAATTGCAAGACAAGAGAATGACTTCAGATGTACTCTATAAATAACCAAACAAAATGTTTAAAACTAGTTTCCTACCTTCACCATTTTTCTGAAGTGTTTTCTGCTTAGATATCCTCTCCACCACCTCTGTATAATAATCGCCATTTGGTTCAGATATCTGAAATGAAATATATTACCACAATAACGATTACTTTGAGACTTTACAAAACAACTTTATTTTTTCCTAATCTTTAAAATAACATATAGTGTATTATGCATACTTATTCCAAAAAGATGGCCACTGCAAACATACTCCATACATATACACATATGTGCACACATACACACTTATAAACCAATTTATACATATATTTATTCATGTACACATGTATAAATATGTTTGCTTTTGGAAAAAATTGGTTACTAAAAACTTTTATCTATGTACTGTTTCAGTTATCATTATAAAAATTTAATGAAATAGCCTTAGAAATGTAGTTTGCATGGTAGATGATGGTATTTTCATTGATGGTTTTAGCCAACACATCTGAACAGTTCAGAATTTTTATCAATCACATGCAATATTTTCACAGCTATCCAATTTTTAAAGATTTGACAAACCCCACAAATATCTGGAATTTTTCAAATACTTTTTTCTTTTAGAAAATTACATCTAGCTTAATTCTAAGTAAATCCTTCCTCTGTCCTTATATATATATGCTTTATTAAGTGACTAAAAATTCTGTAATTAATGTCGCACATCAATTTCACATAAACTAATACAATCATTACTTTGGGACTGGATAGAAAAAGCTATGTAGGGGACTATTTGTACCACCTAACTTGGGCCAAATTTAGAACCCTTGCAATACAGCTAGAGTCACTCGGTGGAGGAAGTCTTTTCCAGCAGGAAATTCAAATGAGAGGCGAATTCAGAACACTCACAACTGGCTATATTGAGCGTGTGCTCCTAAATCAGACACCACATCCATTTTTGGAAAGAGGACATTGAGTAGTATTACTCTACACAGTTGCAGAGAAAGTCCTCTTCTACGCATAGCTGATCTAGTTCTTATGTGTTCATTACAATTATGTTGTTCTTACAGTGGTCATTACTAACTACAGACGTGCATGTGGAAGAGCATTTTCCTACGGAATAATTGGCAAAGACACTTGGGGTTTCACTTTCTTCTGTAGCATGCTGCTGTTACTCATGTGCTGGACACAGAGGGACACTAACCAATCCTCTGTCTTTGCAGGGGCTTTTGACACTGGTGGCATAACTGATATTCCTTGGAGGGCTGAAATACCATGTTCGTTTGCCTGCTGAGAGCTTGCACGTGCTGGTTGTATCCTGTGATACCACACTTGAACCAGCACTGCAAAACAAAGTATCAGTGCTTTTTTAAACAACTGCACATAATGGCTGTAGCCTTTCTTTTTGTGAGGGAATATCTGCCATGAAGTGATTAATGTTACTCAACCTAATAATTCTTTAGGCTTCATACAGTATGTTTGGATGATACCCAATGACTTGAAACAGGCAAGAGGTCAAGCCAGAAGATACAGCAAATCCTCTCCCTCACAGCCCTAATTTTTATGCAGATACAGAAATTTGAGCATGTGAGTTAGACTAGTTGGGCTTATGATCATAAAAAAATGGAGAATGGCCTCCTGGGAAAACAGACCAACCACGGTGTTTCCAAAAAAATTATATCAGTGTCAATAGTAATACCATGAGGAATTCTGGGAAAAACAGAAAATCAAGATTGGAATATAGATTAAGACAGACTTAATATACTACCTCAGATAGGATCGAACTCTGCATCCTTGAAACCAGCTCTGGATTTTGACTGCAGCTTTGTACTCTATTTTTCTTTCTTCATCTAGAGATCTGAAAATAGAGAGCAGCAATACTTGTCAGTATGGTAATTTAGTACATGCAGGCTGAGAGAGTTGGGGTGTTCAGCCTGGAGAAGAGAAGGCTCAGAGAGCCCTTATAACAGTCTTCCAATACGTAAAGGGCGTCTACAAGAAAGCTGCAGAGGGACTTGTTACAAGGACATGCAGCGACAGGACAAGAGAGAATGGTTTTAAACCAAAAGAGGGCAGATTTAGATTAGACATTAGGAAGAAATTCTTCCCTATAAGGGTGGTGAAGTGCTGGCACAGGGTGCTCAGAGAAGCTGTGTCTGCCCCATCCCTGGCAGTGTTCAAGGCCAGGTTGGATGGAGCTTGGAGCAACCTGGTCTAGTGGAAGGTGAACCTGCCCATGGCAGGGGGTTGGGGCTGGATGAGCTTTAAGGTATCTTCCAACTCAAACCATTTGATGACTCAAAACACACATGCTCCAAAAATACTTCAAAGAAAGAGCCCTGCAAATTTGACATGCATTAATGACTCAAAATTGTTTGTTCAGTCTAGAAGTTAGATGAGGATCTACCAAGACCTCTAAACAAGTTATTCTGATTTGTTTCAGGACTTTCCTGGCAGCTGAGTTGAAGTAGTCTGAGATTCTCACCCTAATGAACAAAGATCAGATTACTGATCAGCCTTTCAGCTGCTGAGCTTGACATTTTGAAGCCTCTCATTTAAATTCTCAGCTGAAAATCTGAATTTCAAGAAACGGATGGATTATGGCCTATTCTTAAAAAGGAACAAAAAACCCAAATAACAAACCATTTTTTGAAAGCTCTGCCAAAAAAAAAAAAAAAAAAAACCAAATCCCCAAACCTCAAGTATGCTGCCCTCCTATGGATTACCATGTCTGGCTCAGCTTGCTCTTTTTAACTTGAAATACGTGAAATACAAGCATAGTCTCCCATAACTGATGCTTATTTAGTGAACTGATGCATGTTCAGCCACAAGAGTACAACCTAAAGTTCAGGGCAAGAGCAGGAAAATACAACACATTATATGCAGGCAGCGACTGAACTCTGTAAATTTTAGTGATGTTCAGGAGCTTTGTTATTAATCATAATGATGTTGTAATTAGATTCTAAACCAAATTATTCATTAATTAGTGAAGAAAAACATAACACTACATGTATGTTACTGTTTTTTTCTGTTTCAGTGTTACCATTACCCATACAGTAGCAGCAGCAGCAATGCAGTTGCTACAGAATAAATTGATGCAATATTAAAATAGATCTTTAAATGTTTTATTTCCTAAAATCTGATCTGGGAAAAGTTAGCCACCACTATCTTAGCAGTCAGAAAACTCAGAGATAAACGCAGAAAACAAAGAAAACACAAACTGTCCTGCTCGTGAAGAGAAAGGTAAGAGGTGATCATCAACCTGTTACTCTACATGGGATATTTTGCATCTTCAGCAGAATAAACATCTCCTTTCCTTAGTAGGAAAAGACAAAATATGTCCCAGGTACTAGAAACTTAAGCAGCATAACCTGATTTAGAAAGGAATTGTAAACAGCATAGATAACAAACAGTAACTCGCTTAGAAGGTCGGGGGGTGGGGTGTGTGTCTGTGCCAAGTAATGACAAAGAACAAAGAAACTGGCGCCTTCCAACAGGATAAGTTATAGATTTGGGCCACTGCATGGACCTCGGGAGGCTCAGCGTCTCTCGGGACCTTCCAGAACTTTCCCCATGGAATTAGCGGGGATCGAGGGAAGAGCGGGACACTACTGTGAGACGCCTTGAAGTAGATGTGCTGCTGACATTAGGACTCCTCAAATCACTGCAGTGAGATGTGGGGGCCGGAGCATGGGTGCTCTTCAGAGGGGCTGTTAAACCAGTTTTCAGCGGGAGGGCAGCGATCTCATTGCGGGGGGGGGGTCGGCTTGCCCGTCCCTCCATCCCCAGCGCCGCAGGCACCCACCGCAGGCAGGACGCGGTTACCTGTTGCTATGGAACCACTCTTCCCGCAGCAGCAGCAACCTCGCCTCAAGTCTAGCTACGGCCCCCATGCTCTGTTCCTCCTTCCCGCCCACCCGACGCCGCCACCATGGCAACGGGACCGTACCTCTCCGCGCGGGAGACAGGGTGTAGCTTCCCACCGTAGTCCTAACGGCAGAGAACAGCGAGGCACTGGCGGCAGCGAGAGCTCCACGTAGCCGGACTGGAACGGAAGCAGAGCCAAAGTAAGGAGCGCGGCAAGGGACGCAGCGGTTGTGGGCAGCAGCCCGGAGACGGAGAGGAGAGATGGTAGCGCCCGGCTTCCTCCCGGCGCAGCAGCTGCTTCCGGGCTCTCATCATGGGGGCCTGAGGAGCAGCGCTGGTCGCCTGCGCCCTCCCCTCCCGGCCCTTGCCCGCCAGCCCCCAGCCTCGCCGCCGGCCCCCGCCCTTGCCCCCCTCGGCCCAGTCTCTGCGAAGCGGCGCCAGCCTCCCTGGGGAGCGGCCAGGGGAGGCGCCGGGTTCATGTTCCGGGTCGCTGAACCTGCCTCGACCCGAGCTCAGGCAGCGAGAAAGAGCTGGTAAGCTCGGGCCCGGGGGCGCTTCTCCGCCGCTCTCTGCCCGTGTGCGCGGCCGCGGGGCTGGTGTTTGAGTGAAGGGATCGGAAGCAGCGTCGTTGCGCTCTGCCCGGCCGCTGCCCGTTAACGCTGAGGGGGAGACGTTGGTATTTTCCTCACAGGGGGAAAGGCGTTGGAGGCCGGGCAAGGGTGGTTCGCCGTGGTTATAAGCGGGCAATGTGCTGGAGGGAGGAACTTCCACCTCCTTGCTAATAAAGGAGCAGCAGGTAAACGACGGATCGAAAGTTGGCCAGTTTTGTCTGTGTTTGGGTTGCTCCGATCGATGTAGACCCTCTGAGGACTAAAACCTTAGCAGTGTGTGCTGCAGAAGCACCTAGTCAGGTGGTGTTGCTGCTCTGAAGCTATGTTGTTGCAAACCGAGAATCAACAAGTGTAGCTCTAGACAGTGAGCAAGGAAAAGATGGGGTGATGCTATTGCGGTGGAGTTAACAGATTGACTGGTTTATGTAATTCATAGCGTAGTGACCCCAGAGGACATAGTGGTTTTATTGTGGAACTGAGGATATTGATTAGCAGAACAGAAAATGAGAGAAGTGAGTTATGTTAACAGGCCACAGAGCTATAAAGACTGATAGTGGAGGGACTTGACAGAAGCCAGGTGTCCCAAACAGCCAGCTAGGAAGCCTTCAATTTCCTTCATGAAATGTTAAGGTTTTGTGCTTATGTAGTATGGACCGATGTGTGTAACTTCTTGTCGATTTCTCTTTCCTTAATGGAAGTGGGGAGGAGCATTGTAGGGTTTTGTTTGTGTTTATTTCTTGAGTGTTGATAATTTGAGGACTTGAGGCTTTGTTTAGAGGCCGTGTTACCCAGACAGGTACCTGCTGGTAGAGTTCCCACATCTGCAATAGATTTATTTGTTTTTTAATATAGAGGGGTTTATTTTTCTGGGGATGGGCAAGAAGAGGAAGAGAAAGGCTTAGTACTTCATTTTCTTACGTAGGAAGCTCCATTTTTTGTTCCACTTCTGCTGCTACTGCCACTTTTGTACTGTGGGTATTTTTGTGCTCTGCTGCTTTATCTTTTGCTAAATAGGAAAGCTTTCAGAGAGCGATTTTTGTTTGCCCAGCTGCTGTATGTTTGCTGGAAATATGCCAGTATTGCTTGGCATCCAAATTTGCCCGCATAAGTGTAACTTTGCTTTTGTGGATGTAATTCAGAACGCTTCAGAGAACATGGTATTTCGTAGTGGTGCAAGTATTTTTATGAGTACTAATGCTGCATACAGTAGGCACATTGCTGAAGACATTCCAAACTTGTATCTGTACTCAGAGGAAGTTTTCATTGCATACTCAACCTGTCATTTGTTTTTAAATTTTACTGGCTTGTTTCCACATAAAATAATTTCATTCAGAGCCTTTAAAAATAGTGTTCAGCAATACAAGATGTGGGAATTTGGCCTATTCTTCTGTCATTGTCATCAGACAGTAGTATTTTGCTTCTGCAATTACACTGCCTGGAGCAATTCAGTGCAGAGAGAATTATTGAAGTCTTACCTATAGGACTGTTAGTTTAGCAGTTCTGAAGGAAGATCTGTTAAAAATATGACTGCTCCTTAGGGCCCTCTCTTATGCATCAGCTATTTCACAAGCTGTCTGTTTAAGGAAACCCATTTGAGTGAGATAGAGGAAAATACTTTATTTGCTGTCTAATGCTTGATATAGACAGTTAAGAATTTGTGCTTTCTGAAAACATGAAAACCCTGAAGAAGTGTGTAGGTTCAGGACAGCCTCAGAGTAAGCGTTCACTTTGGGTGATAAAACTCCTCTGAAGCTGAATGTTTTGAATTTGGATATTGTGAATTCAAGCAACAATTTAGAAGTAGTTTGCGTTTGGGTTCTTACTGGGCACTTTGTTTCTTGCGATAATGACATTGGCACTTTAGCATTTCATGTGTTTCGCCACCTTGACATTTAATGAAGTCATACTTCTGTGAAGGGCAAGCGTATCAAGAAATGGTAACAATGGAATCACAAGAATTGCTACCTCTATGAGAAATTGCTCCAAATCTCATTTCTAGCTGACCAATTCATTTGTTAAATGCAGTTCATGTCAGCCTCTTCCTGACTGTGTACTGTTGCTCCGTACTGAGCACACTTTTCACTGTTAAGTGTGAGTAGACCTGATAGTATTTATTGTTGTGCCTTCTTAGATAAGCAGCATTTGTAGAAGAAGCAAATGTACTTATTGCAGGTTTGTCTGTCCCTGGTTTTTAGGGGGATGAGTGGCATAATCAGTTAAAATTCCATCATTCCCCAAATTCCTCTTAGCCTTTACAGGAAGCACTGGCAGATTCCTCAGAAGTGGAAGAATAAGGAGATTCTTGATAGCTTGCTGTTATGCCCCTCAGCAATAGGTTGAATGCTTTTTGGGCCCTGTGTAGCTCTGTGTACCTGGTTGTCCAGTGGACAATGCCCAAGGACATAAATATGTGTGGATGTGGAACTGGATGCTTTGTGTCCTCCTCTTGTTTGATGGCTGTTTGATGACAGGTTTGTTTAAAGAATCTGGGCACAACTTCTGTTCCTGATCTATACCATAAGCTTCTACATAGGATTGGTTTATCAGTTATTTCCTAATCTACCGTTGTCTCTTGCTAGCTTTTTGATACTTTGAAGTTGTGTTGCTCCACTTTGCTCTCCTCTTTGTGTATCCTAAGAACCATGATAGTTCTCTGGTTTTGAATCTATAAATCCTTTAGGCAAGGCAGTGCTCCCAATCCAAATACTTGGACCTGTTCAATCCAAATTTCAGTCACAGTCATCAATAAAGCCGAGGTCTCATAAGTAATGATTCTAAGGCTTTGAGAAAATAACTTCTGAGGTGGAGAAATGGGATTCAAATTAGTGCCTGTCAGAAGATAAACATACACTTAATACAGACGTGTTACAAGGCATCAGAGAATCTGTATGGGCAAAGGTTAGGCAAAGTCAGATTTGTAATTCCAGTGTGCAAGGAACTACTTGTTTTTTTTTTCTTGTGCTCTTTGCTTGTGAGTAATGCGGATTGTGAAGGCCGTGAAGATTATGGCTCTTCTCAGAAGTGATGAGATGCAGATGCAGCAGAACTTTAGCTGCAATAAACCTCATATGTATTTAAAAGGGAAAGCTTTAGAACTAGAAAGTAAATGTAAATGCAGCTGTTGATTTAGTAAAAGATACTGCCTCTATACGACTTGTGTGACTAAATCAGCTTTCTTGTCAGTGTGTGTGTTTGTTAAATATTTCATGCATAGTCAGAGCTCTGCATTTTTTCATGATTTAGCTGGGAAGTGAACAAAAATGGTACTTGATTGTCCCTAGAAAAGTAACTGCCCATTATTTCCATTAAGAGTTTCAATACTAATAATACTGAACACAAACTGTGAACTGTTTTGGAGTAGGTGAAGACAGTTACAGTGCTGCATGCAACAATACTGTTAGGGTCTGTTCTGGTAAGGGTTAGAGGGGAAATGGGTCAGCCTTTGAACTGCGTGAAAATTACTTCAGATAAATATAAAGGTCAGCATAGGCAGACTAGATTTTCTTATACTAAAGTAGAATCTTCTCCTAGTGAAGACATTAGAGTTTATTGCTAGCTGTGGGCTGTTACTGTGAAAGCATTTTTATAGCCTTACGTGAGTCGTGCTAAACTACAGCTCAGTATTTTATGTACCTCAGTATGTTGTTCTACAATCGTTATTACAACCTTTGAAGTTGCTCATCTTACTGAATGCAATTGATACTCGCCAGTAATACTTTTAACACTTCTTGCGGTTATTTTGTAAATGCAGATATTTTTGTTACAGAAACATTTGCAGCAGTGCTTTAAATGACTCCATAGGTTTGGAATACAAGCTGGTTGTAAGCAATGGAGAAAGTTGCAGAAGTGAGTTTGATAGATAATGCTGAAATAGAAATAGACTCCTGATTTTGGAGACAGGGTTCAGATTAACTGTTCTAGCTGGTTGCTGTTGCCATTTTTTTTTTTCCTCCTTCAATTCTAGCAAGAGAAATGATTGTTCCAATTAAATTAGTCGGAAGAGATTTCTTGGATATTCAGAAGGACATTTAGTGTGGAACACTGGCTTGTTGAAAATGCAATGTGAATCGAAAGCTGAAGTAATATGCGTACTGTCTTTACAATCTATTACAAAGGAGTTTCCTATGTCCCAGCTGATCAAGTAATTTTCATAATCATCCTAAGGAAACATATGTTGACGTAATTATAATACTGATTTATCTGCTTTAAGAGGTAATGCAATTAGGATATACTTATATCATGTATATCATACAGTTTAATCATGGCAGTCACATGAAGTTCCTGACGACTGGAAAAAGGGAAATATAACCCCCATTTTCAGGAAGGAGAAAATGGATGAGCCGGGGAACTACAGACCAGTCAGTCTCACTTCTGTGCCTGGCGAAATCTTGGAACAGATTCTCCTGGAAGGCATGCTATGGCACATGAAAAACAAGGTGGTTGATGACAGCCAGTGTAGCTTCACTAAGGGGAAATCCTGCCTGATCAATCTGGTGGATTTCTATGATGGGGCTATGGAACTGAAGGACAGGGATAGAGCAGTTGACGTCATCTACCTGGACTTGTGCTATTAGTAAGTCTTCCCATGTCTCCAAATGATTATTACATCTATTAAGAGTGAGGATTTTTACCTTGAAAGAGGTACACTGGAAATGAGACTAGCATCCTGGGGTGTTTACAGGCACTTCAGTAGAGCTAAATTAATGGCAAGTTCGTGGAAGAGAGCTAACTGGCAAGAGAAACCCCTGAATTTATCAGGCTGAATTACAGATTAGGAAAGATTCTTCAGTGTGATGTTCACACTCAGTAGACTTAGATGTGCCAGTAGAATGAATGGCATTAGAGATTTTTGTTCAGTAATTCTTTGATTCTTTAAGAACCAGAATGTACACAAATCCATGGTACCAGATGAAATCCATCTGTGGGTCCTGAAAGAGCTGGCAAATGAAGTTGCCAAGCCACTGTCCATCATATTTGAAAAATCATGGCAGTCAGGTGAAGTTCAGATGACTGGAAAAAGGGAAATATAACCCCCATTTTCAAGAAAGGGAAAATGGATGAGCTGGGGAACTACAGACCAGTCAGTCTCACCTCTGTGCCTGGCAACATCTTGGAGCAGCTTCTCCTGGAAGGCATGCTGAGGCACATGAAAACCAACAAGGTGCTTGGTGACAGCCAGCATGGCTTCACTGAGGGGAAATCCTGCCTGACCAATTTAGTGGCCTTCTATGATGGGGCTACGGAACTGATGGACAGGGGTAGAGCAGTTGATGTCATCTACCTGGACTTGTGCAAAGCATTTGACGCTGTCTCACATGACATCCTTGTCTCTAATTTGGAGAGACATCAATTTGATAGGTGGACCACTCGGTGGATAAAGAACTGGCTGGATGGCCGCATACGGAGAGTTGTGCTCAATGGCTCAATGTCCAGCTGGAGACCAGTAACGAGTGGTGTCCCCCAGGGATCGGTGTTGGGACCGGTCTTGTTCAACATCTTTGTGGGTGACATGGACAGTGGGATGGAGTGTGCCCTCAGCAAGTTTGCCAATGACACCAAGCTGTGTGGTTTGGTTGATAAGCTGGAGGGAAGGAATGCCATCCAGAGGGACCTTGACACGCTTGTGAGGTGGGCTGATGCCAACCTTATGAAGTTTAACCATACCAAGTGCAAGGTCGTACACCTGAGTCGGAGCAATGCCAGGCACAGCTACAGGTTGGGCGGGGAGGAGATTGAGAGCAGCCCTGTGGAGTAGGACTGGGGGGTTTTGATTGATGAGAAACTGAACATGAGCTGGCAGTGTGCGCTCATAGCCCGGAAAGCCAACCGTATCCTGGGCTGCATCAAAGGGAGTGTGACCAACATGTCGAGGGAGGTGATCCTGCCCCTCTGCTCTCGTGAGCCCTCACTTGGAGTATTGTGTGCAGTTCTGGTGTCCTCAACATAAAAAGGACATGGAACTGTTGGAAGAAGTTCAGAGGAGGACCACGAGGATAATCAGGGGACTTTAGCACCTCCTATATGAAAACAGGCTGAGAAAGTTGGGGCTGTTCAGCCTGGAGAAGAGAAGGCTGCGTGGAGACCTCATAGCAGCCTTCCAATGTCTGAAGAGGGTCTGTAGGGATGCTGAGGAGGGACTCTTTATTAGGGACTGTAGTGAGAGGACAAGGGGTAATGGTTTTAAACTTAAAGAGGGGAAGTCTATATTGGATATCAGGAGGAAGTTCTTTACTGTGAGGGTGGTGAGGCCCTGGAATGGGTTGTCCAGGGAAGCTGTGAATGCTCTCTCCCTGGCGCTGTTCAAGGTCAGGTTCGACAGAGCCTTGGCTGGCATGGTTTAGTGTGAAGGCTATGGCAGGGGGGTTTGAATGTGGTGGTCTTAAGGTCCTTTCAAACCCTAACTATTCTATGATTCGATATTATATATGAAGCTATGGCTGTAATTTTTAGTGTAAACAGGTTGCTGCCCTGTACAGATCTTAGTTCAGGAGCTGCAATGAAGAGACCTGATATTCAATGGGAAAGATTAATTGCAGTAGTGCATAAAATTCAAAGTTGTATTCTGATGGAAATTAAGTGCCTTTACTGCTCAGGGCCTTGTAAGAATCATATTATCCCCTTACTTAAGCTCTTCAGGGTGTTTACTCTTCTTGAGTTTCATCTTTGATCTGCACTATATTGATGACATTTTGGGAGGAATTCAAGGGAGCTTTAGATCAGATATATAAATCCAAGCTGGATAGGCTGTTTTTGATCTTGAAGTATTTCATAGAGCTAAGGCAACTTTAGCCCCATACTTAGAGTGTTACCTGGAGTAAGCTGGTCTGTCCATTGTAGGAGCTACATTGATTTTAGTGGTACAGTTATCCATATGGATTAAGGATACTAAATTGAATTAATTAATCATAAACTGTGGTGTAAGGCATTAGTATTCCTGTCTTCCCCTCCCTTTTACTTTGTGTTGCAGGAGCCCTAGCAGAATGGGCTGCTGGAGATTATATATGCTAGTTCATATTCTTCAGGTGAGCAGAAACCTGTTTGTTTCAAAACCGAAATGTATATTTAAGCCTACTTATTGAGGTTTTGGTGCACCTCCACTTCTGTCACTTCACTGTCAATGCAAAAGTCTGTGCCAGAAGGGCTAGGCAGGCAGCTGGGAGACTTGATGTCTTGTTAACCCAAATAAATGTGCTGGAGTTTGTCTGTTCAAGCCTTACAGCTCCTATTATGTTAGTGCATCAGTATTGGAAAGCCCCTTTAATCTCAAGGGCATCTCCTTTCTGGTAAGAGCACTTGTGAGGTTAGTTGTCTTCATAGATGTTTAACAATAAGGCTAAAGGGACCAGTTGTGCAGTTGCAGCTACTGAGAAACATAGGCTGGTATATCTAAGCATCGTGTGTAGAAACCCTGTACAAATAGACCTGCACTTGTATCTCCTGGTGTTGAAATTCCTACTTACGCAGTCAAAAAACTCAAGCAAAACCCAGACCAACCCCCCACACTCCCCAGACCTCTCTGCAGTAATTGAAACTTTGAAAACTTGAAGGAAGAATTAGTTTGAAATCATTGTTATGCCACATGGCAAATGCCCCATCCTTGGCAGTGTTCAAGGCCAGGTTGGGCAGAGCCTTGGGTGACATGGATGACCCAGGCAATTACAGACCAGTCAGTCTCACCTCTGTGCCTGGCAAAATCTTGGAGCGGATTCTCCTGGAAGGCATGCTAAGGCACATGAAAACCAACAAGGTCCTTGGGGACAGCCAGCGTGGCTTCACTAAGGGGAAATCCTGCCTAACCAATCTGGTGACCTTCTATGAAGGGGCTACGGAACTGATGGACAGGGGCAGAGCAGTTGATGTCATCTACCTGGACTTGTGTAAAGCCTTTGACACTGTCTCCCATGACATCCTTGTCTCTAAGTTGGAGAGACATCAATTTGATAGGTGGACCACTCGGTGGATAAAGAACTGGCTGGATGGCCGCACGCAAAGAGTAGTGCTCAGTGGCTCAGTGTCCAGCTGGAGACCGGTAACGAGTGGTGTCCCCCAGGGATCGGTGTTGGGACCGGTCTTGTTCAACATCTTTGTGGGTGACATGGACAGTGGGATTGAGTGTGCCCTCAGCAAGTTTGCTGATGACACCAAGCTGTGTGGTTCGGTTGATACATTGGAGGGAAGGAATGCCATCCAGAGGGACCTTGACACGCTTGTGAGGTGGGCTGATGCCAACCTGATGAAGTTCAACCATGCTAAATGCAAAGTCCTCCACCTGGGTCGGAGCAATGCCAGGCACAGCTACAGGTTGGGCGGGGAGGAGATTGAGAGCAGCCCTGCAGAGAAGGGCTTGGGGGTGTGGGTTGCTGAAAAAATGACCATGAGCCGGCAGTGTGCGCTTGCAGCCCAGAAGGCCAACCGTATCCTGGGCTGCATCAAAAGGAGTGTGACCAGCAGGTCGAGGGAGGTGCTCCTGCCCCTCTACTCTGCTCTCGTGAGACCTCACTTGGAGTATTGTGTGCAGTTCTGGTGTCCTCAACATAAAAAGGACATTGAAGTGTTAGAACAAGTGCAGAGGAGGGCCACGAAAATGATCAGGGGACTGGAGCACCTCTCGTATGAAGATAGACTGGGAAAGTTGGGGCTGTTCAGCCTGGAGAAGAGAAGGCTGCGTGGAGACCTCATAGCAGCCTTCCAATACCTGAAGGGGGCCTATAGGGATGCTGGGGAGGGACTCTTCATTAGGGACTGTGGTGAGAGGACAAGGGGTAATGGGTTTAAACTTAAACAGGGGAGTTTTAGACTGGATCTGAGGAAGAAATTCTTTACTGTGAGGGTGGTGGGGCCCTGAAATGGGTTGCCCAGGGAGGTTGTGAATGCTTCATCCCTGGCGGTGTTCAAGGTGGGGTTGGACATAGCCTTGGATGGCATGGTTTAGTGGGAGGTGTCCCTGCCCATGGCAGGGGGGTTGGAACTCGATGATCTTGAGGTCCTTTCCAGCCCTTACTATTCTGTGATTCTGTGATTCTGTGACATGGTCTGGTGTGAGGTATCCCTGTCCATGGAGGGGGCTGGAAGTAGATGATCTTAATGTCCTTTCCAACCCAAACCATTTTGTGATTCTATATCTCAAAGTAATTTCTAGCTTAATTGCCTTCCACTTTTTTTCCTGACTCTTCAGAAAATCATGCTGCATTTGGAATGCTTTTCCTCCTGTGTTGCTTCTCTTGCCTCTGAGAAGTACTTTTGTGTGATTATGGAGGTTTTTATCTTGTGAACCAAATGGATTAAGGATAAAATGTAGCATTTTTCCAGAGCTGTCTCAGCTCTTACTAGATATGATGATTCTGCTATACTAAGAGCCAAAGGGAATGTTAGGTTAAGGAGGAATAATAGGACTAGAGATTACAGCAGGATGGAGGAAGAGTATCAGAAATAAATGCAAATGACACAGTAGTTTCAGGAATTCAGAATGAGCTTGTGTTTCTACCACTCTCTGTGCTTTTGGTGATTTGCAGTTAAAGGCTTACAGGAAGTTTTTCTGAATATCGTCAGATAACATATTTAATGACCAGCTTGGACTTCATCTTAAACATGCTCTTCAGTTTCCCCACTGATATTAAAAACTTGAGTAGTTTAAGGTAATGAGTGTCCATTCACCATTAAGTGCCTTTAGCACTGAAGTTTGTGATAAATGAGAGAGGTGAACCTGGGTGCTATGTATTCAAATTTTCTCCACATCTCCAACTCCTCTTCATCCATCAAGTTCTATTGTAAAATAAAGTGAAGAGTCTTGCTTTAAGCATCCTCTACATAATTTACTGTCTTCCATGTTTATCAGGTGGTGTAATGTAGTAAAGAGGGTGAACATCACTCCTTGCTTTACTTCAGTGAAAGGGGTTTTCTGATGCTTTGGTGTGAGAATCTGATTGCTGTGTTCACACAGAAGGTTCACAGCCTTCAGAGAAGGATTAGAGTTCAGCAGTGATCACTTAATGTTTTCTTTTTGTAATTATATTCATGTAACGCATGGGTGAACTTGCTGAAGCATTACAGGTTCAAAGTCATGCTAAATGCTAGTGAAATTTGAGGAGTAAGGAGCAAAGAAGTTTAAATCAAACACTGTGTTTGGTGGTATTGGTGGTACGTTTCCTTGCACAATCAGGTAATTATGTCACGTGGGTGCCTGTATGTGATGGGAAACTTTGTATGTAGTACTCTGGAATTCCCTCAAGCAGGGTATTGTTTCAACTTAATGTCACTCCACTGAATCCGTATTTTAAAAGAAACAGGTATCAGAATATCTGTTAAAAAAAGAGTCATATATTATCAAAGAATTACTGTGTTAACTGCATTTTGGCATTTAGGCAGCATCAAGACATAATTATCCTTAAAAATATTTTACCATAATGACAAATTTTAAAGAGAACTCCCTAATCTGCTGTCAAGGAAGAATGTTATGTATTCCATTTTCCATTCACACATTTGAAATGTGCTCCCTACCTGCAGTTAGAGTGAATGGTCTTTGTTGATGCTCTTGCTATGCAGAGTCCCTAGAGACCATAAAAATGTGATGAGGTGAATTGAAACCGAACAGTAATAGTGAGGTCAAACACGAGCTGGGGATACCTTCCCCATTCTCCCCTTCTTTCAAGCCAGAAATGTGGAATGCTATCTTAAAAAGGATGTATGCTGTTGTGTTGAAAATTGCATAGGATTGATTGGCGAGGTTTTTTCTCTCAGCAGAAAACCAGTTATCTTTATAGGGTGGACATTTATGACTACCTTACTGAAAGTAACTAAAATGATTTTGGCAGGTGAAATTGTTACAGTTTATGCTTAACATTTCAGATTAATTTGATGTTTCCTTGTGTGCTTTTTCCCTTGAAATGTGTAGGCATTTCAGTAGGACTATGGAGGAGCTGGTTCACGATCTAGTCTCAGCACTGGAAGAAAGTTCAGAGCAAGCAAGAGGAGGTTTTGCTGATACTGGAGATCATTCTCGAAGTGTGTCTTGTCTTCTCAAGCGTCAGGCAAGGAAAAGGAGGGGACGCAAAAGGCGTTCGTTTACCACCCATCATCCCTGGGAGACTGGTCACTGCTTAAGCGAAGGTTCTGATTCCAGTTTAGAGGAATCAAGCAAAGACTACAGGGAGAATCATGCTAATAAGAAAGACCACAGTGACTCTGATGACCAGTTGTTGGTTGCTAAGCGCAGGCCTTCCTCAAACTTAAATAACATTAGAGGCAAAAGGCCTCTGTGGCACGAACCAGATTTGGCTGTCGACAGTTTAGGAAACAGAATTTTGCGCAGGAGAAGAAAGGTAAAAAGGATGGCAATAGATCTGCCATCAGAAGTCTCTAATGCACTGACGATAACTCAACAGCAGGATAACAGCAGAGATCAAGAAATGGACAATAACAATAAATCATACCAACACCAAGAGTTCTCCAAGAGCAAAGTGAAAAAAAGAAAAGTAGCAGCAGCTCGGCAAGGACCAGAAGTCTTGGATGAAGGAGTAGTTATAGAAAGTGAAGAAGTGACCCAAGCAAATAAGGACAAAATGGAGTATGAGGAGCAAAAAGGCTCAGATGAGAACATGAGTGACAGGTTATTTTTCTCTTCCTTTTTACAGAAACTTTGGATAATATTTGCTTTTATTATTTGTTTCTCATATTGGTAATCTTTGTGTTTTTCTTGCATTCCAGAGGTAAAATGCTAGCAACAGTAGTATCTGTTTTAACAAGTTACTCTTTAAGTATACTGTATTTCAAACGTGAGTTGCTCTGGTTAAGGAATTCAGCATAAAATAGTATGTCAAGTGGCAGAGGAATAACCAAGAAAACAGATTCTTTAAATAATACATTCTAATTGTTTCAAGATTAAGAATGACAGAATATACAAATGGTTAATATGTTTTCTCTGAGTATTTTAACTGGTGACAGTTCTCAGACAAAAATTGTTTTTCCAATTTCTAGGCTTTGGTGCCTTGATTGTTATCTCTATTCATCAGAAAGGTTGTCAGTGTTTAGTTACCATTTAGGCAGTATGTTCTTATGTGTCATGGGCATAAAAAGGCTGCGGGTTGCCAAGGATATACATCATTTACAAAATGCAAAAACCAATTTACAGTTCAGGAACACCTGAGCTTGCCATTAGAAAAATGGGGGAACGATGACCCTTTGGCAGTACATCTCATCCATCCATTCCAGACAGCAGTCATACTACAGTGGTAATTGTTTCCAAAGTACTGTTTTGACAACACAGGAAGGTGTAAGTCATTTTCCCACCATACCTGCCGGGCCTGCTAAGCTTGATTATGTTTATTCCATGTGCCTGTTCTGAATGCAGAACTGTCAACAAGAAAGGCTCATATGAAAACAGATAATTTTGGTCAGTTGCTTGATACACTAGTGTCCCTGGCTGTTTGTAAGCATTTTATCTATAAACTATTAAGTCTTCCTTACTGGAGAGGTAGATTGAGATGCAGAGGGTATCCTGGGGTTTTGACCAGTGCAAACAGATTAGTTACTGTCATAAGAGCAGCACTGGTAAGTGACTAACTCCGGTTATTGTCAGAGAAGTTCTAAGCCTTACTGTTATATCCTAGTGTTGTTGCTCACCTGCAAACAAGAAGCTGAAAGAGCTGAATAAATCATGAGTCTTAAAGATTGTTTCTGATACTTTAATTACTAGAGCAGAAGCAGTCCTTCAGGGCAGCTAATGTAACTTCAGACATCTCCCTTGGACGTGCAAGATGGGACTGTGTGGTGTCAGGAAGCCTTTAGGAAACTTCCCTCTTCTTTGATGACACTGGGAATCTGTTTCCCCCAAAAAGTTCCCCTAAAGACAGATGGCTAAACATTTCCTTGGTGCTAGGAACCATTGCATAGTTTATAATATCTGTAGCACTGTCACAATTTATAAGATTTTTCCATTATGCTGCAGGAGTATCAGTTCTCTAACTCAACTTTTATAGATAATTTTTGGGTGGACAGAGAGTACTCAATTAAAACTCCTCTTAGATTCTCCAAACTGTGCTACTTCCAGCTCACTCTGAATATTTCTTTATTTTTCACCAAAACAAAGTTACTGATTTAAAAATTCCTCCTCCTCTTCAAAGCATTTAATATTTCGTTGCCACAAAAGCTTCTCGTTTTCAAATCATGCTTCAAATGTCTGTCTCTGGCCCCAGTAAATGGCCTTTAAAACCATTCTCATCTTCACAATGTTTTCTGCTCAGGCATGTGGTTGAGTGATGGTCTGTCATTCTACTGAATTTCTTGCAATGGTCATTGGTACCCAAAGGTTTGGAAACCATTGAATTAGAAAATTTGCATTTTTTTAATGTGCTTAGAAATCCACCATATCTAAGCCTCTTGGTGCCTACTGGATCAAAATATTTTGTATGTGAATGTTTAACTCCATTTCAACTAACTTTACTTAAATGCAACCTTTCCTCTATTGTTTGTGATCATTTAGCCAGAAGATTTGAAACAACTAGCAAACTTTGCTCCTAAGAGTGCGTTCTAAAAGTAAAAGCTGAGGTTTTAAAAGGGAACGTGGTTTTTGTAAGATTGCATGAGATACGGGGAGCTAACAAAGCATCTTGGATAAGACTCATGCTTCAACACTTCATGGAAGAGAAAAAGCATGAAGTATACACATTGCTTGAGTTGTGTACATTTGTGTGCATGCAGTTTAGTAATTTTTATAAAAAATAGAGGATTAATTTTTTAGGAGTTCAATTTTTAAAAGCAAACCAACTGTTGCTGAGAGTTAAATTAGGTTCTAAAACTGCGAGGGCAAGTTTTCAGTGTATGCATGAAATTACTCTAAAGTAACTTAACACACATTTGAAGTGCACATTAAAAATGTGAAATGGCACTTCTGCAGTCTTTTATCTGTGTGTGTTCAAACACCACAATAACTGTTTTTAAGTGCATCATTCAAGAGTAGGAGTCTTCAAGCTCTTAAAATGTCAGCATCTAAATGATCCCAAAGATGAATTCCCATGAGGCTGGTTTTGAGCACTGGAAATGAGATTTTCATGGTCAGAGCCTGTCCTTTGTTCATTCTCCCTTATCCTCAATGCTTAGTTCCTTGGCCACTTTCAGACAGATTTGGCAATTGATGGAGTTCTGGGTGATACTTAATTCCTCAGACTGTGGCAATTGTTTGTGTTTAAGTGACTAAAGGAGGAGAAATCGCAATTGCCCATTTTGAAAGAGAGCAGCAGTGAAACTGAAGTGACACTCCCCAGTCAGTATGAGCACAGTGACTGTCAGCTCTTGGGGATAGGCTTGGTTAGTAAACCAAGGTCACAATACGAAACTAAGGTATGGGACATAATAAAATAATAAACTAATAAACATAATAAACTAATAATAAAAAATATTTCTTCTTTGCTTCCACAAATGTGTAAATAAAGGTGTGAAAGCTTTTTGGAGAGCAGAGCTGTCCCTTCCAAATTTTTGCTTGTGTTTTTATAGAACTTTTTATAGTTTATAGGACTAAAATTAATCTCTGGCTTTCTTGCTTTTTCCTGGAAGTCTTTTTCTAGGAGTAGAGTTCTTATTACAAAGCAAAGTAATTAGCAACATACAGTGCAAAAGTATATTAAAACTGGAAATAAATTCCATCATAACAGCATTCGTGTACTTGAGTATTAGTATATTCCAGAGGTTTTGAATGTCTTCAGAGAAATTACTGCCATAGAGAAATTTGCTCTGCTGTACTCCCTGCCCTGTTTGGTCTGAGGAGTATGAACACTGTGACTGCCATAGATATGCCACTGTTATGGTTTGATTTTAAAAACAAACAAAACAAACCACAAAACCAAACCAACATCACCCACACCCCACCCCCTAAAAAACAAAACAAACCAACAAAACCGAAACAACCAAACCCCAAAATACTGTTATGTGTAATTTTGGCAATTTCACTTGGTTCTGTTTTCATGAACTGGCTACTTCTTCAGTAAAAATTACTGCACAATTAAAATGTTATTTAAAGACACATGTGAGATATTGTTTGTAACAATGTGTCTACAGCAAGTGATCATTGACCATTTTCTTCAGGGTGACCTTTATTTTGATGTAATTGGCTACCTTTGCTAACAACTTTTGTCTTTCTCCCCAAGCAGTATGTTATGAAACCTTGAGCAATGTCTTTTCCAGAATATTTGCAAATAGTGTTCAGAAAGGTAATCTGATTTTCAGACTCTTATATTTTGTGTGCTGAAGGAAGGCTTAGGCTACTTTTGATTGAGACTTTTCCTGGTTTACTGAGCAGTGGTGTTCCAGGGTCAAGCTGAATTGCACGGCATAAGAAGGGAGTGGTGGGCATTTGATGGAAGCAGATAATAAAATGCATCAATTGTGACTGCAACGAGGTACTGACACATCTGGCTTCCTGTCAGGGTACCATTAGATTTCCATGGTCTTATGTGCCAAAAATAATATGCTTTGTAGTTAATGGAACTGGGATATTTGCAGTTTGATTAAAAAAAAAAAAAAAAAAAAGAGAAAATCCTATTTTCTTTCCGATCTCTGTTGGGCTTAAGTTCAATCTGAGCGCAGCCTTGTCTCCTTAAAATTTTACGACTGAAAGATCAATTGTTCTCTTGATCTGTGTTCTCTCTTTTTCTTATTACAGTGAATCCAGCAGTCTGAGCAGCAGTGATGCTGGTTTGTTTACCAATGATGAGGGAAGACAAGGTATTGAAACAATCTTTCCCTAACACCCCTCAAACCACATCTGTTGAAATTCTGTAAGCGTTACAAGTTATTTCATAGGTTAATTACTCAATTTCAGTTGCTATTACTATTTTAATGGGTTGAAGTATAGCTTGCTTTCTGCTGTGAATGTTACCAGAGGGTGTCCTGGATCCATGACTTGGTTAAAAGGTGTTGTGAGAAAGTCTCTTTATAATAAACTTATAACGTGAGCACCTCCAGAAGATCATCTATACTGTGTTTTAATTCTGATTTTCAGACAGGACTTAGTAATACTGGTCCCTCTCTCAAACTGTTACTGAGGTGTCTCTTTTCTTCCAAATTAATATGGCAGGATTTTATAGTTCTTTTTCATTCAGTAGTTTGTTTGAAAGTACTTTTCACAGTACTTTTTCAGCAGTCTAAGACTGAGATAGAAAATGCATGCTGTGTAAAGTTTCTCCCATCTGAAAATGATTTTCTTTGATATAAAATGCAGAGAAGATTCAACATTTCCCACTAGTGTGTATAATGTTCACACATGGCTTAAAACTGTTGAGGATGGAAGTATGTGATTTTGGGGTTTGGGGGTTTTCCAGCTTTAGTGTTTATTGCAATCTTTAAGAGCAGTACATTTACCTGTATTATGCTGGCATCTTTTTTGCCAGCTCATGGACTAGGAACTCAGTCTTTGACAGTGTACAAAAATGAGGCAAAAAATAGTCTCTTGGGTGATTAAGATTTGCTTTTCTCTTGGCATTAAATTAATGGTAATGGAGATCATTTTCTCATGCTGTTTGCCACAGACTACAGTGTGTGCAAGGAAACAAATCCTGGCCCATTCCACAGATCTAGGTTAAGGGAATATTCTTTTATTTTTTCCTGTTCTTTCTCTAATGTGTAATTCAGTTGTTTGTTTTTTGGTTTTTTTTGTCAGTTTTTTGTTGGGTTTTTTTAATCTTCTCTGTTAACATTACTGTTGGGAGGTTTTTTTTTCAGACTTAGAATGCAGATATTACCTTCTTTGCTCAACAGCAACTTGTGCTACATAAACTGTAGCTCCCAGTCTGAGTATCTGCTTTGAGTTGTGCTAACATAGATAAATTTTAGAATATAGGCTTTCTTTGAAAGTTTAAATCAATGTTTTAACTTCAGTATTGATGATGTACTTCAAGTATATCAATATCAGACCTTTTTAAAAGGTTTGGTTTTACTTCCCTATATGAATATATCTTTTGACTTGCAATGGTTTGAAACATTTGTCTTGTATGTTTGTATAATGTTACCTACCACATTTCATAATTCATACATGTTTTGAGGTACCCTTCCAATATATTTATATCAATATTTTTTGTCCCTAAATTACTTAAATCTTTAAATAATATGGTTGAAAATGTCTCAGCTACTTACTGTTTTTCTTATACATTTGATGAGAGGAGAAAAGGGGAAGGATCAGTGAACAGTAGTGTGGTGTTACATTTTTTGGTGTTGATTCTTTACTATAGAGCTATAATTCTTTACCTGTTTGATTTTTGAATCTTGATTCAGTTTGATTGTTATTTGCAAGCAGAAAGCATTAGACCTGAAATAATATTCTGACATGCACATGAAAAGAACAACAGTAGGTAAACTCAAGAAGGATAATGACAGGCCAAAACACATTTTAAATCTTTACTGTGAACAAATTATTTTGTGGGTATGATTAGAAGACCATTAGCTTTACACTGGATCTCAGACATTTAGATTTGCATATTAGCTTTGGTTTTGTGAAGGCTTTTCCTTAAAAGTATTATTGGAGATCCTACTGCAAGACCAAAATTATTTATTTTCTAATAATAATTATTCCCCACCACCACCGCATAAAATGCTAGTAATTGTTATCTGTGTACTTCCCTTATGAAGATGAGAATAGTTTTTTTCTGTAAATTAATTTATAGCTGAACTGAGACGTACAAAATTGGAAAGAATGAAGGAAGGAGAAAATAAATCTTACAAAAGCAGGGAGAAAGCCTAGGTAAGAGAAACAAAACTGGAAGAGGGCAGGATGGAAATGTATTAAGGGGTGAACTGTCTGATTTTGTTGTCAGTTTTTTGAAGCTAAGCTCTGATTCCTGTCTTCCCAGTGTTCCTCCTCCAGGATATATGTTCAGAACATCAGCATCTTGACCTCATTTGTAGTTCAAATTTTCTGCACTTCTGACTTCAGGTTTCTGCTAAGTCAAGTGGAGAACCAGAGACTGATTGATGCTGCCTGGTGAAATACTTGGTTTAAATGATGTGCCTGCCATCATTCACAAGTTTGGATAGCAGAGGACAAGAGGATCCTGTTCTCCAGGGCAACATTTGTTCATTTGGTGCCTCTGAGATTAAGAAGCAGACCTCATTTATTGCAGTCAAATGCTCTTTATAAAACTGTAATTAATTCCCAAAGCATATTCATCCTATGGGACAGACTTAGTAAAAGGAAAGTGACCTAAAGGAGCAATTTCTTCCAGCAGTCAATTAAATAGTTGACTATTTAGCACTGAACTTTGGAGTTCCTGACCTTGCAACTTCTAATGTTTCCCAAAATTCTTTCAGAAAGCAAATGGAAATAAATCCCACCACAGTAACTGTGCTCTTCTGTGTACAAACTCCCAGAAAAGTTTCAACTTCTGTAGTTTGATTCATGAAAAGTAGGTGTTGCAACTGGGAGCAGTAGTGGGTTGACTGCTAGATGGATTTTAATTGCCATCAATTGCCAATATAGAAGAAAATGGCTGAGACTTGAAAATCCTGTGTTCAACTTTAAATATGTGCTGTGCCATCTAACAGTTTTTAAAAGCCTTTTCCAGCCTGCCTTTGTTCCAGTCTCATACTTTTCTTGTTTGATTTGGTTTGTTCCTATGAAGTCCTCATCTGAGGCTAGCCATGCTTGTCCTTCAGTTCTCCAGATGCTTACATTAGGTCACATGAGAGGATGAAAGCAGCTCTCTTGCTGTGCTCTATTCCACTATCCTCTTACCTTCTGGCAGAAGTAATTGGTACTCAATGTCTTGCAGTCCCAAAGTATCAAATGCTTTTTGTCTGTGAAAGATTGCGTACCCTGCACAGTAAGGCAGCAAAAGCTTCAAGATCATGGTAAATGCTCAGTGCAGGTACAGTCAGTGAAAAAGAGATCTGCTGAACTATTAATAAATCTCAAGGGACCTCTTATGCATTGTATTTTATTTATTTATTTTTTTTTGAGTTTTGTACATTGATCAACTTTGGGGAAAGATTGAATATAGCTAGCAGGACCCCCAAATCCTATGCCTCGAACCCTTGTTTGTGGTGGTGGTAGTTTAACTGTACTATGTGTCTGCTTGCTCACCCCCAGGGGAATAGGAGGAGAGTCAGAAAAAGGTAAAACTCACTGCTTGAGAAAAGAACAGTTCAATAGTAAAATAAAGTAAAATATTACAATAATAGGAAAAAGAGAGGACTAAAATTCAAGTAATGCACAACACAATTGTTCACCACCCACTGACCACTACCCAGCCTGAGCAGTGATCCTTCCCTTTTGGGTGACTCCCCCTAGTTTATATACTGGGCATGATGTGCTGTGATATGGAATAACCCTTTGGCACCTCCTCACTGGCAGAGCAGGAGAGACTAAGAACTCCTTGACTGGGGTAACAGCTACTTAAAAACAACTAAAACATTGATGTGTTATCAGCATTATTCCCAGACTAAACACACAACTCTGCAGCAGCTACTACAAAGAAAATTAACTCTGTCCCAGCTGAAACCAGAGCACAAAGTAATTGAAAGAACTGAACAGTGGCTGAAGCTTATGTATTCCAAATTCTTATGACTTTGCTTTTTCTTCCCATTTTTTCTTTCGCTCCCAATAGCATTTTCATAAATGGCTGTTTTGAAATTATAGAAACTTCAATGATAAGCAGTGTTATGCCTAGTGTAGAAAACTCTTTTATAAGCGTTTTGAAACAAAAGTCTAATCTTACATTGCAACATAAAATACAAGTCTTACGTAGGCTTAGCTAGTAGGATCGCCTGTGATTTCAAGGCATTTCGCAGGTCCGCTTTACAAAGGCACTTTTAAGTTAAAAACACTGTGTAAGTTTAGCCTTCAACACAATGTTAACAGAACTGTAACGTTATCCCAACACTAGTTGATATTGCTGTTTTTTAGGGAAAAAAGGTCAAATTGCAAATATATTCTTTAATGAATTTTTTATTGTGGGTATGGCAAAGAAAACATACTCTGCATTCCTACTCCATCTGCACTTACAAGTACACTTGGAGAAATTCAGAGTTGACTTAAAACGTCCTAAATCATGGTGTGTAGCACTTGAAATGTCCTTTAATATCTAAGCAAGTAGGAAGGAAAATTATATTAATTAAGTGTTAAACAGTTAAAATTGGGGAAGTCAGGGTTCTGCTGTGGATGTGACTAAGCTTTTAAAGGTATCTCTTCATTATTTTATGATTAAATGTATACTCATTACGGTGTCTTAATGAAGATGACCCACTACTGATTCCGTATATGAGAATGCCATCCTTTTATCTTTCTGAAGAGGAAGTAATTTGGACCTTGTATAGTAACTTGTTACCTGCAGGTGTCTGAGTAGACTTGTATGGCCCTCCTACTCAGGAGCAGGCCTTCATGTGCAGTTGTCAAGCTTGAATCAGAAGTAGCTGCTTAATCTCGTGGCAGAAGTGTCCTGCTACTTTGCCAATGTAGCTCTGCAGAGTGCAGAGAGCAACATACAGCGTGCCTCTTTTGATGAGCAGCTTTCTTGAAACTCCTTGTATGTGCTATTAGTAAGTCTTCCCATGTCTCCAAATGGTTATTACATCTATTAAGAGTGAGGATTTTTACCTTGAAAGAGGTACACTGGAAATGAGGCTAGCATCCTGGGGTGTTTACAGGCACTTTAGTAGAGCTAAATTAATGGCAAGTTCGTGGAAGAGAGCTAACTGGCAAGAGAAACCCCTGAATTTATCAGGCTGAATTACAGATTAGGAAAGATTCTTCAGTGTGATGTTCACACTCAGTAGACTTAGATGTGCCAGTAGAATGAATGGCATTAGAGATTTTTGTTCAGTAATTCTTTGATTCTTTAAGAACCAGAATGTACACAAATCCATGGTACCAGATGAAATCCATCCGTGGGTCCTGAAAGAGCTGGCAAATGAAGTTGCCAAGCCACTGTCCATCATATTTGAAAAATCATGGCAGTCAGGTGAGGTTCAGACGACTAGAAAAAGGGAAATATAACCCCCATTTTCAAGAAGGGGAAAATGGATGAGCTGGGGAACTACAGACCAGCCAGTGTCACCTCTGTGCCTGGCAACATCTTGGAGCAGCTTCTCCTGGAAGGCATGCTGAGGCACATGAAAACCAACAAGGTGCTTGGTGACAGCCAGCATGGCTTCACTGAGGGGAAATCCTGCCTGACCAATTTAGTGGCCTTCTATGATGGGGCTACGGAACTAATGGACAGGGGTAGAGCAGTTGATGTCATCTACCTGGACTTGTGTAAAGCGTTTGTCCCATGCAACATCCTTGTCTCTAATTTGGAGAGACATCAATTTGATAGGTGGACCACTCGGTGGATAAAGAACTGGCTGGGTGGCCGCATACGGAGAGTTGTGCTCAATGGCTCAATGTCCAGCTGGAGACCAGTAACGAGTGGTGTCCCTCAGGGATCGGTGTTGGGACCGGTCTTGTTCGACATCTTTTTCAGTGGCATGGACAGTAGGATTGAGTGCGCCCTCAGCAAGTTTGCCGATGACACCAAGCTGTGTGGTTTGGTTGATAAGCTGGAGGGAAGGAATGCCATCCAGAGGGACCTTGACATGCTTGTGAGGTGGGCTGATGCCAACCTTATGAAGTTTAACCATGCTAAGTGCAAGGTCCTCCACCTGAGTCGGAGCAATGCCAGGCACAGCTACAGGTTGGGCAGAGAAGAGATTGAGAGCAGCCCTGCGGAGAAGGACTGGGGGGTGTTGGTTGATGAGAAACTTAACATGAGCTGGCTTCAGTGTGCGCTTGCAGCCCAGAAAGCCAACCGTATCCTGGGCTGCACCAAGAGGAGCATGACCAGCAGGGCGAAGGAGGTGATATCCTGCCCCTCTACTCTGCTCTCGTGAGCCCTCACTTGGAGTATTGTGTGCAGTTCTGGTGTCCTCAACATAAAAAGGACATGGAACTGTTGGAAGAAGTCCAGAGGAGGACCACGAGCATGATGAGGGGGCTGGAGCTCCTCCCGTATGAAGATAGGCTGAGAAAATTGAGGCTGTTCAGCCTGCAGAAGAGAAAGCTGAGTGGAGACCTCATAGCAGCCTTCCAATGTCTGAAGAGGGTCTATAGGGATGCTGAGGAAGGACCCTTCGTTAGAGACTGTAGTGATAGGGCAAGGGGTAACGGGTTCAAACTTCAACAGCGAAAGTTTAGATTGGATATCAGGAGGAAGTTCTTTACTGTGAGGGTGGTGAGGCAGTGGAAGGGGCTGCCCAGGGAAGTTGTGAATGCTTCATCCCTGGTGGCGTTCATGGTGGGGTTGGACATAACCTTGGATGGCATGGTTTAGTGGGAGGTGTCCCTGTCCATGGTAGGGGGGTTGGAACTAGATGATCTTAAGGTCCATTCCAACCCTAACTGTTCTAAGATTCTATGATAATGAACACAGAAGTGAGGGTGATGCAAATGGGGTGTATGTGTCCCTACAGAAACCATAAGAAAACCACGTAAATAATTTTGTAAACCTCTTAAAGAGGGAGGCTAATGCTTTAACATGAAGGTGTAATAACTAGATAAACATGTAGACTCAATAATATAGAGGGAAAATTAGGCAAATAGTGTGGGGTGGGTTTGGGGGGACGGGTTAAAAATAAACAAAGCCAGCAGCTGAAGTGCCTTGAAATTTTAGCATTTTGTTGACATTTCTTAAGTTGATTTAGCTGATTAGTTAAGTTAGAATTGAATGTAAATTGCTTTAAACAGTGCCTGGAGTCATTAGCATTACCCATAAGCAAGTTTGTGTTTTTTTAAATATGTGGTTGGCAGATCACATACACTCAGAGATCAGTTTCTGGACATCTGAAAGTTGTTTTACCTTTCCTGTAGCTTGGAAAACTATGATAATTTGCTGTAGTCTTGCGCTGAATCAGCATCCCTAAGAGGAAAGGACAGTGTAGTGAATCTTTTGAAATATTTTGAAGTCCAAAATGTTGCTTTGAATTCTTATTTCTGCTAAGTATGTGTTTGCTATGGATACTGTGTTGCCTTTTGAAAGTTGCAATTTAAGTAGGATAAAATCCAAGTGTTTGGTTAGCAAACTCTTTAGTGCGGAGGGGCCGCTGTGTTGTACTGCCTGTATACATGAGTTTGGGGATTAATTCAATGTAGTGGTTTTCCCTGATTCCTTTTGAAAATGACATCCCTTCAAGGTGGAGTAACAGGTGAACAAAACTCCTGTGGGTGCTGTCATCTGGATAAGAATAGGAGTTAATAGGTTTATGCTCTTCTCAAGGTGATATTGAAAATAGTCAAAGGGTTCAGAGCTGCAGACAAGGTAACTAAAAGCCGGCTATACAGAACTGCACTGTCAAATAGGAAAAGCCCAAAACATTCAGATAGCTTCACATGGTAGCTGCTACTAATATTCCTGTTATACAAAAAGTACTTTTTCCCAAAGGACCATTTTTGGGTGTTTAGTAAATGTACTAGTTTCCTAGCTGCTATTTGCCTTGTTCTGAAGCCCACCAACAGAGTCTTCAATTCTAGCTCTTTCTTCTAAGCCTGCATTGCATATCTCTTACAGGCTTCTGTCCTTGAGCTGATTGTGACACCCACTTTTGGAATTCTGTGCTTATTTCATAGCTAATTATGTGCAGCTAGACTTTTTTTGAGTTTCTGATAGTATGTTGAATTAGTCTAGGTGTCTAGAGCTCTCATTTTATGACAAAATATCCAGACAAAGTTTATCTCCATAAAGGTTTAGAAAATCAAAACAAAGGAGTTGAAACTCAATTCTGAGCCACAGGACAATCTAGCAAAGAGGCATGATTCTCCCTCCACTGCCACCACTCTCTGTGTTCACTATTCTTATATATCATCCAAAAAAACCCATACCTGGCTGTAATGAAATAAGGATAGAATTAATGGGGAATGCCTTTGTGAAATGCCATGGCTATAAATGGGGATATGAATAAATGTGGATAATGATGCAAAATACTTCAGGAACGCAAAGAAACGGAGTCTTATTTGGACCTATGTATCTCTTTCCATCTGTTTTCCCTTTCTTCCATCTAAAAGTTCCTGTTCTCTAGCCTCTGCTAATTTTGCTTTTAGTAGCAACCACTAGAGATGTAAAGATTACATTTCACCTGCAAGTGACCAGTGAGGGACCCTAATTATTCTATATTTTCTCAAAGTACTTGTCCTGAGGAATGTTTACAGCCATTTTCACTTGTGCTTGGTCTTGAAGGTCTCATTGCAACAACTTCTTTAGAAAAGGTGTTTTGAACTTTATTTTTCCTCTGATATTGGCTTTGAGTTTCATTATTTGTGTTTTCCCATTGTGGCAATAATGTTTTACACAAATGCTTTTTGTTCCTGAAAATTATGTCATAGATATGTTGTGTTTGGGTCTTGCACAGTTCTGCAAAATGACAAATTAAAATGCCAACCAAATAATTTATATGCAGAAATACTGAGCTATGGTTTGGATACTTTGAAGTGCAATTAAAATATACAGCACATAGTTTGAAATCTAATATTTGGGTGTAAGAAAGGAAATTTGTCTTATGAGGATAGGATGCTGAAGAGGGGTTCTTCCTCAGGGGCTTTAGCAATAAGACAAGGGGTAGTGGGTTCAAGCCAAAACAAGGGAAGTTCAGGTTAGATGTAAGTTCTTTACTGTGAGGGTGGTGAGGCACTGGAATGGGTTGCCCAGCGAAGTTGTGAATGCCCCATCCCTGGCAGAGTTCAAGGGCGGGTTGGACAGAGCCTTGGATGGCGTTCATGGTGGGGTTGGACATAACCTTGGATGGCATGGTTTAGTGGGAGGTGTCCCTGCCCATGGCAGGGGGGATTGGAAGTAGATGATCTTAAGGTCCTTTCCAACCCAAACCATTCTATGATTCTATGATTTTTCCTGTCTTCTGTAAACTACTTTGTATAAAAGAATGTGTTTTAAACCAAACATAACTATTTTTTTGGTTGCCACCGTGTTTATGAGCTCAGTTTAAGATCAGATTTTCAGTCTTGTCTTACTTTTGACTTTAAATCCATGTATTTAAATACTATATCTGCAACTGTTGTCAGTAAAATGACCAGCTTTGTGGTGTAATGCAGTATTATTCTCTATCCCATGATACTGTCAGTTTTCATTTAAACTCAACTTTTTCAAAACTTATTTCTAAATGAACTTAATCAGATTAACTTCATTTAGTCACATCTGCTCATGATTTTTTCCCCTTTTACTAGCCATACGAATCATGAAATTAAGCTAATTATGTACCATTATCAGCTGCAAAGAACTAGTTTCACAGTTTTATACCTTTTAATTCCCTGCAGGAGATTAAGGCTTGTGTTTTGTTAATATGTAAAGTGCAGTAACTTAAATGGATTTCCCTGCAGTTATTGCCAAAGGATTAACTAGTTTATTATCGTTCTTCTCTATTGTAAATTGGTTTTAAAACATTACATTTGATGTGGTTTCATTGATGGCAATGCTTGTCATGCTATCGAGAAACATTTTCTAAATAGAAACTGCTATATATGAGTAATTGTTATACAGCTATAAAGCAAAAGAAATAATAGTGCTGTCAGAGTGTTATTGATGGTGACATCTGATTTTTGTCTTCTCTGCTTCTCCCTCCTTTTGGGGGGTTGGGGGGAACACTGCCCTCACACAGGTGATGATGAGCAGAGTGATTGGTTTCATGAAAATGAATCTGGTGGAGCATGTGGAATTACTGGAGTCATTCCATGGTGGGAACAAGAAGACTCTACAGAACTTGAAAGAGAATTGCCTGATCCGGTCTTCGAAAGTATCTTAACTGGGACTTTTCCTCTCATGTCCCATTCAGGGAGGAGAGGTAAGTAGCAATCAAGCAAATGCTAACTGTAGAGTCATTTGAGTACAGTACAAAGGTACCTATACATATAAAATATGAAAAATGTCAGCAAAATCTTGGAGTTACTGTTTGTTCCCCTGAACAATTTCATTTGTAAATATCATTAGACAGAAAGAGTTGTTAAAAGTCAGTCGTTAGAAAAGTAAAATTTTAAAACTTGCCTCATTTTTATAGCCTCCTCTTATTTGTATCGATGTTTCCATTGAGAACAGCTTTATTTAAAGTGAATCTTTGTATCCTGTTTTGTTCCTGGCTCCTGTGATAATGTTTAGAGTTCTGTAGAAGTTCATTAATTCAAAAGCTGGGAAGAGCAGTGTGACCATCTGCTTTGCTTTATGGTCAGGCCATGTTGTTTGTAGAGAAGGTGGAAGGGTTCCTTTAGAGCAAGGATTGAGATTGTAATTTAGAAAATATCTTGTTTGGTTTTTTTTTCTTTAAAATATTTTATACAGCTGTGGATCCAGTGTATCCAATGGTAAGTTGCACCAGGGTTAGATAGCGTTTACAGCTGGGAACCCACTCTTATGTAAAGACTGAAGCTGGCAGACCTCAGCTTGCTGCCAAAGAGTTTTGTTGTACCTTCCCTCTGCCACAAGGGTCTCTTTTCACATTCAAATAAAGATCTTTCATGTGAGCAGTGGTCAAATCAGTTTTAAACTGCTCGCCACAGTGTAGTGAATTCTTTTGTGAAGCTTATTTATAAAATGCTTAAAATTGTTTCTGAGGACTTGGTCTCTGTGAATTCACCAGTTTTAACATTTTTTAGTTCTAATAAAGTTGTAAGTGATGCAAAAAAACCTTTCCTACTGGTCAGTGTGCTCTGCTTATGCAGCCAACTGCACATAGAACCAGGATGGCAGTAAGAATATCTACAGAAATACTAATTTTTGTAACAACTTAGCCTTTTTCTCACCTTCCCCATTGTGCTTTGTTGCCACCAGTATGTTTCACTGTACTAAGATGTTTTTATTTAACTGGTCAGATTAATAGACTGGTATGTAACGGTGAATGTTATTGGTTTTGTGGTATAGACAATGTTCTTGAATCAGTTTATACTTCTTTTTTGTAGGCTTCCAGAGTAGATTTAGTCATCTTCATGGAATGCCAGCAAGAAACATAAAAAAGGCTTCAGGAAACCAGAATGCATTGGTAGGTGCTTTTATTACTGTTGGCTAATGTACACAGTTCTTAGAGGTGTTCGGGTTTGCTTTTTGTTTTAAAAAAGCATATTTCTCCCATCCTTATTTCCTAATGTTGTAGATAGGTAATGAAATGGTAAGACCACAGTGCCACTGCTGCTGATTATTGTGTCTTTTGTAATGGAATACTTGTGCGTACTTGAATGGCAGAAAGAGTTGGATATTGTCTCAGTATTTATTTTGAACTGAATGAAGGGAAAGCTCTGGGGGAGCATTATTAAAAGTTTTCAGTGTGGATCTTATGTCTATATGAAAACATGTTTAAAATAAATCAAACCAAAGTTAAATGTTAAGTTTTTCTCACACTGAAAGCATTTTAGGATGGATTTACTTTGATTCCTTTTTCTCTCAAAGGTCTGCTTTGAAAAATCTGGCCTTACACTCCTGTCTGGGTGACTTCTGTGTGGTCAGGGAAAGGGTCTCTACAGCCTAATAATGGGATTTTCCCATAGCTGTCTTCTGCAGTAAGATTATAATGAATTTGTAAGAATTTGTTCTTCAGAGGAGACTTCTCAAAGCATTAAAATATAGTCATTGTAGTGCAGCCTATTCCTTTCTTATTGGGATAGTGTTTGGAACAGAAGGAAGTAGAATGTGAGAAACTCTATATCAGTGTATAATAAACCTGCTTCAACTTGATAAATACTGCAACATCAATGTTCTTTGTATTTGAGAAAATTAAATGTTTTCCAATTTTAATTTGCCTTAAAGTAAGGCACTTCTGAGAAATGTAAGAGAAATATGTGGGGAGAATAGAAATGAACTGTTGGAAATGCAACTTGTTTTGAAAAGGGAAGGGTTTTATAATTGAAGTCCCTATCCAATAGTTGCCATTCAGAGCTGAATAAGATGCTTTGAAACCTTGGCCTGTGATCTTTGCTGTTAGTGGTCATGAATTAGATGAATGCTATCTATTTCTTGGTTTCCTATCTACCTGTTTTTATTTTTGGTTCAGTGCTTGCTTGAGCATATCTGGGATTTGTAGCCCATTTTCTAGGCTTATTGCAATTTCACTCTGGTATTTTATAGGAGCTACTATAACTGATAGGTTAGCTTCATGGTATTGATGATACATAGCTTAACTACTCTAAAAACTGCCCTTCTAAATTGTAAAAGGGTGATTAAATTTCAATTGATGAAGGTACACTGTGAATGCATTTATACAATAAAAAATCCCAATGCTTATTTTCTGCTGCTCTTTCTGGATTGTCCTTAGAAGCCTGTTTTGTCTTCTAGTCAAGATCTCTCATACTAAGATGAGTAAAGATGGCATCGAAGTTCCCTTTGTAACAAAAGTGCAAGCCAATCTACCAAAGACTGCTAATTCAGTTACCTGGAGTTACTCAATATATCATTTACATAGTGTAGTGAAACAAGGTTGTCCTGCAAACATAGCTTCTAAGCCACTGTGTTTAGGCAGAAGTGTATATATAGAATGGCTGTGCAGCTGGCTCTTCACGTGCAGTTTTCTGACCTTCTTAATGACTATTTATGTTTGTGGGCACATTTGCTGCATCCATCATTGCAAACATAGCTATATAGGCCGGAGTTCATGTGCTTCCTTTTGTTAATGGTTGCTTCTTAAATAAAATCTTTTAGATTCTTTAATCCAATGACAAAAAAAAAGTCATTTTATACCTGTGACATCTGATAACACAGAACAAGAAGTAATTACTGCTATTAGATTGTAACAGTGAAGAAAAGCAAGGTTGCTTTTAGAAAGATTAATATCCTGAGGAAAGAACACTGCAGACTCAACTCGTTGAACAGAGTTGTGCTGTGGCTTAATTCTTTTTTAGCAGTGAGGAGTCTGATGTCTGTATCACTGCTTTTACACAGACTTGAAAGGGAGACAAAGTAGAAAATGGAGTTTCCTACTGAGATACCCTACCTAAAAGACACACATTATATCCTGCATTTGGTCTAAGGATGTGTACTTTGTATCTAGGAAATGTGAGCATATAGTTACCTCTTTGCATACAGGCAATGTGTGTTTAAACTCTTTTGGGGAGTTTAATTGAAGGTTTACAACTACAGCAGCTAGTGGAGCCTTAAAGCGATTACTGCTTTAGGGAAAGCGAAATGAATAGCTAGGATAGATAATACCTTGATATATTGTCATCCTCTGTCAAAAAATGTTTAATGTCAAACTGTTTGGTTGATTTCTTATGAGAGAAACATCAAGCCAAGAGTGTGATTATTACTTGTTATATACTAAGGGAACTGCCAGGTTACATTGTTTTCACACCAGAAGGAGTGGGAGCTGAGAATAGGAGGAAGGATGCTGCTCTTTATAGACCAGTTAGTGAACTTATTTGAAGTATCCACAGCTGGCACTCAGATTCTGTCCAGATGCTTTTCCTGAATTTCGTTGATGAGTTGCTTAATTTGAAGGAACTCATGGGTCTTTCTGTCATCAGGCGTACTACCTTTGAGTCAAAACGTTCTTTTAATGATCATACACTGGACAAGCAAGAGAGAAGTAAAAGCCTGGCATGCAGATGCTACGAAAATCTAATGTGCAGAGTGTTGTCATATAGCAGATGACAACTGAAAATGAAATGTGAAAAAATTCATTACAACTGGTTTATACCCTTTGGATTATCCAGTTTACTAAAGATAGGCATGTTTCTTATGGAATCGGTCATTAAAGGGTTTGTCAGGTGTGTATTTTGGCATAGAATTACAATGCTGGCTTTTCATGTCTTGATTTCTGTGTTTTGTGGCAGAATCATTTGGAGCAGAACTTTATTTAAAAAGAAATAGAAACACGTATTTTCTAATATACTCTGCTTTTGATCCCACCTGTGTCAAGTTGCTAGTGGCAATCAAAAGCATGATGCATGTACTTTAATGCCATTACAGTAAGTACCAGTGTATGCTTTTAATAAGGTATATTGCATGAAATCTTACTGTGCCTGGTTGAATTCTACATTTACGTAAGACCTGATCAACTATTCCTAACCCCTGAATCCTTTTGTTAGGTAAAAATTCTACGTTTTAAAGGTAGTATTCTGTGAATGAAATGCAGATTTCTTAGAAGGAGTGTTTTTTTCTGTATGTGTGTATAGACTTGCATGTCATCTAGTACTATATCTGCCCTTTCCAACAACTTGCATGTGAAACTTTGGTATTTAGAAGAATAAAATCGGAAATCTAACATTTTAGGTGCACTGGAGATGTGAAAGTTCATTTCTGTGGTGTAGAACACTAGATAAACTCTACCTTCAGTGATGAAGGCTACTGTACTTTTTTCGGATGGATTCCTGGGAGCATCGCAACAGTCCTAATGAAAGAAAATAAGAGCTCATAATTCTAGTTAGTGAAAACAGAATGTAACTACTTCTCATTTCTTTCAAACTGTTTTGGCCAACTTAGTACTTGACTGAAAAGTTCCACTTTTGTTCACCACAACTCAAATAAGTGAAAGAGCTAAAAATGAGTCCTGCTGTCTTAGCTGTTCCTTGTGTGGTTCTGGATACAGTTCCTTCCCTGAAACAAGGGGAGACACCGTAGGGTTTTGTTTCAGGACTCTTGCATGTCATCTTCCTGCCTGGATTCCCTGTCTAGGCTGGAAACTGGGAAGTGATTTCACTGAGAAGTGCAAAAAACATGAGCAATAAAAAGGATGCTTTCTTTTGTCTCTGCCAAGTTTTCCATCCATCACCTTTATGTCATGGGTTTTGATTTCATGGTATTAAAGACAGCGTATTTTAAGCCTTGCACTCCTGGGATTGATTTGTTTCTTTTTGCACAGCTGTACTACTGAGCTTGACTATACATAGTTATAATTATTCAAAAAGTAAATAATGAAAGCTACATTTGTGAGACCTGTTATCTGAAGGTATCTGTGTATTTCTGTCAAATCCTACGACTCTTTCTGCAAAGTTCAAAGATAAAAGAGCTTTTCTCAAAAATAAAACATGTTGTTGGATAATTACTGTATCAATGAGAGGAGAAAAGATGTATTGAGCATTTCTGCTTTTTGTTTACTGCTTTCAAAATGTAAAATCAAACCTTTCTGCGTCTAAATTCTTTCTAACTGAAGAAGTGGGTGTGTCCAGGATTTCTTTTTTTCTTGTCAAAATATTTTGGAAATGGAGTGAAAAGGTATTAGGTGGTAACCCTTGTTACAGGCAGTGTTCCTTAGAGTAAGTAAGAGTAAGACAGTATTGGTCAGACCCCTTCTTATGGATGTTCTGCAACTTTTGGAAGAACACCATTTCTCAAGTTAAAGTTGATTTGGTGTTTTGGAGAATTCTTTTACACTGAATATGTGGCATACAGTCAGATAAAACAGAGTTCTGTTTGTGAGGTTGTCCTGGGTTCAGCAGTAGCAGTCATTTTTCTCCTTCTTGGTAGCTGGTGTAGCACTGTGTTTTTGATTTTGGGCCTGGGAACAGTGCTGATAACACCAGTGTTTTCAGTTACTGCTTGGTGATGTTTAGGCTGGCCAAGGACTTTGTGAGTCTCATGCTCTGCTAGGGAGGAGGGGAAGCCGAGGGGAAGCAGAGACAGAACACCTGACCCAGACTAACCAAAGAGGTTATTCTGTACCACAGCACATCATGTCCATGATGTAGAAACGGAGGACAGAGACCTGGAAGGGTGGTGGGGGTGCACGGTGGGGGGTGCACTGCTTGGTCGAGCTGGATGGTGAGCTATTATATTCTTTCCTTGTATTTGCCTTGTCATTATTGCTATTGGTGGTAGCAGCAGTGGTTTGTGTTATACCTTAGTTACTAAACTGTTCTTATCTCAACCTATGGGAGTTGCATTCTTTCGATTCTCTTTCCCATCCCTCCAGGAGCGGAGGGAAGAAAGAGTGGGGAGTGAGTGAGAGAGCGACTGTGTGAGTTCTACAGACTTAAACCACGACAGAGGTGCATGAAATCTCTGGGGGTTTAATTAGTTTCTACAGCTAATAACTATTCTTGTTTGAAGCATACTTTACATCAAAGTCTGTGGAAATGTGAGTGGTATTAGATGATGTCTGATAAGAAAACTAAACTCTTGTTGGATTCCAAACCTTCATTCATTCAAGGTCAGGAATATTAGGCCTGTGTCTGAGGAGGGTGTTTTGAAACCTTGCACTGCTGATGCCACAAATTAATTTCTGTTTAAGTGGGTAGGAGAGTAGGAGCTTGTGGTTTTTGTGATGGGGGATTATTAAGATTTCCTTTCATCACAAATATTTTCACCTATTGAAAGCATTTCTTGGTGTGTTTTTCCCTTTATTTTTTGAAACTTTTCCTCATTTGTAAGCCTTAAATTTCTATCTGCTTATGCAGAGTGTAGTGATAAAGTCATGCTTTTTTAATCCTCGTGTTATTTAACTCAGTACCTTAGTTTTATAACATAGAGGGGAAAACTTCCTTGAGGAATTGGTAGTTTCCTGCAGTCACGTGCTTCCTGTAGATACAGTTTTTCAGGCAGGAAAAATCAGGTTGTTGGCGGAGGAGAAGCTGCTGGGGTGGCAGGTTAGGCTCCACCTTTGGTTCTTGCTGTGTTTAGTCATTGGCAGAAATGCTACAGTTCTTAAGGGCTGAGTCAGAATGTACTCTTCTGGGCTTGAGATCCTGGTCATGTTGAAATAGCTTTATTTTATGAGAAAACAAAAGGGAGGGAAAGAAGCTTCTGTCAGATGTCAGAACCCCATTATAAACAATGGAGGTTTCAAAAATGGGATGTAAATATTGGGGATGATGATGAGTAATCTGTGATATTCTGAACTTCACGTGTCTAATATTTTGGGGGGAAGTGCTTACTGTTCTTACTCCTGCTGTGTATTTTGCGTAGGAAGAGTTTTGGGTTTTTCCCACAAATTACTTTTCAAGTGCGTTTTTGCTAAAGCTTTCACTTATACTGATGCAAGCTGAATAGAATTTGTTCCACCTGCTGTGGTAGGCACCTGATAGAAAAGTAAAAGCTTCTTAGGAACTTGAGTAATAACTTAGCATGCTTGGTCTTCAAAAGAATCATAATTACACCCATACCATGTTTCACAGTAAGTCAGTATTTGTCAAAGGGGTTTCTATTACTGGTTGTGCCAATGGCAGTACCCATACATAAGGCAGTTAAACACTGTCATTGTTCAAAGCAGAGCACTAGAATTAGTAGATTGGTTTTGTCAGTATAGAATCATAGAACAGCTAGGGTTGGAAAGGACCTTAAGATCATCTAGTTCCAACCCCTCTGCCATGGGCAGATACACCTCCCACTAAACCATACCACCCAAGGCTCTGTCCCACATAGCCTTGAACACTGCCAGGGATGCAGCATTCACAACTTCCCTGGGCAACCCATTCCAGTGCCTCACCACCCTCACAGTAAAGAACTTCCTCCTTATATCCAATCTAAACTTCCCCTGTTTAAGGATGAACCCATTACCCCTTGTCCTCTCACCGCAGTCCCTAATGAAGAGTCCCTCCCCAGCATCCCTATAGGCCCCCTTCAGGTATTGGAAGGCTGCTGTGAGGTCTCCACTCAGCCTTCTCTTCTGCAGGCTGAACAGCCCCAACTTTCTCATCCTGTCTTCATATGGGAGGTGCTCCAGTCCCCTGATCATTCTCGTGGCCCTCCTCTGGACTTGTCCAACAATTCCACGTCCTTTTTATGTTGAGGACACCAGAATTGCACACAATAGTCCAAGTGAGGTCTCATGAGAGCAGAGTAGAGGGGCAGGATCACCTCCTTCAACCTGCTGGTTACGCTCTAGACAATTTCTATTTATTTAAGAAAACAGGATTCTTCATATACTGACGATTTTTTGTGCCACAGCACAGTGTCCAAAATAGCATACATTTTGTGCATTCTAACAAGTTGTCATTGTTGCAAAGTATTTTGGGTTCTAGCTGTCCTTTGTGAGATCTGAATGGTTTAATAAAGTCTGCCTTGCAATCTGTGTTTGCTTTAACTGACAATGATTTGTGTGTCGCTTGTAATTGTCTAATGAAGATCTACGATCATTTTAGTATCATTGAACTTTTAAATAGGCCCAAATAATACCGCAGCATTTCTGATTTGAACCTGCAATCCGTTAGCCAAAAAGGACTTACCAGTAACTTAAATACCAAATATTTAGATTTCAGCAAATCTAAGGTTGGTCAGTTTTGTTAATAGCTGTTACCTAAATGTAAAACACCTCTGCTGTAATTAAAATAGCTAGAGAAATCCTTAGCTGGTTTGTAATAGTTGTAAAGGCACTAACTAGAGAATCATATGTTTGATTTATTCTTCTGTATCACCTACCTTGTAAGTTAGAGTGTGTAGTCTTGAATTCTGTCCTAGTTTCATTCCTACTAACTGTATGCTGATCAAAGAAAACAATATTTTCAATGCATCAGGCACTTAATAGCTTATAGAGGTAACAGTTGTACTTTAGCAATGCAATGAAGATACCTAGTAGGTGGAATCAACAGAAACAGCTGCTCTGTGCCAGAGTTCACAATGGTTTTTCTTGGTTTATTTTGCTTGCTGAGAAGGATCAAAGCATGTATGTTTAAAATATCAGTGATTAATTTCTGTCTGGCTGAAGTGAATATAGAGACTTAGTCTCTTTTCTTGGACTTTCCCTTCAAGTATAATGTCAAAACCAGCATCCTATTTCAGCAGAATAGATGCCCTCCAGCACTAGTCTTGGAAATCCCAAATGTGCTGCTTATTTTTAAAATGCATCTTGTGCATTATTGATGGTGGCAGACGCTGTGAACTCTTAGTCTGAGCAGTATTCCTTGTAATTCACCTTAACCCAGCCACTCAAGTGATAGTCATCTAAAATTTCACTTATCTTTACTTTTAAATTAGGCTGAATCACAGAATATGCATTTTATTCTTCAGTTTCTTTCTGTCTTGAAAACACATTTAATAAAGTTTTACAGCACTTCTCACAGATAATAATGATTTTAAAAACCTCTGACTTCAAAATAAGAGGCAGTGTAATTATGCCTCTTGTTTTCTGCTGCTTGGTGTCTGGCTGCATTAAATATTTCTTCTGCAGACATTTGGAATTTGCTTGGTTTAACTTCCTAGGTCCGTATTGGGTTTTTTTATGTTTTATGCTTTAGAGCAATACTAATGGAAAGAATTTGTCTTTAAGTGCAATGGGTTTAATATCTCTTCTGCAAAAATTTCACTTGATTGTGTTTCTTCCTTAATGCTTCACTAGCAGCATTTTGAAGAATTAATGGTAAAACAGCAGCATCTTGTATCCGTAGTCAAGTTAGGAGTTGTATTTCCTTGTATTGACTTTGAGGGGGAATTGATCACTTGATGCTTAGAATAGACAGGAAATCATATGTGTAATAGGCAAGAAACACACGCACAGATATTGTGCCTTAGCTGATGAGCAGCATCTCATTTATGCTGTAGTAACATTATAAATGTCAAGTAAATCATGACAGTGATTTCAGCTAACACATTGTTTAGCATTTTTGAACTGAAAGCAAGCACAAGATCAGATACAACTCCTCTTAAAAGTTTCTTATTTATTTCTTATCCTGTTAAAAGTTGCTAATTCAAACCGTAACAACTCATTCACATGAGTAGATTTTCCACTCCATAGGCAACTGTCTTTTTGCCTAGCATAGGGGGCATAGAAGAGTGAGGGCTACTGATAGACGCAACTTGAAAACAGTCCCTCTGGGGTTTTTTCAGTTGCTTTTCATATGGTGACCATCTATAGGGAAAACAGTGCCACTTTAGATATATAGTAGAAGTACTCTGGCTATCTAAATATTTAGTTTAAGTGTAAGTAACCATCTAGGTTTGTTCTGAGATATGCAATTTATATTTGGATGCATTCATTTCTGCTTGCTAGCTTTGTTCTAGCTTTACTTTATGTAATATATACTGTAAAAAATTCTTGTCTGAAAAGGGATCCGTATCATTTAGCAGCTTATCTTTCAAATCATTGCTATAAGCAAAGACATGTGATTAAAATGTTTTAATCTCTTTTGATTTATAACAAAAACAAAATACAAACTACAACTTAAAATGTTGGGGTTTTAAATATATGGAGTTTGAGTTCATATGGTTTGTACCCAGAGTAAGGGGCAGCTGTAAAAACAGAGTATTAAACAGGATCTTTAGTCTTCTCTCCAGGAATTTGTCATGGAGATGCATATATCAGCTAACTTCAAAATACAGCTCACAAAATAAAGTAGCAAACACACAGGATGTATTGTGTTGAAATTGAACTGCCTAAGAAAATCATTCTGATGCTTTTGTAGTGCGAAATACGGGAATGAAGAGGTATTTCTCTGCCATTCTGTTTGTTCCTGTGACTTTGATTAGTCAAATGTAAAGACAGCCTTCTACAACCTGTTGAAAATAACCATAGAGAAATGGAGTAGACCATGGTGCAGCTGTAGCCTAACTTTCCTGTGACTTAGCTGGAAAATGAGTTGTTTGCTACCGTTTTGTTTCTTGAAATAAGAAAATCAAGTGTGCATATTGAGACCTGTGCTGGGTTCAGCAGTAGCAGTCATTTTTCTCCTTCTTAGCAGCTGGTGCAGAGCTGTGTTTTTAACTTTGGGCCTGGGAACAACGCTGGTAACACTGATGTTTTTAGTTGTTGCTAAGTGGTGTAAACTCCCTGGTTTACAAAGAACTGTCGTGGTTTAAGACCAGCTGGCAACCCAAAACCATGCAGCCACTCGCTCACTCCCCCCCTTCCTCCCCCCAGCTCCTGGAGGGATGGGGAGGAGAATCGAAAGAATGTAACTCTCAGGGGTTGAGATAAGAACAGTCCAGTAACTAAGGTATAACACAAACCACTGCTGCTACCACCAATAATAATAATGGTAAGGGAAACAACAAGGGAAGAGAATACAATCACTCACCACCCGCAGACCGATACCCAGCCCGACTGAGCAGTGATCTAACCCTTCTGGGTGGCTGCCCCCAGTTTATATACTGGGCATGACGTGCTGTGGCATGGAATACCTCTTTGGTCAGTTTGGGTCAGGTGTCCTGTCTCTGCTTCCTCCCGGCTTCCCCTCCTCCCTGGCAGAGCATGAGACTCAGAAAGTCCTTGGTCAGAGTAAGTATTACTTAGTAATAACTGAAAACACTGGTGTTATCAGCGCTGTTCCCAGGCCCAAAGTCAAAAACACAGCACTGCACCAGCTACTGAGAAGGAGAAAAATGGCTGCTACTGCTGAACCCAGGACAAGAGCCTAGTTTTGAGGAGAGAAAGAAGTACTCACAACTCGTCAGAGGCTGCCTCTTCTGATAGTTATCACGTGGAATTTACAGCAAAGAAACAAATAACAGAATGCAGAAGAGACCTTTTTCCTTACAGAACTATAGGCTTTGTTCAGTGTGTTTCTGAGAGATCTTCAAGCTGAATGAGTTGGAGAAGTGAATAGTTTCTTAAACATGTCTATCCAGTAGCAGAGACTGTAATGCTAACGTTAATAATAGACTCGTAGAATGGCTTGGGTTGGAAAGGACCTTAAGATTATCCAGTGCCAGCCCCCTCCCACAGGCAGGGACACCTCACCCTAGACCATGTCACCCAGGGCTCTGTCCATCCTGGCCTTGAACACTGCCAGGGGTGGAGCATTTACCACTTCTCTGAGCAACCCATTCCAGTGTCTCAGCACCCTCACAGTAAAGAACTTCTTCCTTATATCTAACCTGAACTTCCCCTGTGTAAGTTTTAACCTATCACCCCTTGTCCTATTGCTACAGTCCCTGATAAAGAGTCCCTCTTCAGCATAATAATAATATATTTCATATATATATATAATAATATTATATGTATTATTATTAGGTGATAAGCATACCTGCAGTGGAAAGGCTATTTCCTGAAGCTAATCAGTAAGTTAATAATGCTGTGAGTTGTGAGACAAGTCACAGAAAACTCAAAGCTCCTCTGTTTAGTGGTCTCTTAATGTCGTGGAAAGCCATATATATAATGTTTGTTTGATCTTTTCAAAATTACAATTACCTTTGCTTTGTGTGTATTGGAATAAAGAGGACAATAGGTTTTTTTAACATCAGTGGTTCAAGAGACTGTTGATCCTTGCCTTTTAATCTTTGTCCCTTCAGTTAGGCCACAGCACCTGCTTTTTTAGTTTCTATTCCAAATGAAGCACAAACCACTAGAACTGATCATGTGAACCCTTTCAGTGTAACACTTGTGATAACTGCTCAGAATCTGTTCCATTCAGCCCCTTGTAGCTTGATTCAGCAAACTCTTCCTTGCTTCTGATGAGGTGATTTTGCTGTGGTTTGTTTTTCCTTTTCTCACTGTGAACTTTGGGTAGTCCCTCATTTGACAAGGGATTTTTTGAAACCTCCATTCATATGTATGAGAATAACTTTCTTGTTTCCCAGTCTTGACTTAGCACTCCATCAGATTATGGTTTTAAAGGTCAAAGAAGAAATTTATCCTCAATTCAGAGGACTGAAAGTTATCTATTTAGGCAGTCAGTTTCCCACTGCTAGCTGACGGTCAAACTGTCCTGCTATACATATGTATTTTCATTAAACACTTGTGAAATTCACTTTAAAAAGCATTGCATAAAATATGCACCATTTCCCCTTTCTCCCTGGCCTCTTCCATTAGTTCTAAAAGACTTATTTTAGAAAGACCTAAAAAGATACAGTAGGTTTACAGGATTGCATTTTTATTCTTTGTAGAACATAGTCAAACTGGAGGAAAAGAAATGGTTTTTTTCCTGATTTATGTCATGTTGTTAGGCTTTAAAAAGGAAAACATGCTTATGGTGATTAGCATTTCGCTTTTTTTTTGGTGTTTTTAAGCACCATCTAATCGTTGGCATAAGTCTATGGCAACTTCTAAGTACCTAGAGTAATTTTAAGAACATTACCTGTTGGAAGATACCATAAGGCACATTTCAGATGCAGTAAAATATAGCACTTTAAATGAAAGATAGGAAATGACTGCATAAAACCCAGGGTTGTTTTTTTGTGTGTGTAAATAACAGCTAGCATTTCAGTGATAAGTTGGGCATGTTCACAGCCCATCACAGCACACTGGTGCTGTTCAGTATCTTTGCTGGTGACATGGACAGTGGGCTTGATGCACCCTCAGCGAGTTTGCTGACTTCACCAAGCTGTGTGATGTGGTAGACACACTGGAGGGAAGGGATGCCATACAGAGGAACCTGGACAGGCTTGAGTGGTGGCCAGTGCCAACCTTATGAAGTTTGGTAGGACCAAGTACAAGGTTTTACACCTGGGTCGGGCAATCACAGGCAGAAATACAGGCTAGGTGGAGAATGGATGAGAGGAGACCTGAGGAGAAGGACTTGGGGCTATTGATTAATGAGAAGCTCAACATGAGCCAGCTTCAGTGTGTGCTTGCAGCTGAGAAAACCAGCTGTATGCTAGGCTGCATCAAAAAGAGTGTGAGCAGCAGGTCAAGGGGGGTGATTCACCCCCTGTGCTCTGTTCTCCTGAGACACTGCCCAGTTCTGCGTGCAGTTTAGGGGCAACAAAACAGGAGGGACCTGCTTGAGTGAGTCCAGAGGGAAGACATGGAGATGATCAGGAGGCTGGAGCACCTCTGCTACGAAGGCAGGCTGAGTTGGTCTTGTTCAGCCTGGAGAAGAGAAGGCTCTGAGGAGACCTTATAACAGCCTTTCAATACGTAAAGGGGTCCTATAAGAAATCTGGAGAGGGTTTTTTTACAAGGGTGTGTAGTGACAGGACAAGGAGAAATGGTTTTAAAATGAACAAGGGGAGAGTTACATTGGACATTAGGAAGCAATTCTTCTCTGTGAGGGTGGTGAGGCACTGGCACAGGGTGCCCAGAGAAGCTGTGTCTGCCCCATCCCTGGCAGTGTTTAAGGCCAGGTTGGATGAGGCTTGGAGCAACCTGGTCTAGTGGAAGGTGTCTCCCCCATGAAGAGGGGGTTGGAACTGGATAAGTTTTAAGGTCCCTTCCAACCCAAACTGTTCTATGATAAATGCTGAAAAATATATGGCTAGCTGTTGTTCAGGAGAACAGGAACTTGTCTCAGGTTATTGGAAATAAACTATGTTATTGTCACATATGCATAAATTTTTAAAACTCTGAAGGATTTATTCAAGTTTTCTTTGTACACAGCTGTTCTCTTTATAAAATGAATTCCCCTCTATCAGTGATGTATGTGCATATTTTGCTTAGGGTTTAATGTGTTTTTTTTTTTTTGTTTCAGGAAAACAACATCATTTACATAGGATGTTTTACTGAATTCTTACATTAAATATTGCTAGAATGTGGAAAATGTTTTAAAAATATTTGGGGGCTGATGGATTAATACTCTTCAAAGGGAAACAAAACACTAAATATTTCTAATCCTGCATTATTTACCGCATGGGTGGTTAAATGCTACTTTAAGCCCCATAAAATTAAAAGGGAGAAATCTGCCAACTGTAGCAGGAATTGGATTTAGGAAGAGTGGTACAGAGCCAAAATATTACAACAGAATTAAATGTCAAAAATCTTCTTTAATAGTAGATATATAGTTCACAGTGCCTGGTTATGATTAATACATTTAATCTAGATCACTGAAAGTTGCTCTCTCCTTTTCCATAAAATACAATAGGACACAAATCAGTTTTACTGTAGGTGGATAACAATTGGAAAATAATGCATCTTCCCGCCCAATAAATTGTCAGTTATACCTTTTAGCTAAAATCAATTCATCTTTCCAAAATTTATTACAATTTCTACTAATAAATCTTTTCAAATGTTTATTCATTTGCTTTTTGATACATTTGTGCCACTTTTGCTATGGTCTAATGTTTTCTCTTTTGATTCATTGTAAATTAGAAAATCTATTTTCAGTCAATTTTTTAGTTAAGAAGTTAAAATCTATAACCCAGCCATTTTTTTCATAGTCTCCTTTGCACATTTTAATACCCTTGAACTTAGATACAATCCAGTATATTCTGATCAGAAGGTGATTAAAAGACTTTTCACTGCAACTTCTTGACTGAGGGCCAGATTCATAAAACAAGTACTTCAGAGATTTTTAGCTAGTTTTCTCCTACACATCTCCCTGATTCAAAGAGGAAGATTTAAACAGTTATAGCAAATGAACATATACAAAGGTTTTGTCCAAAGATTTTTCGTACAGACAATCAGAATTGCCCTTTTGGATTAGAATCCAGCTGTGACCATACAGGGTATGATAGAAACCTCCTTTTATTGCTTCTTTATAGCAGCAAGATAGGGATAGTGCCTGAGATCACTAAAGCATACAGTATGTTTCCCATTATTTGTTGTGGCTGTGGTTATTCAGTGCTGGCCTCTTGAAGTGTGGTCATCTGCCACTTCCCGTATTTGGAAGTAGCACTTTTATAAGAAGAAAATATTTTAAGAGAAATTTTGATTGATCTTTTGATCTGCTTTGGGAAATTGTGTTCACTGTTCAGCAGTTTCCTGCTCTGTATATAATGTGTCAGAGAGGGATAGTTTCCCAATAAGCATAATTTCTGTTCTGATCAAGTTAAACAATGTGATCTTTTAGTCAGTTTTCTGACAAGAATTCTGTGTGAGCAGCTTAATCTCATATGTAACCATTGCAGCTTTCTTAACGCACAGATCTGGTTTGTTTGTAATATAAATGTCAATGTCAATGAAATAGGACTAGAAAATTCTTTAAATAGAACGCTGCAGAAAATTACATTCATAATTTGAACTTGATCTACAGTATCACTTATTGGCAAATTTGTGTAGCTGAAAGCATCTTGGGTTTTAAAGTGATTGATTTCAGAGTTAAAAGAATCATTTGTGTGGATGGATTGGAATTCATTAATTTTACTAATTACACAGTGAAGAAAACAGATGTTTTCTTAGGCAAAGATCAGGCTTTAATTACAGGTCTAACCTGCTCATCTAAAAATAGTTGTCAATATGTTCATGTCTCTCAAAGTTAAGTTCTTATTTTTATATGGAAGTATAATTATGTTACACATTTGTTAAGCCTGACTTTAATTGCATACAAACACAAATCTAATACTCAGGGTACTGAAGGGGTACATGTGTTGTAATGCATGGATTTAGAAAATTCTCAAGAGTAAGTTGGGTGTAAAGATTTGCTCTTCAAAATGTCAAAGTCAGTACTACCCAGTACTACTCTTATTTCCAAATGTAATAGTGTCTGTTACAAAAATAGACAAAAACACTTGAATAAAACAGAGTTTCCGTCAACTATGTAAATCTGTGTGGAGTTCTCTTGGGACTCTTATTCTAAGGTGTGTACTCTGTAGTACTACAACCAATGTGAGGAAGGCAGAGTAAGCTACCATAGAATTAGAGGAAGAACCTAAGAGAGGTACTGTATATCTTCATTTTGGCCTTTAGCAAATTGTTACAAATATGCTGTCTTAATTGCTTTAAATATGTATTTGTCTCTGCCTTTGGGTAGTGGAGATCGTGTACATAGTACTAGTAACTGGCAAGATCCAGGAAGACATTACCTTTGCAAGCAGCATTTGCAACCAGCAGCCTTGGGATGCATGATCTGTAGGAAAAGTAACTCGATTTTTGCCATGTTCTTCTGTGCTTGGAAGAAGCACATCTGAGGAAAGAAGTTAGCAAAGCATCAGTAAGTATAGTGCTACAATGAGTATTTAATGAACTAAATTGGTGCAGGCTGTAAGTTAACTCAGATATGTAGCAGTCGTATTGGAAAAGCTTGGTCATTTTAGCTTTGTGTAAAATCTTTCTAACTTCAAAATATATTTTCTAAATACTATCCTTTCTCAGACTTTACTGTTTGCAAAGTTCCTTTCTATATTTCAGAAAGTGTCAATGTGGCATGGAAGGCAATTCCATATCTTTTCCGTGCAAATGACTTTTCATCAAAATCAGAAGACTTGTCCTACAATGAGCACAATTTCTACCAAAAAGAGTTGAGATGTTTGTACAGTAAAGCAACACCAGATGACAAGAGATAAGCAGACTCAATATAACCCGTTAGTAACAAACTCCAGTGGTTGTCCAGATGTTAGTCTTTCTCTTTTAAAAGTTATGGGGTGGGGAATGGTGCTTTCTAAAAGGCTCTCTGCTTGGGTGTTTGCTCAAGGTTTTGGTGAGGGGGATTATTTTGCTGCTTTTTGTGTGGAGGAAGGTTTGTACCTGATTTGCTTATTTCAGGGGAGTTACTACCGTGTGTATTGTAGTGAAAGCAGCTCAGCAATCTGAGTGCAGCAGATGCAAAATCCTCATGAATATGGGAAAGCTTCAATGTGATTACCTGCTTTTAGTCATGGTGATGTACTATATTGGTGGGATCTTGAAGAAATGGGTCCTTAATTATTCAGCGTTCTTTTAACGCTGGATTAATAGATATGAAACTACTGTATTGTGTTAGGTTGCATCTGTTGCACCTGTACTCTGCCAGTTTACCATGTGGTGAGGGTGAGAGTAGAAAATATGTGAATTTCAAAGTGAGCTTTCACTAAAATCCTACCAAAATTATCCAGGATTATTTCAGACTGTTGATGTACTGCTTGTTACTGCTTCTTTGACGGAAAATGGTGACCTTTCAGTTAATGTTGTTGTGGTTTTCTCCTGTTCAAAACTTCTGGGTTTCTTTTGGATATGTTTCTTCTCCACTTCTTTCATGAAGTTAGTAAGGCAGAGAAACTTAATCTCAAAATAATTGAAATGGGAACGCTGCACTGTAAAGAATGTGTTTGAATGAATAGCTCTTGGTACTCACTGTGGATAACTACCTTGATAGGATACCCAATGTTACTGTACCATGCAATTCTCAGTTGTACCTTTGTTGCCATGAAGATCAACTGTAGAGGTATTACTCTTGAAAGGAGATTAATTCTTGCCTCATGTGCAAAGAAGCATTTAGGGAACCAATGGATGTTGAGTCACTTTGCTTTGGAGGCGAAATAATATACTTGAGGTATTGTCTACTATGAGGTTTGTGGCTCTCAAAGTGGTGTTACACAACTATTTCTTACGCCTTCAGAAAAATATAAATGGGCTCTTGTGTCTACCTTGACCTAACGGGAGACAGAAAACTGGCTGGAGATGCAGGTACATGTGGTGTCTGCTTTATTTTTACTGCCTTGCTGGAGGAGCTGAAAGTGGCCAGCCATGCTGTCAGCATATACATAGCCCAGAGGTCTCAAATGGCCTTGACTTGTGCAAAATAGCTTATCCCAGTAGGGTGACAGAGCTGGTTGGCTGGCTGTTATGAGAGCTGATCAAAGCAGACACAAACCCAAGTATAGCATCAGCTATTAGAAACTCTGCTGGCATCAGATTAATTAAATGTAAATACCTAAAGCATTCATTTATTTCTTTATCAAAATTATCAAACTGGTGAAGTGCCCACAGCTGGGGAGAGATGGGACTTTTTGACCTCACTTAACCTTTCTAGTATAAGTAAGAGGATTTGTCTTGGCAGCCCCCCTCTCCAAGGGGAAATCATTGAAACCATTAATGATCTATCTTCTGGCAAAATGCCTGGCACAGATTCTCTCAGAGCACACTTTTTAAAGCTTTGTATGCTTTCGTTAACACGCATCTGGCTGTTTTAAAGAAGCTGCTCGTTCTTTTCTATGTTTTGTACATCATTCTTACAGTTTATATGGCTGTATGCTTTGTGTAAATCCTTTTCTGTTTAGTGTCATCACTGTGGCACCTGTACACTTCAGAACTTAGAATCATAGAATGGTTTGGGTTGAAAGGGACCTTAAGATCATCGAGTTCCAGCCCCCCACCATGGGCAGAGATGCTTTGCACTGGACCATGTCACCCAAGGGTCTGTCCAGCCTGGCCTTGAACACTGCCAGGGGTGGAGCATTCACAACTTCTCTGGGCAACCCATTCCAGTGCCTCACCACCCTTACAGTAAAGAACTTCTTCCTTTTACCTAACCTGACCTTCCTCTACTTCAGTTTGAACCCATTACCCCTTGTCGTATCACTACAGTCCCTCATGAAGAGTCCCTCTCCAGCATCCTTGTAGCCCCCTTCAGATACTGGAAGGCTGCTATGAGGTCTCCACGCAGCCTTCTCTTCTCCAGGCTGGACAGCCCCAGCTTTCTCAACCTGTCTTCGTATGGGAGGTGCTCCAGCCCCTGATCATACTCATGGCCTCCCCTGGACTTGCTCCAACAGCTGCATGTCCTTTTTATGTTGGGGACAACAGAACTGTACTTGTCTCTGAAGAACAATTTGGAGAACTCTGGCAAGCCCCAGGCACTTCAAGTCTTCTCTTGCAAAAGTGATAATCCAGAACTGGAATCCTTGTTAATTCTCTCAGTGCCAATTACACCTGAGAGTTTGGCAGGGCCTCACCTTCTGTGTTACAGTGGGTGATTTGAAAGCTGTCAAACAAATGAGGTTAGATAGGCAGCTTTCTATCAGCAGGAATTACCAGAGGTTTTTGTCATGTGCAGTAGGACGTAGCTTGTGAAAAGCTGAGATTGGGGAGAACCCCTTTTAGATAGCAGTGTTTTGCTGTGTGCTTTTAGTGTGTGCAGCCTCTCCGAAGTGAAGCAAGTTGACTTAGCTGTGAGTTATATCTGTCCTTTGCTTGTGATCTTTTTGTGTCTTTGTCTTGCTAAGAGATGTTCTTTCCAGCTATTAATCAATTGGCTTGCTCTTCTGGCTGTGGATGTCTCTGAATTCCATATGTATTTCTGCTTACATTGTGAAGCACTGGCTTTGTTATGTGGGCTGAAAGAATGGGTGCTGCTTTTAGGACTTTCAGAAACTGAAGTGCATGTGTTTACTGTGTTAGACTTCACATAGCAGACTCTGAACACCAATTTTCAACAGGTTGAAGGATTAGCAAGATGCCTGCTTACATGCTGACCATGTATAAAATGCAGTTAGCAAATAAAGTTCCTCTTGACCATCACAAAACTGTAGTTTCTGAAAGACTTTCTGCTGCCACTTTACAAAATCTTTTAGCTACACAAACCTTAGTTCCCTTTTTTCCCTGACTTCTGGGGTTTTTTTTCCTCTGTTCGCAGTGATACCCACAGTTCCCTTTTCATATCTCTTTAGACTTGCATACATGAATAGAATCCTCGTAACTCCTAACTGCCAATTTGAAATGGGGTAATGTATTATACGCGTTGTTCTAGGCTTCACATGTGAGCCAGCTGAGCTTGTGCTGGTGTTTCCCTCTAGTTAGGGCATCAGTTTGAGTGTCTCTGTCCATTAGATGCACAAATGCAAACTTATTTTTAAGACATCTCTCCTTTTAGAGCCAGCTGAAATTTGCTAATGGGCTTAAAAGCTAGTGAGGGAATGCGAGGAGGTCAAAAGTTGCACAAGCTTTGGGTTAGCACGAAGGATATAGTAGTGTATACATGTGTATATTTACTAAGTAGTATAGTCCCAGGACAAACTTGCCTGTCTGTTTTTAAGGCTAGTGGCTTTTCTGCTTCGGGTGTGCTGGGTTTGTCAGGTTTTTTGTCTCTTGCTAAGGTTACTTACACAAACTATTTGCTTCAATAAAATGCCTTGGGGACGTTAAAACTAGAACTGAAAGCAGAGTGCATCACTGTTAAAAAACTCTTTTGTGCCTGGGTAGCACTTGTATTAGGAAGCTATGTACATTACATATTAATTATACCTTAATAAAGCAATGCCCATTACTTCTATGGCACCAGTTTCCTTCCTAAAAAAAAATAAATAATTTTCCAGATACATTGGCTAGCCTTTAAAAAATCTATCATTTCTCTTTAGTGCAGAAAACTCTCTAGTTTTAGTAAATATGCTTACCGTACTTCATGTGATTGTATGTTATTTAATTTTCCAGCAGTGATTATATTGATACAATCTCATGCTTTACAGTGGAAAAATTCTCTTTTAAGGCTGTGATCCAGATTCACAGAGGCTAAATTGAATCAGTTTCATCCAGTCTGAGCCCAGTATTGTCTGTTAATTTAGGTGTCTCTGAGCTAATTAAAGCTAATAAAATCTAAGGAACAGAGACATGGGTGGATTTTACACTCTGTAAATCTGGATTTACACATCTATGGCTTTTCATATCTCTCTGTCCAATAGCTGATAATACCCACCTATCCATTTGATAGTAATGCAAGAAGAAAATTGGTAGTAAGTTGTAAAGAATGTGTGCAGGGTATGGATTGTGAACATGGTATCATGTAACTTTGTTATTTTAATGATTTTTGTTAATTTCTATTATGCTATAGAACCAACTTGATCCTGTTTGAATGCAATAAGCCCTAGTGACTTTCTTGGTGAAATACATCTGCTTTTAAGGTATTTGTGGTAGTTTGTGAATTGACTGCAAAGGATTCAAGTAGCATCTTGGAAAACAAAGAGGGGATACTGGAATACTGTCAGAAGAACCTTGAAATTGAATTACAGCTTTAATATTCAAACTGGGGCATGTATTGTTATTTGTAGTATACGTAAAATGACTTTTATAGATGAAATTTAAAATCGGTGGCGCAGAATAGGGTTTATAGTGCATGGGCTTTAAGAAGAGCAAGGGAAGATCTTTGATGTAGAGCATGTAGCAGAAAGATGCATATTTATTAAATAAAGGAATTTTAAAATGGGGAGTATGGTAAAAGAAAAGGTTGTTCTTGCTGATGCGTTATTCCGATGATATTCTCAGTTGCCACAAACAAATGCAAAGTGTTTCTGTAAATATAATCTAAATATTATTTAGATCTACTAAACCCAGTTAAAATAATGAAATATTTATCTTGTAAAATGATGATCAGCATTCTTGTCACATCTTAGTGCTTGAGGCTTTCATTTCAGGAAGTCTGATTCTTTGTGCTGTGGTGTCAGTATCACCTGTGTTTGCTGTGATTGATTCCCATCCCTGGCATTCTGTCTGAATTGTCAGACTTGGCCAGTTGTGCTTCTGTCTATCTGGTTTAGACGTAAGAGCTCCAGAAACAACAGAAAATATGTATCGTATGCATCTTAGCAGAGTTGAGTGTTTGAGGAGGCACTGCATGAAGTACCAGCTTGCTGGCAGCAGCCTCCAACATGCTCTATTTCCTATCATGTAATCCGTTACATGGAGACACACATTACGTGACCCAGACCATTGAGCTTCATATATTTGATAAGAGTGTTAAGAGTTCTGTCGTGTCCACATACGAGCTTAAAACATCTTGCTTGTTTAAGCCAAAAAATAAACCGGAACCCCCCTTCTCCCCTTCATCATTTCTGCCACAGACTACTACTTAGTGTCACTGCAGAGGCAGGCCTGGAAGAGGAAACAGAAGGAAGGCCTCCCACTACATTGTCACAGTATTGTTTCCCATAAATGTTTCATGACACTTTCTCTTCATGTCTTGTCTTTGACATTTTCATGGCATTTTCTCTTTGGGTCTTTTTTTGTCAGTATTCTTTACAATAATTTCCTTCCTTATCAGCATTGGTTTTACTGTTTTTTGTAGTAATTTCAATTAATCTATCGCAGTAAGCCTAATGCTTTCTTACGCATTGCCATTAAAGCAATGTATAAGTAACAAAGTAAATGTATAAGTAACATTAAAGCAATGTACAAAGTAACAGCAGAGACTGAATACCAGCAACAGACCTTGCTTGACAATTGTGCATCAGTGCCAGATACTGCACCATAGCTACTTAGGAACATCGAGAGCTCTGGGTTTCCAGAAACAAATTCCACCTAGTCATCCCAGCAGAAGGAATCTATAGGGGTGAAGTAATGTAACCAGCAGTCCTCTTCCATTCAAAGGAGAAAATTCTAAAGGCTGATAAAAATCCTTGGCAGCTCACCAGGAAAGGTGAGATATTTTCCACTACATGAAGTACAGCAAAAACTGTGTTGTGGGTTGGGTGTGTAGCCTGAGAGAGAAATCTGGGATTGAAGATAGAACCCAGATAATCAAGGAGATGGTGCAATTGCTTTCAACATGCATTTTTTGCTTTTAGTGGCAAGAATATGATAAATGTTCTTTCTTAATTATTAAATCTTCTATCCAACCTAAAATGTTGCAAGAAACCTTTTTAAAGAGCAATCCTGGTACCTTAAATACACTTCTCACTGTCATGTTAAAAGATACCAGCTCAGCTTGCTAGGCAGTTACAGCAATCTGAAATACTGAGACTTGATAACTAGAATAGTATGTTTGTGTTTACAGATTCCGATGGAGTTTAGAGATGATTCTTAAAGTATCTTTTATCCGCAACCATTTTCCAGGAGCTGTTTCTGAGTTTATATACCTAGATTTTTAGCTTCAGATGGGGGTTAGCTGTTAGAAATGAACATGTTCCTGGTCAGTGTTTACAGGAAATGGAGAGGAGGAGAAGTGAGGAATGTTTTCTCGCTCCTTATATGGTCCCAATTGCTGGAATCCAGTTTGAATGTTTTAATGCAGGCCTTTGGTTCTAATGTTCACGTACTGTACTTACAAGCAAACTTCGTCTGTGGAGGTGGTGTGTATTTAAGGTGACATCATTGTTTTTAAAATAGGCAATTCTAATTTCATAAATTTAAGACTAATAGTTTCATTGCTGGAATAATCTCTATGAAGTGTTTTTATTTTTTGGGAATGGTTTATCTCCCTATATCACAATTACCCTTCAGTGATAACACAGAATGAGAATCACAAATAGCTCTTATGGAATATATTAACTAACACTTCTTTAACTTGAGATCCTTCTAAGACTGTCCCAGCTTGCCTGCTCCTTCTCCTCAAATAATTAGTCTTTCAATACACAGTTAATAGATTCCTCCTTCATCTCCTTTTATTAATGATTTCCTACCAAGTTTTTATTTTGTAATTTGGTGGAAGTTTATTTTGCAGACTTAAAAAGACACAGTAATTTTACCATAATAGAATCACAGAATTGTTAGGGTTGGAAAGGACCTTAAGATCATCCAGTTCCAGCCCCTGCCACGGACAGGAACACCTCACCCTAGACCATGTCACGCAAGGCTCTATTCAACCGGGCTTTGAACACTGCCAGGGAATGGAGCATTTACCACTGTTTATTTCTATATAGCATATTTTAGTCCATGTTAAAATGTGCAACTGACATAATGAATTTTAGATTTGTGTAATTTGCTGAAAGTTCATTAAATGTAGTACATCTAAGACTGTGCTTGGGAAAGTAGCAAGGTAATTTTGAAATATCATGGGGAGAATGTGTGGGGGCAGTATTAGACCATAAGAAAGAAATTATGAGTCTTTATTTACACTTGAGACTTTCAGAGCTGCTTTCTCCCTCTTTATCTTCTCTCGTATTCACTTTACTGAAAATTGCTTGGGTCTGACTTTATGATAGTAGCAAGTAAGTGGTGCAGATTGCAAAACAGACCAACCCTGACAGTTTTAATAGTTTTTCCATGCTGTCCTTTTGTGGACTTCTTAGATAAACTCAAACCAATTGTAATAGAGTTCATTCTAACATGTTCCTGTTTTTAACAAATATATATATACATATATAAAATAAACTTTCTTGAAAATGTATTTATTTCTTGTACTGTATTGCTTGCATCTGAGCCCCTTTGCATGCCATCTTATCTTGTCAAAAGCACGCAGCGAGCAAACTCCTCTGATTTGTACGTGCTAAGTGCATGGATTTACTGTTGCCATTTGAACAATTTTAAATTAAAATATATTGCTGGTTCCAAATGTATTGATTTACACATCTCTGTGTCAATATTAAGTAGAGCAACTTTTCCAATAAGTTAAAAAAGATCTGGCGAGTCAGATTACATTTAGTGGATTGGTTTGAGTTTATATTTCTGCATTTATTTGTTTATGTATTCTTGCTCTTTTGCCCTTTATTCTCAATCACTGTTACAGATATTTGTAATGTCCCCTAACTGAGAAAAGTGCAGCCAGTTGCATTGTGAATTCGTGCAGAGTTGCAATCATTCAAGTGTGACACTTCTCAGGCTTTCCTGAGTTTGAGTTTTCAACACCTAACAAGTGCTTCAGTACGAAAATCCTGCCTAAGGTTAGAGGCTTCTTTTAATACCGTAAAATCTTAAATTGGGGTTCAGAGCTTTTAAGCTTAATCATGTGTGATAGTAATGAATTTGCAGAATGACTGCTTTTACCGTAAGGGCTCTTGAGTAAAACGTTCGAGTTCTGTCCCTTTATATAGCAATGTAGTTATTTCTTTTGTCCAATTTGTCATTGGCCAGCTGCTTGTGCAATAGTCATTTGGTTTTCGACTATGTGTACAACAGTTACCAATGCAAATAATCTTACTGCTTCTCTCTCTGCTGTCCTCTTGCACCTGAATGTTACACTACTTCTTGTTCATTTGTTTACTTGGGACAAAGTGTGCTGTAGCTGATGGGCTACAGGGGCATCCTCTAAATTAGTCAGGCAGTACTCTTGTAAAACTTCTTTGTCCATGTCTCTTTATATCTGCTCAGCCTATTCTGATTACAGGTCTGAACAGCAGTTGTCATGTCAAGGCTGACATAACAGTTGCTACTGGAACAGCAGTCTGGTGCAGATCAAGAAAATATTGTGAATTCGAGCCTTTTTTTTTTCTGTAGACTTAGATCACGCTTAGTAAGTTCATTTTAATCTTTCCAAGTGCCAGGTGGATCCACCTGGGGACTGACCAGTTCCCTAAAAACTGTTGCAGGGCTTTTTTTGTCTTTAAATGGTGTCATTCCAGATGCTTAAACTCTAGAAAGTCACTGAGATTCTCTTTGGTAGTGATGGAGATGGGTAAGGGACTTTTCCCTGCTGAAAAGGAAACTGGCAATAATTATTTTTTTTTCACTTTTTAAAGGTGAAAGTCCAGTCTTTGTGTGGTCTGGTGAGTGTGTGTCTATTGGCATCAAACATGCATGTTATTTAAGTTTTAAAAGCAAATATGTGTTTTAATACTGTACTTATTTTTGATCTGAATACTTGCAACAACTTGAAAGAACAGATGATAGAAGCTACTTTGTCTTAATGGAAACAGTCTATTAAAGAAAGAAGAAAAGGAAAACTGTATAAACATCTTCATGAGCCATTGAAAACCTTCATTTTAGTGATGTCTGTCAGTGAAGTTGTAGAGAAGCTTGTAGAAGTAGAGTATTTAGTTTCTTTGGTCAGGGAGAAATTGATAGTGATTGCAAGAGCTTGTTAGCAGTGGGACATCTAAGCATGCTGTGGGGGCTGGACACAGGAAACAATAATTATTTATAGCAAAGATGCTTCATATCTGTAGAGACAATATCACCTAGGAAAAAAAATTGACAGCTTTCTTTGTCTCTCTAAATCATAGAATCATTGAATAGTTAGGGTTGGAAAGGACCTAAAGATCGTCTAGTTCCAACCCCCCTGCCATGGGCAGGGACACCTCCCACTAAACCATGCCACCCACATTAATTTGAACTTCTGGGTATAGAATCATAGAATAGTTAGGGTTGGAAAGGACCTTAAGATCATCTAGTTCCAACCCCTGTGCCATGAGCAGGGGCACCTCACACTAAACGATGCCACCCAAGGCTCTGTCCAACCCAGACTTGAGCACCACCAGGGATGGAGCATTTACCACTTCTTTGGCCAACCTATTCCAGTGCCTCACCACCCTTACAGTAAACAATTTCTTCATTATATCCAATCTAAACTTCCCCTCTTTAAGTTTGAACCCATTACCCCTTGTCCTCTCACTACAGTCCCTCATGAAGAGTCCCTCCCCAGCATCCCTATAGGCCCCCTTCAGGTATTGGAAGGCTGCTATGAGGTCCCCACGCAGCCTTCTCTTCTCCAGGCTGAACAGCCCCAACTTTCTCAGCCTATCTTCATACGGGAGGTGCTCCAGTCTCCTGATCGTCCTCGTGGCCCTCCTCTGCACTTGTTCCAACAGTTCCATGTCCTTTTTATGTTGAGGACACCAGAACTGCACACAATACTCCAAGTGAGGTCTCAGAAGAGCAGAGTAGAGGGGCAGGATCACCTCCTTCAACCTGCTGGTCAGGCTCCTTTTGATGCAGCCCAAGATACGGTTAGCTTTCTGGGCTGCAAATGCCCACTGAAACCGGCTCATTTCGGTTTCTCAGTATCTTATTTTAGACTTTTGAATGATAATGAATTAAAATTAAGAAGTAGGAATTGCATGACCTCTTTTGTGAAGGTATATTCTATGGTATTGGTACCTGTCTTTTCTTCAGTGTAATCTGTTTTGTCAGGAGAGGGGTGTGTTATCCATTATTATTCTCCAGTAGAAAGCCTTTTTTCACTGGGTTTTCTGTGGAAGTGAAATGAGCTATCATCCATTTTCTTTTCCCCTTCCTACCTCATTCCAGTATTTTCTGGAAACTGATAGTTAATTTGACAACTGTCATGGTTTAAACCCAGCTGGTAACTCAGCACCACACAGCCGCTTGCTCACCGGGGGATGGGCAGGAGAGTCAAAAGAATGAAAACCCCACAGGTTGAGGTAAGAACAGTTTAATAACTAAGTACAATATAATCCTAATAATAGTAATGATAAGGGAAAAAACAAGGAGACACAACATGTAACTAAATGGGGAAAGGGAAAACAATAACCAGCAGTGATACCCAATGCAGTTGCTCACCACCTGCAGCAGTGGGCCCCTTCTGGTTGACTCCCCATGGTTTCTATACTAAGCATGACATGCTGTGATATGAAATACCCAAACTTTGGCTAGTTTGGGTCAGGTGTCCTGTGTCTGCTTCCTTCTGGCTTCTTATGCTCCTCCTCAATGGCAGAGCATGAGAGACTGAAAAGTCCTTGATCAGAGTAAGCACTACTGAGCAAAAACTAAAACATTGGTGTGTTATCAGCATTGTTCTCAGACTAAAGTCAAAACATAGTTCTGCACCAGCTGCTAGGAAGAAAATTAACTCTATCCCAACTGAAACCAGGGCAGTGATCCTCTTAAATTTGACAGTCATTCAGATATAAATGATTATTAAATACCTTTAGTTTCTCAAAAAGAAGTAGCCAGGCTGAGGTGACAAGTCTAAATTTATTAACTCCCTTGTGGAAAGGCTTGCAGTATAAACTCAGTTATTAGCATGAGAGAAACCCATGTGGGAGTAGCCTTATTAATGCTTTAACATTTGATCAGTGTTTGTACCTTCATTAGATCTCAAAGTCAGTTAAATGTCAGGTGTAAAGCCATAAGAATCCAGGTTGAGTTGCTTGGTTTGTTTCCAGTTTCCTTTATTCAGAATACATTATGAATAGGTAGAAATAGAATAGAGACTTCAGAAGTGCTGATTTTATTGATTTGCTTACCAGTTCAGTTATGTTTTAGTAATAAGTATCCTCTGTTATGCTTCATTATTTCGGGCAATGGTATTCATATTTCAGTTAATTACAGTTGAAGCTTTTTTACCAAGAGAAGCCATACCAATGTTGGGTTTTTATGTGGCTAGATCTGTGGCTGTCATGACCTCTGAGTCTTAATTTAACTTTCATCTGAATATTCTAAAAACCTTGTGTTTTCCTATTTTGGTAGTGTCTAAGGTTGACTTCCCCACAGGTACTGATGAAAGGTAATGCCAAGACAATTCCTGGCAATTTTTCAAGAAGGGCAGGTCTCTTGAGTTCCAAGCATGGTGGGTCAAGGAGGAAGCAGAATTGTTTTCTGGTAGCACTGAGTAAGTGTTGGGTCTCTGCTAGATGTAGTGAAGTGAAGCACAGATCAGAAAAGGTAGTATAGTTATTCTTTGTATTTGTGTTGTGTAGGAAGGACGTTTACATCTATCAGCACTAATAAGCAGCAAATAGGCTGGAATATTGTGCATTCATCTTCATACTATATTTTTTTTTTTGTCCCCAACTTTCAGTGGTTTTATTTCTTCCTCTTACACTGTATTAGGTGACTGGCAATTCTTGATGTTTATTTGGACCAAATATGCAAACTGAATATACAGTGCTTCAAGGTTTCTTGAATATTGTAAGTTTCTTCCTTTGATTTGCATAGAGACAGACTTCATGGTTCAATACTGCTGATCTTGGAAGAAAACCCCATGTTACAGCTGTGTAATTCTGCAGGAATTTCCTACTTTTGTGGGAACAAATGTTTGTAATTTAAAAATAGTGGTATTTAGGAGATAATGCGTTTGATTCAAAAGAGAATTTGACACAGTCTGTCCAGGGGATTTGCCATATTTGTCAGTAGTATTAGCATCCTCAGTGAGAAATAACAAGCAATTAGAATTTTTTTTACTTCATCACAAGTTCATTAGCAGCTTCATTTACACTGATCGACTTACGTCCCTTATCTCCTACTAAGGAAGTTGTAGACCATAGCAGGAAATAGTTTGCTAAGTTTTTGTGTGTTACTGTTACATGTGGAAATACACTCTTTTTACACATTGAGTCTGTATTTAAAAAGGAATTAATAATTGCAGGTGATGCTAAAGTCAGGTTCCAGCCTGACTGCTAAATCAGTCAAAAGAATCATAGAGAGTTCCAGGGCTGCCCTTTTACCATTACCTGGAGTATTTAAAAAGATTTACAAATAGTCTAAGTTAACTTCTCACATGTCGAAAGTCCACTGTCTTCATGAAGACGGCTGCACTTAACTGAGAAATCTTTATGGATCCATTTATTACATTAAAATAGTTTTCAAGAACTGAGAAAAATACTTCTAACGTAATTGCATTACTTCATGGCATTCAGATAATCGAGGTTGAAGTGAGTTGTCAAGTTAATGTCACATCATGCTCTTAGTGGACTCCACTTTCATATAGTATTTAGGGTTTTGGCCTGGTTTTATGATTTTCCTGGAAGGCCACTGTATGTAACTGCTACTTAAGGACATGATCAGAGTTACAATGCTGTGTGCTGTCTAGTATATTCCTTTCCCATCTGAGTGTTTTTCAGGCTTTCTATAAAAAAAAGAAAAAAACCAGCAGAACAGCAATGCTAGCTGTATACTCTGTCATTTGCTTAATCCTTATCCCCTTCGCATTGTCAATACTCATCTAATTCCACTTTAACAACAGTAAATGGCTGATGGAGTAGCAGATATAGATTTGTTTTCCTGATGACTCCTTGACTTTTTTCCTCTGGTAATACTAATGGAATTCCAAATCCTTACTGGTGTGATCATGTCATGAGTAGGTCAACAGTCATGTCAAGGTCCTATTGGAAACTTCATAGCCAACATCTTAATTTAGACTTAGCTATCTTTTTCTCTTGTATGTGCAATTGTAAGCAATTCTTTCAAGTATCACGCTCCACACTCATTCTATTATAACACAATTCATTTGATGCAATGGGAGGCAGTTCTGCATGTGAATTGTTTACTGAATTGTAGTTCATCACACACAAATTCAGTAAGCCGCTTTGCAGGCATGATGTATTATCTAAATTATGTTGGGAGCTTGAAGGAAACAAAATATTGCTTGTTTGCTGAGATTTTCAAAGTTATTTCAGTCTTTCAGTTAATGAGAATTGAAATGGATATTTTGGGTTTCCAATATTTAAGGAAAACATGTCTGAAAAATTGAAATATAAGGTCTCTGGCCTGGCTGTGTTGATCCAGTGATTTCCTTCCACTGGAAGGAAAGGGCTTGCCTCCTTGTTTCTTGCTTGCTTTCCTTTATGTCTAACCTGGCAATTAACCCTCTCTCCCACCTGCTCTGGGCCATGCTTCTTCTCTCCTACATCTTGCTGCAGTTGTAAATTCTAAGACCCATTTCTAAGCTGCTTCAATGGGGAATAAAACCCCCAGGCTTTTATTTCGAGGTTAACTTTCTGATCTTTAGTGAACTGGAAGTGATTTGGAGAAGGTCAGAAGCATCAACTGACAGGAATGTGAAGCTGATAGGAGGATGGAAAGGGGCTTGCAGAACAGCTCCTTGTAGCAGTAATAAGGCATTTAGGACAGTTTCCTGGTGGGATTTTATATTTAGGTTTTGATTCTATAAGTTAAAGTAGAGAAATAAAGCTCTGTGAATCTGTTTGGAAACCTATGCAGGCTTGATGAGCTAATGACAGTCTGTCTTACCCCCCTACAACTTAGTTTGTCATTCTGCTACCCGAAGCTTCATATTTATTTTGGGCACCAGTGTGTATCCAGTCTGGAAATGGGAAGTGTATCTTGTTGCCTTGAAGCAACATTGCTGAAGTTTTTGGTATTGACTTGAGCAAAAACAGAGTAGGCTGCATATGCTCAAGCTGTCAGAAAAACCTGTAGCAACTGATTAAACACCTTTTGTCTCTTAAAGCATGTCAGATTTAATTGAGTGGTTAAGAACCAGTTTTGGCAGAGACTTAATCTCACTTAGTCTTTTGGCTAAGTGAATAGTACTCGAAAGGGTGCAGGCAGTCTCTTGATAGAGATTTATGCACTTGGCCAAGTGCTTAAATTTTACAGGGAAACATTTAAATTCAAGTGCTTTGGTAGTCCTACATCAGAAGCAATGCCCATCTTGGGAATTACCACTGTTAAATCAGCAAGGAATGTTAACCAGCCAGTCTCCAACCTGTCTGACTGCCTTATCAAAGCTCTCTCCTTTTATCCTCTGTCCAGATCCCTCCCTTTGTGAAGTTGTTGACCAACTATAGTCAAGTCAGCCATTAACATTTCTCTGTCTAGTGGATTAGCTTGTCCTCTTAATGTTTCTCCATAAAAGGCAAAAAGCAGAAGGGGGCAGGAATGAGAAGCAAAACCCCAAAACGGAGCATTTGCTGTTTAGTGGAAAAGTTATCTTCAATATTAGGCTTCTTAGTGCCAAGATGTGCATGTCTTTGACTTCTACTTTAAAGTACGAGTAGGTCCCAATTATTATTATGCTTTCTAAGAATCTGTCTCAGTATCTGAAACGTGTTTAGGGAAGCATTCTTTTTATAAGAACAGAAACTGCTTTTCTGCAAGTAAAAATATGTACTGTTTAATGAAATCTTGATTATATTGATTAGCTGTTTCTGTAAAAGCATAAAAATACTAATCTACACTTATCTACACATGCTATAAGTCTTCCCCTGTTCTGTAACTGAAGCAAGAAACAGTAAAGAGTGTTAATCTTTAGTTTTAGAAACATGGACTGCCTAAATATTTAGACATGAATGTGCAATAATATCTTGTTATGCTAAATTCTTATATTGAAATATTTTTATTTGAGTATGTTATGTATAATAACTAATGTATAAACAAGTGTCTTTCAATAAAAGATATAATCATATTGGTTTGTCCAGCAAAGGTAATTCTTGTTACCAATAAAGCTAAACAGTAAGTTTAGCTTTAATAGACTATTGATGCCTCAAGGAAACATCCTGCCTTTCTAGTGCAGGCATGCACAAACATTGTGTAATGGTAGTGTTGTTATATACATCATGTTATGTGTACAGTGAGTATATTATCTACTGTTTTGGAGGAAGTGGCTGAACTCAGTTCCCCTGATTAAGGAACAATTTGATAAAGTTAAAATATCTTTTTTTTTCTTAAACTTGCATGTATTTTTCAGTGTTACTGGGTTTTGCATTAATAATATGTGACTATCTGTTAATCAACTGAGATATGAATATGACAACAAGAAAGCTAGAGAAGGACATTATACAAGGGCATGTAGGAATATGATAAGGGGTAATAGCTGTAAACTGAAAGAGGTGAGATTTAGATTAAAGGAAGAACCCCCTCCATGGCAGGGGGTTGGAACTGAATGGGCTTTAAGGTCCCTTCCAACCCAAACCATTCTATTATGATGAACTAATAATAAACAAAGGTACCTCAAAATTACTCTTGTTATTAACCTGAAGCTCAAAACAGTTTTTTTTCCAGAGAACAGAAATGTTGATGTGACTGTGGTACAGTTTTTAATTAAAAGATGTTTTACTGCCTTCTTTCACCACCAGTGTTCCAGTCTGTCTCACATTTTCCCTCTCATTAATTGTTTTGTCTGGAAGACTGAAATACCTTGTGGTTAACAAAGTAGCTGAGAATTTAGATTTGAGGTAATGTCTTACTTCACTTCACAGTGAGGATAGCTAAGCAGTGGAAGACATTGCCCAGAGAAGGGTGTGCAATCTCCATCCTTGGCAGTTTTCAACTTCTAACTGAATAAAGCCTTGAATAACCAGATCTGAGGAGCAGGGAATTGGACTAGAGACCTCCTGATGGCTCTACCCCCAAAATTACTAATTGATTCCAGCCAGTGATCCCATCCTTTGATCCTATCATATTAGGAAGTACCGCTTCCTAGTAAGATGATATATCTTTCAAATCGTGTTTCCTTTTTAATATAGATTCAATTCCCTTGTTAAATTACTTTTATCCAGTCAGCGGTCAGATGGACAATAGAATGTAACTGGGGCTCCTAGAAAATGAACAAAGCTGATTTTAACACACGTGTGTGTATTTCCTCATTAAAAGTATTATAAAATGAACATCTTTCTGAATAAATTCTATGAAATCTTTAATAGGCAGGAGGTCCTTGAAGAAGTTAATATGAAATATTGTTTAAACTATAAAATTAAAAGGCTTTTTGACTTGATGTCAATGGTGTAAAAAAATCAAAAAGTTCCACTATGATGATTCATAGTGAAATGAATTTACTAATGCCATTCATTAGGGAAAAGTTTTATTGTGGGTTTGTTTTTTTTTTTTTTTCTAATATATATTAGACTTTCTTGTGGTTGAGCTTGTTGGCTTTGGGATTCTATTTCCATCTTGCTTGTTCAAGGTAGAATAAGTGAAGTCAGCAGTGTGGCCTTCATTTCAGTTAAGAACTTAAAACAATTGTAATCTTCCCCTACCACAGCCCTGAAGGTTAACAAGTTATTCAGTGTGTTAAGGAGAAGTTAAATGGAACAGCTGAACTGGCTTACAGCTTGCACTCCCTAAAGGAAGAGAGGATAAGAGAATGCACAGTCTCTGTTGATCCTGCTCCTTTCAGCCTAGTAGAATAGTTTGGCTTGAACTTATCCGCTAGCTTGCACCATCGCACTCCTCAGCGTTTCAGTGGGTTGAATCACTCGCTGAATCCAGTAGGTGTCACAGCTGGTGGAAAGTGCCAAGCAATATTAGGGGAATGTAGGAAAGGATTGATTAATAACACCATTCCCCCTCTCCAATATCCTGTTAACTTCAGCAGTTCTGCTAAGAAAGAAATAGAATTCCAGAGCAAGGGTAGACCTAGCCTAATCAAGAAAAGGTAACTAGTGAAAGAAAGCGAAAATATTGGAGATATAAATTTTACTATTTTAATTGGAGGAGTTCATCAGTCACTTTCAACACATTTACAACTTGGGATTTTTGTTCCTTGTCAGCTTGTGCATGACATACTTGTGCTTGTTTTTTATTGTTCTCACAAAGTAATAGGTACTTTCCCAATGTTAGATACACTGACATAGAGTCGTAGAGGGGTTTGCATTGGAAAGGAACTTAAGATCATCTAGTTCCAAACCCCCTGCCATGGTCAGGGATGTCTCGCAATAGAACATGTCCCTACTACAAGGAGACAAAAACATACATGCAGAGGAGATTAGGGGAAATAGTATAGCTGGTATTGTACTGTTGGCTGCTAAATAAGAATAAGGTGGTTTGGGGTTTTTTGTAATTAGCTTGTCAGTGTACATCAGCTGGGTTTCCCGTGGGCAGCATGGCAGATGAGGATCTTCCAAAGGGAATTAACTGGAGGAAGGGTGAAACCTGTACAGAGTAGTTCATGAAAAATGTTCCATGCACAAGAGGCAGGAAGAAGTCAAATAACTGCTGAGGCTAGGACCATCAAACAAACAGAATATTAAAAAATACTGCAGGGTCTGGTGTCTGTGATAAAAGATAAAGAGATGGAATGAAAGAAAATGGGAAAATGTGTGGGACATGAAAAATGATTGAAGGGTTGATTTAGATTTTGTTATATTGGTAGTGCAATTCAAATAATAGTGTAATCTTTGAGTCTGAAACCTGAACTTTAGCCTGAGATGAAAATAGCAGGCAAGGAGGAAGAGTTGGGACATCAGTATCACTGCTGGTCATAGTTGTGTTGGGTTGTTAAAAGGTTTTGGAAATAATAACAAGGAACGGGTGGTTTGGTGTTGCATTTGTTCTTTTAGAACTATATTAGTATTAAACTGACCCTGAGATACCTGGGTGAGGTTTCAGGAAAGTTGTTGGGATCTGGTTTAGGTGAAAGCTAACAAGTGGAAGATAGGCACATTCAGAGCCACCAACACAGGTGTTCTATGTTGCAGATCCTCAGCTACCTCTGAGTTTTTCAGGTTACAGAGCTGAACATCCCCTGGAGTGCAGACCTAGCTTGGTGTAAAACCAGCTTTGGGTAACTGGGGAAGCAAGACCTCCTCCATTTGATTCTGCCACAATAGAAATAAGTTGAAATGCTGTTTAGGGAGAATTCTGAGTGTGTCATTGAAATTACTTCCCATTTCAGTCAGGCAGAGCCCAGGAGCAGTCTGCTAAACACACGGGAATATCTAAGAGTTCGTACATTGGAGAAAGTTGAAAGAGAATAAACATTTAGAGATCACTGTTGTAGTGAAGTCCAAATTCCTGTATGATGTGCACAGCTGTGCCTTATTCATTGCATTGGAGATTGTGACCAACAGCAGTGAAGGAGGTGATACCAGGGAAGTTGTTTCACAGAGTCTGACCTTTAAGAAGTTAGTTTTGGAGCCTCAACCCTTAACTTAAGAACTTGTGTGGACAGCAGGATTTTAAGGAGTGATTCAGAGCACTGATGTGAGCTGTATATTTCAGCAGTTTTCCTTCCCTTCTCCTGTCACTGTTCTACCCCTAACAGACTTCTCTCTCTTGGTAGAGGTTCCATGTTCTGTGTACAAGTATTTTGAGTAATGATATGAAATACAACCCTTACATATGTAAAAATACCATTTCTTTTACATATTAAGCATGCCTAAGCCAGTTTCATTTAGAATGTACTTTTTTCAATTATTATATTACAAGAAACCTATGTTTCTCTGAAGTTGAGGCTTTCATCAAGTGAGTCTAGGAGCTGTCTTTATCTGTTTACTTGCTTGAGCCTGAATTCTGTATTTCCTTCAGAGATCTCTTTCTGTGCTTTTATACTGTCGCAGCATTATTTTGTTTTCAAGCCTGATTTTTGTGGACAAAGCACATTGATACAAGAAAAAGACATCTACTGGTTTTGACACTGAGAATTAATTACGAAATAAAAGACAGATTTGTGCTCAGGCTAACATTAGCCTAGCAGTTCAAAATACAAGCAGTCACCTTGGAATCATGTAACAAAAAGTGACACCCTTTTTTTTTACTATAGCCTAAATATATCATGGGAACTTTAGTTAGATAAATCATCTGTGTGCCATAGAATCATAGTTTGTCAGTTCTAGCTTTTACTCTGTTTAATTTGGAAAATAGTTGTTGCTTTGCTTTGACAAGCACAGAGTTCATGTTTGTTAAACACTTTGAAAACCCTGGTTATGCTTTTTGAAGCGGTTTAGATTATTATCAGAGAGGTTGTTCATTTTTACTAGAAAAAGGTGACATTCAGCATATCATTGCTGGCCAATTTTAAATGAAGTAAAGTTTCAAAAGAGTATCTATAATACCAGTTTTCAAACCCTTTAATTAGTTTTTGCATGGAATACCTTGCACAAAGTGCTGGCATCGTATTTTGCTCTTGTTCCTTGCAAGTGAACACAATTTGGATGCTTTTAATGCAACTTTCCTTATTTTATGGCAACAAAGACTCCTCCAAATATCTTGCATTGGTTAATACAGAAAAAAATTGTGTTAGCATGTTAATCTTGAGCGCACAAAGAACCACTGGAGGGTACGAGGAGGACATCTGTTGGATAAGCTTTCAATATGATGGTAATGATAACAGACCTACGGCTGGTGCAAAACCCGGATAATCTTGTACAGTAGGTGATTAAAACCAATGCGTATCTTCTTTTCAGGATATGTTTATTGATGCAGAGGGGAATAGCCCTATACTTCCCAAGTAGGCAAAGAGGGAACTTGCTTTAGAGAACTGGCTGTTCAAAGCTGCTACAATTTGTACTAGCTGCAGTGACCATTTCAAGGTTTCAGGCCTACATGTTCTGGGTGGGTTATTTTTGTGATGGATTGTCACTGTGATGAACGATCCCCTGCTACCTCCTCTATGTATTTGTCAGTACAATGGTAGTCGAAGTGGTTTTTTAGGCTCCTATAGTAAGAATTCTTCGGAAGACTGAGGTATTATAATTCATTTTGGAGTTTTGCATAAGAAAAAGCTGCTTTTATTACGGTAAAGGGGTGGTTATGAGTAAAAATTGAAGATACTGGGAAATCAGCTTTCTAAATAGGGAATTTCTTTGTATCCTGTTAAATAGGAGAGATAGTCCTCGTGCATTTCCTAGTTCCAGTATAATTGGCATTCCAATGCAGATTGGGCCTTTCTTTAGAAGGTTGGGATTTTTAAAGATATAGAAAAGACTAAACTGTCAGTCTTGCTTTCAGAAAAGAGTTTAGCAATTGTGTACATTATAAAGCTGACGAGCAGTTAAAATCTTTCCAAACCAGCATGTAATAGGATGTAAACTCTTTCCTAGGCTACAAAGCATGGTAATTTTCAGACATTTATGCTGCCTTCTGCTTAGTTGGCAGTGAAGCCACAAGCAGGTGACTGTTGAGAATTCTTCAGACTTACAGAAACTACATGTAGAGCTAGCTGATAGCTGCCAGGAAGGGTGTTCTTAGCTTTTGTACATTAATGTTTAGTACGTGCTCTAAGAAGCTCTTCAGAGCTTTATTCAAACATTAACTATTGCTATGAGCCAGCAAACATTAAGGTAAGACTAGAAGTTTGTGAGAAGTTAGTTCTGGCCCACAGTCCCTTGTTTAGTATCATTAGAGAAGCTGCATGCATTTAAAAAAAAAAACCAACCAAAAATCCTCTGTGTGCACGTTTTCTGAACGTTAACATGACAGATATGACAATCAGTCTGGGTTTAAGTCTTTGGGTCTCCTTTATATGCACAAACTTGCTGTGTTTAATAATCATAGAATCACAGAAAAGTTAGGGTTGGAAAGGACTTTAAGATCATCTAATTCCAACCTCCCTGCCATTAAGCAACATGTATTGTTTTAGTTAACAATGCTGGTAAAGTTTCATATGGACTTACAACAGATCCATGTGTATTCATACATTTTTGATAAAACAGAGGAAACGGGCTTTTGGTGTCACGTACAGGAATGAAATGAATGTGGAATGGAATTGGTTCCTTGCTCATTAAATCCGAAGTCTCCTGCTGTATTATTATTTGGCTGTGAACCAAAAGAAGAATGGTTTACTTAAAACTGGGGGGAGGGGGGGGGGAGCAACCACTTAAATCAAATTTATACAGCTTTCCGAAAGTTGCTGGAACTGAAGTAGTTGGTGATGTAATGTATGAAGTCAAAGAATATTTTGCTATGCTGGAGAAAACTAATGGAAACATTCACTTGGGGTAAGACAAATGGTATTAAATGAGAAAACACACCATGAATTGCAAATGGAGCTGAGTTAATTTGTTGCTACAGTAGTGTTGCCCTACTGTTAAATGAAGGCTGTGTAATTATCTTGCTGGCAGAGATAATGTCAAAACCTCATTTCTCCTTACATGCCTCATTTTTACATGAGGGCTAATTGAGCTGGAAGGTGACAACTGATTATATATAGCTATCATCAGGTCCTCTTGCTCAATTTGCAAATGATGTTATCTCTTTTAAGTGATGTTTTTTATCACATGTCAAATTAAGGCATTAAAAAAACTTTTTAAAGCTATTTTAGCAATTTGTAGCATTGCATTTTTGACACTATTTTATTTATATTTTTCAGCATTAATTAATTCTTCCTCTAAGACTCCTGACATCCATTTACATGCCTTCCTTTATTTAAAGCACAGAGCACATGTACTAGTCACTTTTTCATTCCTCTTGATCGTTATGAATGAAAGGGCCCTTTGCAATCCCAACTATAGTAAGTTTGCTTAACTTTTCTGTTGGGCTTCTTGTTTTTTTAGAAATGCCACTGAATAATTTTTGTTAATAAATGTCTGAGTTAACAGATACCTAAATTAAGAGCTTTTGCTTATGGTCAAAGAAGCCCAAGGGTGCTGTGGCAAGTAAAAACACCATTACCTCTTGGCTTCGTAAATACTAAGGGGCCACTTTACTTTATCAATGCATGAGTGAAGGGTAATGCCATTTGGCCTGACACTTCTTGCTCTGCTCAGTCTCTGCTTTACCCATAGGTGCAGTAGAATCTCTTTCCAAAATCTCTGTTTTTTTGACGCTAGCTACATTCTCAAAACCAGTTAATTTATAAACAGTTCATTTTGCATTTCACTAATGTGAAGGAGCAGCCTGGACTTTCATGTTCCTGCCCATTACTTGGGAATACTGTTCATAAAATTTATATCATGCATTTAACAAAGAATCTAGTCTGAAGTCATCTTAGTATATTGACTACACTTTACCCTCTCAGATACAACTTGTACTTAAGTGGAATTTGAAAGTTTGATACCCTTGTAATGACTGTTGTTTTTCAGAGCAGTCAGGCTCTTACCAGGTGACTAATTGTAGTCTAATTGATATTTTATAAGAAATTCAATATAATAAAATATTTTAAATTGTAAAATGAAAAAAACAGATTCAGTGTTGCATTAAATAAATTTCAAATATATACTTCTAACTTATAACTGATTGAAGATTAATAACATGAGACCTTCTTGTTTGTTAAACCCCTATACTTAATCAGGATTCAGAGAAAATATACACTTCTGTTCTTGGATCTTTTTTTAAACTGAAATATCTATTTTTATATCTTTAAGTAGATTTAGTTCTTCATTGGCCATGAAGTTCAGCCCTGGCTAACCTTTTAAACAGTTGGAATAATGATTCAAGACTGTCTAAATAAACAGTCTCCTATTTTGCTTTATACTAGGCAATAACAGAATGAAGCCTTGCTTTGAGATGAAAAACCTGAAAGGTGCTTCAGTATTCTCTTATACTGACATGCTTTTTCAGACTATTTGTATGTTGTAGCATAGGAAAGACACTCCTCTTTATTGGAAACCTCATGACTGAGACCTTAAATCATTTTGCTTTATTAGATAGTTCTGCATTTGGAAATTAAATGATGCTGTTTAAAAGAAGAAACTACTCCAAGACAATTCTCTCTTGCTTGTCTGACATCAGAGAAACGGAAAATCAGAGAGCTTCTCCTGGATGAAAGGAGTTACTTTAAAGTGAAATGTGCAAAACCATCCGTGATATTTTAATAATGTTGGGTCATGTTGAGTTCTTTATAATTTAATCATTTGGTGTATGTTTGCACTTCTGTAGGAGACTTTGTTGGAAAATACCTTTTTAATGACTGACTCGAATCCTGAACTATTTTTTTAATAACCTCAATGTTCATGTGATAGTTCTATAGATCGGAGAGTGCATAGTAAGTTTGTACTTATTAAATTCATCATAAACAGAGCACAGTTCTCCCTCATGCAATAGAGCTAACATAGGAACTGAAAAGATATTCTAATATACCAATATCAGACAACTTAACTTTTGCTTGGGTTTAAGCAGCATATATACCCATTAACTAGGTCAGACTTGTGTTTTGTTTTCTGAAAGCCACACCTTTTGAATGACTTCTAGGTAGAAGCATTTCTACTGTGTTTACTCACTGCTTACTCTGAGGTCCTGGTTAACTCTCTTCACTGATGACCTTCAGCCCAGCTTAAGCCTGAACAGAATTTAATATCTTTCTTTCATCAGGCGCTTGACTAAAACCTTGACCTGTTCCCTCTTGCCTTAAAAGACTGCCTGTATTGAACAGCAGAAGCATTACTTTTGGTTTCCATGTATTGAGTTTTAGGGGGTTTAGAATATTGTGGACACTATAGAAATTGGCAGGTTTTCTCAATAAAATATCTTCAGTTGCTGATAGAAGATATATCCATGTTTCACAAGATTTACACTTTAGATAAAGGTAATTGTTATAATATTGACAAAAAGTGAATATTGAGAGAATTGCAACAAAGCCAGAAAATATTTCAGTAAGTGGTAGGAACAGAGGAGCTGATGAAGGAACCACTGGTTCTCTCAGTACAGCATTTATCCGCTTGAATATTTACCAGTACTTAGGAAAACTTCAGCAGTGAGTAACCAATTTCCACTTTTAAGATATTTATGCAGTAAGAAACCCACGGTAAAACTGCATGATTCTTTGCATGAAATTATTATCTTAAGATACTTATTTTTGATTTTTTTAACATTAGTACATTACACAGTGTTGTTTTGTAGCCTTAAGAAAGCTGTCTGAAAAGTGCATTCCCATTGTACTTAATATTAATTCTTTATAAATACATAAAATAAGTTTTAGTTTACAAATACAGAAGGCTTATGACACTGGCTCACTGGATTCTGAAGCAGGTGTAAAATTCTGTTATGTTGTAAAGAATTAGAACTCAGGGATGCTCTGAAGCATACGTATACCATATCTGCAAACAAAATCTCATTCCAAAATATATGGAATAATGGTTCCAAATATGCCAGGAGTAACGTTGGTGGTATTCACTGCAGAGCTCTGTGGATGTTGGGCTGCCCTAGCTGGTGACCTCACAATTTCCAGAAGCAGGTGGAGGTACCAATTATAGCTATGGCCACTATCTTGAACCTTCTGTAGTAGGTGATGAATTGTAAATGGCTAGACCTGGTGCACAACAATAAACTCAAATAAATCTTCAATGTGTAATAATGACAAGACTGAAAGACTGGCAGTTATAACAAGGCTGCTGTTGTCACCCACTTTACTGTAGCCTTGATATCCATCATTATCAGCTGGAGCCAGCTCTGAAGTCGGACAAGAAGGTCTGAAGAAGGATGAGTTGTTTGCGCTGAAGCGTCCAGTAGGTCCCATCTGGCAGAGAGTAAATGGGATTTTTTTGCCTGTTCACTGGGCCAGAGCTGTCCATCATTTTGGGCAGATATCTGATCACTTCACGCTGTGGGACAGTATGGCTTTGTGCTGTTTGGTACAGCAATGGCAATTAAAATAACTAAATTTTTCATTTATTTCAAGCTTCTGTTTTACCTTATCCAAAGGTGATCCTAAGAAATGGTCTTTACATTGCAGAGCATTGCATTTCTTTGAGTCAGGGAGTCAAGTTAGACCCGTGAATGCCAAGTTACAGAAAAACTTTATGATGGTGAAAATGGTTTAGAAATACATGCACAATGGAGGTTTTTGTCTGTGTCTTCCAAGTAGCACACTTTAGAATACCTGAAAATTTCAAGATAGAGCACAGAAATTGGTGAAAATTCAAAAACATCATAAAAGCTACCACAGAAAGAGCAGTAACTTGCCTAGCCCGTGGCATGTTACTTGTAATTACTATAAATCCTAATTGTCTTAATGCATCTTAACTTGCTACTTTTCTCTGCTAAGTACATCTCTGCTGGGTTTACATCACGTGTTTAGCTTTCAAATGTATTTATCAGACAAGCATGAAGGATTATTCAAAAAAATGTTATACACCAGGAATAAACTGTGAAAACTGAATAGTGCTTAGTTTAACATGGCAGCTTATCTAATATTCGTTTGATCTTTAGACTTTTCAGTGAGATCATAGGATTAATCAACATAACATGTTAATCAGCAAATCCCAGATTGATTCCCCCTGCCTTAGAGGTATAGCACTTCTTCAACAGAAGGCAATTGTTTATTGAATATTAATTTATGAAGGCAATATAATTGCACTTTGTAAATTTGTTTTGTGTTTCTCTTTTAAGATACTTCATTGCAAGCAAAAAGATCCCATTGATTGTCAGCATTTTAAAAGAAAGGTGGTTTTATTAGAGGTTAGAATTCTATAGCACCTAGATTGCAAGCTGCTTAACAGCAGTCTCTTCTTTTGAGCTGTCTTATTTTGCATTCAGGGGACGTTCTTACAAAGCGTAATCCTGGCTTTAAAAGATTCAAAGTTGTGAAGTGATGCATTATAGATATGGAGAGTCAGCTGTTCTTTTAATTTTAAGATTATTAAGTGCAATGGGAGAATATTATTCTAGCTTGTATGTTCTTCCCTTTCGATTTCAAAACTGTGAGGTTTTATACATGCTTCAGCTGTGTGATAATAGTTATTTTACAACTGTTTAATGTTGATGATGATGATTAGGCCATAATGCAGGTTCAATAGCTGATGACCAGGCCAAATGGCATACCATCATTCATGTTTTTCTTTATTTCATAATGAATCTTCAAGCCTGAAGGCATCAGACCCATGCAGATTTCACTGCACTTCAGTGTCTTGATGGAATAACAACTTACAAATTTAAAGTAGCAGCATATTGTAGTCTATCTCTATAGACTTTACTTGAAACAGCCGTAGCCACATGAAAATATATGTCAAGAACACTGTTTTCTCATATTGGAATTTAGGCAATTTGTTTTCAGTCAGAGAGCTGTTTCTAACCTATTTTTGGAGCCCCTCTGTGGCCTGACCGTGCCTTCCGACATAATTTATGGTGGCACTGTAACATATGGACTTTTCATCATTGTCCCGCTGAAATCCTCTGTTGGACATGGATGCTACCCCCATACACAAGCTCCCAAGACAGGTATTTTAGAGTACTATTTAGTTTTCTGTAAGCTGAATTCATCAGTGTATCCAGCATGTTGTCAGCCTAGTTCTGTGCTTTTTCTTTCTAAAAGCAGTAAGATATTTCTTGTGTGTATTCTATCTGAAAACTGACAAATAAATTTGGGATTTTTTAGCAAATAAACTAATCACAGATGAGCATGAGCATCATGAGACCCCAGAGCTTCAGTTTCTCATTGGTAAGACAGAAATAGAAAGTAAAAGTAATCCTAGACTCAGGGAGCTTTACAATTTTAAATACCTAGAGCAGTAGGAGAAGGGAGCAAAAAAATTCTCTCACAAGTAGCAATACCTTGTGTTTGTAATGGGTGGGTTTTATTTCTGTTGCTTTTGGGTAAGATTGGATTGAGTTTTGAAAGTGACAGCATGAATTGAAGGAGAAGGGAAGACAGTAAGGGGCAAGCGTAGGAGAAATGAAGGATAAAATAATGGAATGTGAAGACAAGAAGAATGTGAAGACAAGTCAGTGAATATAGCTACATTGAGAGAAAGAAGAGGAATTCTTTTAAAAATGTTTTGGTTTTTCTCCCCTAAAAGAAGTGATTTAGCAAACGGCATGCAGGTGATACTAAGAATTTTGTGACAGTAACTGGGAAGTGCGAAGTGATATATATACCTAATATTTATTAATGTAGTCTAATACCTTAAAAACTATTACAAAAACCATTCTCCATATGCCTATGCTTCTTAAAATCCATATCTGGCCAAATAGAAGCTTAACTTACGTTTGAAGAAGGATAACTTATATTTGAAGGGTAGTTCTCTTCATTCCCTATTTTTTTTCCTTCTTTTTTCTGTGTGTCTTCATTTTCTATACCTACTAAATCTATGAACTAAGCACTATTTAGAAGATCAAGTATTGGGATTGCTTCAGCAGCAGCAAGTTTCCAAAAGGTGGGTTTATTTTTTCTGTTGACTAATGACCAACTCATTTACTACTAAGAGTCTTGAAAGATGTAAACACCTACAGACTACACCTCAATAAATACTTTTTTGATTTAGAAATAATATAAAAATAATAGAAATAGGACAAAAAGAGAGAAATATTTTTAAAATAATTTGTTCTGTTCCTTATTGTCATGTTCAGTGCGTGTGTAGGTCACTGGGCATTTCATGGTTAGGCCAAAAAGAAGTCACATACAGAAATGCACAGAATTAGCAAATGTAGAGGTATGACTGAAACCTGATTTTCCTTGCAGAGCTTAGGTGTTTGAATCAGGCTTGTAGACAAGTTACTTTCCTTTTCATACATTAATTCAAGAGTTAGTGCCTGTGTAGCTGCAAGTGAGCTGGCTTAGGGTCATGGAAGTGTGACACTTTGTGACAGGAAGAAATTCCCAAGTTCTTTTCCAACTAAACTTTGAGCGCAAGTCATATTTAATTTGAGAAAGAAAAGTAGTCTGGATTGATGCCTTTAAAGGAGCTTCAAACTTTCCTATAACTCTGATAACGCTCCACCATCAAAAAACCTCCACAAACAGAAAGAGCTCCGCTAATACTCTACAGTTACTTTGGCATCAGAAATCTGAACTATAGTACTGTTTAATTGCATCAGTGAATGCATTTAGTCTGTGGTGAAGTTTCTTTGTTAATACGTTGGAATCAATTTCACATGGTATCATGCCAATGCAAGAATTCCATGTACTTCTGCTTTATTTGGTTGTTTTGTTCCAGTAGTCCTTACATTTAAAAAGCAAGTAATTCTAACCAAAGAATAGATTGAAATAGTTCTGATGGTACCTTGTTCGTCCCATTTTGTACAGACACATTGCAAAACCACGTTTTATGATATGAGCATCTCTACACCAGGGGCTGTCTTGAAAATGTAGTTCCATTATAAAACTCAGACTTTTAATTAATATATTTTTAATTACATGACTGCTCTGTCATTTCTACTGTTCCATTTGCAGACAGTTTATACTAGAAGAAAAACATTCTATCGTTTGAATATGTGACATGAACTGCTTATTCAGGTGTAATCCACGAGATAAATTGTGAAAGCCTTTGGAATCTCTTAAAATGGTCTATCTTCATTTCAAGCAAAGTTTTTAGAAAGCCTGTCTAATTACACATGATAATTGTATAATTGCACATCTTAATCATTATATTTCTTCCTTAGCAAGTTATATGTATTTGCACTAATTATACTACCAGAATGTTTAATTACTAAATTATAGTTGCTTATTGGGCGGGTGGTTTAATCTACCAGGTGAGAGTAAGTTTGTAGCTAGCATTCTACAAACATAGTTAGGTTTAAACTAAATATATTTAACATAAAAATGATGATATAGCACTGTGGTGGTCTCACTTTGAGCACAAATAACTGCATGGTTGTCCAAGAGAAATATTCATCACAACGTAGCTGAAGATGGGATAGGGATATACCAGCAGATGGAATAGTAGAAAGAATTTACAGTATTGGGTTTTAATGGTTATAGCAAAACACAAATAAAACCAGTTTTATAACAAGATGTTACCCATAACTCCTGTTTACATTCACCTCTAATATTCCAATTTCCTTTCTGGGCTATCTTTATTTTTAAATATATGTGGCACTCCCTTGTTTAACCACTGGAGAATGCTCCTGGCCTTTGTCATATCAGTCAGTAGCAGATGTCAGCTTTAACTTCGCTTTCTTTCTAAATAGTGTTATTTGGGTGTCTTGCTAAAAAACAGCCTTTCTTTTTCTGTCTTTCCTCACAGTTTTAATCTTTTGCTCAGGCTCCCACCTTTCTGTGTTTTCAGTTACATTTTCTTGTCTAGCCTTGACAAAACCATTTTTGCCTGTTCATATCCATTTAGAATGTGGCTAGAAAGCTTGTTTACTTAGCTGCATGTCTTTGCAGTATCATCCTTCCCCTGCATTCCCTTTCAATTTTGTTTTCACACTTCCCGTGTTTCTATTTCTCCTAGCATCCTTCCAGATTTGTTTTTGTAGCCAACTATCCAGTACAGTTTAAATGTTTAAAATGTGGTTTAAGATTCACAGTTTGCTTTTGGGAAATGCAGACATGGGGAGGTTTGGTTGTTGCTTTGGGTTTTCTTTCTTTTTCCTTGTACCATATGTCTCTGCATACAAGGTACTAAGATGACAATTTCATCTTGCTGCCTTTTTTTCTTCAGGTACCCCTAATATGACAAAATAAATGATAGTGTCAGAGAAGACCAGTTCTTAATGTCTCATTTATTTTGTGAACATTGGAAAGGAAGATGTTTTTACAGCTTTCAGTGTTCGGTCAGTTACCTGATTATTATCAAGACAACCTTAAAATGAAGGGATTATTACAAAATTAAAGCTTTTATCCTTTTGATTTTAAGAATTTCCTCATATGATTGCTAATGTTTTGGTCTACTTCTAGGATGGTATATTACAGCTTTCAACTGGTATATGTGTTGTCTAATAGCATTTTTTTGCCATAAAAGATGTGACATACTATACTTTTAAATACATGCTTTCAGAAAGGAAATCTGTTTTAAAAAGACACCAAGACATGTGTGCACACTTTGTGCACAAAGTCTTTCTTCTTTTCTCTACAGTTAGCTGAAGTATAACGTATTTGTGTGGGAAACAATAAAATTCTCAATATATGAGATCATGGTTAAATTCACACGTTTTTATCAAGACCATGGTTTTGTGGAGAATACAAATCCAGACCAGAATATTAGAAAAACATTGGGAGACTTTTCAGCTACATTGTGCTTTAATTTATAATGTATAATCCATACATACTGTATAAACTATATAAAGAATCAAGCAATCATGTCTTTCAGTGTTATCTATTGCCATCATTCCCCATGCATTGAGGCTCTCACTATAGCTATTACTATAAAACGTTCCCTAAGTACATAAAGGCTCTAATCGTTAAGATTTTTATTGCCAGCCACACATACAGAGCTGCAAATTGCCTTGTTTCAGATTTATTATGTATTACTCTAGAAATTCTATAAAGATCAAAAGAACTGATTACAATGTTGACCTTTGCATTAACTCATCTGAATTTAAATTCAAGTGTTTGATTTGGGAAAATAAGTCCATTTATCATAGGTCTGCTACTGAGGGGATTGTGCAGCCCTGATTGGGAGTGCTGAGACCAAATTTATTTATTGAGCATGGGCTTGAAAATTGTTTGTAGGACAAGGGGAACAAAAGTTTGACCTGCTATTGTGTTGCACGCAGGGAACAATGTGGCAGCCGCCCTTTTCAAATGCCTAGCCTTCTGTTCTTGCTGAAGAGCCAAGTGATAGTCACTGTTTAAATATATATAACTACTTTGGACATAGAAGCCAATGAGCCTTTTCTCAATGAGATAATTAACTGTTAAATACAAATATTACAGTCTAGCAATGTGGTAGAAGACGTGGTATTCTGGATCTGAACATTTCATTTTTTAAGTCTATTTGAAGTTTACTGTCCTGGAAACATAAATATTTATGAGTGTACATTTTAGAACTGGCTCATCGGCTAGTAGAAGGATGGTAGCTTTATCAGTTAATTAATTGTAGCTCATTTAATGGGCATATTTATACCAGCTGAAGGGCTAGTCCCTTCAGAAAAGTAAATAAGAGTAAAGAATATTAGAACTAATAGAACTGGGAGTAATGTATTTGTACAGAGTCTTTGGAGCAGCGTTCACTTTCTTGTGCAATACTAAAGGTAGGGGGCTTGTCAAATATGCGCTATTTACACTTTAAAATGTCAGAATTGGCAGGTTTGCAGGCTTAGTCTGAGGTGTTAATGTACGAGACCCATAATTTACTGCTTAAGGATATTTACACCCTGGTTTGGAATAAACATGTTGTATTTAATGTAAACTTAAGGTAACTAAATTCAGATAGAATGCAGGTCCTTATCTGTTGGTCAGGTAGCGATAGCAGTCTACAAACAGTGTGCTATGATGCACAATGCTGGGTGGCGAACAGCAGCTTTGTCACTTACACACATTCTTACTATCAGATTGGTAAACACAGAAATACTCCACTGATGATCCACCCAATACATTCACTAACGCTTTATTTGATTTTTAGTTTCCTGTTAAGGAAAATATGTATTACGCTGAATTGCATCACGAGAAAATGCTTTGGTTGAAACTTTGGTATATTGGGAATGTTTTGATATCACAGCTGATTCAAATAAGTTTCAAATCAGTCATCACATGTGATTCAAATAAGAGACAGGTGGAGATGAAATACCAGTTCTGGTATGAAAAGAGGCTTGTCTTGACACATGGGTTGCAACATTTTGGACTAAAGTCACTCCAGGCAATCAGCAGGGAGGGCAGGATTCAGAAAATAAAGTTAATATTTGCTCTACCCCTAAAGAAGTACCGCAAGATAAATTTAAGACACCTAACAAAGTTTGATTTGGGAGCTTACTGTTCATTGGAGACAGTTTTATTTATGTACCTGAGTATAAGGCTGAGAAATTAAATGCTCTTAGTGGGAATACATGTTTTGTGTATTAAGAAAATTTCAGCTTTTAAGATGTGTACTTCATACATTAAGTAAAAATGACCTTGCTGTTCAAGGTTCCAATGCTTTCCATTGTCAAACATCTTAAAGATTACCCATCCTATTGTTCTGCTGCTCTGTGGCGTCTTTAAAACTTCATGTTTTGAACTCTAGATCTTCATTTCTATAAGCAGAATTCAAGTGATGATTCAATAATAGATGAGGACTGTTTTAGTGCATGTAAAGTGTGGTAAATACATCCTGTCGGCAAACTCTCAAAACAATTGTGAGGGATATTGTCTGGTCTCCAGTGTCTATCCATTTTTAGACATCTAGTAAGAACCTAAGTGCTCCATTAAAATAAATAGCTGCAGCTTTGGAGGAATTAGTGGGGGGTTGGTTTGGTTTTTGTTTGGTCTTTTTAGTCTACCGCACATTTTGTTACCTGCACCATTATGTTTTAGCTATGTGAAAAATTGCTTTTTAAAGTTGAAAGAGCTCCATTGTATTAGAGGTAAGATATTTCGCCTCAAAGGTTGTTAGTCACTTTACTTAGTGAGGACACTTGAGGAACTGTGCAAACTTAACCTTTTAGGAAGTGCTTTTCCAGAATTGTGTTGAACTGGAGGGTGATGGGGAGCTAACACCGACCTTAAGTGCCCAGTTGCTTTACTGAGGTCCCATATTTGTTATATTTTGCTTACTTTCTTCAGTAGTAGTTTTGAAACCCTGCCATAGATCTCTCACAATATTGTACCTGGTTTAAAAAGTAAGTACCTTTAATCAAAACCAAAGGCACAAGGAGCCTTTTGTGATGATGCAGAAAAGGGGCAATTCTGTGTAGAACAGAACCCTGATTCTCGAATCCAGAGCACTGTATTTTGTTGTTTGCTTATGGTGCATTTCATTGGAACTGGAATTGCACATGGTAAACTAAGATCTCACCTGAAGATGAATGCATTCAAAGAATTCAGGGGCATGGAAAAGTCCCACAATGAGAAAGAGGGATCATTTTTCAGGGTGAAGTGGTGCTACAGTTGTGGAGCATATGGAATTATAGCAAATAAGAAACTTTAAGCTAAGATACAAATGGACAATATACTATTGTTAATTTTAGCCACAAAATCTGTTTTAAATAGTTGGAGATGAAAAGTTTGCGAGCTCACAGGCTTTCACTTTGTGTGAATGAAAACCATAGTTCTTTACCCATATCTTATGGCAGAAGTAAGTAGGACTTTTGTTGGAAGCAGAAGCTTCCAAAGCTGATCTCACAGTCCTGCAAGTAAAAGCAGGAAATAAAAATTAATTCCTGTAGTGGACAGAAGTCCAGGATATTTCCATGGGAACCTTTTCAGAAGCAGTATTTACCCACTTCTTGTACTCCAGCACCAAAGAGTCAAACTATTTAGCTGTGGAAGGAGATAAGGTAAATAACAATGTCTTAAAAAAAACACAGATAATTTTTTTTTGTGTATCAAGTTAGATGAATATGAAATTTCCAAGGTTGAGGACACTTGATATCATTTGAACCTGATTTAGTTGAGGTTAAGAATGAGCTGGGCAAAACTGGAGTAGGGCAGATATGCCTGCATCAGTCAGTTTAAGAGCTGCAGAGACTTCATCTGTCTGTTGCTTTTCCAAGAAGGTATATTGGACCATGTAAGTCATACTAATTTTCCCCTCCCACCCCGAGGAATGGGCATTCCTTCAGTAGGTGCCATCTTTTGATCCAGTGTTGAACAGATGACCTCTGATTTAATAATAAATAATATTATATAATAATAAGAGAATCATTTGAGTATGAACTGCTCTGATAACTTTTCACAGTTTTCTGTAACTTTGCTTTGTCCAGTTGGTCATTTTCCTCAGCACATGACTGTATGCAGGAAGAACTGGAAGAAGTTCCTATATATTTTATGGCACTTATGGCACCTTTTCAGTGAACGTCTATTTCTTGCCAACAGCATTCCTCCTAATTAATAGATCACTATATGATTTTTAAAATCATTTTTAAAAGCTCAAAATGAATTCTTTTTTTTTTTTTTTTTTTTGTTGTTGTATGCTATTTAAATATCTGTGGGTTGTAATGCCAAGTTCCAGTGGCTGTTTCCATATGTTCTCCTTGCTAACCACCTGAACTGCCAGGGGTGTGATATATACAACAGCACTTTCTGCCAGTGTTACAGTTTCTTGAATGCTGCCATCAAATGCAATTTCTTAAGACATTCAGGCAAAGTTATAGGTGTACCTAGTTTGCTTTGGACTTGAGCTATTTATTTTCCTATAACTTTTCTTAAACTCACAGTTTCCAGCTAACTCTGTGAATGCAGTACTTATCCAGTTAATATCCAGTTGGTATCCAGTTAATAACTAACTAGGTGAGCTTTCCTTTGACCAGAAATTTTCATTTTTGTAGAAGCAATCTGAGTACCTTACCAACAGTTTGGAGCCTACCATGCTTTCTAGTATTTAAACCTGCCTGCAAAGCAAACCAGGCCTAATAGTATATGAGTGCCCTCAGTTCAGTCTCCTTTCTGCTGCTGTGTAAAGTCTTTGGGGTATTTGATAGGATATGGAGTAGCCATCAGGATAGTATTGCTTCAGTAGCCTAATAAAAGGTACTGATCTTGAAACTTGCATTAGTAAGCAGGCACCACAGATATGCATTGGCAGCAAATGAAATGCAAACTTGATAACATGATAAACTGTGCCCAGGATTGTACCACAACCAACTTGAATGTTGTAGTGGATTCAGCAAGGCTTTGGGTTGGTGGTATTTGCTGAACCACATTGAGGATGGGAGAGAAGATGAGTCAGGTTATATTAACCTGATTTCTTTGAGTATTGAACAAAGGAGACTTGGCTTCATGTCTGAAAAATAATGTTGTTCTCTGTGCCCTGCAACATGTCAAATACTTGCAACAGAGAGTAGAATGTTCTTTACTTGATCTCCTGACTAGGACCCAACAAACCAGTTACTCCTCTTGTCCTTATAATTACAGTGATGCTTCGTAAGTAGAGGATATGCTTTTGGTAGCTGAAAGTTGCCTGTACATGGTTTTATCAAGACTTGCAGAATATGTTGCTTAGGGACCGAAACTTAGTCTCATGGAAGTGGCCAGAAACATAAAATTGATGCCACCAGAGACATGAGGGGAAGATCAGTTGTCTTTCCCCTGTGTTGGTCCCAGGAACAGAAGAGATGTGAATGAGAACAGTGCCCTGATTTGTCATGCAACAGAGACAGCCACCGAGTCAGACGCGCTTCCCTGCCCTCAGTCACACACACTTCTCTAGCCAATGGTTAAACTGTACATAGCTTTGAGTATTCTAGGGGCAAAAGTAAGACTTTCTGAGAGAAACTTTGTAAAAGTAAGTTTAACTTGACAGCACAATTCCAGAAGCATCCACTAGTTTGACAAAAGAGCATAAAACAGCCAAGGAAATATATGTTGTGTGCTGTGAAAAACATGGAACAAAACATAGCTTTAGATATATAGATGATATTTCATCTTGCTGGGGGAGTCGATAGCAGATACAAGTTCTGCTGCTAGAACATAGGCTTCACCTTCCTTTATGAATTAGTGTTTTGGGATAGCTATCATTTTAACGCATTAGAAGTTTAAATTGCTGTAAGGAACTCCAGGCTCTCTCTTAAGAGCGCACTGTGATGTTTTCCATTATTTAGGGCTTGATATTGTACAAAGAGAACCTGGGAGCACTCTTACTGATAAAGAGGGATTTGAGAACAAGATAATACAGTTTGAAATCAAAGTTAATGGTGCTTTTACACAATCCATTCATGAGCTTTTGGTAGGATACGTCTTTGGTATCTGTGTTATGTTAGAAATTTTGCAATGCAATGCTACCTTATCCAAGTGTTAATATCCCACTGTGGGATGTGGGACTGCTATTAAAGCCTAACAAGCTTGACATTTGCTTTTAAAATGTATGAGTGGAATTCCCACTTTTGATTTTTTTTCTTCCCCTATTAGAACCTACTTGTTTCCATTTCTTCTGTAATAGAAGTCATGAATTATTTATATTTGAAGGCAAGATGATGGAAAAGCTTGAGAATGTCTTGCTAAGAAAAATCGTATTTATTGTAAAATATTTTAACATCTGTTTTATTTCTAGGTCATTTGACTTAGGGAGAAAAAAATGAAAATGATACCTTAAGCCTGAATTTAGCTTGTCCTTAAAAGTGCCCAATGAAAAGTTGATTTCTGATCTTCCTGCTTGCTTCTTTACTGGCATATTGAAACAATGGTTATAGTTACACATTAGCAGTTCAGATGGCAGAGAAAGTGGCAAATAAAAAAGGATTTCTAAAATCTGCCTAAGATGCAGGGTAAAAGGCAAGCTCAAAATAAAAGTGTCATGTGTATACAAATACTGTCAACATTGAAAAGGGCCAGCTTCGTGCCTGAAACTCCCTAAAGCCTTTTTCCTGCAGTTTCACCCACTGGTGTGAGTCCTTCTGTTTGGAATTTCACTTGAAATGATGAAAAAATGGCGTTGTGGCCACTAATTATTTAAACGTTATCTAACCTAAAGGGCAAAAGGTGATGCTTTTATATTTATTTGTATTTTATCTTTATAAATGTGTAAATTTCATGAGGTCTGAACCAAAGCCTCTGTTAGCCAAGCTTTATAAATTTTGAAAGGTATTTTATACCAAATCTTACCCAAGTGTAACCTTTAGAAGCAAAATTTTCTGATACCTGAATTATTTGCTTCAGGTGGGTAATTCTTAGGTACAGTGCTATCAGTATTCCCTTCCTATTGAATCATTTTCCTGAAAATAGTTTTGGCACCATCTGGGTTTTGTTGTCCAGGGTGTAATGTGGGTGCCCCTTTGAAAAACAAAAGGTAATGAGGTTCCTGTGCAAATTAGACGTGGCTAGTTCAAGACTTTAAGCCCATGCAGAACTGTAGGTGCTACAGTAGGAGACCTTTCTGCAGGTAGGAGAGGAGATCAGTTCTGCCCACCTCAGTCTGGGGTTGCTAATCCTAACTGCTTCTCCAGTAGCTGGAAGTGTAGTAGTGTGGAAAAGATGGGGCAGAAAGAATGAGACCTCTCTGTACTTCTGTCTATGTTTTCAGGGAGATAAGTCTGTGGGCTTCAGTGCAGTGTGGCAACACAGCGATCTCTTTAACTCCAGTGGCTGGCCATTTGTTTTTCATTTAGTTACTTTATTAAACTGAAATTCCTTTCTCTTTTGAAAAGAAAAACGCATCACTGCAGTCTGCATTCTACTCATAGTATTTTTCTTCTGTTTTCTGATAAGTCAAATCGAACATTAACATGTTTATATCAATGGCTATATAGATTAATGGAACTGCTGTCAGCATGTTTAAAATGAGGTTTGATGTATAAGTAAAATGAAAAGACTTTAAAACAAATTATTTGGCTCGAAGCTCCAGTTATATTGTGTATGTTTCAAGCTAATAATCAGGGTTTACTGTGGGTCAGCATGTCATATCCCAGTGGTGTCTAGTGAGATGGAGGGTTATCTTATATGTCAGCTAGATAACCTTGTGGACAATTTTGAGCAGCGGAGATAATGGGACTGAATTCTGAAATGAGGTAGAATTCTGAAATGGGGCAGAATTTAGAATGGGAGCTAGTAATATCAGAGTATAGTGTCGTATGTGAGCACTGTACGGCTTGTTATGAAGGCAGTCACCTTTTGGCATCACTAATCACTTATTTTTAACAGTAATCCTGCTTGATAGAGTGCAATTAAAATGTGGGAGAATGGCAAATCAGGTACATATTGCTATAGAAAAAAAAAAAGGGGAAGTAAAAGAATTCCTTGCTACTGGTACTATCCTTTTTTAATCTGTTTTTTTCTATTTGAATGCAGATACTGCACAATAAGTTTATTTTTGCATGCTTTGCGCAGCTTCTACTCTCCAAGTTGTGCTGTCCACAATTATTGTGTTTAAAAAAAAAAAATAAAATTATGGTTTATTCTCTTTTTTTTTTTTCTTACTAAGATATGTTTTTTATGTGCTTTGAGGAAATTGTAGACTTTCATACTTCAGGTTTTTATTATTCTGTATTTTAGTGGTTTCAACTTTATAAATAAAGAAAAGGCCTATTTATGAAAGTTATAGTTACATAGTCTGTTTTCATACCATCTCAGATGATGCAACAGTCTTTCTAACTGTGCATTGAAATCAAACCAGATAATTGAAATAATTCAGTATTAATCAAAGTATATGCTGTATAAACAAATTATAAAATACTCGAGTTTAAGGTTTGTTTCACCTTTACACGTAGCACAATATATCCTGCTGAATTCCATAATCAGCTTTTAGGAAATGGACATCTACAGGTATATATTCACAAGCATATATTTTGACAAATCTTAGGAGCACTGGTATTAAAGGCATTTTTACTACTGTCTATTGTCTCACCCATTTGATGTTTGCTTTTAATTTTTAGCCATAGTGTGAATTATTTAGCACTGACAAGAAAATTCTTTCTGTTAACATTTCTTCACAGGTTTCATAGCCACAGTTGTAACTCATAGCAAAAGCTTAGTGACTTCTGTAGCCTTTGGTCAGCCAGTAGAGGCCACTCATAGCTTGCTGCTGAAGCTGGGCAGTGATTTGAAAATAGGGGGTTTGTTGGCTGCATAGCTTTTTTAATCCACTCTGAGCAAGCTTATGCTGCTCTGAACTGTCAGAGTATAACTTGTACCTGCAAAGAGTTCTGAGTTATTCTGCTTATATATGTAAATGCATTTAATATTGACATTTTTTCTGTTTCCTGTAATAAGTCCTGTGGCAGTAGGAATAAAAATCACCTTCAGTATCATACCTTAATCAGTTGAAAGGAAATGCTTTGATGACATCCTTTGTCGTTGGTACATTCTTTACTACCATTGTATTCCATTAATGAAGTAAGGAAAAACTATTACAGATTATAGAGGGGTGTCTTGATTGTATAGGAATTTTTTGTGTTTCCCAAATGAGGAGCTGAGCTGTAGAAAACAACTTCCCAAGGTCAAAACTGCAAGCCTGCTTCAGAGCAAAGAACTGAACCTGTATCTTGGGTCAAGGCTAGTATCCTAATCAGTGCTGTGCTGTTTCCTCCTGTCTGTATCACTGGGTGGGTAACTTGATGATAATTTTACAAGTAAAAACATGATTTCAGTATTTCAGATCATTCTTAACTAATAAGGATACAGTCACAGCACTACTGAAATCAAAATCCTGTTCACTTAGGGGAAACTACAATGTGACCCTAAGAGTAAGTTTTATATCCAAGACCTTTTATATGCAGCATATTGCTACAGCATTTAATTAGTAGCTCTTTGTACAGAGGGAAATTTAGTTTCATTTCAATAAAATTTGTTAAATGTTACCTATTTACAAAGTAATGAAGTAGCAAAATTTTGGCCACTGTTTTGTTGCTATAATACAGTTATCTAATACAATTCAGAGAGCTGCCCTGGCCTTTTTACCTAATATAGAACATTGAAGTAGTGGTGCTGTGTGTGTGTTTGTCCAGTCCCGAGGAACTTCGCCTTTTATCAAGGAGCTGTGAGCTGCTGTTGGAGCAGTGCTGCCACATAGTATTATTTAATATTAAATATTAGGAATCTCAAACTCTCCTACTGACTTCCTTGCTTGTAGGACACATGCACTTTTTGCTTTACCTGCTGCTTTCTCCATAGGCCAAGTAATTTTTTTCCATTATCCACTAGTATTTATTTTCTCAGTTTTAGTAACTCCTCCACTGTTACTGTATTACATACCTGAGGGCAGTGTGTATGCACTAATGTATATCGTTACAATGCATCATTAAACTTGTTCAGTTACCTATTCTATAGTATATAAAAGCTAGTGTATGAAAAAGGTTTAGGACAAAACATGGATATTTTCTACTAGTGTTACCATTTGAAACAAACAACCAAGCTTACATCCAGGCCAGTATCTTTTCAATAGTCCTTTTTGTTTTACATTTATAGCTGTCTTAAAAGCGGCAGAAAAAACTTGTGTTATCATAAAGATTTAAAAAGAAATTCCCTGTTTAGCTTTGAAACATGAGATTTAAACCTTCCCCTCTTTCTCTGAAGGAGCAGTGCTCAATAGCAGACTTTTCTTTTAATCTCTGGTACCATAGTTTTTTCCATCATTCAGTAGAAAACTGTACAGGAGGAGCGGTATTTTGATCAGTTGTGTGAAAAGAAATGTAGAGGAAACTCTTAACAGTGTGTGAACTATTCAGCCAGTGACCCATGGATACGTGAAGACTGTGGAGTTTGAGCATCGGTTAAAGGTAACCTCTACATTCAAGATGTGCTTCTCAGGAATGGTCAGTTTGGGCTCTTCAGCAAGAGTGTGCTTGTAGAGGGAATAAAAATGTAATGGTAATGTCAAGCTGTGGCAGTGATTCAGTAATGTATACTGTGAAAGCTGGTTTTATTTTCTTATTTTTATATGTTGCTCCAAATCAATTGCTTCTCTGCTGTGGAGACTCAGCAGATCTTTGGAGTAGATTTTTCTGGCAGCGAGATAGCTAGGAGATGAAGATGAAGACGGATATTAGGTTTTGCTTTGGCTTTTTATACCCTAGATAAGTTTTACAAACAGAAATTCATTAGCATTAGCATACAATAATCAGCATTCAGTTTTATGCAAAGATGTCCATTTATGCATTATTAACTTTAGTTTTATAGATATATTGCAGCTGTTTGGTTAACTGAAGCGATCTCAGGTGTGGAAGAGAAACCTGAGCGTTATACTTTGATCAGTCATAACCATGTTCCAAGCAAGTTCATATTCTGTTATAATTCAGTGGAAAAACATACTTCTGTGCTTTAGATATTAGTTTGAAACTGGCAATTTATCAAGTGATTTTTCTTGAAATTTCCGTGCTTATTAAATTTCAGATTATGTATTTTGAGTAAGCTGGAAATTTAAACTTGTTTCCATAAGTATGGCTGCAGGTAAACAACCAATTTTAGCCCAGAAAATAGCTTTTGCTTCTGTCAACATGTTGTTTATTTTCTCCCTGAGATAAAAAGTTTAGTTTTCTGATATTTGTACCAAGATAAAGTCTGTAAACAAGATTAATATAGTGTGGAAAAGGTTGTCAGCAGCCCTGGCAAAGGAAATAAGTTGCCTCTACATAGAACATACTGTAAACTGAATAAAAGTGTCAGGTCCACCATGAGATAATGTGATCATGAACCTCTAACAAAGCATGACATAGGCACAGTTGGCTTTTCTTATAGCCACAGTGTCGAAAATGGATTACTGTATTCCAGGGATACCCACTAGAATAGCATGAAAACCTCATTTTGAGATTAATGCAGGATGTATCTCTCAAGAGCTGAGCTATATGTTTACCTATAGCATTAAAGTAACAGTTTAGTTATTAATCTTAAAATTTGGAAAATACGTATTAAAATACTTGTTCAATTTTCTACATTTCTTTATGAATTGGCATTTCTCGTTCTCATTATTAGGTGAACTATGACACTGGGATAGTAATATTTGGTTACAGTTTTATTCTTTCTTTATGACTTTATTATTTTATTATGTGGCTCTGTAAGGTCTCAATAAGTCTAAACAGTAAATTCCAAAGGCAGGTAAAGCTGTATGTGCTCTTCTCCCATGTAGCTGCCATGATTTCCTCTACTGGAGATTTGTATGTTTGCATAGATTTTTCTGCAGTAAGATATTACCAATTCCTTTCAATCACCATCAGCCAGAAAAGTGACACCACTTTTCTCAGTTCAGCCCCAAGTGACATCATTCTTCAGGTCAAAGGAGCTGATTTTGGTCCAATACTTTAAGTACGTGGAGCTTTCAAATTATTCAGTGAGTGTCCCTGAAAGTTTTCAAGACTTGGAGCTTTGACTGCCCTGGCTTTTATCCATTCTGACACCAGATGAATAGGGACTTTTTCCTTTAAAAGTTGAGCATATTGTTCTTCCCATGAAGAGTAGGCTGCTTTTATCTGTGAATCTTCTGCCTATGTACTTTTGGTAAGCCTGAGCCATCCAAATTTATTACTGAGGTTTTGTGGTTTCCTTTCAAAACTGGCAGAATATCTGACTTCATTCTCATCTCTGGTCATCTGCTGACAATAAAGATATCTCCCAGGAATTGAAAATTTCTTCCTGCATTGTTTCCAACAGGAATAGTTGGTTCTTCAAGCATGAGTTTCATCAGGTAGTCTCATTCTGCTGCTTTTACCTATCTGTACGTGCAGACAATTTAAGCAGATTGTAAAAATAAAAATAAAGCTCTTTTTATGCATTCTTGAGCAATACCAGAGTATAATGATCTGCAAAAGTCTGCGTGTGCTGTCATGCATTCTTAAGATCATTCTTCAGTTGAGCATATTACGGTTTTTTGCTTTCAGTATACGTAAAGCACTGGACAAGGACTACAATACAGTGTGGTAAACAGTATTTTATCTTTGCTTTCTGTCCTACATCAACTTGAATTTCAGAAGCTTTGTGCTGGAATACAAAGGTTGGAAGTGATTTTTAATAAAGTTATTGCTGTTTTATCCGTAAGTAATGAATTTCAAAACGTCTAACTTTCATTTTTTGAAAATAAAATCTTTTGTGAACTTTTCAAAAGGAACTTAGGCCCCTGACGTCTGTCAGTGTCTGTGATGACTGACATCCAGTCCGGATTGCACATGAAGGATTTTGGGTTATCTTACATAGCACTTCCTGCATTCAGAGTTTGCTTAAAAATTGCAGCTATTTCTAATTTCATTTACTGTATTAAGTGTACTGTGTCTGGTTTATATTCAGCATTTCTGATGTTTTCTTAATAAACAATCACTGTGTGCATGTGCTGCCTCATGATTCAAAGATTTGGGGTTTTTTTTGCCTTTAGATAACTCCAGGACCAGGCGGTAGCAGGAAAACAGTTAATGTGTCCCAGGATTGTCTTCACCATGAGTGAGTATCAGTGATGGGAGTTATAATGGGGTTTTTTTAGTAGTAGTAGTAGTAGCAGCAGTATTAGTATTACTGCTATTATTGCTATTATTATTACTATTATTATTGATGTTGTTTGATTTATTATTATTGATGTTGTCCTGAAGCCACATTTTACAACTGTACAAACATGATAAAAGAGCCTGAACTTGGTTACAATCTGTATTTTTATTTAATAAAAGTATTTATAGTAATTTGCAATTCATTTTATGTTTCTTAAGGAAACATGAGCTTCAGTGCTTTGCAAATGTGTTTTTATTGACTTACTAGGCCTATACTTTCCTAAAATTCAGCCTTTTTAAGGCTAGATAACAAATACAGGTTGCTTAAAAATACCTGCTTTATTTTTCTCTAAAGGGAAATTCAGAAATACCAAGCCCGCATATATCAAAATAAACAAGCATCACATCTTTGAGTCTTAAACATGATGTATCATGAGAGGAATAAGGTTATGATAAATTCCTTGAAAAGACATTGAATTAATTGTTTAGACATATGTAAACAGGGAATGTCATTCAGTTTGTTTAGTTTCTCCAGTGTGCCATTATTGTAAACTCTTATTCTGTTCAACTGACAACATTTAGTAACATTATTTCTTGGTTATCTCTTTTGAATAATTACAATAAGATTAAATTTTCCTGGTTTTTCCACATCAGAAATTTAAAACACAGACACACGTGATTAGGAAATAATGTATTTGGGGATACATTTTAATGTTCTGAATTCTGTTAGATATAGCATCCACTGTTTAAAACAAAACTTGCCAAAGTGCAGATACTGCAAACAGCAAATCTTCAGTAACAATTGTTTTATGCTGCTGATCCGCTTAACTTGCTAATGTGTGTGTTAACTAAAGCGGTTGTGATTTCATAAGTTATTTGTACCCTAAAGTAATTCAGTTAGTATTTTATGGGGTTTACTTTTGTTGATTTTATTATAACAAACAAGCAAACAAATAATACTGTAAATTAATGGGCAAAATCATAAAAATCAGTGTGATGTGAATATCACTTTCTCATTGAAAGAGATCTTAATTCTTTATGAAGGGTTTTTCATGTCTAAATATGTGAGGCATTCAAATTACTTCAATATATTTTTTTCAATAGAAATATACTTTACTAATAATTTAGTCTGTGAGCCATTGATTTGCCACAAACCAGCAGAGCTTATGCAGAGGATATCCCAGTTTCCTGCTCTTCCTTGAGCATTTGCTGTTGACATTGCTCAGAGGCAAGATACTTGTCTATGTGAAATTTAGATCTAACCCATTATATTTCATATCTTCTTCACCTTTGGATGCTTGTGACTTTATTTATTGAGTCACTCACAATAAAAGCTTAACAGCAGATAATGTGATGGTCTTTTTGTGCAGTATTTTAATGGCTGGAATTCTTTTATCCATTGGCCAAAACTTATTGCTTATATGAGTAATATGTAGGTGCAATATGTAATTTCAGATCCTCCTTGTTTTAGTTGTTTTTTCTTTCTCCTTTTCACTTTGCAAGTGTCAAGATTTGCCCCAGGTTTGTATAATGCTTAGTACAGCTACATTCAGATGTTAATTCAGTTCTGTGTGATCACAGTGTGTGTGTGAACCAGTATTAATATGCTTTTACTGCTATTGAGAGAAGAGGCACATTGTGAGTTCTTCTCCCTGCACGCCAATGTGTCTATGAAATAAGGCTGCCAGTAGTCAAAACTGTGCAATTATATAGAGATGTTAATCCACGGAACTTACAGACTTTGAATTCACTTTAGACTCAAACTCAAACCTCAGTTTTTGAAATAATGCAATATAACTACCAGGTAGTCCACAATTCTTAAAGATCTCTTCAGCTATAATCATTAATAAGTAGCACTTCAGCACTAAACATTTAATTGCTTTTATTTATAGCACATTCATTACAATGCCTTAAAATACTATCATTTATATAAAACTTTAGCTTGTTTGACAAAGTATAATTGCCTAGAAAGCCAATAGCTGCTCAGAAATGAAATTTGTGGTGCATTCTTTCAAAACTGTTAAGGACTTAGAGAGTTCAATAAAAATATCCCATAAAAATAAAGCATAGCCAAAGGCTGTATTTTCCTGGCAGACAATAAAATACTCAAAAGCATGCATGGACTGGTCATATGACAGCATGTGCTTTGTTAGTTATATTGTTAAACCTGTCTTTTCTTTTTCTCCCACAGCCACTGGTTTAGCCCTGGGGCTAGGAAGGAACATAGCCAGGTAAAAGCTGCTTTGATTGAGAACAGTTTATTTGAGATGCATAAAGGAATTTAACTACCTCTACTCCAGAGGTAGTGGGCTAATACTTTAAGTTACTATAAACAAAGCAGATATGATTTCATATTTTCTTGTAAGGAAGCATATTAACAGCAGTGCCTTTCAGAAAGTACCTTAATTAAAAATCTTTAATTAGTCTCTTAATTCCAGTTAAGTATCTTTTGAGTTTTATCAAGTTAAGTGAAAAGTCTGATTTATTTTTATTATGATTTTGTTAACTGTAAGATCTCCAAATCTTAACATTTCTCAAAATGCTGGAAAGCAAAACATTTAACTCACAAAATCAAGAAACGCAGAGCAGCGACAAGAGCAGGCAGGCCTCTACAGGAAGATCTTCAGTTCCATTTTTCTGCATTTCATTCGTTAAAATGACCATAGCAGTAAAAAAGAACTGTAAAATCTCCATCATGGGGAAGATGTTGGTGAAACCATGTCACCAGTTTGTCTGCTGAGTCCCTACAGTGTAGTCCCTAGAAGGTCCAAGCCTAGAGATGAGGTTGAGGGAATGTGAAGGCATATTTAATATTTGCTTAGCAACATGGCTAAGCGAATAGCTTTAGTTTGTCTTCAGACATGGAGACATACCTTACTTTATGGATGGTAGTAAGGTCCAAACAGAACATACTGTCCAGGAGCTATAAAATGTGAAAATAAGTCTGGCTTTATTTCATTAATGTACAGCTAACTTTAACTATTCAGTAAAAGTAGCTGAATATATCATCAGTGCATTGAAATTTAAGACTAAAGGTCCATAGATATTGGAATGCTGCTATGAGGTCTCCATGCAGCTTCTTTTCTCCAGACTGAGCAGCCCCAATTTTCTTAGCTAATCTTTGTATGGGTAAAAAATCATGACTACATTTAAATACAAATTTTAAGTGCTCTGATTCATTGATGTTAAGAAAATGGAAATGTTATTTTGCAAAAATATATTAGAATAAGGTGCCTTACCTTTATATACCCTTCAGATTGCCTTTGAAAACCAGCCTGGACAATTTTACTGCGTCTGAGATAGTTGAAATGATGAGAAGCATTCCTTATACAAGCAAGCTAGCTGTAGTGAGCTGGGTACAAATTAATCAAATGCAATTTTATAGTTAGGTGTAAATTTTTTGGAGTCCATACTCACATACAACACATTGACCAAGTCATAAAGTTCATAATTTCCTAATTATCAGTGGACTTTTAAATGTGTTTGTAGTGAATATTAGATCCATTCACCTGTAGTCTGCTTCTAAAAAAGTCTTTCAGTCTATACTTTCTTCAGTATAGATTCAAGAAATATTTGTAGTTTTTATGCTGTCTAGTTTTAATTTGTTTGGTGTAAATTTGGCACTACAACACAACAGTAAAGTTGTTCTTTACTGTTCCTGCTGCTTTACTCATGCTGACAAATGTAATGCTGAAAATAGATTTCTCGGTATTGGAGATAGTTTGAATGAAAAGCCATCCTTGTCTAAAAATAAGTAAAAGAATAAATAGGAGCTTGTTTCAGAAGCTGAGTCACGGTTTCAGTTAAATGAATCCTTCATTATTCCTACTCCCCCACTGTTCTGGGAAGCTTTAATACCCTGGTTTTGTTAATTCTGCAACTTTCAAATTACAAGAGCTCCTGGGGCTTAGAAGAGTTTAAAACTGTTTCATAACTGCTTAGGTACAAGTGCCAGCCTGAATAGTTTTTTATGATTGAAGTGTTCTTCAAAATATTTAATTATAAAATTTTGAAAATTGAAATTGGAATTGTGAAAATCATAAAATCCTATAGATGTGTTGATTGTGAAATTGTGAATTGCATATGAATATGCTTTGAGAATGATTTAATTTTTACGTATTCAATTACTTGGTGGATGTATCCTGAAATATTCGCTGTTACTGTAAAATCCTATTAATAGCCATCTCTTTTAGAGTCTTGGGGCAAAACTATTGATAAATTACTTAAGAGAGGAAAGAATGGCATCGTCAGATAAAAGTTCTAGAAAGAAATAAAGGCTTTGCTTGTGAAACTCTTCTGAACTTTCTTTTTAATAGCTTCAGCTCTTGCGAGACAACCGCTCAGAGAGAGGACACAAGAAGAACAGCTCTGTAAAAACAGCAAGCAGGTAAGTTAATACTGCAGCAGTCATTAATGCTGTGCATTAGCTTGTTGACTTCGTTACTCAACATTTTATATAAGAAATGACACCATTCTTTTGAGGTATTTTCGGAGGTCTTTTTTGTGTTATTTTATTGAAAGGATTTCTTTTATATGGCGTCATCTTTGCCTAACATGGGTATTAGACTTTATTGGTGACTATATCCAACTACACTGACTAAACTTAATCACTTTAGTAAACATCAGAATTAAATGGATGCCAAAGTAAGGTTTGTGCTTCTGGCATGTAAATTAAGTGCTGAAAATGTATAAAATCACCATTATGCATACATAGTTTTAAAATCAAGAACATAACTCAAATGCTGTAACGCTTAAATTGTTCTTATATCACAGTTTGACAATAAAAATGTCATTGTGAAGACTTATTAAAAATAATTCCAGTTCTATCCTCCAGCTTCTTTCCACCCCTTCAGAAGTCAAAATATTCAGCAGTGAACTGATTGGCACTGGTCTAGGAGTCTGTTTCTAGAGGAATATTTTGTTACCCATGGAATCTATTCTGCCAAATAATTATTTAATTCTAGGTTTGTTTGTCTTAAACGGGAAACCACAGAAGTGTTTTCTTTGCTATGCAGCCGCCTGACATGATTTTTATTGTTCTGTAAAGATGGCATTGTGATATCAGATTAGTTTTTGAACAAACTTACGATAGATTTATATATTCAGATTCGACCTAAGGAAGAAGTTCTTTACTGTGAGGGCAGTGAGGCACTGGCACAGGTTGCCCAAGGAATTTGTGAATGCTCCATCCCTGGCATTGTTCAAGGGCAGGTTGGACAGTGTTGGGCACCATGGTCTAGTGTGCAGCGTCCCTGCCCCTGGCAGAGGGTTAGAACTAGATGATCTTAAGGTTCTTTCCAACCCAAACCAGTCTATGATTGTGTACCATCATGTAATATGATGTTTATGTCACAGATGCTTGTCTTTCAGGCACTTGTCTTTTTTTTCGGGATGACCACGTATATACTAAGTTTTTGTATTGTTAAATGCTTGCTTTGATGAATACCTGGAAAGGAAGACCAATACATGTTCCAAAAATATGTATATTAAATATTAGTCTAGTTTATTGTGTAGAGGTTTTGGTTACATACTCTAAAATGTTGGTTGTGCAAGTGTTGGTCATTCATCTTCAGAAGTTGTGGTTATCTTCATTTATTAAACCTTGTATATTAAGCCAAAAAATTAAATCATATTTTTGCTCAGAATTTTAGAATGAGTTCACTTTAGGTATGAACCTTTACCATAAATGCACTCTTACTATTGGGCTGCTTACAAGAAACTGAGAGTATAAAATAGATATAAAGAGAGCAGTAAGAAACAGATCATATTTAAAGTCAGTTTAGGATCTTTTCTATGCTGTAGCAATGTAAAATGGTGCCTGAGGAATTTGAAATCATAACTTCATTGTTTGTTATTCTGACCAGTGAAGCTCTTGGGAAGTGATTGCTACCTATACAAACAGTTGAGTTTTCTAAAGTGACATTAAATACCTGAAGTGATCTTCAGCCTTTCTTCATGCCCAATCAGCAATACGTTAGTAGACTGTTATCCCAGTAAACATCTGGTAAGATGGTGTAAAAGCACTAGGTGGCAAATCCAAGGCTGAAGACTGGCCTTTTCCATAAAATAGCTATAATATTAAAGGAAGAATTATATAAACCATTGTTACAATGTACATAAAGCCACAGTATCTCATAATAATGCAATACCCTTAAAAACAGCAAGGTCACTTGCTAATGTTTCCGGGTACCATCATCTCTGTTTTCAAAGGCTTTTTCCTCCAGATGGATTCAGGTTATTTCAAAATAATTATTTGTGCTTTCCGTGTATCAGAAACCCACTGTTTTCTCTGCCTGTCACAGAAACTTCAGTGATAGTTCTTTAAAGTGGTTCAAAGAAAAATTCTCAAACTTCTATGTTAATGATATTTTTAACAGGCAATCTGCTGTCTTCGTATATCAAGTCATATGCATCTTATTTACAAGGCATGTACTGAGCAAATTTTAACATCCATTCTACAGTTTAGCTGTTGAAAATAAGAATTTAATTTGCACAGTGTGCAAACATTTCTTCTCTCAGGCCAGTTGCATGCCTCGTCACTACTTTCTCCCTATAGTTTGTGTTCTGTAATCTAACATTTTGCTTTTTATCAAGAGCTATTACAGTCAAAATAGGGAATTTCAGACATATAGGAACAACACAGGACAATTACGTATGTTCGTAGTATCTATCCTCATTTGATTCGAGACAGTTCCTCTGGCAGCGTGGTTGGAGCCAGATGATCTTTAAGGTGTTTCCAACCCTAACCACTCTGTGAATCTCTTCCTTATAAAAGAAATTCATAGTGCATAGTGACATATGTCACACTTATCTGTGATTAATACCGAAGACTGATTTTCTTATGATTTAATTTTAAATCATCACTTCTACCAAAAGGGTTAATCTTAGTTTCAGCAGACAATACAGAGAAGGAAAATGTTTCTGCTGAACAAGGTACCCGTAGAAATTACTGGTTTAATAGCAAATTATGTTCACAGAGTTAATAAAATGGTGAACATCAGCTCATTTGCAAATGTGCATCTTCATTACTCTGTATGAAATCTTAAAATGGAAATCTGTCATTTAGATTTTTGCATGGGCCCAAATACTTTAAAACCCAGTAAACTGGGTTTAATTTGGTAAACAATGATACCTGTCAAATGTCACAAGGTGAAGTTACAGAATTAAGTAACTTTATAGGAAATCCTTCGTTATTTTAGTGTACTACATGCATATGCAGTTAAATCTTCTGTTAAAAGCAAATGTTTACTCACACCTGAAAGTCTGAACCTTTCTAAAATTGTCTCTAAATTAGTTCTTGCATGTGTTGAACTATTACAGTTCACATGTCAAAGTAATTTGGGTGAATAACCCCTTAAAAAGAGGCATAGAAAAAGTAATAGCAGTGACCTTGTATTGTCTCACTGTTTGCTGCTAAATGCAGTGATAGAACAGCAGTGCAAGTAAGTATTGGACATTCTATAAAATTATTGTACTTTTCCATAATTCAGTTTAATCTGCTTTTATGGCAAGATTAAGTTTCTCTGGGTCTTTCTTTGTATAGTTTTCACACAACTTCATTAGTTTGCTGTTCTGGAAGACCTTTTATCTGGTTTTTCTGTGTGTAAGAGATACATACGTACACACACGTTTTTCTATGCTTTTCTTGACTTTTCTTACCCATTTTGGATGGCTGAACCCAGTTGTTGTCTCAGTATGTAGACAACATGTAAATACCCATATAACATTAGATCAGTCACTTGTGGAATAATTCACTCTGTAAATGCAACAGAAAGGTGTGGAGCTCTAAGCATGGTAGTGGTCTGCAGCTGTCTGTAGTGAAATAATACTGATGCTTTCTGGGTGAGCTTTACTATACTGGGTTGCTTGTCTTAGTTTTCTTCTGTCAAAATTAATAATAATGAGCCAGTCATTTATAAACTAACATGAACTTTTACCAGTGACAAGATAGTTGGATTGTTGAGAACTGTTTATATGGCTACTCATGAACCAAGGAGGGAACAGTCCTGCACCACAAAACTTAGAACCTAGATAGATTATGTTATGCTGATACATGTCAGCATGCATGTTCTTCTGTATCTGACATATTTAGAATCATAGAATCATAGAATAGTTAGGGTTGGAAAGGACCTTAAGATCATCTAGTTCCAACCCCTCTGCCATGGGCAGGGTCACCTCACACTAAACCATGCCACCCAAGGCTATGTGCAACCCCGCCTTGAACACCGCCAGCAATGGAGCATTCACAGCTTCCCTGGGCAACCGATTCCACCCTCACAGTAAAGAATTTCTTCCTCATATCCAATCTAAACTTCCCCTGTTTAAGTTTGAACCCATTACCCCTTGTCCTATCACTACAGTCCCTAATGAAGAGTCCATCCCCAGCATCCCTGTAGCCCCCCTTCAGACATTGGAAGGCTGCTATGAGGTCTCCACGCAGCCTTCTCTTCTGCAGGCTGAACAGCCCCAACTTTCTCAGCCTATCTTCATACAGGAGGTGCTCCAGTCCCCTGATCATCCTCGTAGCCCCTCCTTTGGACTTTTTCCAGCAGTTCCATGTCCTTTTTATGTTGAGGACACCAGAACTGCACACAATATTCCAAGTGAGGTCTCACATGCAGAATTACAAATTTTAAAAGCAAAGCATAAACAAAATCAAACTCTGTAACTATTCCAATAGGGGAGAATACTTGCTTTTCACCCCCCCCCCCCCATTTATAGCGTGAGACTAAGAAGTAAATTGACACCTAAACTGATAAAAGAGCCAAACTGGAAACAAAATTAAAGAATCAAATAGCCTGGGTGCAGGAAACTTGACAAGTAAAAGGAGCCATGCATCTATTTATGATACCTTTACAGATAAGGTTTGATCTAAAAATATGTATTTTCCCATTATTTAAATTATATTACCAGTACTAAATACTCCTGGTTTAGAAGCTGCATTGATTTCTCCCTTATAGCCTTGAAAAAGTTCTCTGTTTACATTGTCTCTGCATTAGGACAGGAGCAATCCCCTCCCCAGTCCAGCTACACTGCTTAAAGGTGTTAATTCTTCCTTGTTTTCACTCTGTACTCTTTCACCACTAAAGGAGTTTTCTTGTCTGCATGTTTTAATATGCTTCAGGCAAAACCAGCCTGGTTAACTCAACTCACCTATTTAAATTAAATTGGCTGGTTTTGTGCAAACCATATTAGTGAGAGCTCACATGATTTCTTCCTCCAGCAGAGCTGTGGAGATGATAATCTCCAGCAGATGTGTGATAAAGAATAGCTTGGAATAGTAATGTCTTCATCTGGCACAGTTGTTAGCAGACCAAATGTCTGTCTGCAGCCCGAGGCTGTGGGCAAACAATTGACTATGATTGAGTTATGGTGAGTTAACAAGTCACTGCTTGGCATCTGAACTGCCATAGCCGATCATGCACTCACTGTTTGCCTGCTCCCATCATGAGGTAAAACACAGTTTCTGAAGTCACATTTGTAAAGTCCTACCTAAAGAAGATTCCCCAAGGCTGCGAGATTCCTTTGGTCAGCAATGGAGACAGCACTGAATGGTATTTAGCTGAGCTACTGTAACATGATTTTGAACATGTGATTATATTGTTAAGTATATGGGGCACATCCATCATACAACTGTCTGCCTGTCTCAATATTTAATGTATTTATCCTTACAATAACCTTATGAAGTTAGGAAGTACTTTTATTCTCATTTGACAGAATAACCAGAATACTTAACCAACTTCATATTTTGCCCTTGGTCATACAGTTGGTGCCATAACTGGTTAATTTATTCTGTAATCTAAAAGCAAGAGATTTACAGATTGAGGTAACAGCAGACTACTGAATAAGTTAAGCTTGTGTAATTATTTCTTTTACTGTTCATAATGGCCTTGTATCATATTGCTTTCGCAGTGTGTTCCTGTTAAGTATCATTAATTATTTTATCTACATACTTATTTTTTCTTACTGTACTGTAAGTAGAATTTATGGCACATGCATGAATTGAGAAACTGAAAAGAAAACAGTGCCCAAATTTTCACTGCTTATGATTTTGGGGGGGATCATATCTTGATAATTCTGTGTTGGCTTTCCAGACACAAATGCTCCCCCATAAGTCTTTTAAACAAAAAAGCAGCTATTTGTAATTCTTACAAAGTTAAGTTCTGGCTTGAAAGAAGGCTAAGTTATGCTCATAAAAGTGATTACAAGTTGGAGTTAGAATTACAGAAGTTGGATTTCTACTAGCTCACTGGTGCTGTGTTAACAATCTGGTCAGCAGCTTACTATGAACAAGTTAGACACTTCTTGTGGCTGCAAAGAAGACCCTGGCTTGAAGAAGAGGTGTGGTACCTTGATATGTCTTTAAAAAAACATCAGGAACCACCTCCTCAGCCATTACTATAAAGCGATAGGAGGACTGTATGTCAGTTATACAGTGATCACCTGTTGCTTCTCTATTTTGAGGTGGCAAGAAGACTTTGAAGTCTTCTCCTATTGTGAACAGCACAGACTGCAGTATGGGTCTTTGCACATCTGGAGGAGACATTCGGGAAAGCAGACTCTAGAAGCAGTATGATGAGGGTTACATAAAGGGAATAGTGCCGATTGCTACTAAATGGTGAGGAGATTATGAGAGCTTTTCAAAAGCATGTTATTGCTTTGGCTAGAAATACAGCCTTCTGTCTTTCCCAGTTTGGAGGGGGAACCCCTGTTTGTACATTTGGTTACTTTTCATCTGATGATACAGATCACAGTATTTTTTTACACAAATGTGACAGCATTACAGCTGCTCTTTATTTGATCTTCTAAAGAAACAAAGATGTGCAAGGATTCTGTCTGCTCCCTCTTTCCCACCATGTCATCTGTTGTTTGGGAAAGAATCCTAATTTGCTGCAGATACAAAACTATTTGTCGAGTTGCAGGTTTGCCAAAAATAAATGAAACCATTAATTACTACATTTTTTGAGCAGCTGTTAATGGATTGGGATAAGAAAGCTGTACATTAGACTACTGGTTAATTACAAGAACTGTAATTGTTTAATGTGGCTTTTGCAGAATGAAATTACAATACCAGAGGAGGTAAAGTCAGCCAGGTTTTGAAAATGATACATGAAAAAGTGCACATACTTACACTGCAGTGAAGCTGATGAATGCAGAGCTGGTTTACTGGGTGATTCACGTCTGCCATCACATGAACACGTATTCACAACAAAAATACTTTAAAATGAAGTAGTATTTAAACATGCTTTTTAATTCAAGTGTACAATTATTAACGGTAGTAAGTTAATATCTTGTAACCCCAGAGCTAATAATGCAGGAGATTCAGATATAGCATTAAAATCCAAATGTGTTTACATCATTAGAAATTAACAACTAAGCAGTTTTATCTCTTCTTCGGAGTGCCATGAAGCAGTAACTGTACTGTTATTATTGGTGCTTAATAATATTTGCAGTTCCAGATTAAATTATATGAATGTTTGAGGACGCATTGTTTTCCTCCCCTGCTGTCACCCTCAGGGACAGCATTATTCCGGTTTGGTATTTCTCTTCTCTGGAAAGAATACAAGGTGGTGCCATTTTGGAAGAGGGCAATTCCTGATTGAGTTTGCTATGCTATGGCCTTATTTTTAAGGTCCCAGCAAGATTTTCATTTGGGAGAGGGGGACGGGGCAATGACAGTTTGATTGTTATTTCAGAATGGAGCCAGTTTGTGATGCTTTAATTTTATAGAAAACTTCAACCCTCGGTAGTGGTTCACCACGCAGGCACATGAAAACTGCATATCACAGACATAAGGATGAATAGCCGTGGATAAAGGAAGGGTGGGTTTGCCTCTTTGTGTTCTTACTATAAATTAAACTGCTAGTGCAATTTTTACATTGAGTTCCTACTAATCTTTGAAGGGATCTCTGAATCTCATATACGTAAAGCAGCATCTACCGGTGCATGTTCACTAAAATTTAGAGCCATAGACACACTGTCTCCTATTCAGACTGTAGTTTTCTGTAAGGAGAGAAAGAGTTATGGAGAAAATTTGAGTAGTTTGTTTCAAATTACATTATTTTCATGTTTATTTTCTTTGTTGCTATTTTGAGATTTTGATCATTTATTATAACAATACATTTCAGGCTGTCTGGAAGCTAACACTCAGGAACTGTCCAAGCCAGAGGGAAGCAAAGGGCACAGTTCAGCCTGCTGATTTCTGGATTTTGGAATTAGTTTTGCCATCCCCCTGTTACTTTATATGCATATTTGAGAAGTATTGATATTGCTAATTAATAATAAATACAGAGCATATAGACACAAGTGAAGCTTTTGTTATTAAGGAATTTTGAAACTAAAAAAGACCAAAAAAGTTAATGTTTCTTTAACTTACCTGCTTTCTTTTGATCCTGCCCCTCTACTCTGCTCTCGTGAAGCCTCGCTTGGAGTATTGTGTGCAGTTCTGGTGTCCTCAACATAAAAAGGACACGGAATGGTTGGAACAAGTCCAAAGGAGGGCCACAGGATGATCAGGGGACTGGGGCACCTCCCGAACGAAGATAGGCTGAGAAAGTTGGGGCTGTTCAGCCTGGAGAAGAGAAGGCTGCGTGGAGACCTCAGAGCAGCCTTCCGATGTCTGAAGGGGGGCCTATAGGCATGCTGAGGATGGACTCTTCATGAGGAACTGTAGTGAGATGACAAGGGGTAACCGGTTCAAACTTAAACAGGGGAAGTTTATATTGGATATAAGGAAGAAATTCTTTACTGTGAGGGTGGTGAGGCACTGGAATGGGTTGCCCAGGGAAGCTGTGAATGCTCCATCACTGGCGGTGTTCAAGGCGGGGTTGGACATAGCCTTGGATGGCATGGTTTAGTGGGAGGTGTCCCTGCCCATGGCAGGGGGGTTGGAACTAGATGATCTTAAGGTCCTTTCCAACCCTAACTGTTCTATGATTCTATGATTAGAAAATCAAATTTTGCATTCACTCCTACACAGACGGACCCCTTATACTCAGTGGAGCTCCATGACAATTACTGAGGGGAATGGGTGCAGAGTGTTAAGTGTAATTACCCTAATGTTCAGTCTCAGCTTTAGGGACTTTTTCACCTCATCCCAACTTGCATAGAATTGTTTCTTTATCAGATTGACTTGAATTATAACTGTACTGTCTTGCCCAATGAGATTGTTTGTTTGAAATGTTGTTTCTCTAGTATTAAAAATAGGGAAGTGAAAGGGACTAAGGAGGGGAGTGATGTTGGGGTCCAGCTGCAGAGCTGTTTCTTTGTTGGAAATGATTGGAAGGCAGTAGGATAAGAACTGATCACAGTAGTTGTAATATGACAAAAAGCTTCTAAATCATGGGTCCAGATCTAGGTCTGATTGACTGGTTAAAAATCATTACATTGTGCTGCCTCTTTTCTTATGGTAATTGAAATATTGGTCTCTTACGGTGTACCAAGTGCATTCCAGTTGGCCATGCTTGCCCACCTTCTCAGCACAGAGGTAAAGAAATTACTATACAGGCTGAGTGTTTAGTGCTCCAACCTGATAAGACATTTTCTTTCTTCCATTTTGAAGCTTCTATAATAGATACTTGGATTTTTAGTGTTGCTTTTTGTTCCATACCTGATTTAAAAGTAAAGGATTTTTAATATGATGCTAATGTTTGCAATAATTTATCCTAGCTCTATACAAATGTAATCCAGAACTTTAAGATGTGGGTTTTAGATTCTTTTCAACGAAATACATTTGTCCTGCACTGAGTTTATTTAGTGAATGTCATACTTAGTAAACAAATATGTATCCAGAAATATCTGGAAGAAACAGTGTAACTGAGCTATCAAGTGCTTCTGTTGACCTGTTCAAGCCCATGGTGACTACTCAAGTCATAAAGATACACTCGAAATCACTTCAGACCTGGATCAGGGCCCATATCTCTTGGATATCAACAATGTTGTCACAAGGTGAAGAAGAAACCAAAGAATATTTACATTAGAATTTGTAAAACTGTATTTTCATTTAACAGGATGATACTCTATTACTTCAGTTGATTTTCTAGCTACGTTTCATTATTATATGAATATGAGCATTATTTTTATCAGGTGTTGCTTGACACAGAACACTAATGGAACTTGCTGTTAAATACGATTCAGAAATATTCTGAATGAATATAAAATTTATATTCTGAATGAGTATAAATGCTCATTTCCTGTCTTGAAAATATGAAATCATGTCATTTGTTGAAAGAAAACTGGAAGTTTTAGCTATTTAATTTTTAACAAAAGCGAATTTTTTGAGATTTATTCCCTCAGAGTTCCTTCATGACTTGTTTGTACACCAAGATTCTGGTTTGGATTTGCCTTTGTGTAATTCATATACTTTTTGATCAATTCCAACTCATGCCCAATTATATTACACTAAATTAACATAATTCAGCAGATGTTGATATTTAAATGTTTTCTGGCATTCACATCTTGGACAGCTGTCTTAGAGCTTGGGGAAAAGGCAAACATTTACAGTTAAATGCTGAACATATGTTTAAATTACTAATTAGAAACAAGAAAAAACAATGCGTTATCCTTTCTGAGGGCAGTAGGCATCTAGGAGGGGAAGCATTTTTTAGAGGATGAATTCACAAATGAAGTACAGGCATGACTTGAGATTGGGTGTCAAAACATATGTAGTGATGAAAGTTTTCATTTTCTAGAGTGTCTGGTGAAGTTATACAGGATGGAGTTGAATGTGTAGATTTGTACAGTTCAGGTAAATTTTGGGTGACTGCTGTGTCTGAATGACACTTGAAAGTGCTGAAAGAGATAACAAAAAAGAACATATTAGGATATAGTGGTAGGTGATGAGGTAGTCTGATGGGGCCAGGGGAAGACTGTATTCTTTTCATAATAACGTTGCAGTAGGACTTTCAGTAATACAGGTCTGTCATCCTTATGTTTAAAGTTATGTTGTGAACAGATTGGCATAGTATGAAAGGAGTCTGATGGAGTTGCATGGTTTTATCACATCTGTTTAAGATGTAATAAAAGGAAAATAAAGAGCATTGCTCTTCTGGTTAATAGAATGGTTTTCACACTTGTGGAGGCAGATGAAGCAATCTGTTGTGTAAATGATGTCATTCAGTCAAGTCTGAAGGAAGGTTTTACTATTTGTAAAAGATGGGTGAGGAATCAGGTGTGGAACTGATTCCACCTGAATGATGTCTGAGTAAATTGATACCAAGAAGAAATATATATTCATCTTCATAAGCATTAAAAATTAATGGATGTGTTGAACATGCATCATATTTCATTATTCTATTGCTAGCTCTTTAGCACTGAATAAAAAGTTTCTGTAAAGATTTTGCATGTTATTTGTAGACAAGACTAATTTGCAGCAGTAATGGTCTACTACTCCTAGCCAAGAGAGAAATACTTTTAATACTGTGAACATCAGGGATGATCATGGGGGAATATGCATGTATTTGTGAATTATTTCACACATTAAAAACAAGCCCAAGCAAACTAGAGGAAGAGTCTCCAATTTCTAAGAATCTGTCTTCTGATACTGAGTATCATCAGTGCTGCTTTCACAGATTTCATAAAAGCTTGTGACATTCTTCTCATCCACTGAGAGTGTTTGGAGGAAGTAGAGGTAGATCTTATGTGCAGTGTGAGCATATTTCAGTGTCCCAGTGTCAAAAGTATATATTTTTTTCTGGAAGAAAGGCGCAAGTGAGGAATTGTTCACCAAGAATGCAGCTGTTGCAGCAGCTTTGATGTAGGCTGTGGTGAACATTCTGGCATTTAATATACTGAGTGCCTAGATTGCCAACAGGCACATGCATAGAATCACAGAATAGTTACGGTTGGAAAGGAGCTTAAGATCATCACATTCAAACCCCCCTGCATGGGCAGGGACACCTCACACTAAACCATTTCACCCAAGGCTATGTCCAACCCCACCTTGAACACCGCCAGTGATGGAGCATTCACAGCTTCCCTGGGCAACCCATTCCAGTGCCTCACCACCCTCACAGTAAAGAATTTCTTCCTTATATCCAATATAAACTTCCCCTGTTTAAGTTTGAACCGGTTACCCCTTGTCATCTCACTACAGTTCCTCATGAAGAGTCCCTCCCCAGCATCCCTATAGGCCCCCTTCGGATACTGGAGGGCTGCTCTGAGGTCTCCAAGCAGCCTTCTCTTCTCCAGGCTGAACAGCCCCAACTTTCTCAGCCTATCTTCATATGGGAGGTGCTCCAGTCCCCTGATCATCCTCGTGGCCCTCTCCTGGACTTGTTCCAACAGTGCATGTGACACATTTCTGTCTGTCACAAATATACTAATAACAAAAGTGCTTTCAGACATTGATATGACCTAGAGTCAGGTAAATTTGTATTGAATGAGGTTTATCTCAATGTAATTAACAAAACATTGCTGGATTGTTTTTCAGGATTGCTCCTGATACTGAGATGTGGTGTCCAAATTTTCCCTGTTAAGGCAACTCTTACATTCACACCCATCTGTCTTCATCTACTCCCCAAGAACGTTGACCTCAAAGTAGTGTCCTGTGCATCTACAGGAAGTGCACGTGCTGTGCATATTTTAGAGAGCAAAAGACTGTGTTCATTCTTCAGAATGGATAAGGAGCCATCCCTCTCTAATTGTCCACAGGGCACAGCATTTCTGTATATGTTACTCTTCTCTGGGCGTTCAAATGGAGACCAGAGGCTGTGTCCATGTTTTGGGCAAGCTGTATGCTACAAAAGGATAGAGGAAATCTTTCCTTATGAAATTCCTTAGGTATTGTTCTTCATTTCTTTTTCCTCAAAATCAAACCTGCATTGCATATTTCAGCGTAATAGTAAGAAGTCATCGTGCATCTTTTCTGTGGTTATATTGAGATACATGCCAGAGTCAAAGATTATAAGTGTTTGCTATACCTTGCTAATACAGAATAGTCTTCCCAAATTTCCACCACCAGTTGCATAATACTTGTATTTAGAATTTACATTTACGTGTAGAAATAGTAGGTTTAATGGTGTTTACCTCTAAACTGATCATAAACTATTCCATGGGCTCGAATGCTCTTGAAGCCATTGTCTGCCACTTGTGGAGGTTTGGGAAGGTACGGTGAAAGTTGAAGTTCCCCTCTTATTTAGGCAGTGCCAATGGTTGTCATTGGCCACCGGATACAGCAATGTCTGCATTTTAAGCCATTTAAGAAATGAGATAATCTGTACTACAGGTCCATTCTGTTTAATGATATGAGTACCATTTCTGTGATATTTTTGTGTAAACGAATCTAAATAATGGGGTGTTTACTCAGATTATTCTTTGGTTTTATAATGTTCCACACGTTCCATTTTTTTGATCATTTTATTGGCTTGTTCTCTGTTATGCAATTGTGAGTTGTTGAGTTCTTCTGGTTTTTCATTTTTGTCTGCTGTTTGTGAATGTTGCTTTACGCACACCCTACTCAGTTTCGGTTTATAGGAAATTTTTCATCATTTCAAGCTTTGCATGACTCGTGGTCCTCACTGCATTCTCTCCAGTCATATCCATATTCATATATGTATTTTAAGACTGAGAACTGACAGTTTCAGTTAGATTTTGCCTTCAAAATAATTCTTTCAGGTCCCTTCTAAAATGCAAAACAGTCAACTCCTGCCTTATTTTAATGTCTTGTGAAAGAAGCTCACTTAAAGGCCTTTATCAAACTTCTCCATTAGCTGAAGCATTCAGCAGTGATGAACTACAGTCATCTGCAGGAACGCCCTTGATACTGTGGCTGAACAGTGTGTCACTGTTTATTGTGCATTTGTTCCTCAGGTGAGAGAGATGTTAATTGGAATGTAATGATAGGGAAGTATTGATCATTGCTAATTTGTCTAACTATGAAATAGAATCAGTCTAAACACCCCCTCTGCCTGTTAGTAATCAGTACTTCTATGCATTTTTTACACAAACAGAGCATAAAACCATCACCTCCATTACTTACAAGTTATCTTAGCCATGCTGAAGTGTCATCTGGTAAGTGGCTTGACACTAAATATACTAAGGGACAAAATTAAGTTTGCCTTCAGTGATGTAAACGTTAGCACAATTGCAGTGCATCAGCACAAGCAACTGCACTGATACTAAATAAAGGATTGCAGCTTGCAAAGAAAGTGACAACAGACAGACAAAGTGAAGTGAACCACAGATGTTACAGTGAGACATATAAAAAAAATCACAAATGTTTTGTTTTTAATATGTTAGTAGCCAGTTCCCTTATGTGCAATGATGGCCTAGCTAGTTCAGGCCATTGTATTAATGCATGTGAGACTGCATGCTGTGTAACACTACAGTCAGTGCACCTTTCTGAAGAGACTGGGGAACAATTACTGCGTTACAGCATGTAGGGGTAGGGCAGGGAGAATGGCTTTAAACTAGAAGAAGGTATATATAGATTAGGTATTAGGAAGAAATTCTTCACTATAAGGGTAGTGAGGCACTGGCACAGGTTGCCCAGAGAAGCTGTGGCTGCCCCATCACTGGCAGTGTTCAAGACCAAGTTGGACAGGGCTTGGAACAAGCTGGTCTAGTGGAAGGTGTCCCTGCCCATGGCAGGGGAGCTTTAAGGTCCCTTCCAACCCATGTAATAACCCAGAGAGCTAGAACTCAATTTCAGGAGTGTCTGCTGTTCTACACCCATTTTACTGTTCTACTCTTCTCAGTGACTGGACTGGTGAACTTAGACCTCTGATAGCTCCAGAAGTGATAACTACTCGTGGAAGAATTAAGAACCACTTTATGTTCTTAGTTTTTCAGAAGGTGGATTGCAATTGGAGCAGTGTAGCTGCAGGTTCACCTACAGAACAAGATGTTTTTTTGGAATGTAACCAAATGGTCCCTTGACTGCACAGGTCAGGGTAGATAGAAGTCTGACATAGCTTACTAAAAATGGCTTGGGGAGGTGAACGTGTAACTGCAGAAAAGGCACTCATTAAAAATATTTGTTTATTGAGCTATGGAAATTACAGACAAAAAGATCGTGTCATGTAAGCGTGGATAGAAATGCTGGGGGAGCTTAAAGAGGCAATTCTAGGCATGTTACCATATTAAGGGCAATTACCTTGAAAAAAGAAATTATAGGGAGAGTGCAACTATTTAAGAAGGAGGTAAAAATTTCTTTCAGTGAATGTTCATCACAGGAATGCATAGATGCCTGTGAATTGTTTTACATCTCATTGGTTCTATAAAAACACTCGCTATATCAAAACCCTTTCTGGAGTGTTTGCTATTTTTTTATTCCAACTGCTATTCTGTTGTTGCTGCCTTCCCAGCCTCTCTTCATTTTTGGAGGTTCTTATTTACCACCTAGAAAGGAGAATCCCAACACCGCACACGATGGAAAACTAATGCATATTGACAGTGGCTTTTCCAGTCCTTTTGCTCAATACATTGAGGCATGACACAACAGCAACAGAATTCTTGGCACGCCAGTGCAAGTTCACACCAGCCTGACTTTTGCAACCCTCTCGTTTCCCTCTGCCACAACTTTGCCGCTGCTATGACACTTGCAGGCCTGTTCGGCCGCGGTGCAGCTGATGCCCTGTCCATGCTCATATTTTTCTTATTGACAGTGAGTGTTCTTGCCAAACGCCAGGGACCATAGTCACATCTGTTTGTCTCCCAAGCTTGTCTGAGGCTGCTTGGGAGCACTTTTTATCCAGAGGGCAGCTTTAACTAGGCCTAATACTCTGAAAATCCTCTATTTGTAAATGCATACAATGAGGCGACAAGTTCCTGTTGTCTTTCCTTAGAAATTATTCCATTTGACACTGCTTGCTCCAGTCCCTGTCACCAGCACGTCAAAAGCCAAGTTTTCAGGCAAGGTGGTCTTAACAAGTTTTATTTTTTTTCCCTAATAAAATGCCTAGCTTCCCTCCAGAGCACTATTTATAAACAATAGCTGGAAGCAAGCTAGGGGTAAGTAGAGAAAAGTCAGGCAAATAGCTTTCTTCCTGTCTGTAATCTGTGCTCTTCTGATTTAATGCTAAGAAACATAATCTGAACTTAGTCTGATTGAGAGTCAGAGTTCTCCCTACTTTATAATGCTCCCATTACAAGCATTTAAAAATGTACTGTTCAGTATCAGAACACTACTTCATTTTGTCTAAGCAGCCAGTTCCAGAGCAGCGATATTTTTTGTCTGTTCCTCTTACAAATCATTTGAAAAAAACTTTTTGTTTTACTGTGATCTACATTGGCAGCACATATCAAATGTGAAGGCCTAACTGTTCTATGATTCTATGACCTGGCTAAAACAAATGCCACTTTAGAATCCCGAGCTAGCTTAATGTTTGATGCTGGTGACCATAAAACCAGGTTTGACAAAGCTGAATTGATGCTCTAGTATATTGTTATTTATTTGTGGTGTACAGAGTTTTTGTCGACAACAAAGAAATACCCACTCTCACCTTGGCTGGTGACGGGGTTGTTGTGCTCAGCAAAGGCGAATGATTCATTTATGCTGAAGGAACAAGGCTGCCTTTCAGACGTTCATTGATTTTAAATTAAAAAGTAACTGCTATGTTCTACAGGAAGGGTGACAACAATAACAAAGCAGTCCTTACTTAGTGTTATTTGTTGCAACTCCATTCCCTACGCCTGGAGGAAAAGTGGGGAGACCCCAGTACTATAATCTTACAGATCAATAATCTAGATATCTCAATGTAGTGTAGCAGATAATCAATTCTGGGTAAAATAACTCAAACACAGGTGCTGTTACTGCTGTAGCTCAGGTCTTCAGGTTCAGTTGCCTGACTTTATTAATTTTTATCTTTCATCCTATTTGTATTCCTGGAGACTTTCTCCCTTTTTCATTTGGAAGAGAAAATGGAGAGTTGTACACTGTTTAACATAGAATTTACCACACAACTTATTCTGCATGTTTAATATCAGTATTAAATATTGATCTATTGATAATTAAACACCTCAAATATTTCTTTCTCTAAGAATTGTTTCCCCATATTGTATTTAAATATTAATATTGTACGGTCAATTATGAAAGGGTTTCTTTCTATATTTAGAACTGAAATTTATCACCGTGTTAAAACTTGTTCAACTGTGTTCAGTATCTGGATGTTAAAATAGAATGCAATTTCAAAGTAGAAGAATTGTAAGGAAAATATGTGGTTTAGAACAAAGAAAATTGAGTAAGTGTTGAAATAAGGGTTCATTAAGTGAAGTGAGATGCACTCCTGTGTGAAACTTAAGTTTCTTGGAATATTTTATTATTTAAATAAAAGCACTCTGGTACTTGTTAATGTACTGTAACATTTTAGACAAAGTATGTCGAGGATTGTACATTGTCATCTTTTTCATCAAGGAATTGTTGTCACTCTTACATTATTGAGTAGATCTGAGGTCTCCCAACATTATATGACCGTTTGTTATTCATTTAGAAGCAGTACAGCTTTAAAAAGTTTATAAATGCAGTGAAGGATAAGCCATATATCCTCACTGAAACCAGATCCCGTGAGTGACAGAGTGTTACTGTGCTACACTAGACTGTCAGATGCAATTCTCAGCTTGTAATTTTATCAACAGTCACTGCACCTCTGTGGTAAGAATCACAGTTCTGTGTAACATTTATGGAGACATATTAAGATTATGGAGTATAGAAATTACTGCATTTTCCTCCTTTCTGTTCTAGTTCTTCCCAAAAATATGCCAGCTACATATATTCCATTCTATAAGCATTGTATATTGCTTGAAGACAAATAACTCTTAACTGTCCTTTAAGGTTATATTCCAAAATTTAGTATTTGAAAATTCCGAATGTACCCTTTTCTGTGGTACCTGACTTCTAATTGCTGGCTTTAAGGCAATAAGATTTGTTTGTTTGTCATCCTCTGTAGCTCCACCAATTTTCCAGTTTCCTAGTGTAAGCTCATAATTCTTTAATGAGTATAAGAGATACTGTGCTTGTGTGTTATCATTCTCAGAACTTGCCAGTGAATTAGAAAAGGACAAATTGCTGTGCTACAGGTTTATTCCATGCATCTTCGAAGAGTTTACTCTTTCATGTTTTATCATTCATACTTCAGCATATCTTAAAGTGAGAATGGTCTTCATGTAATAAATGATATTCTGGCAGTGAGGCATTACTAGCCAACTGATAGCCAACCAACAGTATTGTGATCTCTGCAGATAATTAATCTTAGCTATTTTCCTGTTAGGAGCAGCAGTGTTTTTGTTTTATGTTGAGCTAGAAAGATTGCCAGTTTTGAAAATTAAAAAGCATTTGCTTTGTATTATTCATTGCAGCAACAATTTATGATGCTGCATTTAGATACTGAGTGCTTGTCAACAAACATAATTATACTTCGATATAAACAAGATTGGTGGCATGGCTGTGCAGCTTCATCTCAGTTGAGAATGTTTTGATACAGGTTCAGATTATACAAGCTGTGCATTTACGTGGTGGTTTTCTTCCTTTGTTAATAGTTTTCTCCTATAATTACTTGCAGGCAAACCAGTGTACATTTAGGATCATTGTGCATGGGAGACATCAAACGGAGAAGGAAAGCTGCTCCCCTGCCAGGACCTACAGGTAACCAATTTCCCCGGGACAGAACACAAAACACAAGATGTTAAATCTCTAAATACAAAACAGTAGGTCAGAGACCCAGAGAAATGCTTGATAAATTCAGTAACTTCTCATATAACTTCAGGTATGCTCTGTCTTTATTTGTTAATAAAGATTAAGAAATAAATAGGGTCTCTTAATTCTCCTTCAGACATTTCTGATTCCTAGTCCTTTGTAGTCAAGCCTTTAAAGAGAATACATCTTTTTTTCATATACCTAAGAATCATAGACGGTAAAGATTACTGCTTATGTCTGTTGAAGCATTACAAGGTAGAAGACATGAGCTATCTTTTTTCTATGAGGAATGCATATGAATACTATATAAATGCCCTTCACAGTAAAGACAGTATGTGAATTCTTGGGCAAACAATGGAAATGTTAAGATAAGGAGATAAAATGAGTGCTGTAGATTAGATAGGGAGCGCTTGGAAGCACATTCCTGGAAGATTTTTACAGATGCGAGGTCACCACCACTGGATGCATTTTGCTGATGTCACAACTGTGAAATGACTTTTTCAATACTTAGGAGTGATTTATAGGACTCTCATCAGTTTGTTGTATTAATTATATATGTGCATACTGGACAGATTATATGTGTATGTGCCTCTGTGAGGCTTTTTATGTATTGTTAATATGGAAATGTGGGTTGCATCTCCTCATCATAGTAATTACTGTAGCAACATATACAACGCATACTGTTCTTCAAATATATTCTAAATAATGTCTTTACAGAAGCCTAATATTTGTATTCCAGCTGAATTCACCCTCCTGAAACTTCTTTGTTTCAAACCTCAGTGGCAGCAACAGACCAAGAATAGCATTAAAAATGTTATAAAAGCACCTCAGTGGCAGCAGTGTGGAAAAAGAGAATGTGTGGGTCAGTTTCTAAGACTCTGAACATATGTGAAGTGAGAAAGAAAAATACTTAATGGCTGAAGAGAGAATAATATCATTATTTCTACAAGGTGATTTTGACTTCAGAACTTCCAAGTACTAGAGGATGTCACTTTGTACTGAGAGCGTATGAAGTATCATGAAATTAATTTTGTTATTCTTTTTACCTTGGGCTTTCAACGTTAAGTATTTTATTTTACGAGCTGGCTCCTCTGAGTAACTTTGCAGAGCCAATATTTTGATACTAAGGCAAATATATTATGTGGTCATTCAATGTTATATATCTATCTATTCACAATTTTAGAGATTTTTTGCCCCCCAGATGTGCCTTTATGTGGAGAGTGACAGGTAGTGGTGGTGGATAACGGTACTGTATGAGGTACCTTGTAACTAATGTGTGAGTTTTTCCTTTTCAAGTTCAAGGTGATCTTTTCAGTTTTGTTCTGGGCAGGAGGATTGTGATTTTTTTCCTATGGTCTTTATATAAGGTTTTTTCTACATTTCATCATTGTATCTTTTTAAGCAAATAGAAACTTTGGTAAACTTTACCTAAATGTATGTACAAGTTTACTCAATGTTTATAAATTTCTCATATAAATTAAATAATGTTTATAAATTACAGTTTATAAATTACTACAGCTTTCTCAAAAGCTAACCTTCCTACAGCTAAATTATTGTTTAGCCATCACAATCCTTGTTTATTTGTCACTGTCAGTATTTCATGCCATTTAATGAAAGAAACAGGGTCTTGTTTTAGAATGGAAATCCATTTGGATTAAAATGAAACATCACTATTTGATTTATTCTTCTTGCAGTAGTTATAGTTAGCTAACATAAAGGAACAGAAGGACTGGAATTTATGGAGAAGAATTTGTAAACCTTTTTCCTTGGAAGAAAGGCAAAATTATTTACATGAACAAAAGCTGGAAGTGGAAAGAAACCTTCTGCTAGTAATTGTCCCTATTTAACATCATAGCAAATCCTGAAAGGCTGTCTGTCAATGAGACATGAACTGTGAATGTTTTCTTGAGCTGTGTGTGCTGCAGATTAGCGAAGTTTCACCCAATATGAGCAATCTATTGAAAATAGTATTTTAAAATTTATTTTCTGCAATTTTTGAATAATTTCCATTGTTAAACAAGTCCTTATAACACTGTGTGGTGTTGAAAATGGTTATTTATATGTTTAGCTTCAGCAGTACTGAAAAGAATGACTGGGGTCCTGATAAAGTATCAAAACCTGTTCTCTGGTTTGGAATCTCACAAGGGTAGCCCCTGCAACTTTCAGACACCTTACGAAGCCATAGACTTCTGTAGCAAGCAGTGTGATTGGTTAAACATTTATTAATTGTGACAAGAACACCCAATTTATTTCAGTACTCCAGCTTATTTACTGCTCTTTCACCTTAGTATTTTGTATTGAAAAAGTAAAATGAATATTGATAGAGGTAGATATTGATTTCTAAATTTATAGCCTGTTCTCAGCCCAGAGTCAAAGTCATATACCAATAGGTTTGTGTATATTAGTAACAAAGGATGTCGATTTACTTGTACAGCAGTGTGAAGGTACTGAAGCAAGAAAGTTTCAGCAGCATAGAGCATTTTATAGTTTCAAAAATGTCATTTGTAAAGGTGGAGAAACTCTGTGTTGAAATCAGTGTAGAAAATGGGAGACAATTCAAGTGTGGATTGTTAGGAGCTGGCAGTACTGAGGCAGGAGTGTCCTATTCTGCCTTTTTTACTAGGATACATTTTCTGTTTTGTGGATGCTTGATATAGTCCCACCTGTGCATTGCTGGACGTAGCTTATTAGTACATCAACTAAAAAAGATACTTGTAATAATCATTTACTTCCTATGATTTCTTTCAAGAATTAGGTGTTGTGCATTATAAAAAAATGTACTTTTTGCACAGCTTCTTCCATGAAACCAATATCATTTCAGTGATTCTAGTCAGATTTGGGACCAGGTTACTCCCAATGGCTTTATGCCCTCTCTGACCACCTGAGTGGCAGAGCTGTGTCGTATGACACCCTGACATATTTCATTGTAGCTATACAGTGCCCTGAAGTTTGTATAAAAACCTCTTAGACAAGCTAATACATTGTCATGAAAATAGTCCTACCAAAACTGGGTCCTCTATTAATGAAAATAATAACAAAACAACAAAGAACTTCTATGCAAGAGAAAGGACATTCCCTGCAAAGTGTTATTACTGCCTGGAACACATGCTTTGAGAATGTTTTATAGTCATCTCAGTCTTACATTACTTAGACTCATAGCAAACCAGTAGATCCTACAAAATTTTAGATGCTGTATTCATACATTAAATATGCATTTAGCCCAGTTCCTTTCCTACTAATTCTTTTTCTATACAAGCCTTTTTTCTCAGTCAGCTCCTGTTAAATCCCAAAGACCTCTTAATTTCTTTTTGTTTGGTTTTTAATAAGAAATCTCTAGATCTTAAATGTTGTGAAGCAGAATTGGATGAATTTTCCCATCTGTAGAATGTTAATAACTTAATTTACAGAATGTAGAAAGTTTAATTCAGAACAAGAAAAGAGTTAAGTTTCATTGATGTGCCTTGTAAAAAGCCATTTATTTCTATTGGAAAACACTCCTTTTGCTCTGATGTTTGCAGTTTGGAGCAGTGTAGAAAACCTGCAAAAACTAATTTTGTAAAGAAAAAGTGATTTTGTACTTAAAATTCAGGGAATGTGCATATAAAATATAAATTACTGCATGTTATGGGGACTTTAATACTTACATTTTGCAAAAGCAAATTTCAGCAGTCACTTCCTTTATCTTGTTGGCATGCTCCACTTCAGGATGGTGCTGACTGAAATGACCAAGTTAAAAGTCTCATTTTAAAGAATGTGTTTTAATGAAAAATATGACAGATTCTTAATTACAGCAGAAATACTGAGCACTGCTATACTGCTATCATGACTCACTTTAACAAGGTAATCAAAAGGGTACATGTTTTCATTCCTTTTTAAAAATTGCCAACGGAACAGCTAAGCAAACTATTTTGCTGATGCTTAATATGTCAGTGATTAAAAATCAGACCTGAATATCTACGCTACCAAAATGATGATTTGAAAAAAATGGTGATTACACTGTGGTGACAGAGGTGGCTAAGGCTAAGTTTGTGGTGAATGTCAACTTAGTGAGACATCCGTAGAAGAAGGGTAGACTTTTGTGTACTTGGATGAACTGGCAAGTTTATTACCAAAACTCTAGACAAACATATACCTACTTTCTTTTTAGCTTGATTCACTTTTTAATACTAATTATACAACTCCTTGGGCAGAAATCTCTCTTCAGAGGGTAATATAATGTTGGCATGTGTTGTGAACGCTTTCCCTTTTTGCCTTGCGGCATTTCTTATCCTCAGTCTACCTAAGTCCTTTCTGGCATACACAACATATCTATCTGCTTGACTGTCTGGCCTATGGATATTCTTCTTCCTTGGGTTGGTGTATGCAACAGATTAAATTTGTTCTGTTTTTTTTGTTTCTACTACCATATAGTATCACTAAATCAGTTCAAAACTTAAAAGATTGCAGAGTACCATCTGATATTGGAAACCGCTGTCCCTTCCAAGCAATAGATTTTTCATGTTGAGCTTGAGATCACTGGTTCAAACAAGGCCCCTTACTATAAATACCAGAGTAATGAGGAACTTCAGAAGAGCCACAGTGCAGCAAGAACCAAGCTTGTACTGAGAATTTGCTGATGGATTTCCGTCTATATATTGACACTGCCAATGCTAATGTAATAACTTTTATATTCTGATGCCTTCTTTACTGATAGAGGGATTACAGTGAGCATTTTTTGCATAAATAGGCAAGAGGTTATTTAGCCTGTAGTAAAAAATATACAGATGTATTTGCTGAGCTCTAATGGATTAATCTTCATTTTTAAATAAAGATAATTCTATATCAGATAATACTTCAACCACAAAGGCACAGAATAGAACTATTATATAATAACAGAAGTGGAACTTCATCTCCAGTATCCCTACAGTCCATCCCAAATAGAGCTAGGGTCAGATAGAGCTGCTGTAATGTGCATAGTTCCAATATCAGTTTAATCCTCAGTCTTTCTGCTGAAATTAACAATAAACATGCTGTCCATTTTGAGAGTATTACTGTGATTTAAGTCCTTTCCCTGTGGGTTTCAGTGTAAGGTTACAAATCTTAACTTAAAAGTCAGGGAATGCTCATCAGACGGGAGCAATTTTGACAAGTTTTGAGGGGTTTGGAATGGTCTCCAGTAGGAAAACTACTCCCAAAATGCCATCCAGTGGTAGTCGGTCAGCATAGACAAGGCATAAACCTGACCACCCTTGGACCCAAGTGAGAAGACCTTTCTTGGGTATTCAAGAGATTCCCCTTACTGAGGGATAAATGTGAATCTAATCATTCCAAATCTTCCCAACTGATTTTAGTAGTAGTTAAGACTGAATGGGCATAAAGTTAACTCTACACACAATGTAGTCCAATAGACCATGGAAGGAGAAGAGCACCAGCAATCCCATTTCCAGGTAATCTGTGATGCTGGATGACCAGTTGAAGCTAAAGTTCAGAGTCTCAGTTTTTCATCAGTGTGTCGATTTATGTTTATATATTCAGGAGAGTTGAAAATTTATTTAAATCTATGCTGCAAGAAATAATGCATTTACCCATGCTGCAAATATGCAACAATTCCTTGCAATCATAGAATCGACCAGGTTGGAAAAGACCTCTAAGATCATCAAATCCAACCTTTAGTCCAGCACTACCAAGGCCACCACTAACCCATGTCACTGAGGGCCTCTTCTATACAGTGTATGAACACTGGCAGGGACAGTGACTCCACAACTGCCCTGGGCAGCCTGTTCCAGTGCCTGAGCATTCCTTTGGGGAAGGAGCCATTCCTCTGGGGAAGAAATTCCCCAAAATATCCAGTCTAAACCTACCCTGATGCGGTTTGAGGCCATTGCTTCTTGTCCTATTACTTGTTACCTGGGAGAAGAGATCAGCCACTTCCTTACTCTATCCTCCTTTCAGGTAGTCATAGAGAGTGACACAACTGAGCCTTCTCCCTCTCTGAGCCTTCTCCAGGCTGAACAATGGTGCAGTACTGGGAAATGAAACCATGGCAGTGAAGACAATAACAAAACCCTGCTGTGGCTGCTGGGTAGATATGGAAGTTCTGAACACCTACTGCAGTTATAGCTCTGTCCTCTGCAATTTTTATCTCTCTGCTAGGTAGAATAAAATCCAGTGCAAGCAGACTCACCTGAGCTATAGCCATTCTGAGGTTATTCTTCAGACACAGTCTTAGCCCAGTGTCAGGGATGCATAAAAGTCTGGTATAAAAATGCAATCTCAAATATTTGGCTAAATAATATGGCATTTTCATAACATGTTTTTTTTAGCTATGCAGCCATAGTATACTGAATTTTGAAAAGCGCTGATTTTAGAAATCACAGTATGGCTGTCAGCTGTGCTCATGATGCTGACTGCACAATTATCCAAACCACTTTTAAGAATACAAACATCCAGGCCGTCTGATTCCCATTTTGCTAGTTAGAGCTGGCATAAGAAGATGCAGCAATGTGTTATTCCGATTACATTCCTCGTAAAATTGTCTTATGTCTCAGGATCAGTCCTTGCTGTTCTGAGCTCATCTGCCTAGTGAGGAGTCAGAAAAGCAAAAGGAGAGATGGAATATTAAATGCTTTCAGAAAATGAGGGGGAATGTGCGCTAGCTTTTAAAATGAAGCAGCATGTATCGTTTCTCGTTCCATTGGCTGTTTATCCAACATCAATACAACACTTTAGGAGCCAAATTACTAAACAACCTGCCAATTAGGCTTGCAGTCAGCTGGATAGATTAGTGGCTAAGAGAGGCAGATACAAGATTTTCATCTCTTGAGCCAATTACGCAAGTGAATTACCATCCACAATGCTCCTTGGAAGATTTGAGGTAGAAAGACTGACTCTGCTGTGATAGACATAAGTGAGATCCAGGGTAGGGGGTAAGGGTTAGCAGGCCATGTGTTGCAAAAATTACCCAGGCAAAAAGAGATCCTTCTAGGAAAGGCTTTAAAGGATTTAAGGCTGCTGGGAGTGATAGAAGAGGAAATAATAGTTGTGGTATGCTCTGCAAAGTCATTGCTGTTCTGCTCACAAGTCTTAATCGTATAAAAGAAAGATGAAAGGCCAAGACTGTATTTATGTACAGTGTCATTTTCTCAGAACTGTTTAAAAAACAAAAAAACAAAAAACAAAAAAAATGTCTTTGATAAGGGTTAAGAGATTGAACCTAGCCATATTCTGGCTTTATTCACCCCAATATAAACTAAACGTGGTTTATTCTTATCCAGTAATTGGGCCATACAAATATTGTCACAATAATGGCTTATAGGATCACATTTCCTTTATTATTCTGTAATAAATTATAATCTGAATGGTGATACTTATTTTTTTAGAAGCATTTTGCAAATAAAATGTATCTGTCAGATCAAAACTATGCATAGGCTCATTTGTTTCCTGTTGGAGATGTTGCACGCTGGTGTAACATTGTTCCTTAAATATGAAGCAAATTTAAAACCTGAACTTTTGCAAGCTGTTGTATCCAAAAATGATTAAACAGATGTGGAGCCTGCAGCAGCATTAGACCTCTGATCTGATTTTAGCTTACAGATGGAATTAAATTAATTCATGGCAATCACTGTAAAATCAAGGGTATGGCACTGAATGCTAGTGTACTGTTTAACCAGGACATACCTGTCTCAACAGCTGTTAAGAAAAAATGACATACCTTTATTTTTCATTGAAACATGCCTTTAATGCCATCATAAATACCATACCAAAATTAAACAAATGTGATGAGGTTTTTTGTTTTCTCCCCTTCGCAGTTTTGCCTCTCTACTCAGAGCTTCCCCCTTCCGTGTATGTAAGGTCATACGTGTAGACCTTGAAGTGTGTCTGTTCATATACACAAAGGTTTTAGGATTGTCTTTTTTTTTTCTTACTTTCAGTTACCAGTATTGCAAAGAGAAGGAACATAAGTGAGGACGTTTTATAGTGCCGTCTTTTCAAGCAAGTTACTGTTCCTCAGTGTTTGCTCCTCACTTGTGTAACAGCAGGCAGTTTACATGCGGACTACTCATCTGCAGCATCAAGTTGTTACAGTTGCTAAAAACATTTTGTCTGAGTTCCTGGTAACTCCTGGAACCCCACAGAGAAACATGTTTTTCTTGCATAGGTTTTGCATGGTTATGTTTTATGGGACAGTGCAATGGGTTATTTTGCTCTTGCTCCTGGGTGGGTCAAGACTGATCACACCTCAGAGGTAACACAGCCGCTTTCAAGGCAAATGTGCGTGGACCATTCTATCTAACAGGCCCTACCAGCTAGTCCACGAAGTGCCATAGGCATGAATTAAAAACTGAACCTGAAGATGAATACTGAAAGGACAATTACTGCTTTTAATTAGAAAATAAAAGCCCTAAGCAGGGGAATGGGGGGCAGGGGAATAGCACACAGTGTAGCGTGATTTTTAGCAGCTCGCTCCTGTCAGGCAGTCAACCAGCAATGCAGATTTTGTCCTACAATTGCTGATTGGTGGTGGAATGGAGGAAGAAGGCAATACCGTTGTCCATATTCTTCTGATTCCAGTGAAATATGTTACATTACAGATCAATCTTTCAAATGGTGGTTGAAAATTGCAGGGATATTAAAGGCAGATGTAGATATTTATATGAAATCTGTATTGCAAAAGAGCGGTCTGCAGGTATTAAATATTTTTCAAAATTAAAAGCTATCCATATTCACTTCATGTGCAAATGAAGAAGTACTCGATTAGTAATATAGGCAAGTTAGGTGGCTTTTTGATTTTGCCTTATTTTTGCTGCGGTACAAAGCCTCCAAACACATCAGCCTTTGGATGCTGTATGTTGTCTGACTGTTTGCTCAAAAGTGGGTTGTGAAACCAAGTTTATGGTGGTTTCTGCTCCTTTTCCTTTTTTTAATCTGGTGATGAATAAGAATAAAACAGAACTCTTCAGGAGAGCTTTCAGTCTTCTAACAGGAGATAGAAAAATATGTACAGTGGAAGGGAAAAGATATACGTTCCTGAAGTAATTATATGTATTTAAAAACAAAAAGTATTCCAATTATCCTATCAGTCACAGAAAAAACGTGCTGAGCTACTTCAAAAAGTGTCAAAACTAGAAACATCAGTTTATTAAATAACGCAGATTAATCTTTCATTTATCTTCTTTGTGAGGTAGCTCTGGCTGTCTTGAGAATTCAAATCCATACAGAAAGGTACATCTGTTACAGGAAAAGGTCTATGGGTCTTTCCTCTAAATAGACTAACAAAAAAGCTGTTTAAGTTGTCTCAGGCTATGCCTTGCATATTATTCCAGCAGTATTGCTGTCTTTGCCTAAGCAGCATTACAAATGGCTTAATTTTTCCAATTCTTAGATGCCATGAAATACACCCTTGCTCTTTCCTGCTTGGCAGCTGTTGGATCATTTTTCCCTTTCAAGTTTCTCCCTTAATTATTCCAAGAATGTATATTGGAACGATGCTCCATTTCTTACCCTCACGTATTGCAAAAAGTGGATCAAAACACACTTCCAGGATTTTACCTGAGAGGTTTACCAGAACCTTGGTTGAACAGTGGCCTTTTTTCTTTCCCTCCTTTGACCTAGAAAGTATAACTAAGAAGATTGCAAAGCCTGTGTTGTGTATGCTAGTCAGTGTCAGGGACTTGTGTATGAAAATTGCCTCTGCCTGTGGGGGCCTGAAAAGAAAGGAATTTTGGACATTGAATTTTGTGCTGGTCAGTTCAATAGGAGCCCTCTTGGGGACTGGAAGCTGCTGACTTAAAAGCCTTTATTGTAAGCATAGCTTCAAACCAGTATTAAAGGATGCCTTCTCTCAATCCGTTTCTCTTTTACTTTGACTCAGGAACTAAGACACTAGAAAGCTATCTACCTTTTATGTAGCCAGTGCTGAATATGAACAGATCTGTGGTGGATAATTCTGGACTGTGCTTACTGATAATACTGTAAATTCATCATCACGATCACTGTGAGGTTTTTAACATGTGCCTCTCAATTTGAACTTCTGTCTCAATGTGATTTCTTCTCTGTGTGAGGCTTTTCAGAAGCACACATGCAACTTTTCTTGTGTTCTTTAGTGAGTTAATACAATTATGACCCAGCTGCTTGTCAGTGGCAAAGTCTTGATTGAAGACATTATAGTCCCCAAAAACACAAAACCATAGTCTCCTCCTACCGTATTTTTCACAAAGTCGCAGGCCAGAATAAATAGGTAGAAAGTTGAACAGATATAATCTGAAGCAGGGCACATGGTGGGATTTTGTTCTGTTGTCAGGGGGAGGAAGATATTTAGCAAAGCTGAAAACAAAATCCAGCTACCCATGTGCAACTGCTTATGTTAGTTCAAAAGCTGCAGCCCTTTTTAAAATAGTTTTTATGGTGTCATTTGGTAAGTTTTCATGCAGATAGTGGAAATAAATGTCATCTGTATCTCTCATGTAAGACAGTTGTTTATGGGAAGGCTTATTCATGCATCATCTCCAAATTCTAGCTCGAGGAGTTTGGTTGATGAAGGGGAAAAAAAACCTGCTTTATTGCTTAATTTTTGTGATGCATTCATGGAAAAAATTAAAATCTGTTATTAAGAAAGTAATCTTTTCTATCAATACCTGCAATCATGATGATGTTTTCTGCTGTATGTGTGCAGCTTTTCTCAGACATCTCAATAGTATGGGGGGAAAAGTATAAACAAAACTTAGTGGCATTGAAAATACCAAAAGCAAACTTCCATGTGTCAAATCGCTCTTACAACATTCAGTAAAAGGGAAACTGATTAAAAATATAGCTGAGTTTCAGAATAGTAGGCCACTTACTGCTAATAATGGAAAGATGGTTGTGTTACTATGATGTGCCTTGGCTTAGTAACTGTATAGGACAAGAAATACAGGTAATCTTGCAGAGGTATTGGTAGACTTGTGCAGCTGATGTATATTCTTCGATGTAAAATCCACTGTGTTGGAGTATAAAAGATGTGTGACACTGTCTGTCATTCTTGAAAATGGAGTGAGTCTTTAAGAACATTAAAAATAAAGCATAAGACTGTATTATTTAGAATCATATGCAACCAGGAGGTCAACATGTGCAAAGACAGCCTGTTCTAGCAACCTGTTAGATGAATTAGGAGAATAAAGAAGGTTTAAAGCTTTAAGGGAGATTATCCTGCTCTTCTCCACATGGCAGGCAGTGCTGATTAATGCTGTGTGTTTCTTTAATCTCAGGGTTTGTAGGTGAAAACACCCAACCAATCCCAGAAAACAACATTGGGAACAGAATGCTTCAGAGCATGGGCTGGACCCCTGGTACAGGCCTTGGACCAGACGGCAAAGGGATCGCAGAACCAATACGAGCTATCCAGAGACCAAAAGGACTCGGACTTGGATTTAGCTGACAGAAATGCACTCTGGCTGCCTGATAAATATAAGGCTAACAATTAATTTTAAAAGACAAAATAAAAAAGAAAAATTAAACTTACATAGTTTGTTGTGATCGGCAAATCCTGTTATTCTTCTCTCAAAGATCACTGAAGTCAATCTGCTTCACGTTAGCTATACCAGCTGCAAGGTACAGCCAAGTGACAGACCCGGCATTCAAGTCTTAACTTTATAATGGTGCTAAAATGTACAAAAATTTCTACTTTTTTAGTTTCTGTTGTCTTAAAGTTTGTATTCAGCATAAAATTCCTTATATTCACTTCTTTTCCTAACAGCTTCTGGCGCAGCAGGTTTTAGTATATGAGCAAATTTACTTCTTCTTTCTGTAAGTATAATTTCGGTTTAAGGATCTTGATCAGATTCGTCGGGGAAAACAGAACTTTTTACAGCCCTTGTGTTTCCCCCCTTTTCAGGCATAGCTTCCAAACTTGGTATTTCTAGTGTTTAACAGTATTTGAGGGTAAGCTGTCATTTTATACGCATTTCCCACTGGAAGGTGATATGGTATGCAGTTTTTGTATAAGAGCATGAAAAATGGCTTTGTTGTCATAGGAATGCCATTCCAACACTATTAGCTGGCAATGTATCACTGTCTTCCACACTGAAGCTCAAAAGTAGAGCTTTTATACTTGTTTTTACATTCACAGGATTATCTTTTTTCATCAAATATTGTAGAAAGTTAAAGTTCATTCTGACTTTGGATTTCACTTTATATTAATATCCTCAGTGTTCCCACATTTAGGAATAGTTTGAACTTTGAACCAGGAAGTTGTGAGATAACAGTTGATGACTGTCTTTCAGTGTTATATTTTGGGGGGTTGCATATTTTAAACAATGCAGTGTTCAACATAATGTTATCGCTTGGTTTGTGATCAGGCTGGTGCCAATGAGCACCATGCCAATGGGCACCACTCTAAGGATCATGAACAGAAAAAGGCCAAGGAGAAGCAGGATTAGGGTGGAGGAAAGGAAGGAAAAGGATATTTTGATGGCATCTCACAAATATAAGCTAGCAATTTAAAATCAGGAAGGATCATTAAGTGTTTTAATCAGTATCCTATCGTGTCTAATGTCAGCAGAAGCAATTTCATTAAGCACCAACCAGTCAAGCTCCTAGGGTACTTATTGGTCTGCCGTATAAAACAAATTCCACTTTAAAATTAAATGATAGGGCTGAAGGAAACTGTTGTTCAGATGGTCTAAGGAGAAAATCCTGCCCCTGTCCCTGCCCACCCCTGTAGCAGCTGGCAGTATTTATCCTGGCTGCAGAGGAAACAGGATTTGAGTGTCCAGTCTTCTTTTTTTCTTCAAGAGGGGGGTTTCTCCCTCCCTCTGCTTCCAAACAGAAGAGAAAAATACCTACTTCCAGATGCTTGCAAATATATTCCCTTAGACTAAACAGAGCGCAGCTTCCTTCATGTGACTGTGAAATATGGTGATTAATTTTAAGAAGAGCTTTTACTACTTTTTGTTTTCTCTCAACTTCACCCATTTTCCCATAAAAAAATTCCTTTACTAGGAAAAGAAATAGCAGTGTTGCAGCTTTGACTTTGCTTAAAAGAAATATTCATGCTTTCCAGTGTGCATACTGTCAGGTTGGGTACATTGTTTCACCATACACATAGTGTAGACTAAAATGTTAGTACCTGATGCTGTTTTTAGTGATAGCCGAAAGCACCTCTTCTCTGAGTTTCAGAAGAGCTATTTATTTATTGCTGTTTAAATGCTTGATATGATTGTGTGGTTTTGCTTTTGGAAATGATAAGACATTTTAAACACATTTGGGATTTATAATCAACACGTATACTTTTTATTGGAAGGTTTTAAGGTGTAGCATAATGTGAATTTGCCACTTAAACTAAGTTAAATACATTGCACGTCCGAAGAATTTCAGGGCCACATACTGCAGAGGGCTAAGAGCCTGGAATTCTGCAGCTAGCAGAGGTGCCTACGTGTCTAAGGGTTATTTCCAATAATGAATTGATGTTGCGTGCTCCTGTACTTTCAGTGCAATGCACTACTGAGAGCAAGTTAGTTCTAAAGACCTCTTTGTGTTGTACACCACAATCAAAAATTCCTTAGAACAGCTTTCAACATGTGAATTGTAGAAGCGAATCTTTAAGTTCTGGGTTTTTTTGCTCTGTTTGCAAAACTGTAAATGAATATTCATTCTCTGTTAGAATTCCATCGTTTTGCTTTGGTTGCAGCACCTTCATGTCTTGGGCTGGAAATTCTAAGTGTGGCACATATAACACTTGTTTGAAGTATTTCTGTGCAATTTCCTATAGCAGTAGTTCCTCAATGGGTCTGTGGCTCAGAAAGTACTTGAAAAGATTTTTCGTGTTTTAAAAAGATAAGAGGGAAATAATGGATACATGTTGAGAGAAAACCTCTTTAGCCCATTCAGCATTTTATTCATCCACTCATACACATACAGTGAAGTGGCCAGCCTAAGAAACAGCTGTAATGGAAGAAGTATTTAGTCTGACTGGAAATCTTACAGCTTTTTGTTTTAGATCAGTCTATTAGTGCGAAACTATAAGACGTCTCATAGATGCCAGAGCTGACTGTCAACTTCATTCATTTTAAGCTGCAGAACAAAGTGGTTTATTAAATTACTTTAACGTAGTGCTTTAAGATATTTTTTTGTTTCAGTAAAATTCCCATTCTGATTCATACTCTCATTTCGTTTCTGTTTTCTCCATATCTCATAGTAGTGGTTTTAAAGATATTCTGGTAGTGTGATTTTTCACAGTTAAAAATAGTTTTAAGAAACAAAACTGAATTGTACTTTTTCCTTTGTTAAGCCATTACATTGTTAGTCGGCTTTGAAATGTATCAAAATACTTGGACTTACTGGGGGGTTTCTTCGGGTCTTTCCCATACCTAACCTACAATCAAACTATGGTACCTGCTATAATGCTGGTTCACATTATTTTAAAATACATATAGAAGTATTTTTAGATAATCATTCTTAATGGTTGTGACACTGAAGGGGTTTTTGCCTACATAAAAAAGTATGGGGTCATGTTGTATCTAAAAAGTACCATCCATCTTGCCAGATTCTTTCCATTTAGGTGTTTGATTAATCAGTAGCTCAGCTGTTACCATAGTATTCTTCTTCTGCAGAATACTTAGTGAAGAGACATTATGTATTATCAGCATTGCATTTTGCTACATGTTCCATGGTGACTCAAAGTTCTGTGAATTAAGCCATTAACTGTTAATAAAAGAAACCCATGAGCAGTGTCCTATTTTTAAATAAGTATTTGTCCAAGTCAGAGAAGCATTATCTCTGTGCTCATTTGAACAAGTTTGTCCCTGCATTTGTCTTTCTGCAATTAGGTCAATAATGGGTGTAGAATGGCAGTAAATCGCTAAATAATATGTATAGAATGCTTTGCTTTAACAGCACAAATGCAAGATGAAATAAAACAAATAGACTCTGTTCTTGGGTTTTGTATGTTCTTTTCTTTAAACTGCCCTTTTCAATAGCGTTGTTATTGCACAACCGAGTACAAAAACATGCTGTTTCTGAAGTATAATTAAGGTTGGAAGTATCTTGTACCAAGCAGGTGCATATTATGCTGCAGCTACTATACTCTTTTATGTACCTTTTTGCTAGTACTTTTTTTCTAGGTGGTTATTGTCCAGCTGAAAAGGTTACACCACAACGTGAGGAAATGCCTCATTTAAGATGTTTGCAGTACTTTTGTTATCATATTTGTCTAAGATGTTTAAATACAAGTTTTCATGACTCTTCAGGAATATGTATACTCAGACAGCTGTGACAGATCCTTGTTCTTTTTCGTCAAGGAATTCTCCAAAATTGCTTTTCCAAGAATAACTTGCACAACCTTTGTTTTGTTTTACCTTTTCCCATTCTCCCACGGCAGTTTCAGTAAAGACCTATAAGAAGTGGGGATCCCTTCCCTCTTACTCTAAAATCAAGAGGCATTTTAATCAGACTCTCACACCTAGCAGAGTTTTTCAGGAGCCGTGGTGTAGTTAGCACACAGAAACTGCATAACCAAGTTGCTCACATTGGAGTCCCATACCTAAGAACAGTGTGTATGTTCAGTCTGAAAGAACATAGTCCAGATTATCTCTTTATTGACCAGTAGTCCAGCTGTAAAGCTCATCTAAAATGTTAAAAGAGGAAATGGCATTTTTTAAGATTGTTACATGGTTTTGCTTTGAATTCTCCCTGGGAAAGGTTTCATTGTGGTCAAGTGGGTTCATTTTACAGGTACAGATTTAAGATAAGGATTTTCCTGGGTTTTTTCAATGACCTCTATACTGGAGAAAGCCTTGGAGGAGGTGCAGCAATTTCAGTATAGGTGTTCTGCTTGCCTCAAGTGAGAGGTTTTGCTAAAAAGAACTATGAAATCTTTACCGACATAGGTTGATACAAGCTATATCTACTATCTGCTAAGCTATACGAGAGTTTGTTCAGTAATTCTGTTAACAATCTTTTTAATGTACTTGTGCTTTAAGTTATTGTGAAAAACCACAAAAGCTCCATGATTGGCTGGTAGCAGGTAAATCTAATGGAAAGCACAGAATCATTAGTGTTGGAAGGGACCTCTGGAGGTCATCCAGTCCAACCCCCTGCCAAGGCACGCCTACCTAGAGCAGGTTACACAGGGACATTTCCATGCTGGGTTTGGAATGTCTCCAGAGAGGGAGACTCCACAACCCCCCTGGGTAGCCTGTCAGAGTGCTCTGCAACCCTCAATGTAAGGAAGTTCTTCCTCACGTTGAGGTGAAACTTGTTATGTTTTAGCTTATGACCATTGCTCCTCATCCTGTCAAGTGGGCACCACTGAGAAGAGTCTGGCACCAGCCTCCTGGTGCTGCCTTTGACATATTGACCTGCATTGATGGAATCATGAAAGATAACAGGAAGGGATTCTGTAGGTACATTGCAAATAAAAGACAGACTAGGGACAATGTGGGCCCTCTCTGGAAGCTATCAGGACAACTGGCTACCCTGGATTTGGAGAAGGCTGAGGTTCTTAATGATTTCTTTGCCTCAGTCTTCACTGCCAAATGCTCTGACCACACCACCCAAGTCTTGGAAGGCAGACGCAGGGACTGTGAGAATGAAGACCTTGCGCCCACTGTAAGAGAGGATCTGGTTCAAGACCATCTTAGGAACCTGAACGTACACAAGTCCATGGACCTGATGAAATCATAGAATCATACAATAGTTAGGGTTGGAAAGAACATTAAGATCATCTACTTCCAGCCCCCCTGCAATGGGCAGGGACACCTCACACTAATCCATGCCACCCAAGGCTCTGCTCTAAATTGGAGAGCCATCAATTTGATAGGTGGATTACTCGGTGGATAAAGAACTGGCTGGATGGTCGCACCTAAAGAGTAGTGCTCAATGGCTCAATGCCCAACTGGAGACCAGTAACGAGTGGTGTCCCTCAGGGAGCGGTGTTGGGACCGGTCTTGTTCAGCATCTTTATCGGTGACATGGACAGTGGGATTGAGTGCGCCCTCAGCAAGTTTGCCGATGACACCAAGCTGTGTGGTTCGGTTGATAAGTTGGAGGGAAGGAATGCCATCCAGAGGGACCTTGACACGCTTGTGAGGTGGGCTGATGCCAACCTGATGAAGTTTAACCATGCCAAGTGCAAGGTCCTACACCTCGGTCGAAGCAATGCCAGGCACAACTACAGGTTGGGCAGAGAAGAGATTGAGAGCAGCCCTGCGGAGAAAGACTTGGGGGTGTTGGTTGATGAGAAACTTAACATGAGCTGGCTTCAGTGTGCGCTTGCAGCCCAGAAAGCCAGCTGTATCCTGGGCTGCATCAAAAGGAGTGTGACCAGCAGGTCGAGGGAGGTGATCCTGCCCCTCTACTCTGCTCTCGTGAGACCTCACTTGGAGTATTGTGTGCAGTTCTGGTGTCCTCAACATAAAAAGGAGAAGGAACTGTTGGAACAAGTCCAGAGGACGCCACGAGGATGATCAGGGGACTGGAGCACCTCCCGTATGAAGACAGGATGAGAAAATTGGGGCTGTTCAGCCTGGAGAAGAGAAGGCTACGTGGAGACCTCATAGCAGCCTTCTAATATCTGAAGGAGGCCTATAGGGATGCTGGGGAGGGACTCTTCATTAGGGACTGTAGTGAGAGGACAAGGGGTAACGGATTCACACTTAAAGCGGGGAAGTTTAGGTTGGATGTGAGGAAGAAATTTTTTACTGTAAGGGTGGTGAGGCCCTGGAATGGGTTGCCCAGGGAAGCTGTGAATGCTCCATCGCTGGCGGTGTTCAAGGTGGGGTTGGACATAGCCTTGGATGGCATGGTTTAGTGGGAGGTGTCCCTGCCCATGGCAGGGGGGTTGGAACTAGATGACCTTAAGGTCCTTTCCAGCCCTAACTATTCTATGATTCTATGAAATCCCCTTTCAGTCTGTTCTTCTCTAGACTGAACAGTCTCAGGTCTTGCGGTCTCTCCTCATAAGATGCTCCAGACCCTTGTTTAGGCTTTCTACGATTCTCTTCTCCTGTCGTAACAACAAAAAAGGTAATTGGAGGTTGACTCAACAACAGACACATTGAGTGTGATCATGTATTGTTTGTTTTTGAATATTCAATCTTTAAGTAAAAGGCTAAAAATCACTGAGATTCTGTAAACTTGATCTCCTGCACCTATGAGAACTGTGTTCAGTAACAGCTATGAAAAGTGGTTCAAATTAGTAAGAGGTATTCCATCTATAGAAAGTTCTGATTTTGGCCTGACTTCTTGGAGCAGATAATGGAAGTACTGGAGAGTCTTACTTCTGAAACTGTGAATGTAAGTCAGTAGTCTCTGAGGAATGGATGTTTTATTATAATATATTTACACTGATTGAATATGCAAGCTTATTAAAATATTATCTTTCAAAATATTTGATCATAGATGTGCTCAGTTTAATTGTGCCTTGTCCTTCATGTTCTTTCTTCCTTAATATTTTTCCATTTTTCTGATAAAGTGTAACCCTTTATATATTTTAAGTGATAATACTCAGCGTTTTCTCTCTTAAAGCGTAATCTCACATATCTGCCAAGTGATGCCTCTCAAGGTTCTCTTATCATTTCTGGTAGTATAGTGGAGTTGGCTTTCAGTATGTTCCTAGGCCAGTTTTCTGAATGGCCTCCTGTTGCCTTCATCAGTTGTTGTAAGAGATTTTGACACTGAAAACTTGACATTTCTTTAGCCTGTTCAGACCTATGTTGGCCTCTCTGTTTCCTGTGGCCCCAGGCAAGTGAATACTGGAAGATACATAATACTTTCTGCACACAAGTATCTCCATTGACTTCAAGATGTGAAGTACTACATAGGTCTAAAAATAAGCATGGATGCAAGTGTTTGCAGACTGGGGCCTTAACTTCCTTCCCTGTAAAAGATATGGGTCCTAAATTTTCCATGGCATCAGAGTTCCCACAGACCCCTGGAGTCTTGCTGCATGGTGCTGGCCCATTTTCAGCACTGAGATTCTTTACAGTGCCTGTTTGGCTGCTGTAACTTACAGGTTCATGTCAGTTGCATTATCCTTTCAGTCCCAAATGCAGTAAATCCCAGCAGTATGGGACTTGAGGTGCTCTTTCAACCTAGAGTATCTCCATTTTTCATACCAGCCTTGTCTGGGCCACAGTCAACACCATCAGACAGTCAGTCTAGTTCTGGGTTGTTGATTCTGTATGTGTTATGTAGGCTCTTATTCCAGCAAAGTAACAAGAAAGAGGGGAAGAATATAAAATTTTATCAATTCAGAAATCTTACAGCAGCAAAGTAAGAATCCTAGATAATGGAAGGGATCAAAGTCACCTCTGAAGTTATGATGCAATGAGAAATTTGAAATCTGTTAAATTTGTGTGCAGATAAGCATGCATCAGAAGGAAAATGTGAATGTCCCAAGTAGTATTTTCTTTACAAAAAAGGTGTCAAAGTGTTTGGCAAAACAGACTCAACGTTTTGACCCACATTTGAAGGATGCTGACAGTTTTAATACTTGAGGTAAGTTTAACTTCTCATGCATCTACTACTTGGAATCCGTCAAACTTCCTTAGTGAGTCAGCTGAGTCAGTTTAGTCTATACTTGCCCACTTTCAAACTTCCTCATAGAATAGTTAGGGTTGGAAAGGACCTTAAGATCATCCAGTTCCAACCCCCCTGCCATGGGCAGGGACACCCCCCACTGAACCATGGCACTCAAGGCTCTGTCCAACCCGGCCTTGAACACGGCCAGCAATAGAGCATTCACAACTTCCCTGGGCAACCCATTCCAGTGCCTCACCACCCTTACAATAAAGACTTTCTTCCTCATATCCAATCTAAACTTCCCCTCTTTAAGTTTGAACCTGTTACCCCTTGTCCTCTCACCACAGTCCCTAATGAAGAGTCCCTCCCCAGCATCCCTATAGGCCCCCTTCAGGTATTGGAAGGCTGCTATGAGGTCTCCACGCAGCCTTCTCTTCTCCAGGCTGAACAGCCCCAACTTTCTCATCCTGTCTTCATACAGGAGGTGCTCCAGTCCCCTGATCATCCTCATGGCGTCCTCTGGACTTGTTCCAGCAGTTCCATGTCCTTTTTATGTTGGGGACACCAGAACTGCACACAATACTCCAAGTGAGGTCTCACAAGAGCTGGACCTCAGATTTCTCCTTGCTGGGTCCATTTCTATGTTTTTTGTTTTCTGCTTTAATGAGCTCTGATTGTTTTTCATTCAACTTCCTTGGAAATTGCCTGCAGTATGGATTCAACATATCTTGTCAGGCACGTTTAAGTGTTACAAGATGATTCGTTGAAGAATCAGGACAAATGGGTTTTCCTCTCATAAGACGGTTCTGTGTTTAGATCCTGGATTTTTAAAGCCCCATACTGCTGTTCACCATACTCCCATTGGTTTCTCTCACGCACAAACTTGGCGTCTTTTTCTTATAGATTATTGTGGTGGAGGGCACAAGAATCCTGGTTGTATTTCCAAATGCGCACATTTTCAATGTTGTGCTTTTGGTTTCAAGTTGAGTTTAAGCTGTCATTGTTCTTGATCACTGCAGCACCAGCAGACACATTTTTGACCCCACATTGACTCCGATGGGCGAATTGCTTCAGGGTTAGAGAAGGACCAGAACCAGTTTCTGAGACGTGTTGACAGTCGCATCCTGGTAAGTGCAAGCTTGGGCTTCCCAGAAGGGTCAGATATGCTGATTATGGAGTCTGGTAGCCACAACCATGGGGTTTTCTTCCATGTCACTATGGAGCAGAGCATGTGGTTCCTCTTTGAGGTTGATACATTTGACATGCAGGATCGGTTACAGATGCAGATTTTTCAGTAGTGGTTTGCAACAGACATCATTCCAAATGAACCACTACAAGACTGAATTGTACTGAACCATGACAAAAAGGTTAAAAGAGAAGGGAAATATCCTGTAGTCATATCTGTTGATATGTATGAGAGACTACCCATCCAGGGTAGTGGCTGTTTGAATCATTTTGGCCTGAACCACATCCTTGTGCTATCTTTGGGCATGGTAAATCAAAAAGGCAAAACTAGAAAATGATGATTTTAACTAATGGGGGTTTTACTGTGTAGTTGAGAAGGTTATTTGCCTGTATGTGTCTGCACAAACACATGTGCGTGCATATAGATATAGATAGGACAAGGGGTGATGGGTTCAAAATGAAATGGGAAGTTCAGCTTAGATATAAGGAAGAAGTTCTTTACTGTGAGGGTGGTGAGGCGCTGACACAGGTTGCCCGGAGAAGTGGTGAATGCTCCATCCTTGGCAGTGTTCAAGGTCAGGTTGGACAGAGCCTTGAGCGACGTGGTTTAGTGTGAGGTGTCCCTGCCCATAGCAGGGAGTTGGAACTGGATGATCTTAAGCTCCTTTCCAACACTGCCTGTCCTATGATTTTATATCTATAGAGAATCGTGTAACACATAACATTTTCAGAACAGTAGTTAAATGCTAGGCCATTTGTTAAATGGTCGCCCCACGTACCTCACAGGAGCATGACAAAAACCTCTGTGTTCTTCTGAGCCAGCATTACTTAAAAAGGGGCGAGTTGCTTCTATGGAAGTCAATAAATCTGCAATGTGTTGTTTCATATTCTGTCTTTATGTAAACCTAGCCAGGTTTTTTTAGTTGTCGTCTTCCTAATCAGCGTTAAAGCGCATTTAGTGGCTCACTTAAGGTGTCATCCATTACTATGAGTTACTGTTAGAACTAATTAATAGAGCTGAAATTATTTTGTAATGAGAAATTGAAGTATTGCAGTGTTAGAAGAAAGAATTACCATTCATAGCTAATTAACATTTAACAATGCAAATAAGCTGATAATTATTTTTCAAGCCATAGAAAAATTCTGTGACACTTTATATACTACCTTTGCGATCCTAATTGTTTCTGAAAAATATCTTGAGAGAGAAATAGTCTGAAGAAATTTCCCTGGATAAAAAGGCATTTTCTGAAGCACACAATGAATGAGAGCTCTCCTTTTGTTCGCGTGGGGCCGCATTCAGCAGCTATTTCTCATGGTAAATACTGATGAAAAGAAGGAAAAAGTAAGGGTCAGGAAGGTAGGTGGGAAGGGAAATGATGTGGGATCATGGCCAAAATTTCCTGGCTGCTCCAATTCAGCCATTCTTTCTTTGGCTACTGTAGGTATTACAAATGCAGCCTCAGTGGGCTGAGATCATTTGGATCCCTCACAAGAGAAGTTGTTAACAGCAACTGAACACAATTCACAAAATGCATTTTTAGGTCATATAAAGGAATGCAATTAAACCCAGAAACTAAAATTAAAACCAAGTATGACTTGTGAGGCATGTGAGGTCCCACTCCCCCAGAAATCAAGATGTTGGGTTTTCTCTCCAGGTTTTGTCACTTTGGATGTTATTGAAGCAGGAGTTTTCAGAGGAAGTGTTAAAGAGTTGGTGTCCTATTAAGCCTGATGCTATGGGCATCACCTACTGATCAAGCAGGAGTCACCACAGGGGCAAGTGGAAGTTTGGTTCCATTCTGCAGCATTTTTCACCCACTTTTCACACCTAGCCCTAGTAAATACTAAGATCTGTTTTGCAGTGATGGAAGCAGCCACTTCCTCATCACTGTGAACTTTTGTATATGAGTATGCTCTTTGTTTTGATTTTTAACCCAAGTTCATCATCTTTATTGTATTTTAAGATGTCAGTTTAATGTGACAAAGATTTAATCAAAAGTTATCCTCAAAGTGGTCAGGCTTTGCTGGGTGTTTTTTTCAATCACCTGGTAATAAATACCATTTTATTTAGCAGATATGATAATATGATAATATGTAATCAATGTGATAATTTTTAATCAGTGGCAAGTGAATTGTCGAGGCTCCTGCTGGTCTCCTACTAAGCACGGACACCTGACATTTTGAGATCCCAGTTTCTCTCCAGTCAGTTCCAGTTGCTGCTAAGGATATGATCCAGTCTTGCCACTTTTGGTTTTATCTGTACATTAGAGTTCTCTTCTGCCTTTGAGCTGTCAGACCACATAAAGCATCCTCCAGTTCGTAGTTCACTCTGCCACACAAGAGCTTTTCGTGATGGTTCTTAAATTATCCTGCGGAACATGGGGTGTATTTTGTTGTTCTGGCTGCCCATTCTCCCCCAGTAAGGACCTTTCCTCCAGGACTGTCCACCACTACTTTTGTGCTGTTGGTGGTCTGCAAACTGGTACCAACCCATCTTCTTTCGAAATGGATTTGAAGATTTTTGTTGGATTCAACCTTAGATGAGTGCTTGTGATCATAACAGTGTTCTGTGCCAGGGGAAAGGAAAAAGACCTGTGAAGGCAATACTTTATTTTCTTAATGCATTTAATGATTTTTAACTGAAGTTATTAACTAATGGAAGAGGAGTTCTAAGTCAAGACTTCCAAAAGTTTGTCAGACCTGGACCTGAAACCCGGCATTTGCTTCAGTTGGTCATGTAACTTCTTAAACCAGGGGGAAGAAGCTTTGTAGACCAAGAACAGGTTACTGTGCCAAGGCTTTCCTGCCATCAGGAAGGTTTGGAACAGTGCTTGCTGATGTTTTCATCATTCTGTACACTGATTTAATAATTAAGATATTAAACCCACTCCATAAGTCTGGCATGTCTTTGGTGAGTACTTTATACAAATTTACACTAAATGTTTAATAGCCAGTGTGGCTATCATGGTTGAAGGTTGGAATGTTTGAGGGTGCTTTTAGCTTCAATGGATCTTGTTCTGAGGACCTACCTTGTAGTTTTCCTATCCACTGAGTGGTGCCATGCCCTGCTCCCTGTATCTCCAGGACTGACTTCAGGCTGGCTGCTGCCCCTGCTTTGGACCCTTGGCAATCATTTTCCCCCTCTTGACTCAGAACAGTGATTGATGATTGTTTGAGTACCTATTGGGCTAAAATTTGTGGATGTTTTACAATTAACAGTGGGGTCTTTTCTTGTTAATTTAAATAGATATTTAAGAAATGTAGCAGGAAAAATAACACTTTCAGCAGGTTTATTCTCATCCATCTTGAATGTTGTGTTTATCATCTCACAGTAATGGTGTTTGGTGTGATGTGTGTTGCAGTGCAACTTAACAATTTAGAGAGGCACATTTTCAGGGCAGTTAGTAGTTGAAATACAAAAATGTTTGCAACTTGCACCCCTAATACAGCTGCAGAATCATAGAATCACAGAATAGTTAGGGTTGGAAAGGACCTTAGGATCATCTAGTTCCAACCCCCATATCAGATGATTTAAGGTATGGGTTTAATCGTAGCAATACAGACCCTGCACGCTGCAGAGAATGGATGCTTTCAGCTGGTTTAATTCCTAAATCCAACCTGTACAAAGGGAGGGAGAAGGCTGAGAAGCCTTCCTGCCATGGCTCTCATGCTCTTGTGTTTCTCCATTACCCCTGTTAACAACTACACCAGAAACAAGCAGCAAATGTATTTTTCCCCACTCTGTGAGTAATTGTCTGCACAGCAGTGACAGATGTGCAATATAGCAGCTTCTTCAGGAAAAAATTAACAGTTTGTCCAGCATGTCAGCTCGCTCTTTTTAGTGCTTTGGAGGTCTTGGCCCCATTATGGATGATTTAGAAATTGAGGCAAGCTAAGACCAGCTGCCTGGGTTGAAAGCCTTAGTTAGTAGCCCTCATCTGCATTCCAGTATTCACTTACATCTAGAAATTGGTAGGGCCCCTCTGGCCACAAGATGAGTATGGGCTGACAATGCTTTGATTTGTTGAGAGAGAGAATAAATGGGTTTTTCAGAAGATGAGGAAATATCACCATTACTGGCCAATTTACAGCATTTTATCTGTTCTTCAAACGTGTCACTTTTGTTATTGTTGCATGGTAATTACATAGTGAAAGAGAAAGAAAACAAATTCTGGTTACATATTCAGATGGATTGCAAAATCATATAATCCTGATAAATGCCCATTTATGATACACACGGATGAAAGGTTCATTTTAATTTTGAATAGCTAGCACAGCCATAAATAGGATATAGGATTAGATCCCACAGAATCTGATTACCTAAAAGCAAATAGTATTTTTCTTCCCATTTTTTTCATAACCAGGGAATTCAGCGTGTGCAGGGTATTTAAATAAGCAGAGTTTCCATAAAAATATATGAAATAAATAGTTCAATAACTTCTGTATTTTAACTATAATCATTTAGGACTATTGAGCTAAGTCTTTTCTGAAATAGTCATTTGTAAAAAGACATCAAGCCATCAATATTGCTGAGAAAGATATCTCACAGCTGTACCCTATTGCAGACTATACATTTGTGACAAATAGAAGCAGCTTTGCTTATTGGAGCTCCAGTGCAACAAAGCAAAAGATGGTTGGTGTTGGGCATATACTGTGAATTGCAACTGTTAACACCTTCTTACCAGTTGCAAAGTTTCAGAGCAAATGATGAATTTAAGCAAGTTCTGACAAAACACCAGATAGCTGCAGTTTTGGCAATAGCTTTCATGCGTGAATCATTGTCTGATATACGGGAAGCCCCACTGGGGGTTTGAACTAGATGATCTTAAGGTCCTTTCCAGCCCAAACCATTCAATGATTTTCCTCAGTGGGAAGACATGAAGAAAGGAATGATGTGAAAGTATATGCCTGTATTAGCAGAAATCTGTGCAATTGATTCCTGATTGTTACAGAGCTGAAAAGAAGCTGCTTTATAAAGCTGTCTGCCTCATAAACGCTAGTGTCGTGGTTTAAGCTTATAAACCCATACAGTCGCTCTCTCACTCACTTCCCCCTCTTTCTTCCCTCTGCTCCTGGAGGGATGGGAAGGAGAATCGAAGGAATGCAACTCCCACAGGTTGAGATAAGAACAGTTTAGTAACTAAGGTATAACACAAACCACTACTGCTACCACTAATAATAATAATGACAAGAGAAAATACAAGGGAAGGATACAATTGCTCACCACCCAGTATCAAGCAGTGCACCTCCCCAATGCATCCCCCACCGTGCACCCCCACCACCCTTCTGGGTCTCTGCTCTCCGTTTCTACATCCTGGACATGACGTGCCATGGTATGGAATAACCTCTTTGGTTAGTCTAGGTCAGGTGTCCTGTCTCTGCTTCCCCCCAGCTTCCCCTCCTCCCTGGCAGAGCATGAGGCTCACAAAGTCCTTGGCCAGCCTAAACATCACCAAGCAGTAACTGAAAACACTGGTGTTATCAGCACTGTTCCCAGGCCCAAAATCAAAAACACAGAGCTGCACCAGCTACCAAGAAGGGAAAAAAGAAAAAATGACTGCTACTGCTGAACCCAGGACAGCTAGGTGTCCAAATTATCTTCACAAGGTGTTGTATTCTCAACTTTAGGGAGGGTTTGCCATTGCTTCAGAGTAGGGATGGCAGAGAAGGGAGCCTTGCCCCATGAGCAGACATATCTGTCCCTGAAGGGAGCCAGACTCATGGAGTCCTGCCAGACATGGCACAGGCTGACAGATTTCAAGAGGCAGCTTCACTGTGAGTCAAGGTTTCTGGCAGTGGGAGAGGGAATACATAAAAATGCTTCTCTCTGGGAGGCAGCAATAGATGCTCTGTTACTTTGGATATTTGAAGCTGAACTTCCATTTGTTACCTCTGTTTGGAGGTGGCCAGTGGGTTGTGTGATGACTTCAAGTGGGGCTATGGGTGGAAGAGCTGTCGGCCAAAATGTCAGAGGGAACTGGACAACATAAACTGAATTGCATTCTATGGTCTTACAGCAGGTATTTTGGAAGAGTCCGAAATACCCTTTCTATGTTACTGTCATGAAGTCACTTTCATTGTTCTCTGCCCCTGAGCTTTGTTACCGCTTTAGCTTTGACTGGCTGTTCTGCTTGAATATTTTTGTCATGTGTTTGGGTAAAGTAGTGGCAAATATGTGAAGTGGCTACAAGAAGCGTATCTTGGGAGGTGTATCTGTAAGATAAATTGCTGCAGTTGGCTCAACAGTGAGTGAATTTGCTACAGTTTTGAATGCTCTGTTCAAACTCAGAGCGTTAAGTGCGATTTTTTGTTAATTTACCTCCTAAATCCCTTCTGAATATTGTGATTCAGTGCTTATGAACAGCAGACGCTAGTAATACTCATCTGTGACTACAGCAACATCTACCCCAGGAGAATTGCCTTCTCTTCCTGTTCTTTGTGACAGAGCTGCTGTGTCCCTCCTTAGCAGAGTTTCTAATGTAACCCGCCAACAAAAAGACGTTGTTGTCCCAATTGTCTTGAAATTATGTGGGGGATGTTCCAAAAATGGACTTGATGTATTTTCTCTCTGTGTGTATGCATGTGCACATAATGACAAAGCAGCTTTTTAGCTTGAATGCCATCTAGAAGTGTTTCATTCACTTCAGCAGTTATTCTGTGTGATGATACATGCACATTCAAAAGAAGAACAGTATACAATAAAGCAAAGATTTCATCTTTGGTGAATCACTGCTTTGTTTTCCCCCACTCCCATTCAGACTGAAGATTTCCTGTTGCTTTACACACACTAAGCAGCATGAGATGTAGCCACATGCTGCTGTCACCTGGCTTTAAACAAGCATCCAAAGTGGCTGTTAAAATCAAAATAATACTTGGTCATCACCTTTAAAAAGAACCATAGTTTTGCCATGAGCAAATCATGAAGAAGTCATTCTTTATTGTTATTATCATCCTGAATTTCTTAGTGCCACTGAACCTTCCATAATATGCAGCCATCTGGTACAATTGTTTCCAAATACAGCCTCACATTTGATTGTAGGGTCTGGAACATCAGCCTTTAGGAATGTGCTGCTAAATCATCTTCCTTTACAGTCTGATGCTGAACAAATGTGGGATGTTGCAGTTTCCTCAAAATCCCTATTTTTTTCGTATTTTAGACATACCCACAAGAAGCGTGACTGTGTAGGAAATACCCCAAGAAGGCAAGGAGAGCACCATAGCAAATTCCAGTAAAGCTGAAATAATAGCAAGGATGAGGGTGTACTTCATACATAATTAAGATGAAGTGCAGTTATCTCAAGGGTCCTTAGAATCACTTGTTGATTAAAGAAAAAAATCACTCTTGTACTGGGAACTGGCATAAGGTCACTAAAACACAGAATTAAAACGATACCATCTTTATGTTAGGAATACAGTAGGTAGGATTCAGCTTCATCCCCCATGCTAGATCCAATAGAGAGGTCTGGAGCAGTCAGATAGAAATGCAAGGCTGGTACTAGGCTGCCCGTATGGCCACCAGCCCTTTTCCTGCAGCACCATGTTTGGAGCAGGTCGGGGGAACATTGGTATGTACAGGAAAAAGGCACTTATCTGCAGAGTAGTTTCTCACTTAACGCTCAAGGAGTAGCCAAGTTCACAGCACATAAGGGTTTGCATTCATTTTCTCAAAGCCACTGCATTTTTGCATGGGTAGCATTGTGTTTAAGGGACTCTTTTGGAGATTTAATTAGAGGTGACACCAGGCTTTCACAGGGACCTCCGTGAAGTCATTTAGTCTCTCTGTGATGCTGTTCTCCCAGAGAAAACCCAGATTATTCCTATGCATTAGTTATCTGCACATCCCTTTGTGTCTCATTTTCTGTGACAGCTTCAAGGTGTAACATTAATCCAGCCCAAACATGAGAGCAGGCAGTGGGTTTAGGTCAGTCCTGATTGATATTCTCCCCTTAATATTTTCCTTCATATTTGTCGACATCCAGATGTTTAGGAGAAGTTGTAACACATATCTTTGTGAAAGTCAAGCCATGCAGGAGCGTGATAGTCTAAAATAATTGGCTACACTGATCATAACAGACAGTTCAACCAGTGAAGTGCTTAGTGGCTAATCGTGGAGTTGCTGCCCATTTTGTTTGGAACTTGTGTCTTCAACCTGCCAATTCACTCGTCATGTCCTCTGATATTTTATTTATGTAGCTGGTCAGTGTGGCAGAGTTTGTAAGGCAAAGTAGTTTTCATAAATTAATCTGGTTAATCCAGAGTGTAACATATAACATATACGTGTAAAATGCAAAATGGCCCAAAGAAATAGTAGTGCTGTTAAAGTGCACCTAGATCTTAGAATCATAGAATGGTTTTGGTTGGAAGAGACCTTAAAGATCATCCAGTTCCAACACCCTGCCATGGGCAGGGATGTCTTATGCTAGACGAGAATGCTCCAAGCCACATCCAGCCTGGCCTTGAACAATGCCAGGGATGGGGCAGCCACAGCTTCTATGGGCAACCTATGAAATCGTAGTGCTGCTTAGTTCCCAAAGTCCTCTGGACCTTGTACCGACATGCAGACCCTGAAAAACACTGACGTCAGCTTTGAACAGACACTTCACATCCATAACCTGAATTAGTTTGCTTAACCAACATGCTACACTTGTGTGGCACCTTTTGGTTAACAGGATAACCTACTGTTTAGTATGAGATCCAATACACATTCAGAAACAGAAGGCAAAGGTAAAACAAACCTTAAGAAGTCCCGATACTTACCAGCTGATCTCATTGGCATACAACAGTCCTGGGGTCCGTATGCATTCATGGATCTGTTGCAGGCTGCTTTACCCAGCCACTCCCTCCTGTAAATAGCAGGGGTTTGTATTATAATGTTTCTATTGGTTTAATATTCTTGTTTTCCTCATTCATATTCGAGGATATTATTGTTAGTGCCAACTCATTTGATTTATTATTTGGAGAAAGCACTTGTTCAAAAAGTCAGCCCTGGATATTAAATGATGATTGCTTGCAATGAATTTCTTCTCAACACCTACAAAGACAATTTTGCTTTTTCTTTTTCCACTTAACTCTAAATGAGAGATCTTAAGCATAGTTAAATAGGATTCATAATATCATGCTGACTGAAAATCATCTTGAAATGGGGTAATATGAAGGCAAAAATAGTTACCCACATACAAAAGCCCTCTTCCCTCTGAATTTAAACAAGAGGGAACGGGAGAATGTTTTCTCTGGGTGTACATTGCTGTTCCTGATTATATATAGTGAAGAGAGAGGAAACTCCAGGGTCAGAGCCACAGGTTTACTGGAGACACAGATCTGACCCATTGACTTCCTTTCCCTTTCCTCAGGTCTCAGGCTGTTGATGGGAATACTTCAGTGTGTGATTAGCAATTGGAAGAGAAAAATCCTTTAAATAATGCAAGTATTTTTTGTATTCTTAACTGCTACCTTAAAATACACTCAAAGCCCATTGGATTCAAGAGAAATTTTCCATCAATTTGTGTAAATGTTGGATCAGATTAACAGTTAGAAGTGTTTTGCCGTTACTATGTTTTTGGCAAACATCTCAGTAGCTTTTCATTAGCATCAGTGTCATGATAAAGAAACAAGATGATGCCTCCATATTAATTATCATGTGAAGTATCCTTTTTACACAGCTGCTTTAAAACTCTTGTGCTGAAGGCGCTTCATTATCCTTGAGAAACAAACATGAAACTAGCTGTAAATAAAGGTGCAATTTACATCACTGCCACCAGCCAGGTTACAAAGATGGACAAAATGAGAATAAAAAGAGAATTACATTACAGATTTAATTAAAGATAATCATCAAGAAGGCTGGTAAAACAAACAAGTGCATTATTTTATTAATGTCCTAACGTGAAATATATGAGGTGGCTGAGCTTCTTAGTAGTGCTTTACTGATTCTTTTTGGTAACACAACTTTCTTTCCACAGATGGGAAGATAACCAGTGGGGAGCAATTGAATAGATTAATGTCCTACTTTTCCCTGTGGAAAAGGAAAACAAAGCAGCTGTGGTTTGAAATAGTTGGCTCCTTTAAGGAGTATGGCCACAGTAAAATACTGAAGCAGAAAATAGTTTCTGGCATAGGATGCAGCATTGTATTTCTGAATATATTATTGTGGAGCTAATTGTCATGGAATTACGTTTAAATTCTATGGCACATCCTAAGAGCAGTGACATGAGATGCAGAGCAGGCATTTCTTACATAAATATTTTCCCCCCTTTCCCTTTAGGTTGTGGCAAACAGTAAAAATGTCTCCAGCTATGTTGGAAACCACAGATTGCACTCTCTCTTTAAACCTGGTGGTTGGAGTGCTTTACCTTGCTGCTGAATCTTCTGCATCTGCTTGAGAAAGGGGAAGCATCATGACACAAACTGATTTGATACTTGGTAATTATAAGGGAATTGAAGGAGGGTATGATAATAGAATATTGGCTTAATTTTTTCTCATTTTATTCATAAGATGTAGTTGTTTTATTAGCTGTTGGCATGCTTGATGGTGTGACGTGACCTCAAGTTTCTTTCAGCATTCATTAGGCATGGTTTTCATACTAAGAGGAGAATTCAGACTTAAACCTGCCAACTCTGTCTTTTTTTCTGAACCATTATATATTCCACATAGGCCACACAGGTTGCAAAATATTATTCTGCAAGCAAATTATTTGGTTGCAATGGCTCTTTTTACATGTCCCTTCATCCTCAGGTTTGCCTTGTTCTCTAAAGGGTTTCTATGGGTTGTGAAGAAGATAAATTGATAATGTATTTTAGAGATTACTTCGGAATGGGTAATTTTCAAGAATATATGTAAATATGTTTATATAGTATCAAAATACATTATGCATATAATTTATAATTATTATTAACCTTGTTTTAGAGAAATTTTTTAATGGAGATGGGCAATCATTGGTAACAAGTGCATATTAAATCTCAGTAACTTTAGATGAAATGGATGCTTATAAACATTGTCCTGAACAGGAATACTTCCCTGACCTAGCGCCTGGTGGAAAAGATGCTTTCAAAGTTACATGCTCATAAAGAACCTTCTGTGTTGCTCTGGCTGCATACTTCAGACCTGATTATGATTTATTGGCCCAAGGTAAGAAGTACCTAGATGGTGGGAAGGTGCAGCTGGCTCCCTGTGGTGCAGGAAACAACCCATGACATTTCTGCCTGAGGGAGGAGCAGTGGCTGGAAGATTTGGGCAAGGCTCCCAGCCAAGAATGGGAGCAAAATGTGAGGCTTGATAAGAACTTGACTGCACATTGACCTAGAGACAAGGGTGCCTCATGACACCACTTGCTCACATTGGGGGGGTGAATTGAGACTATGATGGCTGTCGATCCAATAGACTATAATAGCTGGTTTTGTACCCATAGAGATCTGATGTATAAATCTGTATTTAGAGACTCTAATATACCTTGTGAATCATAGAATCATAGAATCATAGAATAGTAAGGGTTGGAAAGGACCTCAAGATCATCAAGTTCTAAACCATGCCATCCACTAAACCATGCCATCCAAGGCTATGTCCAACCCCACCTTGAACGCCGCCAGGGATGAAGCATTCACAACCTCCCTGGGCAACCCATTCCAGGGCCCCACCACCCTCACAGTAAAGAATTTCTTCCTCAGATCCAATCTAAAACTCCCCTGTTTAAGTTTAAACCCATTACCCCTTGTCCTCTCACCACAGTCCCTAATGAAGAGTCCCTCCCCAGCATCCCTATAGGCCCCCTTCAGGTATTGGAAGGCTGCTATGAGGTCTCCATGCAGCCTTCTCTTCTCCAGGCTGAACAGCCCCAACTTTCTCAGCCTGTCTTCATAGGAGAGGTGCTCCAGTCCCCTGATCATCCTCGTGGCCCTCCTCTGCACTTGTTCTAACAGTTCCATGTCCTTTTTATGTTGAGGACACCAGAACTGCACACAATACTCCAAGTGAGGTCTCACGAGAGCAGAGTAAAGGAGCAGGAGCACCTCCCTCGACCTGCTGGTCACACTCCTTTTGATGCAGCCCAGGATACGGTTGGCTTTCTGGGCTGCAAGCGCACACTGCCGGCTCATGTTCATTTTTTCATCAACCCACACCCCCAAGTCCTTCTCCGCAGGGCTGCTCTCAATCTCTTCCCCGCCCAACCTGTAGTTGTGCCTGGCATTGCTCCGACCCAGGTGGAGGACTTTGCACTTAGCATGGTTAAACTTCATCAGGTTGGCATCAGCCCACCTCACAAGCGTGTCAAGGTCCCTCTGGATGGCATTCCTTCCTTCCAACTTATCAACTGAACCACACAGCTTGGTGTCATCGGCAAACTTGCTGAGGGCGCACTCAATCCCACTGTCCATGTCACCCACAAAGATGTTGAACAAGACCGGTCCCAACACCGATTCCTGAGGGACACCACTCGTTACTGGTCTCCAGCTGGACATTGAGCCACTGAGCACTACTCTTTGCGTGCGGCCATCCAGCCAGTTCTTTATCCACCGAGTGGTCCACCTATCAAATTGATGTCTCTCTAACTTAGAGAGAAGGATGTCATGGGAGACAGTGTCAAAGGCTTTACACAAGTCCAGGTAGATGACATCAACCGCTCTGCCCCTGTCCATCAGTTCCGTAGCCCCTTCATAGAAGGCCACCAGATTGGTCAGGCAGGATTTCCCCTTAGTGAAGCCATGCTGGCTGTCACCAAGCACCTTCTTGGTTTTCATGTGCCTTAGCATGCCTTCCAGGAGAATCCGCTCCAAGATTTTGCCAGGCACAGAGGTGAGACTGACTGGTCTGTAATTCCCTGGCTCATCCATTTTTCCCTTCTTAAAAATGGGGGTTATATTTCCCTTTTTCCAGTCATCGGGAACTTCACCTGACTGCCATGATTTTTCAAATATGATGGACAGTGGCTTAGCAACTTCATTTGCCAGCTCCTTCAGGACCCGCAGATGGATTTCATCTGGTCCCATGGACTTGTATACATTCAGGTTCCTAAGGTGGTCCCGAACAAGATCCTCCCCCACAGTGGGCCCAGGGTCCCCACCCTCACCGTCCCCGCGTCTGCCTTCCAAGACTTGGGTGGTGTGGTCAGAGCATTTGCCCGTAAAGACTGAGGCAAAGAATCTGCTTCAAAAGAGACGTTGCTGTTGGTGTTGTAAATCCTTCTCCATTCTTGAGTAATCAAGCATTGCCTCAGAGGCTGCTGCACATGCACACCACACTCCAAAGCTGAAAACATTAGTATTAATACTAAGATTTATGATTTCTTTAGTTTATTTCATTATTGTCACAGTTTTTAAACCTCTCTTTCATATGCTCAACCAATAGCAACCAAATTAAAGAACCGAAACCAGCTGCAGACTTTGTCACAGGGGAAAAAAAACCTCCTGAAAGCAGTAAGCTGTTTGTTTGTGTTCTGTAACTTAGTGCTGCTGTGTACGTTAGTGGGGGTTTTCCTTCCCTGTTTTTCTTGGTGTTTTTTATTGTTTTGGGAGGATTCTATATTTTTATATTTTCTCTAATTGTTTCCCCTAAAGTGCTTCTGGATTGCATCTCTGCATATGAAATTTCAGCCCAGAGCTAACTGTTACTGCTGATGAATTATAAATCACTTAAAAATAGGATTAGAAAGGAGATTCTGGTGCATTCTTGAGTACAGTAGCACAAGTTTGCATCCCTGGTACCATAAGCAGGGAAATAAACCATATTTCCCTGCTTAAATAAGTTCTATTAAGTCATCTGCAGCTTTCAAATCCTCATGCATTTCTTTCTTGATTCCCCCGTGGAGTTCTCCATGTTGTTTTGAAAAGGATAGTCTCAAGTCTAATCCTGTGCTTCCAAGTCCTGCTCTTTGTTGCCTAAGGAGTACACAAAGGTTTAGATTGCATCTTTCCAATGCATTATGGCACTGCAGCCTAAAGCCAATACTTGTTTTTTAACTGGCAACCTGCCTGTACGAATGGAGGAAGCAGATTGCCTCTTTGCTGAACACTTAGACAAGGTACTGATTTAACGACACTGGACAAGCAGCTGGGAGCTGGGCTGTCAGCCTGTCACACACTGACAAATCTGTTGTTCATATTCAGGCAGGATGTTCCAGTTAGATTGCCATCAGTATCATCCATCTACCACAGGCATGCGAGGCGGCCCCGTGTCTCCTGCATACCCATAGACAAAATGCTGGTGATACAGCTTTGCGGGGCAACCTCCAGAAAACAGCTGGTTTCATCCGTTGCAATAAGACCAGGATGGTAGCAGATGCAATTTTTGCCTCTCTCTTTGTTTCCCTCATTTGGTACGCTGGAATTATGCTTGCAAATTGTTGGTTACTCCAATTTCATGTCTCGGGCATGAAAGGAAACCTCTGAATGGAGCCTTACCTCTCTCAATAAAGCCATGAAAGCTTGCTCAAAAGCAACTCTAACTAAAATAGAAATAACAACGTTAAAATGGTGATTAATAAAGTTACACTGAAATTACATTGTTCTGGCTTCCGGACTAATTTTTAACATATTTTCATACAGCTGCTGTATCCGTGACACTAAAATAACACACTTCAGAGCTAGTTCACTTGCATAGCCAAGCTCAGTCTGCGGGTGAACTCTCGGCTAAAACCTGTCTGTCTCTATTCATGTTAATCAGTTGGAGTCAATCTATATTGGGTTTGTAAGAGTGGCTGTGGGGAGGGGGTGTTTATCAGGGCTGTACAACATATGCTGTAATTGTTTTATCACAGACATATACTTGCCCATTTCTTTTTTAATTTAGAAAAGCTGCTTTTAAACACTGATTATATATTCAACAGATTATAGTTCCATATTATCTGTCCTTATGTCAAAGTTATCCAATTTGTGGCCCTGTGTGCCCTTTATCTTCTGTTCCAGCTCCAGATCTGTAATCTCAAAGCCCAGGAAAAGAACTCCTGATTTGAACTAGGCGAAAGGAATGCTACATCTGTATAATTTCATCTGAATTTATCGCCTGGGTTTGCTGCTGCCTGTTCATCACCTCTGAGTGACAGAAATAACCCACAGCTTTCTTGAGGAGGTGATGGAGGAAGGAGTCCAGTTAACTTATTACTTATTCTCACAGTGGTATATACTATTTTACATTATGTAGTTTAACAGTAATGGCTCTGAAAAGTGGTAAACTGATCACATTCTCAGTATTAATCTGTATATTTTTACGTTACCTTAATACTATAAAAATCATAATATGACATACATTTACATAGTGTGTAATTTAATCAGCTAATATCTTCAAGTCCTCTTCCCAACCTCTTCAATATAATGCCTTCTCTGGTCAAGAGAGCCATTTACCTTCACTATATTTTTCACAGTGAGGTTCAAGATCTTCTGGAAAACACCAAGTTCATGTAAATTAGGTAAGTGACCTATCTGAAAAGAAGAATCTTGCCATTTTCTGCCTTTTTTTGAGGTATATCCATCAACAGGAAAGCTCATGAATAGAAAACAGGGCAGTGCAGATTGCAGGAAATTCTCACACAATGCTGGGAACAATATAAAAGGCCAGTAAAAACATGTGTGAAGAAGGCAGGTAGATGATAATCTGTCTTCTTACACAGAATGCTGCTGTTTCTTCATTATTAGAAATGGTAAATTTGATGTAATCTTTCGTCCCTCCCTAAAAGGGATCTGTTACCATTCCACACATCAAGAAAGGGGTAAAACCAGAAATCTTTTCTTTATTGAAGTGTACTGCTTGGCATTTAAAATAGCCCTACAGGTTCATCAGACAGTAAACATGGGCTGTAGACAGAGCAGTTAAAGGGATTGCTTTATTCTTATTAAAACAGAACTAATATCTGAGGGACTCAAACTGCTTTTGTGGCTGACCAAATAATTCCAAGGTAAATTAAAAAGCATGCTTTAAAGTCTTCTGTACATGATCGCATGTTGAGGCTAAGCTCCTACTTCTTATACACAAATGTGAGAACATCAGTTCCTTATCTTTATAAAATCTCTGGGAGTTCTTTGCTCAGAAAACTCTGTGATTTTTTGATTGGCACAAAGATTACCTAATAAACCTTCACCACAAACTAATTAATCACTGTGAATACAACACTAAATTGGCAAGTATAAAAAAGCAAATGAGGTGGGTGTTGAAGACCATTTTCAAATTACCTTAGTTAAAAGCCAAGCAGAGAGCGTTGAAAGCATCAATAATACTGCAGAGCTGTAAACTTCCTTCTTTACTGTGAGGGCTCCACAAACCCTAGCACATTCTGGTCAGTGGGACCACAGTAAGAGTGGGGCATCACCTCTTCTGAAAGCACATGGGACATGGGCAGGAATGGGGTCTGGTTTATAGTTCCTCTGTGCTCATTTTGCAGTTATTATTTACAAATAACTACACATTGTCATAGTTATTATCCTGATGTAGAAATGTCATTGCAGCCATGAGCCAAGGTTTTATTTTACTGCAAGAGGGTGGCATTGTGGCAATGTAGCAAGTGGGTTTCATCTGGGCACAGTGGCTCCTGTGAGCTGTGAGAATAGCCCTTTCCCCACACACAAGTTTAACACAGATAAAGTCACCACAAAGTGGTATTCCTGACAAGTTTATCTAAGCCTGTGACTTAGGTCAATATAAGATCTTAGTTCCCCACTTTCTTTTTTTTCTTTTCTGATGACTGAATACAACTACAGTCTTATTTATGGCTCAGGTGTAGGGTACACCAGCATCACTGCAGGAAATACACTTGTCAATTTTTTAAGCCTTGAAATTAAAGACAGGAGGAAGCTCTGAAGGGTTTTATCCTCCTCGGATTGTTCCCTCCATTCAGGGAGGCTAATATCAGGGATTTTGCTCAGGCAGTCCCTGCCAAGGTTGAGATACAGAACCGCCCCCCAGGAATACATCACCTTGGATAGAGCAACTACCTCGTTGCTTGGCTACAGGGGCAGAGAGTACCATGGTTCCTGCAGTAGGCTAGGAAGAAGACAGGAAGGGGTGGTGAAGACCCTCACTTCAGCTACAGAGGGAAGCAAGAGTCATGTTTCCATCTATAATTCCAGCTTGTTAAAGTCTATTTCTGTATCCTTCCAGCTATGTTCTACTGTGCACCTCAGTTTAACATCAGTATTGTGTTTCATTAATGTGCTGGTTTACCCATTCATCTTTAGAGAGGGTGAAATATGTTTTCTTTCCTGCAGTTTTCTAAGAGGTACCTGTATACTTTTGATCTTTTGCTACTTCAACAATTCCTATTGTCCTGTTTTTGGCTGGGACACAGTTAATTTTCTTCCTAGTAGCCGGTGCAGTGCTGTGTTTTGGCTTTAGTTTGAGAACAGTGCTGATAGCACACCAGTGTTTTAGTTATTGCTCCATAGTGCTCACTCAGATCAAATACTTCTCAGTCTCTCATGCTCTGGCAGTGAGGAGGGTCACGGGAAGCTGGGAGGAAGCAGAGACAAAGGATATTCCATACCACAGCATGTCATGCCCAGTATAGAAACTGTGGGGAGTTGTCCATGAGGAACTGATTGCTGCTCAGGGATGAGCTGGGTATTGATCAGTGAGTGATGAGCAATTGTGTATCACTGTTGGCTGTTGTTTTCCCTTTCCCCTTTTAGTTTTATATTCTCTCCACTTGTTATTTCCCTTATCATTATTACTATTATTGCTATTATATTGTACTTTAGTTATGAAACTGTTCTTAACCATTTTTTTATGGTTTTACATTGATTTTCCTCCCCATCCTGCCCAGGGGGATGGGAAGCGTGGGGTGAGTGAGCAGCTGCTGACACTGAGTTGCCAGCTGGAGTTAAACCAGGATGCCTATGCAATCATAGAATCACCTAATGGTTTGGCTTAGAAGGGAACTTAAAGAGGTAAACTGAGGGAGACTGTTTCTGTGCGCCATTTATCTGTGAGCAGGCAGGCACAGTGACTAACCTGAATCCCATGGGTGCCTCTGTGTGTCACCCACTCTACTAGAATTCTACTTAAAATAATAATTTCACATTTGTGGACTTTGATTTTTTGGGTTTTTTTTTTCCTTGCTATGGTTTTGGTTCATGATTTACCTTGCCTGTAAAATTTTATTGCGTAAATTAAGCTAAAACCCTAGCAAGTTGGGGATGGGGGAATAGTTACCCGTGGGCTCTTTCATCTTGTGGTAACTGTTATGTACACAAACCCCTCTATTCTTTAGCCTCCAGTACTTTGCTTGTTCAGCAATGTACAGTTTGTGTGGATGGCACTGTATGATGCTCCATCTCAGTAGCTAAATAACGAAGCAGATCTCAGCACTCCAAACATCCTGTTCAACTTGGTAAGACTACAAACGAGCGCAACAGGGATGCTGTGCAACAGGTAGTCACAAGGTTGAAGCTGATGATAGATTTTAAACAGGTTCCAAGCAAACCCCAGCCTGAGCTGGGGTTTTGTCACGCCGTTTTCGTCTGTTGTCCTCTCCCAATTATCCATGTTGCTTTTATGGGAGCATGGGTGCAACCCGTGCCTCCTCTCAGCCTGCAGTGGATCTGCTGGGGCTGATTCCCATTGCCGTTCAGTTGGGGCAGGATGAGCTCTCTGCTCAACTCCAGACCTGCCTGCCCAGCTCCAGACACAGACATCACCTTTCACAAGGACCAGCAGCAGCTCCCAGGGATTAGAATGAATTGGCCACTGTTCTCCAACCCACTTGCCTCCTGCAGCAGTCCCCTCCCTCCACCAGTCTCTTCCTTCCCTGCTCCCATCCTGGCTGCTCCCAGGCAGGAGAGAGAGGAATTATTTATTGTGTGCCTGTTGAAAATGAAAGGCTTTTACATTTTAATGAGCACTAAATAGGAGCGAGGAAATATTGTTCATTAGCTGTAATCTGTGGAATTGCTTGAGTGAACTTCCTTTGGAGGCCGCTTTAAACGGTTCACTCAAGTAAAGCAGTTTGTATGGTAATTAAGGGAGCATTTTTCTGTCAACATCTGTGCTGCTATTTATAACGCTGAAGGTATCTTATTACTCCACCAGAGAAACATTAAAGAGGGTGGGCAGAGGGTGGTTGTATTTTATATATATATGCATAGATATAGGGATATAATTACCATTTTCTTCCTTCAAAACCTTTTCCTTGTTTCCTTTTTCCTGTCTTATTCTCTTCTCACTCTTTGCACCACCCCCCATTTTGCCAAGGCAATAAAAGAAAATCCTGTTCCCCATTTTCTGATAGTAAGGATTATCGTTCTGACATCTTTTCATTAATCATACCCTTTGCTCAGCAGCCAGGCAGGGAGGCTCAAGCTGCTTGGCAAAAATGAGAGGCCTGCGTCTTTGGAAACCATTCCTCATCCCGCTTCTCTTCATGGTCAAATAGATGCCTTTTGGCTGTGTTGTGGCTGTGTCCCCAGAGGGATAACCCAGCACTACTGTTCTCCACTCATCCCCCTGGTAGCACTGCTGCTGTAAAGCCAGCCTGGGCTCCTGCAATGAGGAGAGATAGGTGGAAGAGCGTGATAGGGAGAAATAGCCTTTAGCATATTCTGTGTCATGCTTTTATTTAACTTTTGAATTTGGTATTTTGATTTTGCTGCTTTGAGGAAAAGAGTTTGGGAGCAATGAATGGACCTGGATTTTACACACAAAAATAGAAGGAGTTTTCTGTGTTTGCTTTCTTTTGATAACACCCACCATTTTAACTTCACTGGCTACTCTACACTAGGGAAATAAGGAGCCACCACCAGGTATAGTTTTACTTTTTACCCCTTTGATTTTTCCTGTACTCATAGCAAATGATGTTCACTGATGCAGTTCATCACTTAGGGATATGGGAAACTGGAATCGCCAAAGCAGAGATTCACATTACCCAGTGCTGCTCAGCAATGCCTGCCACTCTGCTTGGCTTTAGGTGATTTCCAAGGAGCTGCAAGCCATCTCCCATGGTATATGTGTGCGATTCCCACTTTCCCAAATCTAAGTGTCTTCCTCCTTCCTTTTCTCATGTTCTGAATGTTTCATTTATGCTCTGCTGGTTTGCTTCTCCCTTTAAATCTCTGACATTTTTTCTCTCTCCTAAACCAATGGATTTTAGATTTTTTGTTTAGGTGTTTTTTTCCTTTGTGTTTTGCAAGAAACATGCGAAGAATTCTTCACAGGAGGTAATATTCACTCTTGCTGTGAAGACTTTACCTTTTTTACTGAAAAGAACCTATGTATGTGGAAGAGTGCATGAGGAAAAGCTAGAAGTAGAGTTAAAGCTTGCTAGAGTGCACCAAATACGTTGCATTTGAGAAATTAAATATGCTGTGCTAAAGCAAATAACTTTAATAGATTTTTCTTTACATGTAATAAATGAAAAACGTAAATGACTATCATAAAAAGTAAACATTAGAGAGAGAAAATCCCTTTCATGGCATTCAGTCCATCTTTCTGCCAATAACAAGCTGTTCGCTGTAGTATATTCTTCTAGTGATTTCTCCAGTCCAGTGTTAAACATTTCAAGTGATGGGCCTTGCTGCTGCCCTGAGAGATGGACTGAAACCTTAGCGCATTTCCAATGGCAGGAAGTTTTTCTTGGCATCTTTCATTTTCTCTATCTGTATTTCTTTTTACTGGTCTTCGGATATCCCTGTAACTACTTGTTCCTTTGAATTATCTCATCAGTGCTGGTTTGGAGGTAAGTTTATCATGATTCTGTATCACCATTTTATAACTATGCAGCAAAGACTCCAATTACACATTTCGTTTTCATTCTTGGCTTACAGTTTAAGTTGTAGGTAAGGTTTCCTTAATGCTTGTATCCTGTTTACAGCAAGAAAGCTTATCACATCTCTAGATTCAATATCACTGTTGTTTTAATGGGTAACCAGATCACGAGACCCCGACCGATCTTCAGGTAAATGAATAATTTACCTGAGGCTACCAGCACTCCAGCTCTATGTGTGTTCAGGTATATATCCATCCGCTTGCAAACTGGGATCACAACCAGGAGCTAAGGGGCTGTTCCATGAGTCTGAGGAGTTTGCTGAAGAGTTGGACTCTTTCCATGAAACCGCTGCCAGGAAAGGTAGAGGCTTTCTGCCTTGGTCCTTGTGAATATGGACCTGCAACCACCCAGCATGGTGAACGGGCAAATGCAGTCCAGATTGTGACATACCAGAGTGCTTGATAAGTTAAAACTCTGTCTGGTTGCAGTATGTCTAATTCACTGTGTGAGAAATGCCGGAACATGGATCCTGGGAATTTTATCTGTCTAGTTTTCATTAACATTTGGAGTCTGGCTGAAATGTTTGTTTTTCAGGTTATTAATTGTGCTTGGAAAATCATCTGTCCCAGAGCATCCCAACAGACATAGTGATTTTCCAAGTAACACAGAGAAGAGGCATGTTTGCTGTGTAGGTTTGACAGAGGATGTTTCAGTGCAGAGCCTGCTGAGTATCTGAAGACAGACCAGGCTTCTCCTCATCTGTTGGGCAATTCAAACACTAATGGAGGCAGTAGGCAGACATCTATCAAATAGAGTGAGCATAGTAGCAAAGCACCACAGCTCATGCCTTTGCTGAATTGGAAGAAAGCGATATTGTTTACTATCAGGAAGTCAATTCATTACAGGAGGCTGCATTAGGCCTTCTGTATCTTAAGGTCTTTCCAACACTAACTATTCTATGATTCTATGTGTATCAGGCAACTTTACATTTCCCCTGCATTGCTTGTGATGAACTCGGTTAGTAAAGCGCAGCTTCTCAAAGTTACCCCATTTTGATTTGTCTCATTGTCTTTAATACTTAAACCTTACAGGTAAAACACAGAATCAGAGCAGGACAACTCCAGAAGAAATGTAAGGACCTCCACTTGGTTACAATTCACTGGAGTTGTACAATCTGCCAGTAAAGGACTAAAAAAAGAAGTCTGCCTTCGTAAGTAGTTACTCATCCGCCTTGCAAGGTGTATTTTATTTAACAAGCAATTAATTTTATCCTGATATTTAATATTTTTTATTAAGAGGCTTTTCAGTGAAATAAAATACCATGGTCACAAAAGGCAGGAGAGAAGGAACATAAATCTGTGCAGTAATTGTTAATTTTCTCCTCAATTATATTTTCAGTTGTCAAAAGATGAGATGCCAAATGAAGTAATAACTTTTAAGCATCTGAAATATTCTTCTTTTTTTTGCTCCTTTTAAGGTACGTGTCATTTAACAACATCTTCCTTCCGTGCTTGTGACCAAATTGTTTTTCCCACAACTTTAACGTGTAGCGTCACATGGCATCATGTAAAAGACAACTTTACAGGCAGCTCTAGCTCCTCATTGTCAGTGCATCTCCTTCCAGCATGAAGCTCACACATGTGCTTATCTTTAGGCGTGTGTAGCTTCTACTGGAGCTCAATGGAACTTAAGCTCCTGGAGGAACTTTAATGCTTTGCGGAATGGGAATACATTTTAGTATATGCTCAAGTATTTTTCTTAAGAGGCTTATCCATGCGTAAGACCACTTGAAAGGCCCTTCTGAGTTAAAAATACCTGAAGTTCTTTCTAATTAGGATCTAGAGCATTCTGCTGAAAGTAATCAAGGCTCATGACATCTCGTATTCCAAAATCCTCATTATGAAAGAATAAAAAAAGGTTACATTACATAAAATAAGCGCAGGTTAGAATGAAAGATAAAAATGGAGAAGGAAGATAGTAGATGTAGGCATCTCTTATTGAGCGTCTTCATTTATAACCTTTGTTAAGCTGCCCCATATTTACCTATAAGCTCTTCAAAGCAAGGATTCATCATTCTGTGTGTATATGTGGGGCCTGATATGGTTCAGGGTGCATTATAATATTGAAAACCAGACCATTTTCTATGGCTGTTGCAGAGTTCACTTGCTTTAATACTTTTTTGGTATTTATTGAATATCTGAGTAATGCAACAGACAAAGGCAATGAATCATCATATTTTCCAAAGATTAAAAGCATTTTGGTTGTTTTGGAGGCTACTTCTGAGGCTTCCCAGGTAGTGTACCATTGTAATACAATGTTAACACAGGACAGGGGTGTCAGAGGTTCAGTAATGCATCCTATAGATGCACAGCCTCATGCATTCAGCCACCACAGGCGTGTAATAATGGACCATTAAAACATACCAAGGAGTGTCTTAATGTTATTACAAGTTTTAATTCAACTTTTGTGTAAAACAATTCTTTAAAAAAATACAGTTTTTACTATACTGTGAAATCTATTCAGAAAAGAAACAGCTTTTGTGACATAAAAAGACAATGACAGCTGGATATGGACATAAATACCATTTTTCTGCCATTTTTATAAATTCTTTTTTGCATTTACATTGTTTTATAAATAGCATCATCCTAAAGCCTGATTCTCATTTTTGCTTACCTGCCTTTCCACTTCTCAGGAATGGTAAAGAAATCTTCGAGTGCCATAAATGTAAATCACCACCCCAGACTACTTAACTTAGTTGCTAATTTCAGTAGACATTTCTAGGTTTCTAGGTAAGACTTTAAAGCAGCTTTGGACTTTTGTTGAAGAAGCAAAGCTAGAAATCCAAGCAGTTTGCCAAATAAATTCTGCAGTAGGAAGCTAAAACTAGGGAAGGAAAAACTGGGTCTGTCACAGGCGGTCCATGCCCTCAGTAAAATCTTGTCACTAAGAACTTCAATTTCACAGCTAAATCTCAGTTTGATTCTTTAAAATCATGTTGTCATCAGGACTTTTATTTTACTGCTGTTGCATACCAATAATACAGAAAATGCTATTTTTATTTTGCTAGTACAGCAAACCATCACCCATGATTTGATACTAAATCCTATGTAACACATACTGCAAGTTGTGGAACAAACCTTAACCTCCCATGTCACCTTTTTGTGTAAAAGTCAGGAGCAGCATAAAGAGCTTGGAAGTACTTGAGCCTGGCTAGAGATTTCTTTCATGATAGTGCTTTGAAAAAAGACCACAGGACACCCTTCAAGACATGTGTCATCTCCCCCTAAATAAAATGCTGCCTCAAGTTAATTTAAAAACTGCATTTCAACTTTACCTTTATTTATCTATTTATTACTGTGTGCCTTTACATGTAGCTGAAGCCAGCTTTCATTTTGTTGCATTGCAACACCATGTTCAAAAAGACTTTAATTAGGTATCAAAGCATTGGTTTTCCATGTTTCATTCTAAAAACTGTGTAAGGAAATCCTACACCTCTTTGTGAATCAGTTTTCTGACAGAAAATGTTGCAGTGGAGCTCAACATTTCAACTAGCGTTGCTTAGGGCTGTGTGTTAATCATCATTATCATAATAATGGCATTACACTGTTATTACATATTACTCCTCCTCTGAAGTGTATAAGTACAGTGAGCTATAATTTGTAAATACTAACGCTGCTCCAGCTGCACTTTTCATTCACAGAGCTGCAGGAGGAGCATAGGGGTAACACCAGGTTTAACTGCAGCATCACCACTCCAGAGCATCAGCTCCTCAGCCTTAAATCCTCATTGCTGATCAGCACAAGGACAGAAGGTTCGGAAGGATATGTGGTTGAAGTGTTGTTGGGACATGGTATAGATCTGGGACTCTTCTATTCCTGCCATGTTTGCATGAGATCTATTGTGCTTGTCAGCCACAGAATGGAAAGATCTGACTGATGGGAATAGCAGGGTAATCTAGAGCAAATGCAACTTGTGGATTTGAGAGGTTTTTTTCTGTTCTTTCTTCCCTACACTGATTTCAACTGTGGGGAGGTTTAAGAAGCTGTTTTGAAAGGAGGAAGAAAAGGGTTGAGGGAACAGTTGGTTTGGGGTGTTTTGAGGGTAGAGGGATTTGTCTGGAGGCAGTGCTGAGTTCCTATGTCTGCAAATGCAAAGAAAGGAAGCTGTTACTAAAATGCCTACTTGTGAGCATAGCCTGTAAATTCAAACCCCAGTGATGATGATTTAGGTCTTGTCAACTCTGATAGTCTCAGTGCAGTGTTGTAGTGCTCTCCAGTAGATACGGCAGTGCTGATGACTACTGCCTTTCAGAATGCTCTCATAGCCTTCCTTGTAATTAGATTTTCCAGCTGTAAGAAGTCCCTCAAAATTACAGGTGTTCTGAAATGCACCATGTCACATATTTACATATTTTCTTTGAGGTTGAAATTATATATACGTATAATCTCCAAATGATTAACAATAATTTAATCCAATTAGAGGAAAATACACGTTTTGGACCAGGAACTAGAGACAGTGCTAGTTAGGCATTGCAGTGTAAAACTTCTAAGTTTGTGGCTGCCAGAATTCAATCTAATTCAGCATTAAACACCTGATCTTCCTCTATATTTTAGGTAAAAAAGTCATCCGCTCTAGACCTGTTATCCAGAAACAGCATGGAGTAGGAAATCCAGTAGATCTAATCAGTAAGCAAGGAGCTATCTCTGACTTTGTGGCACATTTGCTTCCAGGCTATTCAGGGGTGGGAAGGAAGAAGACATAATGCTGGACCTGGTTATGTGAGGACAATGGAACTGAGAGAAGGAATCAGAAGCAGAGAAGAGAATAGGGAAAAGGACAGGCTCTATGGGAAGAGGATGAGGCAGTCAAGCTTCGTACAACCATACAGATGTACAGCTCCATTCCTGCTTTCTTTCCTCCTCTGCCCACAAAGGCCTGTATTTTTACCTTTCATTTTACATTTATATGTATTTTATATATTATGGAATATTGTATATTGGATTGTATATTTATTGTATAATTTTATATTCTATTATTATTTTAGTCTTATTCATTACTTAAAAGAGGGCCGTTATTATTTAGATTCAGGACTCCAAGATCCATCTGTGATTTATAGTTTATACAACCTTAATTCAGTCCTTACAGTGTGAAATGTAGATACAACATAGTTTTGCCATAGTTTACTAGCACTGTTGTCCTGCTTCTGATGCATAAGCTAGTTAGATTTAGCTCGGGTACTATGCAGTATGGACAATCATAATAATGAGCTGGGGAGCTGTCCGTTCCTCCCTCAGGCCATGCTGTGATGGGGCAATGCAACAGGAGAGATGACACATCTGAAGTGGTCTGTCTGGTGGGGAACGATTTTCAGGACAAGAAGACTGCTGTTCCCTTTTGGAAGGGCAGCTCATGTGAGTACTGGCTCTTTAGATATTCAAGTTTATACGTAAAATAAAAGAATATTTTGCATTTACTGATCATTACATAATTATTATAAAGGTCATAATTATATAAAAATAAGGTCATAATTATTATAATCCCTAAGTAATGGAACTAACAAATATTTGTACAGCACTTTGAAAACAGGCACGAAGCACTAAAGTGCTCTGCACGCTAAGTACCCATTTTACTATTATAGATTCAGAGTCATAGAATAGTTAGGGTTGGAAATGATGCAAGTATGATGTACCTGAGCAAGTGCAAATTATCTCTAGAGCTGGTTCAAAGTTACTTCCATAGGGCTTTTCAAACATGTCAGGAAAGAGAGAACTATTATACAGTACAATATAGAAGATATCACCACCCTTATTGATATTGTGCAACCAATTCAGCTGGTATTTGACATACGAGTCATATGGATTCCTTTAAAAAGGTCCCAGACTAGTGACACCTCGGTGTTGAGTCTGAGGCAAGTATTCCGATAGTGTATTTGTGACAAAAGCAGTAAGATTTAAAATATGATATTTTTTTAAATCATGCTTTGTTATGTGAGTGCCATTCAGCAATAGCAGTATCCTGATTCCTACCCAGAGCTGGCATGAACTAAACACAATGGATTTTCTGCTGAATTTTAGTTTTCCAAAAGCAGCTTCCCAGCCAAAATGGCCTGGCCTCAGGTTCTGTTTTAATTAAAACAAGAATGGTAGAAGTTAATTAGCCAGCACTGGTCCTTTTTCAAAAATTCCGTGGATTTTACAGGTTTCCAGATGACAGAAGAAAAATTTTCCAAATGGTTGCATTGAAATGGCTTTTTCTACCCGGTTTTGTGTCAGCTTCTGTACTGAAAGTTTCAAAAGAAATTATTTCACATTGCTTCAAATAGCATCATGCTGAAATTGGAGTGCAAGTAGTGACAGGACGAAGGGTAATGACTTTAAACTGCAAAAGGAGAGATTTAGATTGGACATTAGGAAGTTCTTCCATGCGAGGGTGATGAGGCACTGACAGAGGGTGCCCAGAGAAGCTGTGGCTGCCCCTCCCTGGCAGTGTTCAAGGCCAGGTTGGGGCAACCTGCTCTAGTGTATGGTGTCCCTGCCCATGGCAGAGGAGTGGAACTGGATGAGCTTTAAGGTCCTAACTTTGAGGTCCTAAACCAAACTTTTCTATGATTCTATGCCTGCTTTAGCAGTTGTGAAGAAATTGTAGTTTTTTCTTTTGCTGAAAAGACATTCTGTTACATTTTGAACATGAAGACAGTAACAAAACTGATTGCTCTTAAAAAATGGTCCCTAGAAGAGATAAAAGTATAAAAGCAGACTGGAGAATATTTAATAAATTGTCTTTAATATAGCACTGTTTTTCCTGGAATAGCATTAAAAACCTGCAAGGTGTTCCTGGGAAATTCTTTCACTGGCATAGCTTTAACCTACGTTAAACAATCTCAGGTTGGACACCACCACTTAAGCAGCAAATACTAACGGAGGCTAGATGGGACGTGAGAAGAGAAAATCAGAGTGTCGATGCACAAATGCTGACTACCATCTGGCAGCCTGGCACAGATGTCATTTACTGCTGTTCATGAATTAGGAACCAGTTAAATTTAACAGATTTAGCAGTCTATCTATCCTTGTGCAAAGTGAGGTAATACAAGAATTATCCCTCAAAGTTGCAAACCGCATCTTTCATTGTTTTATGAACAGAAATTCTTGATAATTTTTTTGATTAACATAGTTTTTCAGTTTAGGGTCATATTTTAAATACACAACTTACAGAAACTAATAGTAATCTTTCAGTACTAGAATGTGTGTGTTTCAAGGCTGCTTTTCGAGAGAGCATTGCTAGCTGAAGGGTTAACTGCCAAATGGTGGGGTTTTTTTTATTCACTGGAGTAAAAGAGGAAATTTTCATCTGAATTTTCTTAGAAAAACACATGTAGGGTGTTTTTTCTAAGAAATGTGGTTATTTTGCCGAGTATCTGTGGATAAAGCTTTATATATGGCATTATGTAGCCATACATATATATTTGAAAGTATATGACATTAGAAAGCACTAAAAAATCTATAGCACAATTGCAGACACCATCCTGTGTTTGCATTTTAATTTTTGGAGTAATATTTACATGTTTAGAGCATTCGGGGATGAAGTTTAATTCACAACGTCTCCTTATAAAAACAAAGCTCTGAACTCCTGAGCTGCAAATGAATATACTGAGGTATCTTCATTAATAATGGCAACCAATTTATCTTGTATGTTAGGTCATGAAAAACATCCTACATGCGTGATAGAAGATATTAATTTTATTAAAGCTTTATCAATTCCCAACTTCAACCTCTTGAACTTTCAAAATTTGATGTTGTAATTAGGACAAAGAAAAGTATTTTCAGAAGGAAAAATTACAATGCTTTATTCAAAACAGAAGACAAAATGCTGCTCAAACATGAATTCTGGCCTGCACGTGAGATGATGACAATAAAGCAGAGAAGGGGGGAAGGAGTGAAAGCAAAGGGAAGCACAAGCCACCACACCACTTATAAAGGCTTTTTAAAACATGGTTGCTTCTAGAATTATACTGTTAACATTAACTACTCTGCTAAATGTCATTTCAGAGCAGCTTGGCTATGCTGGGACCAATAATGTTTCAGCAGATGTTAACAGTGAGGGAATTTAAAGATTACAGAGTTTCATGGGTGTAGTAAAGCTGCAGTGGGAACAGAAATATTACCATAGCTGTTATGTTCTGAGTGCACCACATCTACTGACAAGTAATACATGAGTGATAGTGAGGACCAGGGGAACATAACTTTATACTTACTGGTCAGCAGCCTATAAATTCCATAAATTAAACAAAGTTTTATGTATTTTTCATTTCTTTTCAGAATGATCCTCTCTAAGGGCCTCTGCTTCTTGTTAATTCCACCGACAAAGCGTAGATCTGTCTTTCAGCATTTTTTCATAAGGGTATTTCCACACATATATGTTCCCTTTCCCTCCGCCTCCTACCTTTCACTTGAAAGGCTTTCACAAGCAGTACTTTCTCCCCAGTGATCCTCCATGGGTCCAACCTTGATAATGAACTGAAGAGTGGTATATACCAGCTTCAGTAGGAGGAAGGCCCTTCATAGGATCTTTTATCCAAAACATGGACAGACATTTTGTGCACAGCTTCTGCCCAAAGTCTAAATAATCATCACTGCTTACTGAGACCATTAGAAATTCAGACATTCACAGAGAAGTTGGTATCTTTAAATTGACCTTCTTAAAATGTTAAAGCTGCAGCCTGAGATGAACAAGGCAAACTAAAAGGATATGGTACCATATAACAGCATCCAGTGTGGTTCTAGCAGTAAATGGACTGTGGGGTTAAATAAATTGGCCAAACACTATATATAGCTGTCAGATATGGGGTACATGTTTGCTTGTGGATCTAGATACAGAGACAGAACATGAGCCAAGTGTCTATTACAAGAGACCATGACTAAACTTGCAGAAAGCATGAACATCTGTATCTGGGCTTGACTACTTACTTATGGATAAAATGTTGAATTAATTTAAAATGTTATGTTAAGTAAGCATGGCTTACCAGTCATTTAGAGGAGCAAAGAAACAAAATTTATTCTACTGTCTATCAAAGAATGAAATTGATTATAGTTTGGAGTGAATGTATCCAGCACTGTTACCAAAAGGAGGCCAGGAGAAGGTTATTAATGTAGCCACATTTTAAAGGCACTCTCACAGGGCCTTCTGACTTCTTTTCGAATTTCAGGTTGGGCGTTAGGAGGGAAAGGGACGATGTTTTGTCATCTTCTTCCATCACAGAGTCCACTACAAAGTCCCACTGATGTAAAAGTTGGCTTCCCATAATGCTGACTGTGCAGAGCCCGCTGCCAGTGTTGGTCCTGCTCAGACCTTTCCCTTAGTGAGTTAATCGTGCTTGAGGTCCTTTCCAACCCTTACTATTCTATGATTCTATGAAAGAAAGCAACACAGTGCCACTATGATGCTCATTAGGACAGAAGATCACAATACAAAAGACTACTACTTTTTATTTTGATGGTGGTCCTTCACTGTCTATCATAAACATAGTGAAGCAGGCTTTCTCTATCCAGCTCTCCTTTTACTGGGCACAAATCACTGCTGACAGGAAGTTTTATGCCTAAATCCGTTTACTGTCCTTGTTGGTATTCTTTAAATTAATATTTATAAGCTGAGAGAGGCCTAAAAGGATGCAGCAGTAAAATACCTAAATGCTTCAGTTTGGCTTGAGCTGAATTTTCTCCTTCTCGACCACTGACATTCCTTAATTAGTAGTGACCCAGGCATGTATTGTCTCTACTGTTCCAAGCCTACAAATCACTGCCTTCCACAGCATTGTGGCTGACGAAAGGGGAGGTTCAAAGCAAACCAGTTTGTATGATATATTGAATGAATAGGTGTGGGTACAGGCTGAAAAGGGAGAAAAAGAAATACCTTCAGAGAAATGCCTTAAGAGAAGTGACTTAAAGCCGAAACAAATGACTTGGCTGTGAAAAAAAAAAAAGGATGATGTTTGAATTGGCAAAAGCAACAGATTTAGTTGCTGTAATTTTTAAAACTGTAGGAAACAAACCAGAGGGCATATTGAGCTCAAAAAATAACTCAGCTGGCGTATTCAGATTCTGACTGGACAATACATACTCACACCCTCAGCAAAATGACTGTTTTCATTAAATCAATATGAAGGACACTTCTTTTACATACCAAAAAACGAAAGTGTTGGGCAAGCTGAAATTAGAACAAAACTGATTAAAAGTAAAATCTTGTTGCATTCTATTTTTTCCTGTTTTGTGACTACTTTGATTTTTTTTTCCTTGATGTCTTCTTTCAAAGTAGATGAAGGGTGCGCAACAAAAGAAAAGCAAATGTATTAGAAACCAGATCAGCTGTCATCACCTTAGCACATAAACACATGAAAATAATGAGGCTAGTTAGGCTGGGAAGAAAGCAGAGATTACAAATGGTGAAGTCCTCTTAAAATGTCATTCTAGGGAGAAAAAGTCATAAAAGAGAAGAGGAGCAGAGGATTCTAACCTGCACATAGTGAATCGGCACCCTGGTCCTGATGCAGATGAGGTTTTGGCACATGAATCATTTTATGATTACATGGGAGGATCCCTAAACAGAAGGTAGCAGATAGCTGACCATGCAGGATGCAATAGACCCAAATCACCACTGTCTGTAGGATTGTGAAATCCTTTTCATAAGGAATGAATGAGACTTTTTATGTTCTCCAGGTAACAGAGAAACAACTAAATAGTTTGCAATAAAAATGCTGAACGATGCAAATAAAGATCTTTCTAATCTACTATTCATGCCTTTGTACCCACTAGATCTCTGCCTCTAAGGAATGTCTAAAAGGTGGATTAATGCGTATCTGTTTCACTTTGGGAATGAAGCCATTCACCACCCTATTTTATTCACTCTGCGAAGACTTATTTAGAGGCGTAAATGAGATTTCTCTTGCTCAAAACTTCTGTTGACTATTTCCTATATTTGCAGATTTGATCTATTATGCGCAACCAAACTTTCTTCATCACCCCTGGCTGCTGTACCTCCGAACCGGTATGCTGGTAAGTCTTCATTACCTATTTTCCCAGTAGTGTTATACTTCATACGTGCTACAGTCACACACTACAACAGGACACTTTTGGTGTACATGAAGAAGACTGGGAAATACACCATTAATTCTTTAGCATCTCAAAACTGCGGTTCTTCTGCATTCAAAAGCCTAAGCTGCTGCAGGTAGTCTTCAGACCTCTTTACGAACAGTATTCCTGCCAGCTGAGACAGCTGATGAATATAACAAGCCTACTCTCACAATTATAAACCAGGAATGATTAGGCTCCCCCTAAATCCTATTCTTTCCAAGCAAGATAAAATTACAAGACTTGTAGAATAAGCCGATCATCTGCTGATGTCAACTAATTCCCATATAAGTCTCTCTGCTCTTGGGTAATCAAGCATCCAAAGTGATTCATTCTTGAGCTTAAAAGGAGAAGGCACTTTGACACGTAGGCCTCTACCTTGAATCTCCAGGTACAATGACATACGTGTGAAACCTGAGGCAGGACATATGTGACAGGATGTATGTGGTATTAGAATCATAGAACCGTAGAATGGTTTGGGTTGGAAAGGACCTTAAGATCATCCAGTTCCAACCCCCTGGTATGGGCAGGGACACAAAATATTAGAAAACAAGGCAAAAAATGCTGGATGATGCAGTACAACATATGTAAATTTAACAAGTGCTTAATCTGCCAATGTACTCTTAATTCGCTGTTCTTAGACCTTACTCCTCCTCCTCTTTGTAAGGGTGCAAATAAGCAGTGATAGATAAGGTTGGAAAAGCAAAATGTAACAACATTGCCCTTTGCCTCTTTGTCTTGAGTTTTACTTTGGACCCTTTCAGATAGATTAAGTACATCACAAATGCAGGAGGACCCTTTCTCTAAGTCAGTGGTTCTCTACCTCTGCAATGAGTTATCCAGCCTTCCTTGAAATGATGCCTCTGTTCAAGTGAACCATAGTGAACAGTTTTCAGGGCTGCATTTTCTCTTGGGCCCTACAAAATTTACAGCTTTAGCCTTGTTTTGTTTATATGTTGATTCCTGAGGCAGACCATGGAACTGTCCAAATTCAAAGAAGATATTGGTGTATTCTGTGCTTTTTCAACATCTTTAGGATTATTTGGGTGTCTGGTTCTCAGTTTTTCTTAAAGAGAAAAGTGTAACTGCAGTACTAAAGCAGTTTATAAATATTTTTAGGGGGAAAAAAGTTGAATTCTTCATTGTATTCTAGCTGTTCAGCAGTTAAGATAATACTGTTAATGTACTCTGTTTCATTTGTTCCATCATCAAGACTGAAAGCACTGTACTTCTCAGTAGTGTGTCAGAAAAGATGCCGTGAAATATGGCAGTAACTGCTATCATTTAGTAGCTGCACAGCAGTTACTGAACACTCCTTCTTATTCCGAACGTTTTTTCCTATGAGAAGATGCCTGTGTGGAGCCTTACCATTCAAACGTCTCTAAAAAGTTTTCACGTTTTAGTAGTGTTTTTCCTATAAGTTGGATGATGTTTACACACACACACAACTAAGCATTTGATGAAGGAATCTGTGCCTATGACTGAGGGATGCTTGTTAAATGGACTGTCATACTTTCTAAACACACTTTCTCCAGTGCTCTGACCTGAAACAAAGCCCCACGGCAACAATTTTCTATAGCTGAGAGACCTTTAAATTGAAATTTTTGGAAGTTTCCTTTCCATTGGCTCCAACCCATTGTTCTCAATAGCCCATTTACTGTAACTTCCAGCTGTCCTAATAGGGACTGAATAGTCAGTTCCTTCTTCCATGCTGTGCTATCAAATGCCTCCCTGTGTCCTGGTGTGCAAGCTCTACTCCTTTTGGGGAAAATCCTTTGGAAATCAGGTATTTCTGATCTGCACACTCGCATGCTGAATGTCTTAGCCAGGATGTACGTTTTCAGTTCAATAATTTCAGCTAAGAAGGTAACAGCCGTGTCTGGGGGTTGTATTGGGATTCCTGGATGTTGAGCCTGATGATGTGGGAAGTTGAGGAACGGCTTTTTCCTTTTCATTTCCTGATCTTCTCTGCCTCTGCAGGTGGCTTGCTGTTACCTTGCCTTGGTGCAGTTAATTTCCCATTGCTTTTTCTCTGCTTTTCCATTCACTATCCAGAAGCAAATAGAAGCATCTTTTTGGGCTGAATAAAGACCGTTTCTCTCTCTTCTCCATTCATATCTTCCCTCATTTTTTTACGTCACGGCCTTAATGCCTTCTACTCACTACCCAACCATTTCCCTGGTGATTTTTTTTGGTCTGGGAAGAAGGACAGGGGAACAGAACTTATTCTTATGGTCTGAGCTAAGATAAGACAATCTTTATTACCAGTTTCATGTGTTCTGCCTGAAGTAGACAGAATTTACTTCAGGCCAGGGGATTCTAAAGAGAGAGAATGGAATTTAGGTACTTAAGTGCTTTGAAGTCTGATTCTCCACCTCTTCTTCCTCTCGCCTGAAAAGATGAAATCTCATGGTGCTTCACATAGCAAGGTCTCAGTACCAAGGCTGATGCTGTCTTCAGAGTCTAATGAGGGAATTACGGCCATCTATGTTTGGCCCGAGTTATGAGGAGCTGGATAGTAAAGAAGTTAGAAATAAAAGGAACAGCAAGGATTCTTCAGGCTGCAAGAAGGTTTTGGATGTCCACAAAGCTCTACCCAAGCTCCTCTGAGGGCTAAAGCCATAAATAAGGAGCTCTGAGCTGCGATGTGAGACTTCAGTGCTGCCACATCAACAGCTGTAAATCTGCTGTTGAGCTCTTCTTGCTTACCCTGTAGGGGAAGCACAATTCTGCCTGGATGAGCAGTAGCATTTGGTGGCAGCACTCTGGCAAACAGATTTCCAGATGTTTGATAAGAATGACAGCCTCGGAGTGCTTGAGTGTGTGCATGCATTGCCACTCTTTAAAATTCAAGGCTAGCTCGCAGCATTATCAGGGAGTAAAAATGTCAAAAGAAGACAGTGTTCATAGCAGGCACTGCATTTCAGGCCTTAGGAGGAAAAAGAAAACTGAGGGAAGACAGCACTGAAGCAATTCAATAAGTAAAGAGGGGGGAGTAGTTAGAACAAGTCTGGGAAATGTGGAACAGACTGTGACCCCCAGCCCAAACCCATGTGCCAGCGCGTGTCTGGCCAAATCGAGGGGTATGTCAGATCCCTGTGCCCCATCACATCTAGTCTGCATCTCCACACCCTTGCCAGGCCACATTTCCAGCTTTCCCGAATTCAGGAAAATAAGGTCTGTGTTTTTCCCTATGATGCCTGGCTCATGCCTCTGACCTTCACCTGACTTCTTCCACCAATATCCTTCACTGCCATGCTATTCCTGCAGACACCCCTCACTCTTGTGCAATATTTGCTTTCCACACATCCCAGTCTTCCTCTGTCCCTGAGGTGTGTCTTCCTTCTATCCATCACCTGCAGAGTCAACACCTTTGCACAGCACATAGCTTATGCTGTACCCTTTTCACTCCTCCTTTGTGTATTTGGCCTACATAGGTTGCATGTAAAACGGTATTTTAACCTGGTCTTTTTATCTTTTTCCCATTATCTGGAATGTTATTTTAGATTTCCCTGGCTGATTGCATATCTGAGTAGGAAAAATATATAGATAAGTGAATCTATTAAGTAGCATTATCATTTCCCAAACAGGATTGGTTGGGTTTTTTTTCAAGTTTGAGAGTTAATCATGTTCTTAAGTATCTCAGCTGTTGCCATTTCCATATTGGTTTATTTCCTTCTGATGAAAGCTTCTTATGAAAATCATCTACTGATGGCATGAGTATTTACTGGTAAAAATGTAAAACTATTTCTGTGTTCTCATTCAGCTATGCTCTCATCCATGTGGAATTCCTGCTTTACAAAATATCCCATGCATGTTTCTCATTGTGCTGGTGATCTTTGCAAGTATGTGTCTTTCAGATATAAGCTTTGCTATCCCTGCAGAAATGCAAACCTTTTGCTTCACACATAAATTTATTACAATTTTCTTTTCTTTCACTTGAATGTAAATCTCCTGTTATATGACCCAGATATCCCTTTGCAAAGAGAAGAATCTTGCTTTTGGGTTTTTTTGGAAAGAGATTTCAGGTGGATCTGGCACTTCTGGGCAGGGCGTCTAAGGTTCAAAGTGGCTGAGTGCACTGATTGCACATTCCTGCCTCTGTGTGCCATGCTGAAGCATGGGGTTTGACAAAGTACTTGCACATTATCCTGATAAACACTGCCCTTCTTGTGAATCATCTGTAGTGCTCTGGTGAGGGTAAGGAAGCTTATGGCTCAGTGCACTGCTCTTATACCAAAGCCTCTGTCGTCTTCCCTAAATAAATACCAGGGACTGATGCTTTCCCTGGTGTAACACCACTGACCTCTCTGAAATTACACCAGGGATGAACTTGATCAAATTTGTCATCAGATCCATTTTGTACCAGCAAGAACACAGATGAGTGAGGCGAGCAATCCCACAAGTCCCATCCAGGGCTTTTCAGTTGCCTTCACTATTACCCCAGGCTCCTTCCTCACCTTAGGCTGAAGGGAATGATAAAGTCCAGCTTGTCAGGACTTATTACGTATTCACGAAACTCTCACACCTTTGACACATCTGTCAGTTTTTATACCAAAAACGGATGAGCAAGGATGCTGAAGTTTCCTTTCAGCACACTGGAGGGCAGTCCTTTTTACCACACCCTAAAGGCTTTCATGTCAGGTCTTAGTTGCAATGACAGAGCAGTGTGGGAGAGCTATCATTTCATCTGGCTGTACTGTGCTTTCCTCTGGACAGATTATACTTGCCCCCTGGTATTAAGAGAATTAAGTTTTCATCCTTCACATAAAATACATATAAATAAATAAATGTAGAATGTAGTTGTTATAAATATATAACATTGAACATCCACTTTATGTTAGAATTATGGATTAGATGAAGATATTTCCTGGGTTTTTCCCCAGCACTTCCCAAAAATAATTCTGACACATTGCCGCACCATAGAGATCAATCTTTTGCAAGAGCAAACAGCATTTTTGGGGGTAAAAAATAGGAAATCAAGAAGGGCAAAGCACAGAATAGAGAGGTGCCTTTTCTAATGAGTTTGTGAGCAGATGTGCAATTTAAACTTGACAGTAGAATCACAGAATTCAGATTAATACTGAGGCCAATGGTGATCTTAGGAAACATTATATTCAATACTATGTATGGCTAATGATTGCAAAGGATATGGATACATATGGCTGGTTTATGACAATTCTGTCTGTATACCAAATGTATTTATTCCAACATTTGGGCTTCGGTTGCATTTAAAATGAAAGAAAGGCAGCTTTTTAATTTTGCATGAGCTTTTTTGGCTATCTTATTCGGGGCAGAGTTCTTCTTTTCACAGAAGAAAAGTTTCTTCTTTTTCCCTGTTTTCTACAAATCACCATAACTAGGAACAATGCTGTTACAATGCTTTAAATCATCAATATCCTGGTGGAAGAGAAAGAAAAGGATGTACGTGTGCCAAAGTTGTTCAGTGCCAGCTTGTATAGCATTTTGTTCTGAACTGTTCTTCAGAATCCATAATGCATTCAAAACCTGAACTTAGAACCATAGAATCATAGAATAGTAAGGGTTGGAAAGGACCTCAAGATCATCGAGTTCCAACCCCCCTGCCATGGGCAGGGACACCTCCCACTAAACCATGCCATCCAAGCCTATGTCCAACCCTGCCTTGTACACCGCCAGGGATGAAGCATTCACAACTTCCCTGGGCAACCCATTCCAGGGCCTCACCACCCTTACAGGAAAGAATTTCTTCCTCATGTCCAATCTAAACTTCCCCTGTTTAAGTTTGAACCCATTACCCCTTGTCCTCTCACTATAGTCCCTAATGAAGAGTCCCTCCCCAGCATCCCTATAGGCCCCCTTCAGGTATTGGAAGGCTGCTCTGAGGTCTCCACGCAGCCTTCTCTTCTCCAGGCTGAACAGCCCCGATTTTCTCAGCCTATCTTCATGAACTAAACTTCCGTGATATGTTTCCATGCTAGCAATGAGCTTGTCAGCCCTTGTCATCGTATTTGTCTTACTCATATTGCAGTTCTCATGAGTTTTGGTGACTTTTTTATAGCAGTGTATGCCTAAAAAGAGCAAGGCATTAAATAATCATTTTTTCCTTTGACTTTCAAGCATAGATAATGTGACCCTTGACTGTACCTCAGGACTTCTTTATAGATTGAAAAGCAGTAGCAAAACAACTCTGTGGCAAGAAAGAATGAGCACATGTTAAATAACATAAATTGAGTAGAGTTATTCTTCCACGTTGTCCTAGGTTCAGCAGTAGCAGTCATTTTTCTCCTTCTTAGTAGCTGGTGCAGTGCTGTGTTTTTACCGTCAGCCTGGGAACAGCACTGATAACACCGATGTTTTCAGTTACTGCTCAGTAATGTTTACTCTGACCAAGGACTTTCTGAGTCTCATGCTCTGCCAGGGAGGAGGGGAGGCCGGGAGGAAGCAGAGACAGGACACCTGACCTGAACTGACGAAAGAGGTATTCCATACCACAGCATGTCATGCCCAGTATAGAAACTGAGGGCAGTTACCAGGAAGGGTTAGATCACTGCTTGGTCGGGCTGGGTATCGGTTGGTGGGTGATGAGCGGTTGTATTCTCTTGCCTTGTTATTTCCCTTATCATTATTATATTGGTGGTAGCAGCAGTGGTTTGTGTTATACCTTAGTTACTGGACTGTTCTTATCTCAGCCCGTGGGAGTTACATTCTTTTGATTCTCCTCTCCATCCCTCCGGAAGCTGGGGGGAGGAAGGGGAGGAGTGAGAGAGAGACTGCATGGTTTTCTGAGTTATGGCTGGGCTTAAACCGCGGCAGTCGTGCACCTATTACTCTTTCAGCCTACATCATCTCTTTAATAGTAGTAGCAACAATAATTTTAAAACCCATAGACTCTTTGCAGTGCTGCTAAGATGTCAGGTTACTCCAAACATTAAAGCTAACAAAAGCCTATTCAGGAAAGAGAAAGTGACCCTCCCAGACAACGTCTCAATGTGTACCTATGTATTGCTGCTTAAACATTATTCTTTTCATAATCTTTAACATCAGTGAAACTGAACTGCCTTCCTGATTCTCACTGGTGTGTATGGATATGGAGAGGAGAAAGGGTGGCAATTGCAACAGGAACATCTTCAAATGAGCCTGAAACATCATGTGGAGCAACCTCTTTTCCCTGCTCTGTATTCTACCTTCACTTCCAACTTAGATGAATGAACACAGTACACAGACAGAATAACAAAATTACCATAAACAGTTACATCATCAAAACAAACATCATATGCTATTTGCTTAAAGTGTGGTGGTCAAGAAATGATGTCGTAGTTCCTTCCTCAATGCATCCTCACTGCAGCTAAACTCTGAAGAGTTTTGAAGCAGCTAAAGCCTTGTTACTGTGCTTTTATTGCTGAAAAATCTCTCCCTTGCACTGGCTTTTCCATTCTTATACAACTCAATTTATGTATTGCTGCAACGGATTCAGAGCACTGTACTGACTGAGCACCTGAGCTGGGTCCTGCTGAAAACAGTGTCAGGACTCCCCTTGACTTAGGCCACACATGGATCTGAAGTGGAATATGAATGGGGAGATATATCCTGGATGTTTCAGCAATGTATTGACTCTCAGGCATCAGTTTTGCCCGAAGCAGAATGAAGTTAAACAATGGTGGAATTATGATCTTTGTTTTGATAAGACAAAAGTGGTGGGGGAGGTAAAAGAGGAGCACTCCTTCTAATTATATTACCAACATATACCAGGATGCTGAAAAGTGTGATGAGGCCCCAAAACAGCAAAGCAGCTAAGCACAGGCTTAAAATTAAGCATTTCTTTAAGTATTTTGCTGAATAAGGATGAGATCATTCACATACTTAAAGTGAAATGCATGTTTAAGTGCTTTGCTGAATCTGGGCCCAGATACATAAACCATTAAACAGTCACTTTATGGAAAGCTGGAAAGCTGTTATATAATTTCTGGACATTTTAAGTCATGTCTCCTACATTTCCCACTATCTCTTTCTTATTAGCTCAAGGAGGAGATTTTTAAAGCTCCAGTTCACCCAAAATGATAATGTTCATTGCTACCCAATTGTAATTCAAATTGCTCCATGCAGCCCCGAGCATGTGTTCAAACATATAATCAAGCAAACAGGAGACTTGAGTCTTGCCAGTTGGAATACTGTCGGTCGCAGATGCTACACTTTCTCTCTTTTTTTTTAAAGCATAAATAAGGAGGGGTAGAGAGGTTTTGATAAAAGCTGGACCTTTTCTGTCCATTTTTGGTGCTCTTTTCCTGTGGCTTGGGTTATTTGGGTACATGTTGCTTTGTGTCTGTGAGGGCTCGTTTCTTATGTGTTTTTTCCTCTCTTTCTATCCCCCGGTCAGAGAAGCAGAACTCATCACCTGGAGTGAAGGCTGACAGGAATGAACATAGGCAGGAAACAGCGTGACACACACATTGTCATGCATGACTGACCAGCAGCCATCAACAGCAATTAAACATCGAGAGCGCTGGATCTTTTTGGACAGGTTCAAGTTTCCTGGCACTGCTGTGATTAGATGTTTTGCACTGTTTCCCTGTAGTCAGTATGTGACACATTCCCTTTTGCTTGCTCTTTTCTGATACTTGTTTTTCGCGCTGTCCTGGTGTTAGCATCTTCACATGGAAAATTAATCACTTAAAAGGATGAAGGTTTGTCAGGTGGGTTAAAAAGCAAATAGATATAAAAGAAAATAGTTGGGTTTATTTAAACAAAAAATTCCCCCTCTTCAGTTGACCGTTACAGTCTTTAAGCATTTGTTTAATGTGTATATGAGATTCAATGAGGGAAAACCCTGTGAATGGCAGAAGCCAGCGAAGAACAACATGGGCCTTTGGGTTTACCCGTCTGCCTGCAATTTTATTGTAATTTAAGATGACAAAACAAAATGCCCTCAGATGCAAGACGAAAGTGAAGAGTGGCTGCAGTTGTGCTGGGCTGTCGCTTCCTTGCCCTCATTTCAGGGCTGAGATCCAGAGCAGCCCAACTGCCCAGCGTTTAACAAAGGACTTCCAGGGCAAGGTCTGTGGCTTGGCAATGCCAAGCCATGGCACCGGAGGCTGCAGCAAAAGGCCTATTGGCACACAGTGTGGTCTTATGCCTAATTGAATAGCCACAGGGTTTGAGGCCAGAAGGGCTCATTAAGGCAAGGTTCTGACCTCGTGGGTTGTTGTCCTCTTCATTTCCCCAGACTGAATCCAGCAGCTTACGTGTGATTAATTAATTGCTCCTGTTAATTTGCAGTCTCCTATTCTCTGAAAGGACTTGGGAGGTCCACTAATAAACTGCAAGGAACTGCTGAAAGTCTGTGTAGGAAACCTTCATGCCTACCATCCTTTTCATCTTTTGTCTTCCATGTGCAAGGCATGGCTCCAAATGTGGTTGCGACCAGGGGAAGAGTGAAGTAATCAAAACTAAGGGGATTTCAGCATTCTGCAAGGAGTATCATGAGAGGGCAGTGTGATTTTTAGTGGGCTGTGCTCTGCTGTGCCAGCCCAGCCAAGGAAGCCCGTGAATGCATTAGACGTTCTCCCTAACTGTTAATTCCCTCTTGTGCAGTTAATGAGGGTTGCTACAGCCGTGCATCTGTTTCACCTTTATGTTCTTGCAATAGCATTTAGAGGCCAGAGAAGCCCTGGGGCTTTGATAGTTCTGCCTTTCACTGATAATACAACTCTTCAAGATCTTTTTCTATCAGATAGATGGCTGGGATTGTGGGGGTAGAAATAAGAACTGATATAAGAAGTAGTTCTAAATTTGTTATTTTCAATGGTCATTCTGGACTGCCGTATTTGTTATAATAATTTGACTATTTTGTGAAGCACAGTGTCTTAGTAACACTAAATAAGCCTCAAAAGAACCATGTAAAACAGAAAATTATTTCCACAATGTAGGTACAGAAACAAAGGCACAAAAACGATGAGTGGCTTGCCCAAGGTCATAAAGTAAATCAGAAATGTAAATATATCAGAACCCAGTCACATCTCATTTCTGTATGGTGCGGGTGTATTCAGGAATAAATAGCTTATTTGATTCTATCTTTTTGCAGTTTTTCAAAGACTTTCTACCTTTCTCCTTGTAGTCCTCCAGGATGTCCTGGTAGATCATCATAGACACTTCTGCAGATACGAACGAAAGAGCATCAGATGACAACAAAGTGACGCTTGAATTTGTTACCAAAGTAGATGTCAATCAAATGGACTGGGCATTCAAGCCTGGAATGTCTTCTTTACCTGTGAATCATATTTTGGACCTTCTGCTGATGATTTGGAAAAATAACTGCAGAATGAACAATGAGACTTTGAATTTCCAGCCTAGGAGAGCCATTGAATAGCTTCATAGAGAGCTGTCCCAATGTAAATGAAGATGAGCATGAAAAATTGAACATGCACCGGAGAGAGAGCACTTCATTGACTAACTTCAGCACTACTAGTAAACCTATTAAGTCACAGCTGAGATTCATCAAGAGGTTTTTCTCTAAGGATTGAAGCAAAGATGTAGAGGAAGAACACAGCAATCCTGAGGATTCAGAAGTACTACCACATAAGTCAACCGCTTGTTGCTGACATCAATAAAATATTGTCCTTTATTATAGTCATTAGGGAACCTTTTAACAATGATTAAAATTCCTTAATACTGTAGTAAAATTTTTAGCTGTTGCCTGGAAAAAAGAAGGTACTCTGAACTATATAGCAGGCAAATATTTCAACCAAATGCTGTCATATGATGGAGGTATTAACAAGTATTTCTTAGAGCTGATGGTCTGGTTTTGGAACCCACTGAGGAAAATAACATAAAATATATGTTATATAATACTTAATACAAGAATATTGAGATTTTTTGGGCAACTAAATAGAGATAAGTGATTTAAGCTCTTTGCCAGTGGAGATGAAATGTATTAGTTATGAAGTTCTGATATGTACAGACTGGGCTTTGGTGTTTGCTTCATCTCTTACATAGTGTCTTTATTTTGTCTTCTGCATTCTGTTTGCATAATATGAAACCATGATATTAAACTGAACAGTTTCACCAGCTACGGAAAGTGTATGATCATGCACTAAACAGTAATAGAACACGAGCAGGGTTATTGATCAGAAATGTCTTGGCAAAATGGTGTTTCAGATGGATAGAACGCTTCTTTTTTAATTAATGTTTCAAAATAGAAGAATCTGATATTCATGTCTACCTATATAATGTTTGTACTTCAAGAGCAGGCTCTCCAGTGGCGCGCAGAACCAAAAATTTACTTTGAATACTGTAATGACAATAGTGTATCTCTACTTTGACACAGTTCAGTTCATAAGAGCTTGGCGCAGGATGTCTGAAACTAACCACATGATTCCTAGGATTCAAAAAGACGGAGCTTAGAGGAGCTTCCTCCCTCCAATGTGTGCAGCAAACAGTACACGTTGCAATAAAACTGGGTCATATTCTGACGTATTTGAAATTACAACTGGTAGGAGAAGGAAAGGGGAAGCACACCACATCTAACTGCACCAGCAAGGAGGATTAAGACAAACAGAGCATAAAGTTCTTAAGCAGCATGTTGGCTGTGGGAAGGAGTAATGACTTGAGCCTGGCAACATCCTCTGAGACCTGTAGCAGCCTTAAATATTCAGGTTGCACGTCATGGGAAAGAGCACTTTTGGAGCTGTGGTGCCCTGCAGAACTTAGTGAGAGGACTGATGAGAAGGAAGGCTGACTGGCAGCTGCAGAACTGTCAGATGGTAATTTCTTGCCTATGAGTACAGAGAATCTCAGTTCATTGCTCACAGAGCAGTATACAGCTTTAGTTGCAAACAGGTCTGCTTCAGACACTCTCAGACTTGGAGTATCTGTTTAAGCTTCAACAATACGCCAATTTCTGATCTTTTAACCTTATCTGGAACCCAGTGATTCTAAAGCAGTTTGTAAAAATGATACCAAATATATTCCCCCTCTCACAGCAAACTATTTTTATCGAAGTGCACAATCCACAGATTTTCTCAGTTCCAAAAAACCTTTGTGCTGATTCAGATCTGAAGTAAAAATGGTCCAATGAACCGGTTTAGGGAGGAATTCTCATGGCATCCTCAAAGCAATAGGTGACATCCAAGAATAATTTTTTTCTTTTCTCTTTGCCATGAATGTTTGAAGTTTAGTGATGGATCCAAAATTGATATAACCTGGTTTTGATCACTGTTATTCAGTACCCAATCTGCATTAACTTCCTTTGATTTTCAAAATTCAAAGTTCAGGTTGTATCTGCAACACAGCTGGATGAAAGGTGGCCCAGTTAAGAGAGCTGTTTAAACTGGTGCTGGAGGACCAGTGACTACAGGTTAGAGCATGGGACAGGAATTTACTGGTGTTGAAGCATATGGCTTTAGGAAGTACTGTCTAACTAGCTTGGTGTATCAGCTCTGCCCTTTGCAGCATCCTGTGAATGGGAGTTACAGTAGAATAGCAATGGGATTAACAGAGGAAACTTCCTGATTTGCTTTTCTCACAGTTTTGATGGCTTTATAGCTGTGGTTTTCTTTATCAACAGAAAAGTCACTGGCAAAAGTTCTAGGAGAGAAATACTATAAACCTTTCCAGAATATCAGTTGCAAAGTTTAAGAAGAACCAATAGAGTTGAAGTACATATTAATCTATGTCTTGTAGTTTTAATTCCGTCTTCATCCTCATGCCATGTTTCACCCTGAAAAATACTCAACTTGGCAACATGGAACATCACAGGATGCAGTGTTCAAATGAGGAAAAAGAAAATTGCTAGCCATGTGCCGAGAAAAGAGAGATTGTATTTAGGTCAGGATTAGTGATCACCAGTGTTTCATCCATGTCTCCCACTATCCTGTACCCTCCATTTCCTACCTATTCCTACGAATTGATGCTTGTGCTGTTGCTGCTTCTGCCATCATGAGGTATGTTATAGGCTGTTACGTATCTCGGGAGCATGGATAAGATTATTTTGCTTCACTCCTTGCACAATGCACATAAATGAGCACGGCACTGGGATGGCGGTGACTAGGATCTTGTTTAGCTCCAAGGGCCATCTTTTCAGTGTGTGTACTGTTACTACCTAGTTTAATTAACATCTGTGCCAATCAGAGCAGCTGCCTATAATACAGAGAAGGTTAGCTGAGCATTCAAGAAGATAAATGAGACAAGGGGTTGCCAAGGGGATGGCATGTCAAACACGTGCCATGGTTGCAGCATACATATACATTCCCATTAGCTGTACTGCTCTTAAGTCTGGGGGCAGAGTTAAGGCTTTAAGGCAGGGATGATACATACTTAAACTTCACATTTTTTATCTTTAAAAATGTAAATACAATTGTATTAGGTATTCTGAAAGGGTTTGTGACCCCAACAGTCAACTTTAACTCTTATATCAATAGAGCCTTAAAGCAGCTAATAGAAAAGATTTAACATTCGACATCTGAGAAAAATTTCAAGGCTATGTATGATATTCCCTCCAGGAGCTCTAGGAATAGTAAAGCTACCTAAGTTCAAATGCCAAAATATCTCAAAACCAGAATATTTAGAATATCTTACAAATTAGGATTCTCCATTCCAACTGTACTCATCGTATCCCATCCCATTGTCTCCCAAACCAACTGGTGCTATAATAATATGGAAGAGTCTGAGCTTATACGTGCCTTACTAAAGTGGAGTGCACTTCCTAAGCCTTCAATATTGTTTAAATTAAAAGCCTTCAATATTGCTTTTGGATTTTTGGTTCTTTTTATCTGTTTGTTTGGAGTTTTTTTAATATTGGGAAAACAAGCTGCACTGAGCTCATCCTATGTGGACATACGAGCTTCAGAATGATTGTAGTCAAATCTTTCTGCCTCAGCACCCTAACAGCATTGTAATGCAAGAGTCATAGGGTCTAGACATACTGTGGAACAGTTTTGTCATCGAGTTTGAGATCCTCAGGACAGTGAGAAGAGCGTGCAGCAAGCTCACTGCCCTGGACTTCAAGAGAGCAGACTTTGGCCTCTTCAGGAACCTGCTCAGTAAGGTTCCATGGGATATAGCCCTAGAGGGCAGGGGGGCCCAAGACTGTTGGTTGATATTCAAGGCTCACCTGCTGCAAGCTCAGGAGCGATGCATCCCAACTAGAAGGAAGTTCAGCAGGAGGGCCAGGAGACCTCCTTGGATGGATAAGGAGCTGCTGAGCAAAATTCGAAGGAAAAAAGAGGCTTATAAAAGGTGGAACTGAGGTCAGGCGGCCTGGGAGGAATACAGGGATGTTGTCCAGGAAGGTAGGGACCAGGTTAGGAAAGCTAAGGCCCACTTAGAATTAAACTTGGCTAGGGATGTTAAGGATAACAGGAAGGGATTTTATAGGTACATTGCCAATAAAAGACAGGTTATGGACACCATGGGCCCTCTCCAGAAGCTATCGGGAGAACTGGCTACCCTGGATTTGGAGAAGGCTGAGGTTCTTAATGACTTCTTACCACACCACCCAAGTCTTGGAAGGCAGACGCGGGGACGGTGAGGGTGGGGACCCTGGGCCCACTGTGGGGGAGGATCTTGTTCGGGACCACCTTAGGAACCTGAATGTATACAAGTCCATGGGACCGGATGAAATCCATCCGCAGGTCCTGAAGGAGCTGGCAAATGAAGTTGCTAAGCCACTGTCCATCATATTTGAAAACTCATGGCAGTCAGGTGAAGTTCCCGATGACTGGAAAAAGGGAAATATAACCCCCATTTTTAAGAAGGGGAAAATAGATGACCCAGGGAATTACAGACCAGTCAGTCTCACCTCTGTGCCTGGCAAAATCTTGGAGCGGATTCTTCTGGAAGGCATGCTAAGGCACATGAAAACCAACAAGGTGGTTGGTGACAGCCAGCATGGCTTCACTAAGGGGAAATCCTGCCTAACCAATCTGGTGGCCTTCTATGAAGGGGCTACGGAACTGATGGACAGGGGCAGAGCATTTGATGTCATCTACCTGGACTTGTGTAAAGCCTTTGACACTGTCTCCCATGACATCCTTCTCTCTAAGTTGGAGAGACATCAATTTGATAGGTGGACCACTTGGTGGATAAAGAACTGGCTGGATGGCCGCACGCAAAGAGTAGTGCTCAGAGGTTCAGTGTCCAGCTGGAGACCGGTAACGAGTGGTGTCCCCCAGGGATCAGTGTTGGGACTGGTCTTGTTCAACATCTTTGTGGGTGACATGGACAGTGGGATTGAGTGCGCCCTCAGCAAGTTTGCCGATGACACCAAGCTGTGTGGTTCGGTTGATAAGTTGGAGAGAAGGAATGCCATCCAGAGGGACCTTGACACGCTTGTGAGGTGGGCTGATGCCAACCTAATGAAGTTTAACCATGCTAAGTGCAAAGTCCTACACCTGGGTTGGAGCAATGCCAGGCACAACTACAGGTTGGGCGGGGAGGAGATTGAGAGCAGCCCTGCAGAGAAGGGCTTGGGGGTGTGGGTTGATGAAAAAATGAACATGAGCCGGCAGTGTGCGCTTGCAGCCCAGAACGCCAACCGTATCCTGGGCTGCATCAAAAGGAGCGTGACCAGCAGGTCGAGGGAGGTGCTCCTGCCCCTTTACTCTGCTCTCGTGAGACCTCACTTGGAGTATTGTGTGCAGTTCTGGTGTCCTCAACATAAAAAGGACATGGAACTGTTAGAACAAGTGCAGAGGAGGGCCACGAGGATGATCAGGGGACTGGAGCACCTCTCGTATGAAGATAGGCTGAGAAAATTGGGGCTGTTCAGCCTGGAGAAGAGAAGGCTGCGTGGAGACCTCAGAGCAGCCTTCCAATACCTGAAGGGGGCCTATAGGAATGCTGGGGAAGGACTCTTCATTAAGGACTGTGGTGAGAGGACAAGGGGTAATGGGTTTAAACTTAAACAGGGGAAGTTTAGATTGGATGTGAGGAAGAAATTCTTTACTGTGAGGGAGGTGATGCCATGGAATGTGTTGCCCAGGGAGGTTGTGGATGCTTCATCCCTGGCGGCATTCAAGGTGGGGTTGGACATAGCCTTGGATGGCATGGTTTAGTGGGAGGTGTCCCTGCCCGTGGCAGGGGGGGTTGGAACTCGATGATCTTGAGGTCCTTTCCAACCCTTACTATTCTATGATTCTATGATTCGATTCTATGATTCTATGATTCTATGATTCTATAATCTTGCACCCAAATGGCCTGATAAGACAATCCCTGTAGACATGCAATGAAATCCTTTCCCCCTAGTGGCAACATCACAAACTCTAATTGTTAGATATTATTCTTTTCTTGACATTGACGTGAAATCTGTACTACAAAATGCAGATCTCATGCAAGTTTACATTGAATTACCACACTTTTTAGAATTAGTATTTACCTACATACTAATTATTCTTCAGTTATACTAAAGCTATATAAATGCTTTGGCTTTTCAACATTTTTCTTGCCTGAGTACATTAGAATGGAAGAAAGCTGGTCCATCTAGATTTGAATTGGGTGATGTTAGCGGCAGTCTTTAAAGGATTCAAGCAAATGGGTTACAGTTCTACAAAACGAAATAGAGAATTTCTCCTTTTTTTTTTCCTTTTTTTCTTTTTCGGAAACCTTAAATGCTCAGAAGGTAATCTCAGGTTTACTTAGAGCAGTATTGGCATGCTATTCTTCTCATACCCTTTCAAAAATAATCACTTTACAATGTACTGGTTAAAGTAAGATATAAAGTACTATAAGCTTCTCCTAAAATTTTGCTGAAGTGATGAAGGGAATTAACTCCCATTTTCACCTATGCATCTGCAGCAAAGTTACAGTCACAATAAGCTACAAAGGATTTATTTATGAAAATATGGTTTTCATTTCCTCTTGGCATTTACTGAAGAATGAAAGTTGATTGCTCTTGGAAGCTGAAGCACAGAGAGGGTATTAGTATGCTTAGCTCTGCTATTGATTTTCAGCATAGTCACTTTGCTCCAGCAAAGGCTGGGCACCTCTGTGATGAGCAACCCAGGCATCTGAGGAGACAGGATGTACAGTGAGGTGCTCAATAGAGATGGGTAAAGTCATTTGTTCTTTTACAGCAGATGTACAGTCTAAGGGAATGCTGCTTCTGAGGATGAAAGCTGAGGGAAAGGGCTGTCATGGCCCTGAACAAAACAAGAGGGAAGGGCCTACCTTCTTTGGTGTTTTCATCTCCTTTTTTATGTGCTCTTTTCTGGAAAGGCAGCAAAGCTGGGAACCACCCTCATTGCATAGGGCAAGTGGGAAAACCTCTTCTCCTGTGAGTTTGCAAGGGAAGCTTGCTTTGTACCTTGGAGACACTGGGGAGAAAAGATTCAGCATAAGAAGAAAGTTCTAAACCCCCTTAGCATGTGCAAAAGAACTAACCTTGTCCTAATGATGGCTCTAGTAGGTATTAGGTGGAGATAACGGACATCACCCTCACTCCTCTGTAAAACCTGCGCATGGCAAGAATCCCTAGAGAGGTTTGTTTAATACCTGGAGGATGCTGGTGCTCAGCAGTGCCGCTCCATGCTGCCACACCTCCTGTGGGGGCAACATAAGGAAACCTTCCTCTAATGCAAGACTTGTATACGCTTACCTCAAAGTGATCCTCACACACGGTCTATGTAGTGGTAAGCTATAGGTGATGGAGACTGTCCAAAGAGAAGTTTTACTAACATCTGGACTACCTTTTATTTGGCCATATCATCAAAGGTTGTGTCACCAGCTAATCTCAGTTTAAAACACTTAGTTCTTCCTTGCAGTGATGAAAAGTGAAGACAAAACACAAGCCTGGTTTTAACTCCTAAAAGAGAGTGTGAGTATTCCACAAAGTCCGCCACAGTCTTGATCACTGTTGTTGATTTCACTTGCAAAGCATTACTCCAGCAGTGCTGAGTAAGCAGTACAAACCCTCTAATAAAATATCCTAATACAGAAAAGTCCCAGTGAGTGGCAGGCACTTACGCTGAAGCAGGAGTATTGGTCACGTGGGAGTATATAGTTGAAAGAGGGGTGTTGGCAGATGAAGATAAAAAAGCCCCTGTCACTGCTTTGGGAGTGAAAATGAAGTGGTTTTTTTTCTTAGAATAAAGCTATGCCAAAGGTTTTGCATTTGAATATTTTTACCCACATAGGGAAGAAAAAGTCTTGTCACTAAAGGGTTCCAATGTGGTTTAAAAATGCTTTGGACCCTTACTCTAAACTTAATGATGCGAGTACATTTGCAGTGGACTTGTTTGGGGTGCATGCATGCATACTTTGTGGATAATGAAGTCATCAGCAGTTGCTTGGCATTACTGGGTAACTAAATAGCTACTACAGCATTGTTGCGAAGAAGTTAAAACAGCCTGGGGCAGCCATACTTTATGCGTCTGAGTTTTCCTGAACTAATTCTGCATTCATGAACTGTTGCTATTTGTGTCAGGAAGGATGAAGCTCCTAATTTTTTCACTCTCAGTCTCTTTGGAAAATTCCTTCATTCCCCTGTTTAAATGAATAAAGTGGGAGCTACTCTCCATATGAAGAGGCAGGAAAGGGATGCAGTACACATGAACGCAAAAAGACCCTTAAAGGGCAGCTCACTTTTCAATCTGTCTTATGGTATAAAGCACTTTCCAGATAAATCATACTAAAATACAGTACCTCCTTTATCAGAGTAACTGAGTTGTTTAATTCACTAATGTATCCACTTGATGTCACTGTCACTGCCCAGTAGAATCATCAATGTCAAAGGGCTTTGTGGTCACAAAGACTTTGCACCTATAAGTGACTGAGCTGCACAGAGTCAGTTGCCTTTTGGACCCTTCCAGTTAGCTTTATCCCTATAATGATCCATTTTATTGATGTGGACACTTCCATTTCTTCATTCTCTTTATTCATATTTTACATTCCCCCGAGAGACAAACATTCATTTTTCTCAATGTTTAATTTTCCTGCGGAGAAACATTCTATCTTTCTGTTTTTCTTGTAATAAAAACCTTGTAGCATTACCTTAATTATTTGTTATTACTCATTTCTTCTCAAGAATAATGCCAGTTTTTGAGAAGGCAGCGAATGGCATTTATTTGTTTAATGATCTCTTGGTACTCTTCTTATTCTCATTAGACACCCTATTTTTAGGATGAAAGGTCTATGTTTTGCAGTTCTCTCTTCCTCATTCCAGCATGCTCTTTCCTTCTCCCACCGTCTCCCAAAATCTTATTTGAATCTTAAGGAAACAAACAGGTGATGTCCATCCATTGCCCTATATATTTCTGTTCATAGTAAAAACAGAATAGGAGTTTCAAAACATAGATAAAACCTAATTTCTAGCTACTTTTCCATCTCTCTCTCCTACACTTATCAGCCTGAGATATCATGTGAGGGAGAGTGGAGCAATTAACTACTTTAAGCTGGGATTTAGGCAATCATCCACAGAAAAGCACAGCTATAGCATGTGAACCGTTCTTTACCAAAGCCTGTTGGCCAGGATCAAGTTCTCTGGGGACAGCTGTATCCTGCTTTAACAGGCCTTGATCCTTTCACTGTTGCCTTCTTGCTGTCTGGGTAATAAACACTTTCTGTCAGTCTATAGCTCTCTCTTCAGTGCCAGAGTAAAGATCCAGCCCAATAAAGCAGTGCAATATGCTCTTCTGTGCTCCTTGAACTGGGTGAAAGCATCTTCGCTCCCCTCCTGTCCCTCTTTAATGCTGCTCTGCTGGAGCCCTATGAAGGGCTCGAAAGCTGAAGAACTGGCATGTGGCTCTGCATATTTGTACACGCGACTTTATTATTTGTGTGCATGTAGGTATTATTGTGGGCACTGGAAAAGAAGATTGTGTGTGTTTCATGGAAACATGCCCTCAGAGCCAAATCCTCATTAAAAATTGCCTTAGCATCCAGGTCAGAAGAGAATTGCAGGCACAAAGATTATTTGTGTATACTGCACTTTCAGAGGGTTACTGAGATGCATGTTCCTTTCTGCAACATCTCAGACAGTCAGGCTTTACTCTAAGAGGAGCTCCCTATGGAGCTACAGCAGCTTTATGCTGCCTCAGAAGACCGAAGTGACCTTAAAACTGGTGCAGCAGGAAACAAGAGGATTATATTATTTCAAGAGACAACTTGGAGATGGCACTCTCAAAATCAACACCTTTCTTTGCTGCCGAAATAGGATGTGTGGCAATGGTACCGCTTGCCCGACTTCATTCTTAGTTCTTGCACTTCTGCCCTTTGGGCTGTTGATAGCCAGTGTTATTTAGAGCTGTCCTTATGCTTGGACTGCAGAGGTCTTGCTTGGCATGCAGCCATCTCAGGCTCTGAAGATATCAGAGGCCAATGTTTCTGCCCTGAGCAGTAAGCTCAGGCCATAGCAAATGACCAAGATCAAAGGTTTTGTCTTTTTTCTTTCCGAAGCTTTGGGGTAAAATTATTTCCTGTGCAAGGGCTCCCTTCAATACATCCTTGAGAGCCATTTTAAAGGCATTTCACTCCCTTCTGTGGATAATAGTAATTACAAAGTTGTGCTAAACTGTAATTTTGGAATAGACCATTTATGGATGGTTGTGGCAGTGCACCACTATTTCCAAAATTCACCCTTCATCACATAATAGGAATAAGAGAAGGAGCCACTTGACAGGAACTCAAGTCTGGGGTGCTTAGGAGAGTGCTGATTCTTTTTTTTTCCTCTAAAGTATTAATTAGTTATGAGGTATTTGTGGCCATATTAGCATCCCTTTGCACTACGTGAGCAGCACAAGGAATTGGAACTGTAGACAAAGTCTGGTTCATTGCCATAAACAGGGAAGCAGATGTACCACTGTCCTCACAGCAATCTGCCTTACTGCCACGTCAGCTAGTAGCAGCTGCAAAGATGGAAGTTTTCCATGCTTCACCTTATTCCTCTCTGAGGTGTGACTGCTTGAATGTTGGTTTTCTTCCATAATACACACAGAAATATTTTAGTAGAAGTAAATATTCTGAATAAGACCATCAGAAGTTTGCAATAGTCAATATTTCACATGTAGTGAGACATTCATTCAGTGTTAGCGCCGATTTGTCCTTCACAGTTTATGTTTTTTTGGTGAATATTTTGTGAACTTAAACAGAGCTATGCAGGGACATATGTAGTCTCATTCTCTTCACTGACATATAGGAGGTGAAATCTGAAATGAGGAAAACTTGTTCATTGATATAATGGGGACGGATGGAAGAATGAATCAGTTTTAAAAGCTTATTATCAGTTGCTAAATTGCAAGAGAATGAAACTTCTTAACACAGAACAAGAAAAAAGCCAGTTGTACACAAAATTCTCTAAGTAGCATGTTACATCTAGATCATCTGTTACAGATTTCTGCATGACCTGGCTCACTGTGCTTGGCAATGTAAAGGATTTGACTTAGAAGTCTGACAAATCTTCCTGCATGGAAAGTAAATTCTTCAGGGCTTCACCTGCTCTGCAAAACCTGGCCCAAATATAAAGGAATAATAAACAGGGTTTCAAAGGCCTTCTTAAAGGGTGCTTCTTACAGTGTTTTCTGATTGCTGTCAGCTAATTTTGGGACTTGTTGGGATTTTCTCCCCCCCATCAACAAAGTTTCAGAATACCCTGCAAAGAACGCCTCTGCTGACCTCAAGGTCTGTCTGCAGCAATGTAAGTCCCAGCCTGATCTTTAAGACAAAAGAATGAGTTTTAAATGTTACAAGAAAAAGGGGTTTTATATATATTTGGATTTTAAAGATTAAGCTGGATGTTAATACATTTTAACAACAACACATTGTCTCTGCTGACTCCAGCAGAGTGAATGGCAGCTATTTAATCTGGCTATAGAGATGGAGTATGTTTTTCTACATCTATAGGAAAATTTTCTCTACTGAAAGGGTTGTCAAGCATTGGAACAGGCTGCCCAGGGAAGTGGTTGAGTCACCATCTCTTGAAGTATTTAGAAGCCATGCAGATGTGGCACTTAGGAACATGGTTTAGTGGTGGACTTGGCAATGCTAGATTTACAGTTGGACACAATGCTTTGTGAAAGCTCTTTTCCAACCTAAATGATTCTGTTTGACTGATACTGAACAGTAGCATCCACAAATAGCATGGGCTAGTCTTGTCTTTAGCCAGCCTTGTCCCCTGTATGTTTATCTCAGACTTCCTTGATCCCATATAACCACCAAAGGTTTCATGTGATCTCCAGCACTCTCACATCTGATTGCCCTCCAGCTGTTTACAGTTAGAAGGGACAGTCATTAAATCACCTTTCAAAATCTGAAGGGAAGGTAGCTAGAACAATTTTGTTTGTTTGCTTTTCCCCTCATGCTTTTGTGTGAGAAATGGGCTGAAAGGGACAGCAGGGACCATGCATAAACACGCTCATGAGGAAGCAATCAGGACTCTTCTTCAAAGTTGTACAAAAGTAGTACTCAGCCTTACTGAGCTGTCTTTCACCAGTCCAACTCTAGTTCTGGAAGGAAAAGCCCTTCTGATCAAATTGAGACATCCAGGGTGGAGCTGCCTTGCTGCAAGCAAGCAAGTTTTCTAATCAAAGCGGTCCTGTCGTCTCTTCAGAGTGAGGCATCACACCACGGATAACCCCTTATGGCTAGAACATCTAAACTGACCTGTGACAAGCCTTTATTTTGACAAGATTATTAAGGTAAGCAGAATGGAGACTTTTTTTCTCTTTATCTTGCAGTCAGATTTGAGGAAGCCTTTTTAAAAAGCCTCGTTGTCTTCTTTGCTTGCCCTGGTCCTGGGAGAAACACGTGTGTCCTTTGGGACATGTGAGAGGATGGTTATTTTGCTTTGGTTTTAATATGGAAAAATCTAAGGTTGGAAAATCCTCTGCTCAGTTCCAAAAGTCTTGGCTGATGCATTGCTCAGAAAATATGCTCTTGTGTTGGACCCTCTGACAAACACTCTAAACATGTTCTTTTCCTCGGGTGACAAAGATGTTTGTGTCTCTGAGTAGCTAGACTACAGATTAAATCCTGGAAAACATTGCTAACACTTACAAACAGAAACTTAGTTTGCATAAGATACCCAAAAGCAAGGATTTATTTGCTCTTTGCCTTCCAGTTTTCTGCTTAAATCTGAGCTTTATTACTGATTTCGTCTCTTAGCTGCGCTGATCTGCTCTGTTGCTGGTTTTGTTGGGCTTTTTTTTCCTATTATGCTTCTAGTTGCTGCTTGGGTATATTCAACCTCTAACATAAATCACTTACTGTATTTTGAAAGTTGGATAATGCGTTTAATGCAGCCAACATTAAAAATACACATCTGTTTTGATGTTAGGTGCATCATGCCAGTAAATAGCATCATTTATCTTAATATTTTTCACTCCGTATATAAATGAGTAATGAGTTTACAGCCACAGAGGCATTTGTAAGCAGCGTGGTTTCAGGTAGGTTTTTTCTCCTTTTTCTCTAGGTTTTTACAGCACATTGGTAGCTTGTAGAGAAATGTTGGGGGATTTAAAATAATTCTGTAGTTTGTTTGGGTTTTTTTTAATTTCTTGGTGGCCCATTAATTCACCTCTCCCTTCCTCCTAATATTACGTTTCCACTGTAACTATACTCAGGCTGCATTTTGTGCTTTGCATCGAGCCTAGGGATTGCTGTGGTTTGTGGCCATGCATTTTTAGGTAGCATTCATCGCCAATTGAACTTAGTCTGTCCCTGGCCTGTCTGGGCATAGTGATGCTATATATGTGTGTTTCTACTGACGGGGGAGGATAGGGGTAGCTGTCTTGCTTTCCATTTCTTTGCTGATGCCAATTCAATGTGGGAAGGGGATGCAACAATCTAGTTATTGGGTTAAGTACCAAAGCTGCAGGTTTTATTGAAATACAATAATTCAGGCTTCAGTGGTGCCTGGCAGATAATAGACCCCATGGTAGTAAGTGTTCATAAAGCTTGAGGCCACCACATGCCCTGGACTGCAAAGCAATGTGACCCTCGACAGCCCTTCCCTTTGCTGCCCTTCTGTCTCCCAAACCACAATATTCTTGTCAAGCCATTTAACAAGAATCATGTTTCCTTGTGGCAAGTCATACCCGTGCACTATTTTACTCTTCCTTCTTCTCCCTTTATAGGGATATAGAGCTAGAAGAAAGCTCTTGGATTCTGAAGCAGTGTCTGTACTGTTGCAGACACTTATTTCGTATCGATCTGTTTAAAAATACAATAAACCCCCAATCTGAGGTGGAAAAAAAAAATGGGACACTCTCTGTTACTGGAAGACAGTCTGGAACTCCTGGATCTCTGAGTCTCAGAAACTTAGTTCCAGTTTCCAGACTGAATTTATTGTTGGCCCGACACTCATTTCTTAATGCATGAACACAGTCCTCCAGCAGAAGTAACTCTTTTGTCTCCCTGGTGTGTACTAACAATGATACGTTAGGAAACATCAGTCATTTATACCCTCACTCTCTTTCTACTAGATATACCAAAACCTTTAATTCCCACAAAAGTGTCCCTGCCATATAAAACTGAGTAAGAGGATTGTGAAGTCACGCAGCATCTGGCCTAACATCACCATATCCTCCGAATTTCCTGTCTGGCTCCCTGCAATACTGAGGAAGGAGCTACATCAGTTCTTAATTTACTTTTAGCAGATAAGTTCCCTGATAGTAGGAATCGTAATCCTACTTTCAAAGACAACTGTGAATGCATCTCTCAGCAGAGGTAGTCCTCTCAGGTCGCAAATCAGATGCTAAAGGCACCATTTGATGTTGGTACCAACCGAACCATTACTGTTTGCTTCCTAATTTTTATTTTTATACACTGTCAGCTTTGCATCTGTAATCATCACTAAATTAAGAAAGTTCAATTACAGCACCAGACTGTGTGGGAAGTGAAAATAGGAATAGGATATGTTCCATGTCTCTCTTCAGTTGGCTTCTACTTCCTTGTGATTAATAGCTCAGGATGTGGTGATTCCCCTGGAAAATGTCCCATATTTTATATTGGTTTTATACGTATTTAGAGATGTGTGTGGTTTTTTGTATATATATATATATATATAAAAAAAATAAAAGAGTGTGTATGTATAAGGAAAATTAGAAATTATCTTTTCTGCATCAGTCCATTACTGCCTGTAGTTCTCTTAATAAATGAATTAAATAAATATGATTTTGTGCCAGAACAACACTATGTGCACACTGGTAAGAGAGACCCTCCTTTACACCAAACAGCACTAGACAACCTTGGTTCTATCCTTGCTTTCTCTGCATATTTTGGGAAGATGCCCCAGAGAACCCAGAGATGCTACTGTTGGGCCAGCAGCCAGTGTACAAAGCAGGTTTGTCATTACAGCCATACACTTTATTTCTTTAATGGCTCAGCATCAACAGTTCAGGATCAACCAGCACAGATCTCCAGAGTATCCTTAAAAAGAGATAAATGCCAAATTTATTTTTCTTGTTAAACTTTTAAGGACCATTGGAATTCCATGCGTTGGTGTTTCCAGTCACACAGTACTCACATCTCAGACCAGCTGAATTTAGGGGAGTGCAAACCAGCCTGACGCAATGAATGTAAAAGTTCACAGGTGAAATGAGTTCAGATGATCTTGGTCCCCCACCACACATGAATACATGCAATAAAACAGCAGTGCACTGACACCAATTTCTCACTTCTAGATGCAGGAGGCCCAGTGGGTCGAAGGAGAAGAATGAACTGCGTAGGTCTGGGGGCAGCAGCGAGTGGTGGCCCAAGGTCATGTGTGATCCTCAGAAATGGGTCAGTGGATGCTATGATGAAGTCCACAAGTCTCAGTGTGAACACAGCTGTCTGGCCACGCGGTATCAATTTCAGGACCAGATCCTGGAAAGAAATTGTTTGACATCTTTATAATGCAATTTCATATCTGACAGTAAAGCAAAGTAAATGAATCCATGAACTAAACACACATAAAGGTTCAGAAGTTGCTATTATGTCTTTCTCCAGCCCTGCAACCATCAAAAAGCATTTCCGCATCCTTGCATCAAAATAGGCAGTGCCAAAAGTGTGATATTTTTAGTGGTGACACAGAACACCCTGCAACAGTGCTTCTTCAAGAAATGCGGTGCTGTACAGCCTGCCACTGTACATATGCACATTAATATGGATTTTCCTGGCTCTTTTATTGTCTATTAATGGATAGTGACTTCTTTCTGTATTGTATAAAAATGTCTCTCAACTAAATTCCTTGAGCTATGAAGCAGTTGGGTTTGTTTTGTTTTTATTTTTTTCACCTATATCCTGATGGACAGCAAAATCCAGGGTGTGACAAATGGCACCTTCCAGGAAGGAATCTATCCTTAAGAATAAATCCATATCCTCAAACTCTTTCTAATTTTATAGGACAGCCTTTCATTCTAGATCCATATCTACTGCAGTTTCATAAAGACCAGATCTTATTTCTCAGTGCTTGTGAATTATAAGCATTACAAAAGTTCGGTTACAAAACTAAGTTTCTGTTTATTTGAGAAACCTGGCTGAAGTTCCTTGTTGTGCCTCTGTACTGGTATTTAGCCTCAGAATGCAAAATGTAGCTAGAAAATACAGCCACAATTTAGGTTGGGGAGCAAAAGTCAAAGAAATTACTCATCCAGACGTATAGTTTGTATGCAGTCCAAGAGCCCCATCTCAGTGAAGTAAGATGTACTATTTTAGGGTGGAGAATGTATATAAGGAAGGATAAATTAAGGCATTTGTAGTCTGTAAGTATAACCCTGTCTGTGTTATCAGTAGATTTTATGAAATATTGAGCCTTAAGCAACAATTTAAGCAGTTGCTATTGAAATGTTGGAGGGAGAAACTGCTACTACTTCTTTCAATACTTCAAATGACTGACAGAGATTGAAGTACACCTTTCCTTAGTTTGTTATAAATGGCCACAAGTTTTGCATAGAAGCAGATAGATGTGGTTATAAACATGCATCTGCACTCCAGGTTTCTAAAAGCTCTCATTACACATTTATATTAACAGCTATGATATCTGGACATTTTTTTCTTTGCTGCAGCTATAAATCGTTCTTTTCATAACGCTGAGAACGCTTCATCCCCAGCTGCCTATGGAGGTTCTAAGTTTCCTAATCATAGATGAGTTTATGCTTCCTCATCTCTCTAATCTGGGTGATATCTACAGTGTGGATAAGTAGTTCATCATTATTTCATCAGAGCATTTTGGAGCAACCCATGGTATTGAAATGAAATTACATAGGTGACAGGGAAAAATGTCCTGGGTCTTGCATAGAGCACATTCAAATCATATTCTAGTTTGGTGGATTGTTTGTGGTTTTTTTTTCTCTCTAGATTACTCTGCACCTTTTTGAGATGCAAATTTCTTTACCTTTAATTAGCAACAAGTTTTTGACCAGGGTTTCGGAAGAGAAACTTGGAGGGCAGGAAGTGTGGGTGTTGCACAAGCTGTACATGGTCTGCCTCGAAAAACCTGTCAGCAGTTTGCAAACACAAACACAACAGAAAGGATGTCTGAGAGGTGGGTCAGAAGTTAACAGGATTTTGCCCTACTATGGAAACTTAAGCTGCAGATCGGAAAGTGTTTATGTGATATCACAGTTTGAGTGACAACTGTCAATAGGTGTTGGATGGAGGTGAGGTCACTATAGATTTTTTTGAAAGGCTGTCTGCCGGTATTGCCTGTCATGAGATAGCTGTCATTTCCAAATCACTCTGTGCATTCAGCAAATGTAAGGCATCAGCATGCTGGCAGAAACACTGAGGCAGCAACTGTTATGAATTTAAGTTCTAGAGATGGTGGTATTCTAAGCATAAGGGGTGCAAATTTTCTACACTTATAAAATATTTGGGAGGCCCAATATATCTGACAAAGCATTAATTAAGGTATTTTACTGAAATTTGTGTGTGTTTTCTAAATTTATGGTGTGCAAATCAGTTCTAAGACTTTTAATTAAGTACCCCGATGTCTTTTATATTTCTTTTAATGGACGGAAAATGACTTTTGCTCAAGCTGACTTTCATTGTACAGTGTTATGCATTTTTCATCTGATGTGGGAGAAAAAAATCAATTATTTTAAGAGTTCTGTTCTTCTGGCAGTTCATTTAAGTGAATTCTTACTGTGTTAAATGATCATCAGTATTTTCTTTCTACATAGCAACTCTTGTAAAAGTATTGTAATGCACACAAAGAACTGTAATTTGCCATAACGTAGAGAACATTAGTCTTGTGCCTTTTATGGAGTCATGAATCTCTTGGTTTCAGCCACAGTGCTTTAATTTCAGTTTCGGTAAAATTTTGGGGGAAATGAAAATGAAAGATTAAGTAATAGGGAAGTGCTCACAGATCTGAAGATATCTTTCATTTATTGCAGCTAAAAGGCTGTAATTCCAATGAGCCCATTTGTCTCGCTGTAATTCTAACAAGTCCAGTGGAATAAATGACGGGCTGCTCCATGTGACCTCAGAATCAGGTCTCCAATAGTTACAATGTGCTTTGCACTGTGCAGAATTTTTTGTGTTGAAAGTCACACACACAGATGTGTAATAAGACTTCATGGAAAAGTTGAATCTGACTTTGTTGATAATGAATTATGGTTTTGACAGGCACATGAATAAAGGATTAATTTGACCTTTCGCTTACGATTCTGGATTTTATCTTTCAAAGCTGTAGAAAGTAGTAACTCCTTCACCCTGATGTCAAAACTCCAGGCTTCCTTTAGGCCAGCGGCTGTTTCTGATGGTTGCTTTCACCAAATCATATGGCTTTGGACATTTGAGTTGGGAAGAGGGTCTACAATTGTGAGGAAAAAAGTTCCTAGAACAATTGCATTCTCTTTCATCGGTCTCCACAACTACAGGGTGAGAAAGGCAACTGCTGAAGTGACAAATTCAGCAGATTACAGTAGGTTTTAAGCATATTTGTGTGTAAAGTATATTTCCAGCATGGAAAAGAGTGGTAACACATCTCAAGTATAAATTCACTAGTTTTCCACTCTACTAACAATCCTTGTATTATTATTAAACTTCGTATTTGTAGCAATTAAAGTATTAAAAGGCATTTTATTTCAAGTTAGCTTATTCAAAGCCATTTAAAGCAGCCTCTCAGACATCAAAATTGGTTGAACACATAAATCTTTAATATAATGTACTTCCAGGATAACGTTTTCAGAACTTTGAGTCACACTTTCTAATCCTAATTTTCTATAAATGGTCGCAAACTGTTGGAGGTGTCATGTACACAAGAATAAGTCTCCTTAGAATAGAAGTACAATTTCATAGATTGAAATTTGCTGAGTAGGGTTTTTTTTTGGTGTTGGGGGTTTTTGGGGGCCTTGTTTGTTGTTTGGGGTTATTTTTAAGATGTAGGACTGATTTAAGTATGCTGCAGGTCCTTTCAGGTTTAATTTTACAATGTTTACATTGAAGCAGCTCAGGAAGAGGCAGATGTCCAAGGGTGCAGGCTCAAGAGGTCTGATGATTCATAGAGAGACGGGGTCAAATGTTCCTCTCCCACTGATTCATCCCTTCTCTGTCGTGGCAACTGACTGGGTGGCATGCCCAGAGTTGAGGGCCTGGTACCTCAGTTTAAATCGTTATTGATTTCAGTTTACACGAGCATCCCTGGCTGTGAACTGCTGTGGCTGAGGGCTCTGATTCACAATCTCTGTCAGACTTGAAAGTGGTGGCTAAAGAGATTTCTGAGCACAACAGCCTCTTCAGCAACTGCATCTAATTCCATGCAAATTGAGAATCAGATCCTGGAATACTTTGCTAACCATTTGTGAATAATTATTCTGTTTTGTTCAGCTGGGTATTTGTATGCTTGAGTGGGAACAACATAAAACAGAAATAATACAAGCTGGAAAAACACTCAAAGATTCTGGGAGAGCAGAAAACCTTTATCTTATGAGGAAAAGGGTGGAAAAAAGCCATTCAAATGGATGACTCTATCAAGAAATGGCAATTATGCATTTTAAAATTTCTCTAAGTGTTAGAAATGGTTGTAATGGGAGAAATTTACAGGAGAAAATATGTTTTTAAGGAAGATCAGAAACTTTCCTCTGGTACAAGTTCTTATGGTCAAGAACATTTTTCTGTCAGTGGAAAAAGATAGATACAATCTTTGAAAAACTTGATGTTCAAATGTCAGGAATATTATTTAAAAGAAAGTGTGTGTCTGCGTTGGGGGGGGATTGTACGTGCAAAGAAGTCTCCAATTGAGATGAGTCAGTCAAGGGTCCATCAAACTATCAACTGTGATGATCTAACCTGTCTGTAAACCCATACACAAGTGAAATAACTAAACGGCAGCAGCTTGCCAAGCCTCTCATTCGTCGGTAGATCAGATGGAATATGGACCCTTACATCTTATGCAAAGCTTGTGATTATCTTCTAGTCTGAACTGGGGTTTCAAAGGGGAGTTTATTTGATTTGTTATTCCTCCATAAAAACACCCCCCATGGCCAGCTGCCCAGAATTCCTGTGTCTTCTAAACCACAGGCATGCAAACAAAGCAAAGCTCATCTTGCAATTTTCCCCTACCCCTCACACATAGGAAAAGTGCCATATTTCAGTGCTAATGGTTCTTAGATGGCTCTTGCTAACTCTGGTTCTTGGCCTCTTTAGACAGCTATTGAAGATGTTTCTCTGTTCTTTGACTGCATAGAATGAATCTGCAACCTGACCGACCACTGTTAATCATGTCCCTGTGACAGCTGGTGCATGTGAGCAGACAAGAAGTTGGTTATACCTCTGACTTCAGTTTCCTCCCTTGCTTCTCCTTCACTCTGGGGTAAGAATATTTCTCATCCCCCAAGAATTGCTCTGTTTGAAATCCTGCAGCAGAGGATTGAGTCTATAAGTTATCTGGGGGGGGGTTTAGGTCTCCAAGAGGTGAGAGGCAGTGGTTAAAGTGCAATATGACTTAAGAAAAGCTGCCTAATGACAAAGATAGCTGGGATAGACAGGCTGTGACATCTCCGTCGTTGAATGCTGTGACCAATAGTTTATACATATATCTGTCAACAATGTCATCTGATTTGGAATGAAGAGATGGACAAGGTGGTCTTTAGGAAGATCCTGACTTGTCATGCTCCAGGAAATCGGGTCAGGAAGAGCGTGAAACAGGGATACGGCAGAACCAGGCACAGAGTAGGCTGCATGAAGATGAGTATTGCTGATAATTCAACTATGCAATGTGCCTGTACAAAATATTAGTTTAGCACTGTGTATTTTTATGGTCACATTTCTGTCCTGGTATCTCTAAGTCAGTCATCATTAGGGATGGGGTAAGAAGATGCAATTTCTTTTGTTCTTGTAATGCAAGTATTGGATGTGAAAACGCAACCTGCTCTTGCCACTTTTGGAACCTGTTACTGCAGTTCATTTGGAGGTACCTCTGACCCCCTGGAATAGGATAGTGACTTTCTGCTTTTTTAATGGCATCTTGACCTGCTTCAGACTTACATTTTATTTATGTATTCATTTCAAAGTACTGGTTTTGATATACAAAACTCTTTTTTGATTGGATCCCATATGTCTCTGAAATTGCCTGTCTTCTGTGTTTTGCTTCAAGAGTTCAAATTACCTAGAAATTTTTGAGTTACGGGGCCTTAAGCCCTAAACCATAGGACAAGGCCTTGATAGTAGGTTATATTTGGCTGTGTAATGCCTTTCCTCAGTGTATGTTGCCCTTCTGGACAGGAGGAAGGGGGGTTCTGCAAAGCAAAAAGCGAGACCAGAAGAGCTATGTTTTCTTTTAGTCTGATTGACCTGAAGCCTGCCTTCGTGTTAGAGTAATCTAAACAGCTGCTTTGGTTAGGTTTTTGCATTTTAGTGTAAACACATTCAAAAAACATTCCATGTGACTCATTAAGTAAATAGGAGTAAATGGACTAACCAAGTAAATAGGATAGCCATGTAGTAGACAGCAGTACACTGGCTCATAGTGTTTGTAAGAGTTTTGAAATCTGTCTTTGCTTCTTTAACTGGACATTTAAATATAACCATTTTTTTGTGGACAATCTGGATAAGGTATTGAAAGCAGTATGTGTTAGATGATGCAGGAGCCAAGTAGCATTATATGTGATGGCTGTTCATGGATTTGTTTCAGTTACCTGAGTTACTAAACGGAGCCAATTTACTGATGGCTAAAAGCTGAAAGTCTCATCCACCCTGCAGAAGGTGACTCCTGCGTCCTGGGACTGGAGGTCTCTGAAAAGAACCAATGTCAAGTGCAACCCACACAGTATGCAAAAAAGCAATGCTTCTGCAAGAGTTGATTTATAATTTACCTCTTCTAGCCCTAGGCAGTGAGGAGGAAAGGCTCTTCACAGCAATGGAGTTTCATTATGAAAATAGCACAAAATTCTTGCTGATCAGTAACATTCTTTGGGTGTGTTTACTCAGCGGCACACCTTTCCTCACACTGCCTTTCAGCTTCTTACTGGAGCCACGCTGGTTCACAGGGACTGTTCCAAAGTGGACCAGCATTGCTTTAACTGGCTGTTTAGGGCAGTTTTATGTATTGGTCTGTGGAGCCTGTGATGGCAGGGAAGAAAACCTAATGCATATCAGAAAATGTTAACTGCCAGCTCTAACACTGAAAGGATTTGCTCAAGTGTCATCTTTTTTTAAGGGGGGGGACACCAAATACTTCAGCTAAATTCATATGTCCTAGAGCTGTTATTATTTTATAACTATTCTAATCTCAGCACAGCACATTCCCTAGGTTTTTACTTGGGCAGTTTCTCATTGACTTCTTAACAATGTGAGTTATTCCAAACAAGAACTGGGACATATTTGCATTTGCAGCTCTTCTGCATGTTATTCTTCAGTTTTGGGATATACTTGGAATCATAGGATCAGTTTGATTGGAAAGACCTATAAGATTGTCAAGTCCAACCATTCCCGAGCACTGCCAAGGCCACCACTAACCTGTGCTACTGAGGGCCTTGTTTACATGGTTTGTGAGCACTTCTGGGGGGGTGACTCCACACTGCCCTGCGCAGCCTCTTCCAATGCCTGAGCACCCTCTCAGTGAGGAAATTGTTCTAATCTCCAATCTAAACCTCTGCTGGTGCAACTTGAGGCCATATCCTCTTGTCCCATCCCTTGTTCCTTGGGAGCAGAGACCAGCCCCCTCCTGGCTCCATCCTCCTGTGGGGCAGTTGCAATGAGCGATAAGGTCTCCCACGAGCCTTCTCTTCTCCAGACTAAACTGCCCCAGGTCCCTCAGCCATTCCCCATCACACTTGTGCTCCAGGCCCTGCACCAGCTCCTTTGCCCTTCTCTGGCCCCACTCCAGCACCTCAATGCCTCTCTTGTAGTGAGGGGCCCAGAACTGAACACAGGTTTTGAGGTGCAGCCTCACCAGTGCCCAGCACAGGGGCACAATCACTGCGCTGGTCCTGCTGCCACACTGGTGCTGATACAGGACAGGATGCTGTTGGCCTTGGCACCTGGGCATACTGCTGGCACACCTGCTTGAATAAAAATAGGAATTAGAAAAAATAAATATTGAAACAGATTAAGGATTTCGGAATTTGTTCTTCTTGAATATTCATACTGACAAGAGTGCTGCACATCTGCACACCTTGCTAACACATAGCCATTTTTTTATCTTTTTTATTAATCTTGGCTCTTTTTGTTTGTGTGTTCTCTTGAATACATTTTTCTAAGCTGCAAACATTATCAAACTTGCACAGTTAAACACCAGGAGAAAAATAAAATAAGTAGAAGTAAAGAGATTAAAAAAACCACCCTGCCTCTGCAGCTGGCAAGGACCCCTAAACAGCAGGATCAAGCTGTTCTGCTCTGTGTGGGAAGAATAACTTGATAGTTAGCTCAGATTCAGCAAGACAGTTTAAGCAATGCCCCCAAACTGCTTTGATGTAATGGCTCTTCATTACCTGGAAAATAAAGCTGGCAATCTTATGCATTGACTTCTGGTACATGTCAACCAGACAGGCCATTCACTGAAGGAGCAGGATAGAGCTGAGGAAGACTGGCAGAGACATTTGTTCTACCCTTGCTCTTGCTGCTTCCCATGTGTCTGGAAATGGTCCAGATACATGCAAGAAACATCTGACCTCAAGATATCAATGAGCACTTCAAAGTGACGATCTGTTCATTCATTTTGACTGTCATCATGGCCAAGGCATTGAGAAGATGACAAACCTGATCAGGACCATGCTGTGTGTGTTCTCTGAGGTGAGGCAAATGTGAAAGCTGTATAATCATACTGACAACAGTGATAAACTTTGCTCCTCCCCTGCTAATACTATTGTGACTGAATAATGGAATTCATACCCAATTCATGCTCTCTTTAAAGACTCAGAATTGGATTGAAAATGCTATTCAGCACTTAAATGTAGCCAAGTTCTATTTTTTCCCAGCATAATTCAAGGAAGATAGAGCCAATTGACTCTGAGGGTTAAAAAAAAAGACTATTCTCTCTGTGTTTGAGTTGTTTTGCTGCCCAGGCTAGAAAAGCCCATGTAAACTTCATATAGTTTTATGACACTCTTAATGGTAGGCATGATAATTCAGGCCAAGACAATACGAGCACAGGAAAAGCACAGGAGCATCTTGGTAGTGATTGATGAGAGAGCTCACAAAGTGAAAACTCAAATTTAGGGGACCTAGGGTAATAACCTCAACTGCATAGCTTCTAGTAGCTGCTCTTCGTAGGGTTAGTGTTTCTGAGCTTTCATTGGCATGCTTGATGAGAGAATACAACTTCTTGTCCAAGCATTAAGTCTGCTGCTGCTAGGAAAATAATTGAATGTGTAATACAAGTATTACTTAAGGCCAGAGCCCTTGATAGGGTAAATCAGCTGCCTGTATTTCAGTGACTAATACCATTGATTATCATCAGCTGAGAAGTAGGCCCTGAAAAGTGTAAAACAATAGTGGACTAGAATGAGCAATCTATTTTCATATATCCACAATGATTATGTCTCTGTAGTGATGGGGCCAGGCAGAGTTACAGTCAATTATCACTAGTTCCTTTTCATTGGAAAAAAAGAGAAAGAAGTAAATGGTTACATCCACACACCTTTGTGCTTGTTTGTGTCAATATTGGTTTTAGCTTAAAACTAAGATACCCTGGAAATCAAAATGCTATCCACTTTCATTAACAATGCACACTGCTTATATCACTAAATTCTTATTTTCATTTAATTGCCATCACATGCTTGATCTTTATTTTCCGTAAAAAAAAAAAAAAAAAAAAAAAATCAGCCTTATTTACACTAATTTATGCTTCTCATACCAATTTTTTTAAGTTACACCTGCAGATTTTTATCTGCTTTCCCTCAGCATAAAAGCCTTGGGATCAGCACTTTTCCATTCTCCCATGAAAAGTGATGTGGTCTTGCAATGGCGTAAGTCATACGATCTGTCTCATCGCTGCCTTAACCAGACACCAAGAGCAACAGCATAAAGCAAGTGCTGTTTTGGCAGCAGTTTCCTGAAGTCCCCATGCAGATGCTCTGCGCGTTTCACAGTAGAATTAGAAACAGCAATCATTGTCGAAGACTGAAAATGTCCCTGCTCAGGACCGCTCCTGGCAGTGAGCAATGACAAATCTGTTCACTTCACTTGACACCGTAAGATGTCCATGCGCTGCAAAGCTGCGTGGTTCTGAGGCACTAAATCACATCATGGGAACAAGCAAAACTTGGCTGTGGTACCTGAGGCTTTCCCTGCCTGACATATTACACTGTCAGGCTTTACAAGGTGCAGTAGATCTCCACATTTGGACTCTGCTGCACACCCTGTACTTTTCCCTCTCACTCTTTTTTTAATTTGTCAGATGAAGTTCTCTTTATTCAGAGTACATGTATTCCTGATCTGTACATAGAGAAGTTAGTGAGAGTTCACTAAAAATGTGTGGCTTGAATAGAGAAGCAGTTTTCTGAAGAGCTCTTTGATGAATTTTAAAAAGTAGCACTGACTTCCACCGCTCAAAATAAATATGTAGTTCTTTCTTTCACCTGAAACAAAAATTGGCTCAATAACTGTGCATAGCTCCTAATAATGTCCTTAAAAGTACAGCTTTTAGGATACAGTTAGATAACTTTCATAATAACAATTCAACTTGAAATTTCTTAGCCTCAGCTAGAGGAGGGGATTTCATTTATTTTATACTAACCATAGGTAGTTTTCAATGTTCCTCTTAGAGAATACAGCTAAACTGAACAGTTGATTTTTGATGCAACACTGTTTTGTCAAACCTAACTGTAAATCCAAGAGTTTCTGTTAGTTGTCCTCTGTGTTTCCAGCTCAGAACAGTATTAATTTATAAAACGGCTTATAAACCAGTTTGTATTGTGAAAAGAACAGTGTTCAGAAAATAAACCCAGGATTTTCCAGTGTGTCAGTGATCCCTTTAACATGTTTTAAATAATTAAGTATTTTAGATGACTGGCCATTAAAAAACAGTGCGTGCCTTGCTGTTGCTTATATCAGTTTTGCTTCTTTATGGAAATCACCATGAAATGGAAATGGCATCTCCACATTATTAGAAGTATTAAATATTTCAATATTTTATTAACTGAATAATGGTCTTACTTGGTGCAGGTTGTCAATAAGTGACAAAAACTAAAAGTCTGTGAAAGACCACTAGCATAGATGGTTTGAGCTGTTTTCGTGTAACCCAATGAAATTGGTAAAAGTGAAAGTGTGTGTGTATATAGATAGATAGGTAGACACATATATATGTATATATTTATGAGTTATCTTTTGGTTCAGAGAGTTTTATTTCCATTACATTTTTCTTTTTCTTCTGTCATATTGGAGCTAACCAAGTGCAGGTATCCCAGGTTGGATGGGGCCTTGAGTAACCTAGTCTAGTGAGAGATGTCCCTGCGCATGGCAGGGGTTGGAACTGGATGAGCTTTAAGGTCTCTTCCAACCCAAACGATTCTATGATAAAATGGCAAAATGCAAGTTTAATTCATTTTGAAGACAGTATGTTTAAGAAAGGAAAAGTAACTTTGAATACAGGTATCAGGATTTGACCATGTGGCAGTAAAATAATTCAATTTTACTAGTGAAATGAAGATGCTCTGTGTGAATAATAGTGTCAGCTTTTCTTTGCAGTCAGGAGTCTTCTCTCTCCCACCTAAAAAGTCATAATTTTTAAAAGGTCAAATTTGGAACTACCTCTTTGGTACCAATTACACAAATCAGAAGAGGAGGAGTTGAGAAACCCACCTCTGTCTTAGAAAACCTTAATCTGATAAAGACTTGTGGAAAAATGAAGTACACGCTTGCTGTCATTGATCTGCTATTCAGCCAAGATTCCAGCCCAGGTTCTTATTGTTGCCTCATGTCACCAGTAGGTTTGTTGTTACCCATGAGGTTCTTCAGCTTTTCCCTCTATGCTTGTTCATGAAAGCCTGATAACTATGATAAACTAGGATGTTTTGTCTTGCTCCTTTGGTCAAGATTAGAAAGAAAGAAGGTCTAATTTCCAGATATCATTTACCTTTATTACTTCTTCTTTGTGGTTGCAGTATTCTTCTGTCTTTAGGGCCCTTAGCAACAAATTTTCAGTGAAATGTTAACATTAAACAAAACCAAAGGTATCAGAGTTAAGAAAATTGATTTGAAACAACAGAAAAAATTTACTAGAGGTCTGTAAATTTACTCCTCTTAGAGTCTTAACTGGATAAATCATTCTCAGCTTTGTTAAAAAGGGCAAAATAATGAGGAGGAGCACATACTGCATGACGGTAATTCTGCTCTTTAATCAAATTGCAAGTATCCCCTGCTGAGCACTATGAGCTCCTTGCCACAGTTAGAGGTCCCTACAAAGCCTTGCCAGGGAGAGCCAAAACTGACCTGTTTCTCACCTGGGATTTTCATATGGGAAGGCTCAGAATCTGTACTTCTAAAGAAATGGTCACCATTAGCACTATGAACTAGGCACAATGAAAATGTTCAGTCACGGAACTTTTAGCTTGATCTCACCACTGAACCTGGAGAAGGGGATCTGAGATTTAAGTACACTTGCACTTCAATTTCCCCTTTGGAGGTGAACAATAAACTGTGTAAAGCTTAGACTGGATATTAGGAAACATTTCTTCACTGAAAGGGTTGTCAAGCACTGGAACAGGCTGCCCAGAGAAGTGGTTGAGTCACCATCCCTGGAGGTATTTGAAACACTGTCTACCCCAGACACCACAAAGGGTCTCTTAGCAATTAAAAATCACTTGCCACCACCTCTGAAACCCAATCAACCTTGGGACTATGTCTCCCAAGGGCTGTCTTGAGCTTTTCTTTGTTGTGACTGTTGCTACCTGATAAGGTCTTATTGCTACCTGTTTCAGTGTCATTTTTCCCTAACAGGTGACCATGTATTCCCAATGGAGGGCCCATGTCTTGCAAAATCTTTAATCTGGGTTTGGCCTACACAAATTATTCCACAAGATTACTTTGTCCGGTCAGGCTTCTTGTGTAGCTAATTTTTCCAGGCTTTTACTATGTTAAGTCGTAGGATAAACCAGAAACATTTAGGAAATGTCAGCACCAGCATTTACAAACACACTCACTACTTCTAGTTAATTGGTGATCAGTTAACTCGAGGCAAGAGAGACACACACTATGTCAACACTTACTATGGCTTTCCAGAAGTGCTTTTTGCTGCTCTTTCTACACTAATTCTTGGATTTCAGCAGGGAACTTAAGTAGAATTCTCAAATAAGCTCAGCTGTAACCCACACTTGACATTTCCAGTCTCTTTCTCCCAATGAAATATTCAGAAAAGGAATTTTTTTTCTGAAAGCTGGTGTGTCAGTCCAGCTGAATCAATGTACTTTACCATGGAGAACATCTCTCGAAACATAAGAGAACTTCCCTTTCTATGGAAGTAAGTTAAAAGCTCACTTCTGTTATTTGTCATTAATAATTTCCCACTTGAAATGATCTTATATTTCCTGAGCATGAAATGGTGTTGAAATCAGCCTCTTCTGTGTTGTTCTCATGACTTTTTACGAAAATAATAAATGCCAGATGCACAGTATACATTTGCATTTGTTATGGTTGGGTATTAAAAGACAGTTGCAATTAGGAGATTGTGCAAGTATCAGGATAATATGTAAGATCCAAAAGCTGAAATGAGGTTTCTGAAACTAGCCCACACTCTCCAGTTTTAATGCTTACCACAGGTTCTCCTCTCATAATAAAAAACAGGTTATACTCTCTTTTGCACAGTCTTCCTGGCAGTGGGTTTCACCAGCACTGCAGCAGCAGAGGACTGTATCGTATCCCATTTTGCAGAAGATGAAAGCAAGGTGCAGAAAATCACATTATTTTTCCCCAAGGTCATCTATTAATGGAGGGGCAAAGATAAACTCATTATCACTTTCATGAAGTATCACAATGATACATTTCTCAGAATTCCCAATGTTGGCTTTTCTTGCGTTAAAATTAGTTATGAAGAAATTCTTAATAACAGCAGTTGTGTCAAGCATTTTTCCTTTTTGATAGTAGAATGTAACCATTGCTTAATCCTCTTTGTTCTTTATAACGTAATTTTTAAACCGCAGGCAAAAATCAGGTACAGGGGGAAAGTCCCTCCAGTTTTAGATCATTGGCAAGGATATGGGATGTACTGCATGTTTCACTTGCTGTTTATCATTGAAAATACAGAGGACTTCACAGCAGAAGTTATGTTTTAGGTTTGCACGCATTTGTGAGAATGTTAATGCCACGTTGTGGGAATAGTGCTGAGTTCCCTGTTATCATGCAAGCAATTGCTAACTGTAGACCTCTGACTTTGTAATTTGTTCTTTATGGACTAGCCTGCAGCCAATAAGCAAAATCAATAGTCTTTGCTGAAAAGTAAGCAAGTGCCAGTGTGTTATGTGACAGGTGAAGATACATGTGCTTACCAGGGGTCAGAGGGCCACATCAAATTTCTCTCTGACTTCTTTTCAAAAAGCTAAATCCATTTAGGGAGCATTCGTCATTGGAAAATGTTGCAGTGGGGAATTAGACAGGCTTCTGCTCTTCTTTTCTCATTTAACGATGTTTGTTTTCAACAGTCTGTTCAATAATGTCACTGAGAAGAAATTATGTGAGGAGAATAAAGTGCTTATAGTCTATTTATTTATTCATTCATTTCTGTAGAATAACACTAGCTGTTGCGTTCTCATGTTTATTAATGCTATTGTGGCAGTCCAAATATTTGTTTGTTCTCATTTTCCTTTGGAAAAAAGGTGTGGAACAGATTTCTTACTGTTCAAGCCTAAGGCGAAGGTTACACAGCTCCTAGCATCTTACCCGTTCTATAAGCTTTTTTTTCCCTATCCTCGAGTACAGCATCTAACTGTATGCCATAATTCTAATACTGCACAGAGTTTGGGAAGTCTCTTCCAAGTGGAATGAGCGGGATTGAGGCCATCCAGAAGTCTGTTAGAAAATACAAAACCAGCAGCCTAAACGTGTGCTGGTAGCCTGGGGTGAAACAGGCTGTTTGTGGTGGATGCAACCAGCGCAGTTCCCTTTTGCATCAGACGCTGAATGTATTTCAGCGTTCTGAGGTCTACAGAACTCACTGTTCAAACCAGCCCTCATCTCTCAACATAGCAGACTATAATGAAAGGCAGAAAGGGAAAGGGAAAATTCCAGCAGAGGAGTTTTGTCTGAAATCCTGAAGTGGCTTAGGCTCATAAGCTACCAAAGAAAAGGACTTTCGGTACTTAAAAGTTAAAGTTATAGTGTCTCTTAATGTTTAAGTGTTCAAGTTATGCTGTTTTGAAAACTTTCAATCTAATAGCAAAAATGATTGAAGGCTTAATGCCATCGTTTGCTTCTTATTGAATGTAGTTGCTCCATTTAATAGCCTGGACTGCTGCCATCGTACTATCATACACACATGTGCAGGTAAAACAAACAGTTACCACACAGGTTCAATCAGATTAAAGGTTCCCTGTGTGAGAGCTGAATACCAAAAACCAGGTTGGTGTGTTAGATTTCTCTTGTGTCCTGTTTGATTTTAACATGCACAATAAATGTCTCTTAATTTTGCTACCTAGCTTTCTCCATAGCCGGGGTTTCTTTTTGCTGCTGACTGCACAAATCTTTACCATAGTACTTCCTCTCAGTTGAGCTCTGCTTTTGAAGATGCTGAATGATACTTGAGGCTTCCAGAAAGCTGTAGTGGAAGCCCTTCAATCTGGGTACTGCCATGCTTCATGCCACCCCTTGATCACAGTTTCAGGATTCACAGGCTGCTTTCAACACCATATTACATCTAGCGAATCTTCCAGTGTTCAGTAAGACAAGTTTCAAAGGTGATTCACAGGGCCTCTCAGCCACCAATAGTAAGAAATGAGGAAAGCTCATTTTCATCATCTTCAAACAAGACTGTTGCCATCTTAGCCTTTAGCTACAAAACATTGAAATAATACATTTAGCTAGAAAACCTATAAGCTCCACAAACTTCTATATCACTGAATTCAATTACTGCAAGATCATCTTTTTCTTACACTGTTTTAGTTTGTTGAGAAATAGTTCTCTTCTTGACAGGAATTCCCAGGCAAGTGCTGGTAGGCAACTGAGAAAAAACAAGGGGCAGGATCCGGATCTTGTAATTGACTCTCTCTCAGGGAATGGGTCTGTGAGCAGACTACAAACAAACCAAGAACCTGCCTTTCCATCCAAGGGGTTGTAAAAATAAACTTATAATGGAATTTTATAGTTTGTGAAACTAAAAGATAACCCTTCCTATCCTCTACTTCCCTTCGTGGGGTAACACAGTTGCTGTTCTGCTGTGACAAGATGAGATAAAACTAAAGTGACTGGAGACATCCCCTGAGCTCGAGGCTGCAGAGGGTTGAGGTTAAGCTTGAGGTTTGCCTGCTCAGATCCTTTTCTTTCTTTTATTTTTTTATTGGGTCTTAAACCTTTCCCACACTGAATAAACACACTTTTATAGGGTTTTTCTTCACAACTGGCAAGGTTTGTAGCCTTATATGAAAAACTCTTCTTGCTGATTCAGACTGAGTGCTTCCTTGTTGCTACTAGTCCCTCTGTCCCCAAGGGCTATGGTCCCTTGAATAGTGCCACATGCTAGTGCTTGGCCCTGCTCCCTTGCTGGCCTTACATTGGAGCTTTGGGTCGAAACTGTTTTGAACTTCATATCCTGGATCTGGTTTTGGTCACTTGAATATATCTTACTGTGTGATGCTCTGGTCTGTGCCGCTACATCTTTCCAGCTCTCATTATTGCTTTGCTACAGCACCATCATTTGTCTGGGTAGACGCAGCATCCAGAATTAAATAGAAAGAGAGTCTAGTTTAACCAGAAGTCTCTTTCTTTTAACTTCCCCAGAACCCTATCATTTATTATCTTGTCTTTTTCTTGCTTTTTATTCTTGCAAATATCAAAAGAAATTATCAGCAAAATTACTCTGGTGCTTGTCTCTTCCTATTTTGTCACCAACACACAATGTATACCATTTACAATAACAACCCCTATCACTTTTGTGATGACCCTGCTATGCATTTGGTGTGACACATGCAAAGGGAGAGCAGTGGAAGAGGCCAGCAGCTCATGTTCTAATAGATAACAAAAGTTTGAACATGTATCCTTTTTGGCAGCGGTCTCCAAAACTGTGATCTTTTGAGATTTTAATTTTGAGGGCTATCCAGATCATGTCTCCGAAATATCTTCTTTCTACCCAGCTCATCATCTGCAAGATGTTCTTTTTTCAGTATCTTCATTCTGGACACATTAGAATCAAACAAAGTCTTCCTTAGAGCAATACTTTATTGCAGTTTTGTTATCCTTTCTTTCTCAGCATGTCACTATGCAAAATGTTATGGGTTGTATGTGCTTGCAAGATCAACTACAGAAAATGCATCTTATTCTTAAATTAAGCCTTGTTCTGGAAGGGAATCAAATGAACCTATCTAGAAATCCGCAGCATCTGTGTGAGAACAAATCATCTTCCACATTCTTACCTATTGGTGTCCTTTATTTACATTTGCCAGTTTGCTTTCCTTAAAGCCACCTTAAAGTATAACTGATATTCTCCTATTTTGTTAATGGTACTGCATCATATATTTATGTCACACTTTTCATTATTTCTCTCGTTTTCATCATTATTTCTCTCATTTTCAAAATTACTATAAGGATTACCTGCTTTATACACATGTTCTTGTAGTGTGTGGAATTGTGACAAATGATAGATGATAATGATAACAAAATATCGTTCATTTCTATATAAAGCCCAGAGAAAAACAGAGGCGAATTCTAAAACAGTTTACACAACTGATTCTTACTTTAATAATTCAGAAACAGTTTACAGAAACAGTGAAAAATCAAGGACAATGTTTCTGTGATCAGTGTCTATTCAGTACATAAAATTATTCCTGCTGAACTTAGTGGATTTTGGATAAGGGTCTTGGAGTGGCAGAATGGAAACTAGAATTAGACCTGTGATCAATAAAATTTCAGGAGACAATGTTTTATCGTTTCTTAACTGTTTTGTTACAGCTTTCTTTCTGACAATCATAAATGGAACAAATTTATTCAATTAATTTTCCTTTTTCAGTTTCTAATAGTAAGTAACAGTCTGATGATTTGTTATTCGAGATTCCTCCTAGACCAAGTGCTGCATCTAATACCTTTATTCATATACAGAACAGCACTTTGAATGATATGAACATATTTTTGCCAAAGCAGGCCTCTGGCCTGCTGTTCTTCACAGGTAGTTCATTACAAATACTTATTATTCAAAACTCCTTTGTAACGGGATATCCACAACTTTGTGATTGGTGACCATAAATATTCCTACTGATATAAACATTCCGATTCTTAAGCCTATCAAGGCTTAAGAACGTCTGTGTGTATACACTGGTAAAGCTTGCTTTGCTTTAAGGTGGCAATGCTTTCTACCAGAGAAAAAAAAGGATTTTTAAAACTATTTATAAAAAAGGGAGCTCTGCATGATTAGAATGCAATTCAAGTCAGTTGACTTCAGAAGAAATGAACTCGTGTATTAGGTTGTCTTTGCATAAATAACTTTTCTTTACAGAAAAAATGAGATTAGGCTGCCAATTGGATCAAAAATACTTCAAAATGGATTATAATTCAAGTAGATTTCCAGTGTTGAAAAGAATTAAATGACTAGTAGTGAGCAAGGTTTTCCTAATAAGAAGTGTTATGTCTGACCAGCTCTCTGGATAAGTTCTACTGCTTTCTGCAGAGCAGCAACATTCACTTCATTTTTATCTCTAAACAGGCTGAAAAAAAGGTATCAATGTTACTTAGCTGCAATGCAAATAAATATTCATAACGATGGCACATGCATAGCTAATTGAACAGGTTTTGTTAATATTATACTAGATATTCATGGACATGTGCCTTTTTCTATAATGAAAATACTGCCTAAGGCTAGCTTTGTTTTTCTTGTCAAGAACAATTTATGTGCTTTCATTTAAATGAATATAAACTTCTATTCTCATGACAAAGTAATTCACCATTAATTTGGGTAAAGAATTTCTTTATTCCCTTTGTGGTGCTTTTTTATTGGAAAAGAAAAATCTAAATGTATCTCAGAATTTTTCTCTATGCATTCTGTCTAATTTCTGTAATAACTGGCATGAATGTATAGGGATTTCAGTGGTTACTTGCTAGGTAAATATGGAATATGGGCATATAAGATTTTATTCAGAATTAATCTCAAAAGATTTTTTTTTAAATACAGGATTCCTTCATGATGTTTTAAATTTTGTGCGCACGACTTAGGAATATATACATTAAAAACATTGTCCTTTATTTCCTTTTTTAATTCTTGCTTTATTATTTGTAGTCAAGATTCTGGTCCTCAAGAATGTTTTGAAAGGTGAAGAGAGCTAAAGTAACGTAAAGGCAGATATGACAAACGTAACTGAAAAAACATAACATGGATGGAGATATTAGCTGCTGAAAAAGAGATGAGGGTTTTTAGCTCCCCTTTATCAGATAGCAAAGTATATGTTCCTTCTTCCATGGGACTCTTTATTTCCTCCTTTTCTTAACTGTTTAAGCATTCTTCTCATTTAAATTTCAGTGATGTTACTTAAAGGTAACAAATGATGCTAAGCACTGATTTAACTAATGAATTAATCCAGATGGCAAATTAAGGCTGTCTAGTAAATAGAATATAACTCTTCCTATTAGAAGAGTGAACTTGAGGCTACTCTGCTGCCTGCAACACCTAGGTTGTTGGCTACATTATGATTGCTTCACAAAGTGCCTAAATTGCAATTCTTGGCGATGATCTTTTAATCAAATGCTGATATACACCATACAGTTCAAGCACTTAAAGGGGGAAAAGGGAAATATAGAAAAAGCAGGTAAACATTAAGTGTTACTGGAAATGGTGGATCCAAGGCTATATAGTAAGGAATTTCCTGACTTATTTTAAAAATGCTTTCAGTGTTATAAATTAGTACTTAAAAAAATCACATATTTGGCTTTTAGGAGTGATAAGGTCTATATAGTGGTTTTTCAGGTAATTATAACACAAGGCATTACATATTCTCATTATGCAGACCTGTAGTGACTCCTCATTGTGTTCTATTGGATGTGGGAGCCTTTTTCTAACTATGAGAAATTAGTTAATGGTGAAATCTGTTCAATCACAGCCGTATCAGTCTGAGTGAGGGAGGTGACATGCTCTTTGCGAGGCACAGCCTTACCTCATACTGGATTTGAGATGGTGTCTCAAAGTAAACAGGCTACCTTTGTTCTTCTGCTACTGACATCATTTAGACCATTCAGACATTAATTAATTTGGAAAGCTAGAAAGGGAGAGGTTTTCCCATTGAGAAGGGGCTATCTAATGTGATTGGTATCACCCATGGCTTGTGTTGCCTTACCTTCAATTTCGGAGAAGCTATTTTAGGTTAAACGTATGCTGCATCCTGAAAACCTGCAGAGTCTGCAAACATCTGAGTGTACAGTATTTAACTATGATACTGAGTTTAGGAGGAGGAAAATTATGAGACCAAATTGGGGTGGATTTTGGGAGGGTAGTTCTTTAGAAAAGCTCTCATATCTCTGGACAAAAACGACTGACTAGCTTGTGGCCTGGTATTTTTCTTACAAAACCAAAACCAAATCTGGATGGCAAGAAAAACTCTCTCTGAAAAGGACAATAAGAAAAGCAGAAGATTGTTATGAAATTAATTTAAGAAAAAGGCATTTAATTTTTTTGTTGGCACTTGTGTCAACTAGTTTTCTAACCACGTGTGTGATTTACAGGGATATTTTTTTCCATGTAAAATCATTGTAGATAGAAAGAGTGGGATTTTAAATAATTGTTAAAGACCATGAAAGACCCATAAAGGAGTAATATGGCTTGAAAAAAAACCAAACCAAAACAAAGAGTTAAAACATTGAAAGGCCTGGGTTTCTTTCTTTTTGGGGTTGGCTTGTTTTGGGTGGGGAAATTTGTTTCAGTTTGGTTTTTTGCTTGTTTCAATATCAGCAAATCCTAACTAGCTTCAGAAATGAGGGGATTCTCTAAATGTTGCTGGCTTCTGAAGTAAGGAGGCGACCTGGGGGGAATTAGACGTAAACTACAATGAATGATTGACGCAGCTTCACATTTCTGTTCCTTTCCCATTCTTGTTCTTACACTGCTTTGACAATGTCTCTAATCCTGAGAATGACTTTTGGCTGCTGTATCCTGAATGTCACCACATTCACTCACCCATAGGGGTTCTCTTGTTTGGTTGCATTTTGTTTTGTGTCTTTAACAACATTTCCTGTTGTGTCCAGGTTTTTTAACTTCATTTTTTCACAGTAAAATATATTCCTTCCTGGGTTTAGGTTTATCCTTTTACCAATCCATAGCTTAACAGATTTGGGACCTGCATGAGGTGGCTGGAATATACCCTGAGTCACCATGGGCCATCCAGGCAATGTCTGAACCAGCACAAAGCATTCTCAGCACCTCCAGCCAAGAGCAGCCCTGCCATGGGAGCCAGCTCCAGTTGGGGACAGCAGCAAACAGAACCCTTCTTATGGCCAACATTTCCTCCCCAAAGGTTCACCCACCCAACAGAAAATGCAGGTGCCAGTTGTGTAATAGTGCCACCTGGTGATTTTTAACATCACCAGTGGGACCTTTAGAGTGCTCTGGACAACTTCAGCTCCCTTTGTGTCCACAGGAGTTGACTTTATGTGGAAGTGTTTGGGTCCCTGCAGGATGCTCTTGGAAATACTGGCTCATTTGTTTTCCATACGTTGAAAACATCAATTCCTTCTCCTACTCTTAGGCAGTCTTGCCCTTCGTGTCATTTGGCTTCCAGTCTAGCAAGTGGTATAATTGCACTGGGCTAATTGTAGTTGTGGGTATTTAATGGTAGTTAATACTGGGTAGTTAAATAAACAAATAAACAAGCAGAAAAAGGGGCTGACTCAGCTTCTTCAACGCCAGATCGTACCCTGAAGGTCTCCAGGAATGGTGAATGCTTTGTAAATAATACCAGGTAGTGATAAGAAGCAATAACTCTGTAAAATCCTTAACTGAGTCAGATTTTATGGCATTGCTCTGCCCTGTGTATGCTTACAGAAGTAAATCTGTGAGTATTCCACATGAATTACTGTATTTTCAGACTGGATATTAGCAAAATGAGAATGCATACTTCTTCCAAATCGATGGTCATATTTCTCAATTCAAGTTGCTGAAACTGTCCAGACCGTCTAAAACGATACAGATTTTTACCATATGTAGTGTGTAAAATCATGTTTCATAGTTTAATGTAAAACAAAAGCCTTATCAGTAAATCCTTTTATTATGTTGCTACATCTTACTGCCTGCCCAAACTATTCCTGTAAAAGCTATTTAAATGCTGCTTGAGAGAGATACTTTATGCTTGGCAGAGAGGCCTTTCACTATCAGCAAGCAGAAACGTATTTTAGTGTAAAGTATCAGGAAAATATTCTGCACAGAGCAAATGCAGGAAAGTCTCATACTGTATGGGATAAAAAGTTGAATCAGTGTGCACTGCTGCCTCCTTTGCCAAAAGAAGTACTGCAATCAGTTCTTAATCTTGCTAACAGTTGAGAACTGAATTTCATAGAATCATAGAATCATAGAATAGTTAGGGTTGGAAAGGACTTCAAGATCATCGAGTTCCAACCCCCCTGCCATGGGCAGGGACACCTCCCACTAAACCATGCCATCCAAGGCTATGTCCAACCCCACCTTGAACGCCGCCAGGGATAAAGCATTCACAACTTCCCTGGGCAACCCATTCCAGGGCCTCACCACCCTTACAGTAAAGAATTTCTTCCTCATATCCAATCTAAACTTCCCGTTTAAGTTTAAACCCATTACCCCTTGTCATCTCACCACAGTCCCTAAGGAAGAGTCCCTCCCCAGCATCCCTATAGGCCCCCTTCAGGTATTGGAAGGCTGCTATGAGGTCTCCACGCAGCCTTCTCTTCTCCAGGCTGAACAGCCCCAATTTTCTCAGCCTATCTTCATACGAGAGGTGCTCCAGTCCCCTCATCATCCTCGTGGCCCTCCTCTGGACTTGTTCCAACAGTTCCATGTACTTTTTTATGTTGAGGACACCAGAACTGCACACAATACTCCAAGTGAGGTCTCACGAGAGCAGAGTAAAGGGGCAGGAGCACCTCCCTCGACCTGCTGGTCACACTCCTTTTGATGCAGCCCAGGATACGGTTGGCTTTCTGGCCTGCAAGCGCACACTGCCGGCTCATGTTCATTTTCTCATCCACCAACACCCCCAAGTCTTTCTCCACAGGGCTGCTCTGAAACTCCTCTCCGCCCAACCTGTAGCTGTGCCTGGCATTGCTCCGACCCAGGTGGAGGACCTTGCACTTGTCATGGTTCAACTTCATTAGGTTGGCATCAGCTCACCTCACGAGCGTGTCAAGGTCCCTCTGGATGGCATTCCTTCTCTCCAATGTATCAACCGAACCACACAGCTTGGTGTCATCGGCAAACTTGCTGAGGGCGCACTCAATCCCACTGTCCATGTCACCCACAAAGATGTTGAACAAGACCGGTCCCAACACCGATCCCTGGGGGACACCACTCGTTACGGGTCTCCAGCTGGACACTGAGCCACTGAGCACTACTCTTTGCGTGCGGCCATCCAGCCAGTTCTCTATCCACCGGGTGCTCCACCTATCAAATTGATGTCTCTCCAACTTAGAGAGAAGGATGTCATGTGAGACAGTGTCAAAGGCTTTACACAAGTCCAGGTAGATGACATCAACTGCTCTGCCCCTGTCCACCAGTTCTGTAGCCCCTTCATAGAAGGTCACCAGATTGGTCAGGCAGGATTTCCCCTTAGTGAAGCCATGCTGGCTGTCACCAAGCACCTTGTTGCTTTTCATGTGCCTTAGCATGCCTTTCAGGAGAATCTGCTCCAAGATTTTGCCAGGCACAGAGGTGAGACTGACTGGTCTGTAATTCCCCAGCTCATCCATTTTCCCCTTCTTAAAAATAGGGGTTATATTTCCCTTTTTCCAGTCATCGGGAACTTCACCTGACTGACATGAGTTTTCAAATATGATGGACAGTGGCTTAGCAACTTCATTTGCCAGCTCCTTCAGGACCCGTGGATGGATTTCATCCGGTCCCATGGATTTGTATACATTCAGGTTCCTAAGATGGTCTCGAACCAGATCCTCTCCTACAGTGGGCCCAGGGTCTTCATTCTCACAGTCCCTGCGTCTGCCTTCCAAGACTTGGGTGGTGTGGTCAGAGCATTTGCCGGTAGACTGAGGCAAAGAAGTCATTAAGAACCTCAGCCTTCTCCAAATCCAGGGTAGCCAGTTCTCCCGATAACTTCTGGAGAGGGCCCACGGTGTCCCTAACCTGTCTTTTATTGGCAATGTACCTATAAAATCCCTTCCTGTTATCCTTAACATCCCTAGCCAAGTTTAATTCTAACTGGGCCTTAGCTTTCCTAACCTGGTCCCTAGCTTCCCGGACAACATCCCTGTATTCCTCCCAGGCCACCTGACCTCACTTCCCCCTTTTATAAGCATCTTTTTTCCTTCGAATTTTGCTTAGCAGCTCCTTATCCATCCAAGGAGGTCTCCTGGCCCTCCTGCTAAACTTCCTTCTAGTTGGGATGCATCGCTCCTGAGCTTGCAGCAGGTGATCCTTGAATATCAACCAACAGTCTTGGGCCCCCTGCCCTCTTGGGCTGTATCTCATGGAACCTTACTGAGCAGGTTCCTGAAGAGGCCAAAGTCTGCCTTCTTGAAGTCCAGGGCAGTGAGTTTGCTGCACGCTCTTCTCACTGTCCTGAGGATCTCAAACTCGACCATCTCAGGATTGCTGCAATCAAGGCTGCCCTGGAGTGTCACATTCCCAACCAGCCCTTCCCTGTTGGTGAGGACAAGGTCAAGCATGGCACCTCTCCTTGTCGGCTCCTCTATTACTTGCAGAAGGAAGTTGTCTTCCACACAATCGAGGAACCTTCTGGATTGCTTGTGCCGGGCCGTACCATCCCTCCAACAGATATCAGGGTGGTTGAAGTCTCCCATGAGAACAAGGGCCTGCGAGCGTGAGGCTGCTCCTGTCTGCCTATGGAGCGCTTCATCCAGCAAGTCCCCTTGGTCAGGCGGTCTGTAACAGATCCCCATAATAATATCACCCATCGCTGTTCTCCCTTTAACCCTGACCCACAAACTCTCTGTCGACTGCTCACCTGTCCCCAGACAGAGTTCCATACTCTCTAGCCTATCCCTAATATAAATAGCAACTTCCCCTCCCCATCTGCCGGGCCTGTCTTTCCTAAAGAGCCGGTAACCTTCCATTCCAACACACCAGTCATAGGTGCCATCCCACCATGTTTCTGTGATGCCTATGATACCATACCCCCATAGATGTGCACACATCTCTAATTCCTCTTGTTTGTTCCCCATACTACGGGCATTTGTATAGAGGCATTTGAGGCGAGATCCAATTGAAGCCAGCTCATTGGCCGGAGCAGCTGGAATATCCCCACATTGCTCCGAATGTTTACTGTAGCTGCTGCCAACCAACTGGGTGTGTTGGGATGGAATGCTGATCCCCTCCCCCAACACATCTAGTTTAAAGCATCCTTGACCAGTCTGGCAATTCTTCCTGTAGCTACTCTCTTCCACAGTCAAGCATGTTGTGAAGAAGCAGATTTACAAATGGATTACACTCTTTTTGTTACAATGCACTGGCTGGTTTTAGTTTTATTTGTTGCGTGCTTCCATGCAGTAGCAAAACCTGCAGATCCTCTGAGACTCCTGTCATTGGATATGCAAGATCTGAAGTAGGAATCTTATAAAGATGCATTCTTATTGTGCATTCAGTATTCTCAGATTTCACTACTATTAATATTCCTTAAAAGTGAAAGCAATATAGAAGCCATATCTGCAAAGCCATACCTATGTTCATCTGATGTTGGCTTCATGGGTAACCTTGTACCACACCACATCTTTTCAAAGATCTGCTTTCCATCTGATAAATGAGAACAAGGAGGCCAGTCTCCTTTAACATTGTGCACAGGGACTTGCTGATGCAAATGTTATATCTTTTTGCTTCAGTTAATTTAGCAAAGCAAAAAGTATTGAACAACATCACTTCTATTTTCCTCTGTTCTGCAAGGCTTCCAATAGTCATGACAAGTGACAAACAGGGGAGTAGATCTGACTCTCCTGCTTCTGTGAAACTCCCGGCCCACCTATTTGGACAGAGGTGTTTTATGGAGCTTTGCTTGTTCGTGGCCTTCCCTGGTCCTTCAGAAAGGAAAAACTTGTTTCTTTGCATCTTGGCAAAAGTAGGAATACTCAGTGCTTTGCTTTTTTACTGAATCCCACTGCAAACAGATTAACAGCTGAAGTCCAATTCATCAGCTCAGACCACATTAAAAGTGCTATACCATCATGTCATTTAATGATGTCTTTTATGGTCACAATAAGATAGTTATAATGAGAGACTAAAACTTTCATGTTTCTTAATTAAAGAGATTTTCTATACTAGTTGTAACCTGCATTTGGCCTTATGATGCCTCCCAGAATAACAATGATCCACCAGTTAATACATAAGGGCTCGTGACTGATTGTTGCTCTTCTTCTTCTGCATATTAAGTAGTTTCATTAATTAATATTCAGCTTGCTTGCTTCTTGCACACAGGACATCATCTTTGCACTAGGTTCCCAGTAGACAAAAGAATAATTGTAGTTTAAATGAAAAGCTTTAGAGATCCCTTTGAGTGAGGTGTTAAGATTACAAACATGAAAAAGAGTTCAGGGGCTAAAGAAATTGAGGAGTCTTTTTATTGCAACAAAAATGTAGCTCTAACTGGTTTGGTTTGGAAAGTCAAGCTGCCTACTATCTATAAGAATAACTTAGATGTATTGTTTGGAGGCTTATTTGGGTAGAAACTGCAACCAACTGGTTGAAAACTACACCTTCAGGTATTTCAGCACATCTGCATTACCACTCTTTTAACTCATTTTTCCAGAATAACATTATATTTTAGGACTGGTTTTGACATACATCTCTCATTTTATTATGTTACTTACTTGATGCACACTCATATGAGGTCTGATTTAACTGGTTTCCAGTTTGCACAAATGAGATCAAAGTTTCCAATTCAAATCTATTTCTTAATGAGCTGAAGAATAAAACGCTGTACACGATGCCTTCTGTGACTTTCAACTAACAGTGTTGCCAGGATGAGCTATCAGATGGTTAAAGCAGTTTAGCTTGATAACTCTACAGAAATCCTGAAAATCAGAAAACACAGCAGCTCATCATGGTGCTACAGTTATTATTGAAAGCAAGTCTGTCTTTATTTTGGAAACATTGATTCTACAGTCATTTTCTTTAATGAATGTCATTAATTTCTACAGAAATGACATTCTAATGCTTTGCAGTGCTGCAAGTAAAAATGATAAGTAAATATGATATTTTTTGTGTGTGTGAGAAACTAACCCAGGGAATACACATATTTATCCTGTACTCAGAAATCCTCAACTACTAGAGAATTCATCGCCACATCCCTACACTGTCATCTGACCCTATTTGCAGTCCCTTATAAAAGCAAATAAAAATACATACATTACAAAATTCACCCCACCAGAAACTTGAAGTTTAGGTGCCTGCGCAGTCACCTACAAAGCAGACCTGTTCTGCAGCTGCACATTAGTTTAAGGTAGCTCCCTTGTCGTGGGACCAGGAATTATTTTGTTGTTCATTTGCTTGTGCCTTTTATTTTTTTCCCCCCTTTTTTCTTTTTCTAACAGTAAGTCTCCCTTTGGGATATGTCACTTGAAGCTTGTGTTTGTCATGCTCCTGGTGCAGGGGGAAAAAACACACACTAAATTCAACCTGTAAATTAAGCTGTAACCAAGCTTGTATATTCATTAGAGGAGAAAAATTCTCTTCTGAGAAGTTCAAATTGTTTATTGATTTTCATTTCTGTGTTCAAGTGAAGCTTGAGTAAGTCTGTCTCGTTGCAGTCCCTCTGGGGCAACACTGCCAACAAGTGCATCACATTTCAACCCAAGTGAGCAGTTAGCAACAAAAATCTGAGAATTCCTTTAATATTAATAAACAGTTAGAGGGTGAGATTTCCAGTTCAATATAGCTGATTCTTTTGCGAAGGGAATAACAGGCTTGAATTGCAGGCTATAAATGACAATCTTCTTGAAGAGCCTTAAAGTAAAATCAGGTGAGTGGAAAGTGCAATTAGTGGCATGCTGTTTGGGGAGTGGGAGGAGGGGGGAAATACAGAGAGAAGGGGCTGCTGCTACATTCTTCTAAATTTTTATAATGTCATATTGACCTGATTCTGTTCAACTGTAATCACCTTGTGAGTCTCTTGGCAAGGAGAACTACATAATAGTAGTTACAGACACTTACTATCTCTCTTTTTAGTCTCTTCTTAAGAACGTGTTAAAACAAACAAAAAACTTAAGGAAGCAAACTACTGTTACTGCTTAGAGAAGCCTAGAGCCTGCCTTGGAGGTGGGCTGGGTGACTGAGTCTTAGTTTTTGTAGTACTGTCGTCTCTTGCAAACCATTTAAATATTGCAGTGCCTAGTAACAAGTATGCGGAGCTATTTGTCTTCAGTTTCTCAAGGTTGATTTCAATTAAGAAATCTAATTAAATGAATTTGAGTTTATTAAACGTCGTCAGATTTTCACCAGGATGGAGTTCTTTTACCCCTTTCCTCTCCAAGTTCATATGTAGGTAGGAAGAGGTTTTTCTTCTGAATAAAACATGTTTATATGTTCTAGTGTTGTCACTGGTTAGGAACACTTAGTCAACAATGTGCAATAAGACAGTAAAGATAATTCTAGTTTCTCTTCCTAAACAAGAAAACACCATTTCATGCCAAACAGAGGAACATATTAACTCAAATACATAGAGGATCCCCCTCTTTGCCCTAGTCATAGGGCAAAACTGTTAACAAAACACTTGAAAATATTCCACATAGATATTACCAGCCATGTCCTTCAATAATTCAGCAGTTACTAGATGATGTAAGAAATAAGATTAAAAGTGGGGGAAATAATCTATTATCTGGGCATCTATTACACTCTGTAGGAAAGAAGGGCAATGACTGAAGCTTCTCTTTGAGTAAGGTATCATAAGTATCATTGGGCATCTATTTCATCATTCCTGCAGGCAGCTTGATTAATGAAAAACTGGAAAAAAATCCAGCTTTATCCTCCCCTCTTAATTCAACTCTTTATAAAAGACTTTCTCTGACATTGTTGCACCTGCTTTGATTGGTTCCCTCTGCTGTTGCCTTGCACAACGTGCCTCAGCACACCCAGCTTTGGGCTGCCTAAGCTCCAACTAGGGCTGATACTCCTCTGGTTATCCGCCGCTTCTCTTCCCTCTCTCACTTCCTGTCACAGGCTGTGTGTATAGGTGGAGCCTGTGAAACAACTCTCGACCACTGTAACAAACAAGTCAGCACAGAGGGAATGAAGAGACTGTTTTAAAATACAGACTGTGCGTTCAAAGTTTCATAATTTCAAAGCATTCTGTGCCTTCTTTTTTTCCTCCTGAGATATTCATGTTGCATGTAGAACGTGAGGATGTGAAATATTCATTTCAAATGGGTGTTGATTAAATCATAATGGGAAAGTCATCTATTTCTGAAAGCTCTATTTTGGACAAGATTTATTCAAGAAAAATTAAAATAAGATTCTGAAACTTGCTCTGAAGATTAATTTTTTTTTTAAGAAGGGAATTTTGAAAATGCCTGAGTGATGACTTAATTACTGAATGATTTTAAGTGCCAAGTGATGTCTTTTAATTCCATTTAATTTTTTCATCTAAATTATTTAGGCACTTTTCAAAACCCTTAACTCCCCATTGTTAATGCATAAGCCAGAAGAAAAAGCAGCTGGGCTGTTAGTACTGACAAACTGCTAAACAGCCCATTCCCATGGAGACAGAGGCTCAGATTACAAGTGGAAGGAGGGAATCTCCTTCCCTTTATCCCAATCCTCCCTTTTACCCCAGCAGACAGACTTTGGCTACCCACTGGCTTAAGGTTCTATCTAGCTCCAACGGGGTTATTTCTTCATCTGCTATCTTTGTTTCTTATTGACCTTGTGCTTTATTCACATTCCTCTTTTCATGGATTAAGGTGAGGAAAAGACATGACCTGCTCTTGTGTTGCTGGTGGTACTACAGCTGCTGCTGGCTATGGTGAAGTTTATTTAATCTTTGGAGCTGTTACATTATATAAATATATATGTATATGTGTGCGCAGAAATGTTTCTTGGAACAGAGACTGTTGAAAATGCATCTCCTACAGCTGAAGTATTTGTCAGAATATTTGTTAAAATGAAGAGCTGTGTATACACAAGAGATTAGCTAGGCTAATAGTTAGGCGCTTATGGCTTCCAACCAGCTTTGCCAAGGGACCTCAGCTCGGTCTTGCGTGTTCCAGAAAATATTCCATATGCGGACAGTGAACAGCTCTGAAATAGCGAAACTACAGCTGAAGGAGCCGAAGGGGCAAAGAGAATGTTGGTTCCCTTATCAGCCATTTGGGAACTTAAAAATTCCTTCGGTTAAAATGTTATCCATAGCATTTATAGGTCACCATGAATTCTTATAGTGGTAGCATCTCGCTTTCCAGTTCAAAACGAACTGCATTTTGCTGGAGAATTTCCACAATAGGGCTACTTAGTGTCAAATGACAGACTGGTCGAATGAATCGGCAAATCCAAAAGTGAAGGAAAGATAGACCTGAAATGAGACTTTATGTGTGTCCTCTATCTAGAAGGCAAAATAAAGTGTCACTGAGAAGCTGATGGTTGCTAAATGTCATTGGTTAAACCGTGTTGGTTATAACACATTGAGCTCTGTGTTTCTCTGATCCTTCTTTAAATTGTCTGTTCTTTGATGTTTCTCACTTACCCTAGATCATTCAGGTCTGTTGTTGGATCTCTTTGTTAATCTGCTGTAAATATTGATGTCTGGATTTAAAATAACACTATATGAACAAAGACTCCAATAGCACTGCTACTTGTATGCACATAGGTTTTGAAAGTCCATGCACAATGATGCAGTATTACAAAGTAATAGTTCCCCAAGCCTGAGATCTCCTGAAGACACAAAATTCACCAAAGGGTTTTAAAAGAATTATGAGCTGAAAAGAATTATCTGGATTATAATCTCCACACACTTCCCTAATTTCAGTCTGCCTGTCTTCCTTTTCTCATGAAACAAAATGTTGAGTGGCATTTTGGATTCTTTGGTTTGCCACACACTGGAATTAGTCTGCCAAGCTGGCATATAGCTGAAGGAAAAAATAGAATTTCTTGAAATGGCAGGGTGGTTTGAGTGGTGGATGGCCTATTTAAAGGAGTTCATCCAATGTAGGAGGTAGAATATCATAGAACTGTTGGAGCTGGGAGGGACCTTAAAGCTCATCCAGTTCCAGGCCCCCCTGCCACGGACAGGGACACCTCACACCGGAGCAGGCTGCTCCAAGCCGTGTCCAACCTGGCCTTGAACACAGCCAGGAGTGGGGCAGCCACAGCTTCTCTGGACAATCTGTCAGCACCTCACCAACCTCACAGTGAATAAATCCTTCCTTTAATCTAAATCTACCCTCCTTCATCTTAAAGCCTTTCACTTCATGGAAGTATTGATTCAACCACATTAGTTGCATGCATGGTGAGTGCCAAACTGCTTTTCTTTACATAAATGAAAATATTTATAGAAGTTACTTCTTTTTCCCTTGAGTCCTACAGAGAAAAAGTGCTATCTCCATCCACTTTGAGCAATGGCTTAGGTCCCACCAGCCCATCACACTCTGTGGTGGATCTTGGTGAAAGTGTGGTGTTTCTCACAGGTCTCTATCTCCTGTTCTTCCCTTAAGAGCCATTTGCTGCCATTAAATGGACACTTCCAAATACCTCCAAATTCCCACAGCATCTGGTCCATCGGCCAGATGCCATAGATGCTAATTTGTGTTGGAGAGAACCCCAAATCCAATTATTATTGCTTAAGGACAAATTTTAGGGGTTTTTTTCCTTCCTTCAATGCTACTTGTTACTTATTTTATGCTTTTTGGCCACATAAGACTTAACTGCTCTGAGTAACCTAGAGATGTACAAAACACATCACGCTTCACCCCATAGCACTTTGTTACATGTTGTCAATCAACTAGATGCATGACTAGTGACCAATATATAGGACATCTGAGGTTTTATGTTCAATTGTTTGTTAAAAAATATCTAGGTTCTTTTTGTTTCATCTTGTTCTTATTTTAGATGAATAACAGATGAGTTTTGATTGTTTAGTGTGACATAAAGTTTGCCCTTTCATGTTGAAGGGAGACATTTGTGTGACAGTGTCTTCTGCAGGATAGTGGTCTTTTGAAAGGCCTTATTGAAAGACAGAAGACAAAAGAGAAAGGAGGGAGATTCTGCTATAAGGTCCTCTCTGTATCTCAGTAAATGGTTTCCAGATCCTCTTTTTCAAAGAACATCAGCTGACTTCTCTCTTTTATCAGCTATTACTCCTTTTTCAGGGCTTTCACATGCATACGTTGTTTTGCACGCTTCTGGAAGGGGAGTAAGTTTATTCTCTTAGAATATTTAATGTCTTCTCCTAAACTTGTGCTCCTTTCAATGTATTGCCATCTGTCCTAGTAAAGTTACATGCTTATCTTTACTCACCCTCCTCATCATCCTTGAATGTGTACATGATGGTGATACTATCAAAGCACAGTTTTGATTTGGTGCAAAGCACTGAACAATTCTCCATCTGCTGCCTGGTGTGTGAGAGCTCAATTGTCATTAAAGAGATCTGATTTATTTTCTAGAAATCAGTTTTCATAATAGTCTGACAGCCAAAAATTTATTTCATCACACCCTGAAAGCTCTTGGGCCTAATACTTGCTTATTTCCATGAAAGATCCCTGATTTACACCCAAACAGGCTAGAGGAATCAGAATACCAGTGTGTAATGTCTTTAATATTGGGAAGATACCCGGCATTTAGTTTCATCAGTCTCAATTCTGCCAGGCAACTACCTTAGAAGGAAGTTTAAAAATATATATGTTTCTTGGAATCAAAGTCACCTTAGATCAGATGAAACAGGCAAGGACATAAATTTGAAGTTAATGTTTTGCAAAAAAGCTTGTTTAGTCACTTAGTATCAGAAGCTTCTAATTACTCTGGATACAAGTTTTTCAATCTTTCAGTCAGTTCGTACATTACTACTTCTATAAGTACAAAAATCTGCCATATGTTTTTACAGTGAGCATGTTAATCTGAACACTGACCTTCACAGCGTTGTCACTGGCTATGCTCAAAGCTGACTTTGTGGGAAGCTTTTTCATCGGTGTTGTCAAAAACCTTCAATAATTAAAGTTACTATCACATATGTACATTTTTTTCCCTTTTATTGTAATAAAAGAAGTCTCCTCTAGAGCAAACAAAAAGAGAAAAAATTAATTGATCTGACACTTGAGCTGAGAAGACATACTTTAAGGAATACCACTTAAAGGAAAAGGAAGTTTGGAGTCTCAAATAATTAAAATGAGAATTTGTCCAAGCAAATGAAGGTATTATCTTTCAATATACTACTCTGTGTAGACTTGTGATGTCTTTCCATATGCCTTAGATTGCTGGACCTTATTTCTAAAGCAGCAGGATTAAGCTCAGAGTACCTTTTTCAATGACAAAGCAACAAAAATACAATTAAAATATGCAGTTTTATTCAGGATGTGTGTGGTGTAAAGAACTTTATTTCCACTTCAGCCTGCACATGCTTGTTTGTTTCATGATGTAAATCTTTGGTACATTTGGATGCTATACAGGGAATTTCTCATCTGCATCTTCAAAGTTAGGTTGCCAAATACCAATGCCTCAATCTTGATACAGCTGTTCTACGAAAGCAACCACTACATTGCCTAAGGAAATTATATGAACATGGAAGAATATATACCAATAAATTAGTAAACGATTAAGAAAATGCGGGAGGAGGGGACATCACACAAAACCAAAAGCACCCTCTGCTGTGGTAATGAATTAATAATTAATGAAAGGATTAAACCATTGTTCTTCAAGCTTTTGAGTATTCTTTTTTAGCCCTAACTGGTAGCACTTCTCATTCAGAAAATGAAGACCCTAGAATACAGAGTTTGAGATAGTATGTGCTATCTGTGTACCAGTCATGTTGTTCTATCAATTATTCTTATGTAGAAGATACTTACATTCTTATTTATTTCAGTAGTTTGAAGTCCTTAGTGTCCAGCTGGCAGCAGAGGATATTTCAAGGCCCCTAAAACTTTTTATGAAGGCAGAATAAGCCGACAATATTTTACTACTTATTTTTTTAGCTAAGCTTGCAATTTTTTGAGTACTATAAAATCCCTTGGGATTTTTTGCCAATAAGAAACTACAAGATAAAGTCCTTAGCAGAGTATCTATCATAACCTGTCTTTATCTTTGCCCACAAGTTCCTTTGCAAGCAGTGAAGAAGCCATAACAATATAGTCTAACGATAGTGAATATCGTCTGTGATTATATAAATGAATAAGACAGTCTACACATAGGAAACAAGATCACTCCATCAGTTTGTGGTGTTCCCATAAAAGGAATGGAGAAGGCAAACATTTATAGGAAGGGAAGTTTCACACAATAGGACAAATATGTCTGGTGGAGAAAAGTGTGAGGAGATGTGCACACCTGATATTGAAGAAAAGCCCATTCAGGCTTTATGCATTGGAGAAACTGTTCAAGAGCTGCTCATCCATGTTAAAAAATATTACCCCTGTAATCCTGCCAAGGACAGTGAGACCTATTGTAGTTGACTGAATAAATACTGGTCGTTCGAGTTTAAGTGTCATAGGGGCAGCGGTAATTTATGCACCTGATTTCTCTAGCACATCCAAAACATTTCTTTTCAAGAAGTGGGCCAGATTGTTGGACAACATAACTTGGTATAGCTAACTAAAGCAAATGGCTCCATTCCAGGCTTTCTGAGCTGTGTATCTTGTCCACCGTGCATCACGTTGCCTATTCACATGAGTTGTTCACTTTTAATTTTGCCTGAGATTCTGGCTTTTTTCTGTCTGCCAATTTTCACAATCATGGCAGAGATTTGTTTCATTTTGAATAAGACTGGATTAAAAAAGTACTAGTCTAAACTTACATGAAAAGCTGAAATGCGTAAGAGGGTCACTAAGGGCAGGACAGAGCCCTTAGTCTGGACAGGATTTATTGTGATTAGGCAAGCTTTATGCCAGTCACCATCATTATCAGGAATTTTGTGGGTCAGGAACCAAAAGTTGACCATATGGATGTGAACCTAATGGATTTGTATTTTAATAAACAGGGCAGGATGACGTAAAACCAAATTTTGTAGTTGTTGTTGTAAAAAAAGTACAAAGAAACCTCATGATAAAGTATCTCATGTTGGCTCATAAGGCTCAGCAAAACAAGAGGTGTCATAAAAAGTGCATGTTGGGGTGCAGAGGTGGAAGGGACATTCTGGCTGAAAAGGCATCAAACCAAGAGCCACATGTCAGGTCTATGTCCGTACATCCACAACAGTTGTGTGGGAGGGCTGAGCCCAGTAATGATGGGTCCCAGCTGTAAAATCTGCCTGTCTAGGAGTGTGGAAAGTGTGTGTGTGACATTGCTTTTGCAAACTCTCTACTAATCTGATCCTGGTTACTCCTGGTCCTGAAAACCACCAGATTAAGAAAGCAGCACTAGAGTGTTTCTGCTGCTCATCTATGCACTCTGGGTACCAGCACCTAACCCTGTATAGTGAATCATCTGCATTATAACAGCAATGGCAGTTTAAATGAACCCTGTTCACAGCTGCTTCCCTCATTGCCAAAAAGTACTTCTGCTACACTTAAGCCTATCCAACTATTTTTTCTGGTCACACTGCAAACCATGTAAAGCAAAAGATATACTTTCAAACCCAAAATCGTTTAACTTGAGTATTTGTTGTTTCCACAAAACAGAGGGTTGAACTGGTTCAGACAAGAAGGCATATGGAAAGGGAGTAAGTTATGCAAGAGGACTGAAAAATCTCTTTATCACCAAAGAAAGTAGAGTCTGGATCCAGAAGTAACCCAGCAAGTACCTGCCACCTGCAGCTATCCCGGAGCAGGGCAAGCAAGGGCAGGTCTGTCACAGATATGAGAGAGATGCAAGGAGCTAATAAAGCCAAAGCAATAGTTTCTGTCTCCTCCAGTCTCTGAAGGTGAGAGGTGAAGGTTCAGCACTTTGCCTTGTGCCCTTTTGTTTTCCCCTCTTTTGTTTATGTCCCTTCCCTTTTCTTTAAGGCTGATGACTCCAGCAGAAAGAAAGGGGTGCTTCTACTCTCATAATCACCAATTGCTTTGCTGTAATAGAAAAGCATTAATACACAAAAGATCAATTCCATACAGAAACTGGGGAGACACAGTTTACTCCCCATACTTTTCCAATCAAATAAAAGTGAGAGCATCCACTTATCTAGTCAGCCAAACACAGAAAGTTTCCAGAACCTATATAACTGTTAGTGATGACAAAAAGGTTTCGCATTATCTATCTCATCCACATTTCCTCAAAGATCAATATAGCTGAGCACGTCTTCTGCATACTTCCATAAGGAGACAAATATAAAACTCAGTTGCTTCAAATGTATTTAGAAACCAGTATTTAAATGGAAAAGGTGAAAAACTCTTAAAAAATATCAATACAGTGTTAGAATTACATTATTTGAAACAAGGATGAATGGGATAGCGCAAAGTCAAAAGGATTTACTCAGCAACTTTCCAGAGGTGATAAATGATCTTTGTTAAAACATGGTTGGCACAATGCATTTTACTAACATGTAAAGTGTTTCAATTTGGTAATTTGAAAATGTCAATGCTGAAATTCCTCAAATGGCTTTGCAGAGAGGGAAGGGAATATTAACACCTCATACGAGCTTCACATTTCTAACTTCAGGCAAGTTCAAGCCTCTTGAAGAGCCATAGCTACTTAGCAGAATTGGGATTTCAGTGGGTTGCAGTAAGATTTCCGCTGAGGCCCTGCAAGGTGGATTGGTAGAGTTTTAGGACTGGAACTTCTACTGTCTTTGTTTAAAAGCTCTTTTGAGCTCAGGTAAAATATCTGGTGGCAGAGGAACAGACCTCAAAACAGATTTGGAGGCTTCAGATGCCACTCACCTCTCTGGAAATGTATCTCTTGTTTCCTGGGTCTTAGCTCTTCCCTCTGCGCACACAGATAGTAACCCATCCCTACCATACTGTGGGTTCTGTGAGCTAGTTGATACCTGTGATTTATTATAGTAGCACAGCAGATACTGCTTTTAGTTCCTGTGCAGTCCTGCACTTCCACGTCTATTCCACAGTGCTAGTTTCCCTTTTTTTCTTCCTCATATTTAATGATTCTTGGGCCTATGTTCATTCACTGCTTTCAAGGTCATTGTTATAAACTTGATTTGTATTATGAAGCATTTTCTTCATCTTGCAGTGTTCAGCCCCTACTGATGAGTTTAAAAGGTGTGCTACGCAGGAAGTATCTCCAGATTGTTTCCGTCTCTACAAGCAAGGTTAACTACTGTGTCCTCCATGACACACAGCTCAGTTCTGGTTTGGCCAAGTAGAGAGTTTGGGGTATACTAAAGTGTGTAGGACAGCAAGAAAGCCTGGCCCACAGAGAGGCACCGAAACTATGCCATGACATGTTTTGGCTTTCTCATGAGTAAGCACATGAAGTTTCTCCATTGAAAAATCCTTGGTCATTCTTCCCAGCTTACCAAAATAGTGTGGGAGTGCTTTATAACCTCTGAAATAAATGAATGACTTGAAATAACATGTGCAGCAACATGGATCTTTAAGAAATTAATGTGTCATTCTTCAAGCCACAAAATGTGTGGCCTCTGTATTTATGGATGCCCCACTTTTATGATAATGGAGTGATGAGTTAGAAGAGTAAAACATTGTCTATTAACAGAAGAAAATAATTCTTTAGCTATGGTGCCTTTATCTTCATGGCATGGTATGGAAATAACCAATAATACGATTCCTTTATCTTAGAAAGCGAGTTTCAGTAAAGCCAAATGAGGTGTTGGACCCATTTCTGTCCCTCTCTGTTTTATTTTGGTTTTTACAGGTTAAATGTGTCTTTCTCCAGGGATAATCCCCATTCTGGACTGTAAACAACAGAGGAGAAACTGAATCCTTATCTTGTTTGTACAACATCCAGCACTACCGTAGTAAAAACAGTTAGTAATGGTAGCATGCATTCTCAGGAGCACTCGTGCAGTCCAGAACTTCTCAACAAAGAGTGAAATATTAAATCTGAAACTTTTTAATCAACTTTGACTCATCAAAGCAGAAACCCTTCATGACAAGTGAATATAGATTACACTGTAATATACAGAAAATGTTTGAAACGTGTCAGAACTGAGAGCTACCATGGGTTTGCCATTGCTTTTCATTTCAGTTTGTGAATTCGTAGTTACAGAGAACTGAAGAAGAAAAACTTGAAAAAGGATTTAGAATTATCTAAATGAAACTCTACCACCTGACCAGCATGTTTTAAGGGGTTGGGGTGTCCTCAGTTCAATAAATCACTCTCAGTTTTTAACTTATTCTTCAGAGGTCTTTTTAAGCTGTATATGTGCAGCCTAAAGAACTGTAGTAAAATAAGGCCTCAGCTAAGTGAGCATACAATATATTGATTTTTAAGAAGAAATCTTTTGATTCTTTTTTTTTTCTTCTAAGGAAATGCACCATTAAGCTTAGTTAAAAGGCAGAGAGGCAAACCAAGTCCTGGGTTGTCTTTAATGCAGTTTTCTGAAGATGGCTTTATAAAACTGGAAAGCGAAAAGCCATTTTAAAGTGATTTGCAAGAAGAGTATATACCTCTATAGAGAAGCCTTCATTTGGGTCATTTGGATTTCTCTCTTTTCCCTGGAAGCAGCTAGTCAAAACTGTCTGTATGCAACAGAAAGATAAAAATTTCAATTAGGTTGAGTGCTGTCATAAGCAGACTACATGAGAAGGTTTGAGATAATATGCATTACATATTGATGTCTATCAGCCCTGAGAACATAGCCATGTTTTATTCCATGCCCCTTTTGTAGGTTTGGCAGCAGTGGCACCCAATAAAGGCCTAATCATATTAATTTATGCCCTTATCAATTATGCATTCAGATTCCCCCGATAGCTTGTCAGTTTTTATTCACTATTTTCTGAAAAATACGCCTATTACAGTTACTGAGCAAATAGGAGGACTGTCAGAAACTGAGATTTAAAGAATATTACTTAAAAGGGGTGGGTTTCTTTAATTTATAAATCTTGTATTATATGTCATGCATTTGTTAGTTTTAAAAGAGGTGACTGCAGGGACAGATGTCACATTAAGGACTTTCTGAAGACAAGGGGAGAAGTCTCCTTAAGAAAGCTCTGTGTTTTATTCAACTTTCTTGAAAGCAAAGTGTCCTGTGGTCTGTAGATGTAGTAAAAATGTATCAGCTTTTTTAGTTTAATGTGAATTTCAGTTTGTGTCTCTCAAATGATGTGTGCCAATGGAAAACTTAACAAAAGTCTTCAGCTTGTAAACTGATTTCTGTATGGAAAACAGTATTGTAGCCAGCTATGTGTTAGTGTCTCTGTGTTCTACATTCAGTGCCCATCTTTGAGGTCACCATAAGTGGCAGCAAGACAGATAAATAGATGTAGCATGTGAAATACATAAGTTGCCCAGTGCAGCAATATCTACAAGACAGCTGTTGAGTAGTCTGTGCTAGCAACTTAAAAATTACTTTGATGTCTCTGTGACAAGTCCAGCCTAGCTTATTCATACATACCGTACAGTTTGAATGGGCCTATAAGACTGCTTTGTTTAGGGGTAGGTATGCTCTTTGGAGGCAAAACTCCCAGATTTCCCCACCTACCACCCTTTGGTTTGCATTGCTGTTCAGTCTCAGAGATGACAGAACTCATTCCTGTGGGACTAACTTGGGCAATACAAACTGCAGGGCAGGGCAGTGTTTTCTAACCAGGAATGGACATGAGATGATGGTAGAGCTGGTCTAGAGACAGGGCAGACTGCTAGTCCTTTCCTGTCAAACCAGTAAAAAGGACTAAGGTTTATCCCCAGAAGGAGGTCCTGTCTGGATCATAGTCCACTCAAAGTCAGACCACTTGACTTGTCTTCTCAGGTTTACTATAATGCCAAAAGAAATACATGTAATGAAACAAAACAAACAAACAAAACCCACCAAAACCCAGACTGATCTCTACTCTAATTGTTCCCATCCTCATCTCTTGATACTTGAAACCTGACAGCTCTTCTCTCACCAGCTCCCTACCAGTAACAACTACTCAAGAAAGTCCCTCTTTTCCATCTACTGCTTGCATGTCCCTCACTCCAAGAACATGTCCTGCTCTTCCTCATTCACTTTCAGCCTCTCCCTCCTATTTCTAGAGCAGTTAACCTGATTTCACGTCCTATTATAACACTATGCTGCCAGGCTTTCCCTCACCCTTCTTTTAAGAGTGTGTTTTTTCACTAAGGATCTAAGTGTGGAAAAATACTTTAGAAAAGGCAAAAAAGAAAGAGAGAAATGAAGGAACAAAACCTCAGAAGCACTAATGCTGGCAGGCCCAGAGTCTCCAGCAAAGGTCTGAAGCCTCTCACTTCTGTCCTCGCTGCAGATGAGCTCAGTGTAGCCAACGTATAATGGGCTCCCTACCCAGCCCCTGTCTTCAGAGGGTTTTCCCAGGACTACTTCTCCACTGCTGGAAAGTTCAGCAGAATAAGCATCATCCTTTTAGTGTGATCCAGTCCTGGGGAGCCCCCAGAGCACATCATGCTGTTCTGCAGAAGGCCATCTCCAGTTCCTGGCAAGAAAGGAAGGTCTGAATGAAGGGAACCATATTTGACATTTGTGTTTTCATATTATATAGGAAACAAACCCTCAGGACTAGCCTTGGCAAAGTCCTCCCTAGCTTCAATACAGGTGGGTAACTGAGGCCTAAAGATTTTGTTTTCTTTACCTACCCGTGAGCACATGCTGCTTTTCAGTTCTGCCCAACCACTTCAATAATCAATGAAGGCTGAATTCTTGCTTATTAAGCAAATTTGTTCTTCCTCCTTTACAAATTCACCCACCCTTGCTCCAGCTTCACAATAGGTTGTACCTTCCCTTTCCTCTAGCTCTTTGAAGATGTTGCTCTTTGTTCAGTGAATTTGCCCAGATCCAGGAACATGTACAACATCACCTAAATCATTCCAGTGTTTTTATTAGCCTGATGATGTTAATGAGGTTATGCTATGTTACAGCATTTAAAATCTTTATAGTATCTAAAACATATTGTATCTTAAAATATCCCCTTTGGGTATGTAAGTATTATCCAAATCATATAAATGGAGAAGCAAAAACAAATGTTTAGGTATTTGCCTAAAGCCATGCAATAAGTCAGTGTCAGAGCTACGAGTCAAACCCACCTATTTGTGGTGAGTCAGCCCATGCTTGCATGATTTGGTGTGTTCCTACTATGGAAATCAGCCTATTCATTGCACATAGTACTCATTTCAGTAATTTCTTAAACTGGCTCTAGAAGTTGCCTCCCCTTCAATAATAACTTTACCAGAAATGCTTTTGCTTGCCTAGCTCCGTGTTTTTCATATACAGGGAGGGGAGACCTTGTAACAGTCTTCCAATACCTAAAGAGGGCCTGCGGGAAATCTGGAGAGGGACTTTGTACAAGGGCATGTAGTCACAGGACAAGGAGGAATGGTTTAAATTGAAAGAGGGGAGATTGAGATTAGATATTGGGAAGAAATTCTTCCCTGTGAGGATGGTGAGGCGCTGGCACAGGCTGCCCAGAGAAGCTGTGGCTGCCACATCCCTGGCAGTGTTTAAGGCCAGGTTGGACGGGGCTTGAAGCAATGGAAGCAATGGAAGTTGTCCCTGCTCATGGCAGGAGGTTGGAACTAGGTGATATTTAAGGTCCCTTCCAACCCAAACCATTCTACGATCTATATAGTGAGTAGCATATGGAATGTACAGCTTGCATAGTTGCTGGTTTTTACTGTGTTTTGTTTCAGGTTTTCCTTAAAAAGGGCAGAAATTAAGTGGAAGAAGAGAGGACTGTCTTCCTAAAGTGCTGGGAAGATTTCCTGTGCCTGCCTTTAAAATTAAAAAGACTCTGGACAACCATTTACCTTATGGGGATGAGGAGTTCACACTCCATGATTTTTTTTACTCTACCTTTTAAGGATTCAGTAAGACTTTTAGGGAAGGAAGTGTGCATGTGAAAGGGAGAAGAGCATACAGGTAGCAAATATGTTTGAGCGAATTTATGCTGGGAGTAGGTAATCCAAAAAGTGATGAAATAGTGAAGTGACAAGACCTGGCCTGAACATCTGAAACTTTGAAGATGTTTGGCAGGGAAAAATACAGCAATTAAAGAGTGCCTCTGGGAAGCTTTACCTTGCATGACCAGAACTTCAACACAACATCTTGGTGCACTTGGTGCTTTTACAGGGGTAATACTCATATGAATATGAATGGGTTTGCCAGTATCTAAGTCATCTGCAGGATTTTAGTCTGCACTTGGTTTGGGTGCGTTTCTGTATCACCTTTTGTTTCCTGAGATCTTGTGGTGATGCACAGTTCAGCCTGACCCTCTACTATTGCCTCAGTTCCCGTTTTGCAGTATTTCAAGGTTGTTTTAGTGGAGTGAAGGATCCTCTTTTCTACACTTGCTTTCTCAAACTTTGTCATTTAAAACTGAACTGCCTGGGGGCTATTGGTTGGTGTTTAATAATGTCCTAGCAGCTTTCTCTTCATCATTACTGTAGATTTTTATACTTCAGTATATGCAGTTCTTAAGTATTTCTCTTGACCAGCAGCCTGAGGATTATAGAATAGCACTCACAAAACCAAAAAATTGGTACATCTTTTTAATTCCAGAGTCAAAGGCACAGAAACCACTACTGGATTCTGCTGAGATATATTTTCCCCCTTCCTAAAAATAAGTGTAAATCCAACCAGTAGCATAAAAGGACCCAGAAAAAGTAGAAATTTAGTCAGCTAATGAATGAATTAATCTGTTTGGAAAGCGAAGCTGATAACATGTACTTGGGAGACAAAGATAAACCACAGTTCTTGGATGGGGAAAAGAGAAACACTGAGACCTCTTCAGATAACTTCTCTTCACTGAGCAGTAATCCATGGAGGGGAAAGGAACTTATTTGAGAGGCATCTGAAGAAATGCATGGTGAGAAAGCAAAGCAATAGTGCCTCTGCATGTGATTTTAGAGTTGAGACAGTATTATTCTTTGCTTATCACCTAAACAGCTCAGGCACAAGGCACTGGTAAAATCAGAGATCCTGATGTGTGATACTGCAGTGATTGATCATTTTGGCTCATTTTAAGCTCACACCTTCAGAAGAAAAGCATCTGAGGAGGGGTTTAGAGACTGCAAACTTCAGGTTGGAAACACATTTAATTTTGTTTCTGGCTGATGTGCGCGTCCACATATCATAGAATCATAGAATAGCTTGTGCTGGAAGGCACCTTCAAAGCTCATCTAGTCCAACCCCTCTGCAATAAGCAGGGACATCTTCAACTAGATCAAGTTCCTCAGAACGTGCTGGCAGTCAGCTGGTTTTCCACATCACTTTTGGTTTTAGGCGATCATACGAGTGCCTGCCAGGCAGAATCAGCAACATATTTACAATTGATTGCTTTTCTATTGCCAAAACGGTGTTTTTTAGAAATGGAGATGCAGATGAAAAGATCTATTTCCAGTCTACTTTCCATCCCTTTGAAAAATAAAAGCAATAATTAGTGGGGAAGCAGGAATGGGAGTTCCTCTGCACAGGTTTTGTCTGACAGGAAAGAACAAACACAGGTACTGCCATGTTCTGTTATTGCCTAAATTGTTAATTTCATACAGTTGTTTTAGAGGCCATCCTTCCAAACCTGGATTACTTGAGGGGAATACTCACAATTCACACAGAGAAAAATAAAAAGAATTGATTAGAAAACTAGCTGTTAGGAGAATCTGGAAAGTCTAAGTATTTTCCAAAATCTAAGGAATTAAAGAAAAGTTGCTAAGAATCTACAAATATCTGAAAACATGAATTGCTGAAGGTTTGAAAAATAACACAGTTTGGTATCGGAGTGACGAAATTATGTTAAATCAAAGGAGCTCATAGAAGTCTTTATTTCCTGAAGCTCAACCCAAAATGTGCTTGAATGGTGAGATTGTTTCAAATATGAAATAATTCCTCAAAGAACTGGAGAAATTATATGGATTGCAACACTTCTAAGAAAAGAAGTAGACTACCAAAATGAAGTATATTAAAGATGGTGAATGTACTGTTCCTCATCTTTACACATTGACCTTGTTTCTGTGTTCAGAAACCCTATATAGAGTTGTTGAGTTTGTCAATAAACTAATCCAGCCATCAATAAAGCACCTTCTTGTTTATTAATATGTGATTAAAAATGTATATGATAAAAAGATATTGACTGAGCAGAGTTTGGGTGACAAGAACAATTATAGCTTCAAGCCTAATCAGTACATGAGTTCTTTAACCCAGTGAAAGTCAATAGTCTATTTCTGAACAATTGCACGTTTATTTTAAATAAAGTATTTGGGATTTGCTAGTGCTCTCATTTTCTCTCCATGATTTAAACGTGGACACAAAACCAGATAGAAAACAGCCACAAAATAAATCACCCAATGAAATTCCACTTTCTGCTCCTTGTATGATACGGTTGTAAATACACAGCAAATAGGATTTGTGGTAATTATAATTTGTTTGCTACAAATACATTAATCTTGGAATAAGTATCTCTATTCTGTATTGTAATACCACAATACTAGTTGTATTGATAGTTGTCTTCATTACTAGGGTCTTAATCATATTTCTACAATGTCCTAATTTACTTATATATTTCTGTTGCTCTTATTTTAAGCTAAAGTCATAATTTTATTGCATTCAAAGTACTCAATCTTGATTTTGTTAAAGCAGTTTCTTAATAAGAAATTATAATCAAAAGTCATTTAATTCCTTCTTCAGTGATTCTTAGCTTTTACAAACTTTTCTCACAGCTCAATGCACCCTCACTCCAAAGCAATACAATAATATCACACAGATCTAAAGTCAAGAGCAGCACAGAAAAGTTTCTACTGGGTGCATCTTTAAATACCAAATACTCTAGTATAGTGTGCATCCAGTAGAAACTGGGAGCAGGTGAATGGTTAGACATTCCTGAGCAAGAACACAGGGTCACTGGCTTGTCCTCACAGCGTTAAAAATTAACTGTGGGCCTGAAGCAAGCAACATCAGATGCCTCGGCCATCCACAAGCAGAACTTCCAGCAGGTTTAGCCCGGGTTTGTTGAGTTAACATTCAAGATTCAGTTGAATCGATGGTACTCCCCAAAGTGTTTGCAAATTGTAAATCTTTAAGTGCCAGATCAGGAAGCTCCTTATCTACTCCATATGTATTATGTTCATCAAACAGTTATAGTGAGTAGCATTTCCAGACATTTTTCCTACCTGCTAATCATGTAATCTTCTTAATTCCTTTGTGGCATAAAATGATGAAGACTTCAGTAATAAGCTCTTTTGCACTGAAGCTAACACAATGCCATCTTTTATTCTTCCCAAACGTGTTTGGTTTAGGTGAACATAAAATCCACCTTGTTGGAGACTGCTGCTATAGAAAGTTGTTGTTTAACAAGGAGGAATAAATGAACTTAAAGAGAAACCTGTGTGCTCACACAGCCCTGAAAGTTTTAGCTTCTTTGAAATCTATGTTGACACTATAAACACTATAATCTGTGTATCTTCATATTAACAAATAGGTTCTGATCCAATAGCAAGTGAAATCTTCTTTTCCCCTGACTGAAGCCAGAATCACTATTTGACTCTTAGAAACCAGAGTAAGTCCTCCAGGAGGCAATTTCCACTTGATTTTATGATGTAGTTCCAACATTTTTCCTGGATATATCTGATTCTGGCTAGTGCAGGAGGTGGCACACTGGTGTAGGTTGACATTGGTATACAGATGGTACCTCCTGGTCAACAAGCAGTTTTCTTCGGGGAAGGAGAAAACAACTCTGTAGCTACAGAGTGAAGCTTAGGGAAGTCAGCCCTAGCAGCCTGCAGAGCTTACAGGTCTGAACATCTCCACAGTAAGAACCAAGTACAGTACGAAAGATCTGAATCTCTTTTTATCTATGGCACTGATAATCCTGAGCAATTCCCAATACATTCTAATCTGAAGAAAGGGTTGGGTGTGATATCCGTCTGTTTCAAGATAAATGAGAGTTTCTAAATCAAGGCTGGAGAAGGTATAAATATGCAGGAAAGAAAAATTATTCCTGAAGAGAGAATTCCATTGCACTTTCAGATTAATAGGTGTAGCCCTCCCACCAAACAGTACAAAAGAGACTCTGGGAGATAAGTTTATTAGCCTAAAACTCTGGTTTTCTGAGTTTAAACTTACCCATCTGCTTATCTTCAAACAGATTCTGAATACAGCATTGCTGATAATATGCTTTGTTTCAGCCCGTTACTTGATTTGGTTACATGTTTAAAAATATTAGTACGCTTAAGAATGTTGGTACGTTTATGACTCTAATTAAATATGTATACTGTAGATCTTTATTCTTTCACTAAATAAAACCGGAATTTAATTAATTTTAAATTTATTTTTTTAATGCTCTTCTTCAGCTTGTTTAAACTCCAGCATTAACAATATTTAGTAAAAGCTTACCTGCATTTTGAGGAAGCAAATAGCCAAGGTGTGCTGATTTATTAGGAAGATGAACTGAAATTAATGTGTTGCTACCCAAAAAATTGCATATTTTTTCAGGTGTGTCTGATAGTAATAAAATCATTAAAATAGGATAGCGTTGAGGGTTTGTATGATGGCTGCGAAGTAACTTCTGTCTTTATTCATTTCAGCACCCTTATTTATCAGTGTGTTTGATCTTCACACGCAATTCTACACCCTTCATCATCATCACTCATTTTGTCCATGCAGAAGATGGAGGCTTCCAAAGCTTTCTACCCTGTTGCCCTTACTCATATGTTCTATACAGGACAAAACATTAGTATGTCCGTTGCAATGAAAGCATTCAACATCTGTTTTTACAACAGTTTCCACTCAATAGTGAGAGTTCAAATATACAGAATTTTTACTTTAGTTATTGTCAGGACATTTTATCATCATAGATATGTAGTTTAAAAACCACTCTGGATTTGGAAGGGAGAGCTAAACTAACCTGCAAACTTAGTGAGAGTCCCAAACTATAGCTGCCAGACCTCAAGCACTTACCACTTCTCTGCTATGTGTCACACCAAAGCCTGTATATGCTATTCATTCACATAAAGGTGAAGTAACCCTGACAAAAAAAAGCCCTGAGAAAAAAACAAAACAAAACAAAACACCCCATGAAAGTAGTTTAAACACTAACTATTCTATGTTTCTTGTCAAGTTGAACTCGGTGAAAGGCAGGCACTCAGCTGCCTGTAGGGAGGCTGAGTCTTCCTTGGGCCAAGTTAGATGCCTAACTCCTGTTTATGCCTTTGCCAACCTTCCCTGGGGATGGATTGCTGAGGCCACATGGCAGGTCCAGAATATCTTTATCATCTTAAGTTTGCTTTCCCAGAAAACTCTGCCTTTCACCTTCTGTCGGTGGGTAGTATGGGTGAGTGAGCCATGAGGTTTTGAATGAGTATGATAAAGATGGACCAGCCACTGCTGGTAGGAAGAAGCATCCTCATGCCCAGAAAATGAGAATAAACTTTTTATTCTACTCCTCTCTCTAAATTTATGATAGGAGTGTCCAAGCCACTTATATCATCAGTGTATTTATCAAACCTTTGCCTTTGAACATGTATCTATGAAATATTGCAATGCTACTGCAGTGTTAACCTTATGTTCAAACTATTTATTGTGACCCCTACTATTGTTTTGGAGCCTTTGAGATACATAGAGATACAGTCAGATTACTGTACATCAAAGTAGGTACATGTCTTTATGCAGTGATCCATATACTCATGATTGAGATATACACGCCTCAAGGGTGGGATGATACAGGATTATCATTAAAAGCAATAGTAAAGCTTTGTTGGCATGTATACTAGATCTTTAACTTGGTCAGATACACTGAGAAATGATTTATATATATATACATATATATATACACATACAATATTTAGTATTGGCTAAGGTGAGAGACATCTAGCTCTGCAAGGAGACAGATAATGTAGGGTATATAAATACACCAGTAAATATATTCTTTTCCATCAACACGACTTTTGTACTACATCTTGAAATTGTTTTGGTTTTATTAATGTTGTTTAATAGAGATGTGAATGTCACACCTAAAAATTTTGTCTCTGATGCAAAAACATTTGCTGTTATTTGGGTCAAAATCAATTCCTGAGCAGCCAGATGGCCACCCTTGCATTGCATAATTGAGATTATATTAGTTGTTCTGTCTTGTATATTGGTATAAAAATGATGGACTTGGAAGCATATGTTGCTTTGTTACTAAATCCAAGCACGGTACCTAATACCAATGCAAAAAGACAGACGCCCTTTTCTCAGCAGGTCGGTTTTGTTATGCTTGGTTTTGCAATAAGCTCTTTCTTTTATACACTGGGTACTTCACATATTTGAGGTCTCTAGAAAGCATTAAGCAGTTTATAATTGTTCACTCAAGCTCGTGGCTTGTTAGAGAAGCGGAGCTAGGCTGTGGTGGTGAAAGCGATGCTGAAAAGGTCCTTGCTCAGAGGAAACAGCACTTCATTTATTACAAGTTGCTAATCAAAATGATGGTGACTGCTGAGTGCATCATGACTCCTGAAGCTGTCTTTATACTTTGCTCTCGTACAGTCTCTGTGTTACTAAAAAACTGGATCAGTTTTCCTTTTTTACATTTTCATTTACGTATCCCATTGTTCAAGTGATTACAGGTACAATGGTTATTTCTGGGAAAATAAAAAACACCCTGATGCTGAACTGCAGGTTAGATAATCTTAAGACCCTTTCCAACCCTAACCATTCTATGATTCTAGGAGGACCTGCTGTAGGGTTAAGTAAGAGGAGCAAATTATTGTCTCACTTGTTGTCTTGATCAGAGAATTTTAATCCGTGGCTAAGCAGACAGTTAATTTGGCCATTTCAGAAAGTGCAGCCACTGCTTGACTCCTGGCAAAAGATTCTCCAGCTGAGGTCAGGACCACGTTCCTGATGATGTACTTCCTATCTCTATGACTAAAAGGGAGAGCAATTCTGAAGCCTTTTAGTTTGTAACACAGAAAACAGAACTTCATCAGTTTAAGAGTAGAGTTTTTTTCCTATTGCTGGTCAAATCCAGCCCCATGTAGGCAATCTGGGTTCTTAACGTTAAACCCGTCCACCAGAAGTCATTTGAAAGTGTTGGTCTAGGTCCCACTAGATAAATGCCAGTGTTACCAACGAAATAAACTACTAAATATATGATACTTGACAACCAAAAAGTCAGAGGATATTTCAACACTCCAGTTTGGTCACCTTTTTGCTATTATGCTTAACTTTGATCGGACAGAGGTGTTACCTAATGAGCAGATGAGCTAAAATACTTGCTAAAAGCTATTAACCTACTACCTTTCATAAGTACTCAACTCATTAAAAATAAAAAAACATCTCTTAAAATAAGTGAGCTATTACTAATACCCCTAAATTCACAGGGGGTCTGACTGACATGAAAAATCAAAGAATGAAAATCAATAAGGAATCGAGGGAAACTCCTATATTTTAAGGAAAATTAAGAAGAACGGAAACAAATCAGGTAGGGGATAAATCTTGTGTAGCCATATAATATTACACACATACACAGAATCACAGAATCACAGAATAGTAAGGGCTGGAAAGGACCTCAAGATCATCGAGTTCCAACCCCCCCGCCATGGGCAGGGACACCTCCCACTAAACCATGCCATCCAAGGCTATGTCCAACCCCACCTTGAACGCCGCCAGGGATGAAGCATTCACAACTTCCCTGGGCAACCCATTCCAGGGCCCCACCACCCTCACAGTATAGAACTTCTTCCTCAGATCCAATCTAAACCTCCCCTGTTTAAGTTTAAACCCATTACCCCTTGTCCTCTCACCACAGTCCCTAATGAAGAGTCCCTCCCCAGCATCCCTATAGGCCCCCTTCAGGTATTGGAAGGCTGCTATGAGGTCTCCACGCAGCCTTCTCTTCTCCAGGCTGAACAGCCCCAATTTTCTCAGCCTATCTTCATACGAGAGGTGCTCCAGTCCCCTGATCATCTTTGTGGCCCTCCTCTGGACTTGTTCTAACACTTCCATGTCCTTTTTATGTTGAGGACACCAGAACTGCACACAATACTCCAAGTGAGGTCTCACGAGAGCAGAGTAGAGGGGCAGGATCACCTCCCTCGACCTGCTGGTCACACTCCTTTTGATGCAGCCCAGGATACGGTTGGCCTTCTGGGCTGCAAGCGCACACTGCCGGCTCATGTTCATTTTTTCATCAACCCACACCCCCAGGTCCTTCTCCGCAGGGCTGCTCTCAATCTCCTCCCCGCCCAACCTGTAGCTGTGCCTGGCATTGCTCCGACCCAGGTGGAGGACTTTGCACTTAGCATGGTTGAACTTCATCAGGTTGGCATCAGCCCACCTCACAAGCGTGTCAAGGTCCCTCTGGATGGCATTCCTTCCCTCCAATGTATCAACCGAACCACACAGCTTGGTGTCATCGGCAAACTTGCTGAGGGCGCACTCAATCCCACTGTCCATGTCACCCACAAAGATGTTGAACAAGACCGGTCCCAACACCGATCCCTGGGGGACACCACTCGTTACTGGTCTCCAGCTGGACACTGAGCCACTGAGCACTACTCTTTGCGTGCAGCCATCCAGCCAGTTCTTTATCCACCAAGTGGTCCACCTATCAAATTGATGTCTCTCCAACTTAGAGAGAAGGATGTCATGGGAGACAGTGTCAAAGGCTTTACACAAGTCCAGGTAGATGACATCAACTGCTCTGCCCCTGTCCATCAGTTCCGTAGCCCCTTCATAAAAGGCCACCAGATTGGTTAGGCAGGATTTCCCCTTAGTGAAGCCATGCTGGCTGTCACCAACAACCTTGTTGGTTTTCATGTGCCTTAGCATGGCTTCCAGGATAATCCGCTCCAAGATTTTGCCAGGCACAGAGGTGAGACTGACTGGTCTGTAATTCCCCGGCTCATCCATTTTTCCCTTCTTAAAAATGGAGGTTATATTTCCCTTTTTCCAGTCATCGGGAACTTCACCTGACTGCCATGATTTTTCAAATATGATGGACAGTGGCTTAGCAACTTCATTTGCCAGCTCCTTCAGGACCCTTGGATGGATTTCATCCGGTCCCATGGACTTGTATACATTCAGGTTCCTAAGGTGGTCCCGAACAAGATCCTCCCCCACAGTGGGCCCAGGGTCCCCACCCTCACCGTCCCCGCGTCTGCCTTCCAAGACTTGGGTGGTGTGGTCAGAGCATTTGCCCGTAAAGACTGAGGCAAAGAAGTCATTAAGAACCTCAGCCTTCTCCAAATCCAGGGTAGCCAGTTCTCCCGATAGCTTCTGGAGAGGGCCCACGGTGTCCCTAACCTGTCTCTTATCGGCAATGTACCTATAAAATCCCTTCCTGTTATCCTTAACATCCCTAGCCAAGTTTAATTCTAAATGGGCCTTATCTTTCCTAACCTGGTCCCTAGCTTCCCGGACAACATCCCTGTATTCTCCCCAGGCTGCCTGACCTTGCTTCCACCTTTTATAAGCATCTTTTTTCTTTCGAATTTTGCTTAGCAGCTCCTTATCCATCCAAGGAGGTCTCCTGGCCCTCCTGCTGAACTTCCTTCTAGTTGGGATGCATCGCTCCTGAGCTTGCAGCAGGTGATCCTTGAATATCAACCAACAGTCTTGGGCCCCCCTGCCCTCTAGGGCTGTATCCCATGGAACCTTACTGAGCAGGTTCCTGAAGAGGCCAAAGTCTGCCTTCTTGAAGTCCAGGGCAGTGAGCTTGCTGCACGCTCTTCTCACTGTCCTGAGGATCTCAAACTCAACCATCTCAGGATCGCTGCAATCAAGGCTGCCCTGGAGCGTTACATTCCCAACCAGCCCTTCCCTGTTGGTGAGGACGAGGTCAAGCATGGCACCTCTCCTTGTCGGCTCCTCTATTACTTGCAGAAGGAAGTTGTCTTCCACGCAATCGAGGAACCTTCTGGATTGCTTGTACCGGGCCGTACCATCCCTCCAACAGATATCAGGGTGGTTGAAGTCTCCCATGAGAACAAGGGCCTGCAAGCGTGAGGCTGCTCCTATCTGCCTATGGAGCGCTTCGTCCAGCAAGTCCCCTTGGTCAGGCGGTCTGTAACAGATCCCCACAATAATGTCACCCATCGCTGTTCTCCCTTTAACCCTGACCCACAAACTCTCTGTCGACTGTTCACCTGTCCCCAGACAGAGTTCCATACTCTCTAGCCTATCCCTAATATAAATAGCAACTCCCCCTCCCCGTCTGCCAGGCCTGTCTTTCCTAAAGAGCCGGTAACCTTCCATTCCAACACACCAGTCATAGGTGCCATCCCACCATGTTTCTGTGATGCCTATGATATCATACCCCCGTAGATGTGCACACATCTCTAATTCCTCTTGTTTGTTCCCCATACTACGGGCATTTGTGTAGAGGCATTTGAGCCGAGATCCAATTGAAGTTGGGTCATTGGCTGGAGCAGCTGGAATATCCCTACATTGCTCCGAATGTTTACTATAAGTGCTACCAACCGACTGGGTGTGTTGGGATGGAATGATGCCCCCCTCCCCCAACACATCTAGTTTAAAGCATCCTTGACCAGCCTGGCAAGCCTCCTACCAAATCCACTCTTCCCCTTGTTTGTCAGACCAGCTCCACCAGCCCCCAGGAGACCTGGCCTACTATATTGAGTCCCATGGTCAAGGTACCCAAACCCCTGACTATAGCACCACCCTTCTAACCATTTATTAACCTGCCCAATCCTCCTAGCCTTTTCAAGGTCCTGCCCTGTATCCTGGAGAATTGATGAAAAGACAATCTGAGCTCCAGAGCCCCTAAACACCTCTCCCAGAGCCCTGTAGTCCTTCTTTATAGTCTCCAGGCTACTGCTATCTATATCAGTAGCACCCACATGTATTACCAGGAGTGGGTAAACACATACTCAAATTAAGAGAGCACTACAGGCTCTATAAACATTTAAAGCCAGTAGGAAGCAAGAGAATGAAAGTTAATCACACTGCTCAATACCAATCCCTTGTGCAGATGCACATACAGCCTCCAATTACACCATCTTGTACTTGGAGAGATGATGAAGACTTTTCCAGGACAAACTGTTTTCCTCAAAAGTCAGACTATGTAATAGGAAAATATTAGTTCTGAAGGAACTGGAAGGATTTTAGAAAATGAAGGGAAAGATTCTGTGCTGTAACCAAAAGGCAAGTCTCTGGTGTACACCTGAAATGAAGGTATCCCAGATACAATCACCAATAAAGACATGCACTTTGGTCTCTTCTGGGTCAGCACCTTATTCACATGTTCTCTGACACCATGGGCTTGTCCCTCTCCTTTTTTATCTCCCTTCTTCCCCCTTTTAATGAATAACTTTACAAAGCCTTTGTTTCATCCGCTCCAGTGCAATGGTATATGAATGCAATTTGACAGGGCAGTGGGACTTTTCTGCTTGATCTTCTTCACAAGTACTCCTTTGGCATTCAGAGTAGTATGTGAGCAAAGCTTTCTTCAAGTGTTAGTATTCACCGTCAAGCTTACTTTTATGGGACTCTAGGTTTTATTTGGGGCACACAAATCCTAACCTGAACAGTGTTGGGCACTGTTGTTCTTTTGCTGTTCCTCTCCCCACCAAGCTTAGCAAACATCTTTTACAACTTGAAATTTAAGAGATAGGATCATCCTATCCTTTTTTATAAATCTTTATTCCAAACAAATAGGTTAAAGTAAGAAGTGTCTGCTAATTTTGGGTATCCAATTAGAGATATTGTCTGCTTGATTTTTCAACTGGTTTGGCACTCTGCATCACTTGGTATAGTCAATGCACAGACCTGTGGATTTTATCTGAGGTAGTGAGTGATTCACTTCCACCTACCAGGCCCGAAAACATCAAGATGGGTCTGTAATATGAAAATCTCTGTTAACCATTACCTGGTGAGGCAATTTACCCCACATTATAGAAGCCTTAAGGTAAAAGGGGGATGGAAGCAAGCTCCTCAAGCAAAATCCAGTCTCGCCACAAAGCCTTGCTCTCTCTTCCTGTGGCTCTCTACCTCGTACACGAACCGTGCCCAATTCTGTGACAAATTAGACAGGAATCTAGTGAATAAAAACTACAGAGTTCTTATGTGTCCCCAGGGGAAGCGTACCTTGTGAGGTTTCATTTCTGCTTCAAGAAATTCATGGAATAAAATCTGTGTGGCCATGTATGGAGACTGAATCCAGGTGCTCTGAAACCTTCAGCTTAGTTGTTTCCTCAACATCCCAGTGCCTGATGTTGTGACTAGCGAGGTATATATAATGTTTCCTTAGTTCAGAGGTGACACACAGAAAAAAATCATTTAAAAAATATTTTGGATCAGCTTGGAAATACTTCACTTAATTCTTTCCAAGCATTCAAAAGCAGCCTCTGTACCAAATAAAAAGCAAGAATGATGTAGCTGAACTGCATCAGTTAAAAACAGTAAAATAAAACATTTTGACTTTCAGAATTCCTACCATGTTTCATATGAAATTCAGCCCAGCTACTCCAGACATCCTGCAATTATTCACCCTTGCTCTTGGCTGACAACGTTAGTCAGTTTTACCATCCCTGCCCTCCTACCTCCCCTCTAGGCTCCTCAACTGAATGGTTCCTCTCTGCTTTCTCTGCACAACCTCTGTGTCTCCTTACCTAACCAGTCCCAAGCTCCTGCCTCCAAACACCAGTCTCAGTTCTTTCTCTCTTGGCTGCTTCTATTACCTGCTCTGTCACATTGCTTTTTTCTCCCCGTTGTATTCATGCAGAGACCTTTCTTCTTGACACAACCTTCAAATCGGTCAGAGCTTGAAAGAAAGAAGATTCCTACCTCTGATTCTGCACCAAAGCTCGGGCTCACAGGGAAAATTTGGAGGTGGGGATTAAAGGTGAAGTCTGGTCTTACCACTTAAGCTTCTGTTTGCAGAGAGGGCCAATCTTTAGTGATTCCTTTCTTCTGCTAGAATAAAAGAAATCATTACTGAAAGTGTGCTCATGACAGAATGTCTAATATTCACAAGTTAGCCATATTTGGATAAATTTTCAGGCAGAGAGGGAAAGGCACATCTTAAATACAATAAAAGGTCATATTTTGAGTCTGTGCTTCAAAGCCTGAGGGCAGCAGAGCCTTTCAAAGGGAAAAAAAAGTTTCCATTTTAGTATGAGCAAAACTGTTTATTTTTCCATAACCTTGTTCTTGGAAATGGACAAATTGTTTTGGCAGGTATTTTCAAAATAATCTGCCCAGTACAGAGGGGATATCAGTTTTCAGCCTAAGTGATGATGTTTTTTCTAAAGCTACATGCCACAGAAAATATGGTCTCTGCTGAGAAGTGTGCTTGCCAACGCCAATACAGGGAATGGCAGCATATCCACCTCAGAATATGGTCACAAATTATGTCCTCTGAGGACTTCTGATTTTCTTTCAAACATCAAATAGCTTATGGAAAGGCAATAGGGTCAATGGCTGTGATTTCCCTATTTTAGAGGCCAAGCAACTAAAACAGGAGGAAAGGAGAAAAAAATCAGGGATGTAATCCAAACATTCTGATCTGACTCTTAGTCTCCCTTTATGGACCCTCTCCTGAGGGATGTTATTTGTGAGATGGTCTTCCAGCCCTGAGTGTTGAGGATATTTTTGACCCTGCACAGACAGACACATCAGAGGTAACATCCCTTACAGTCTTTCTGTGATTTAACTCCCTGTGATCAAGTTTTGGGGGCAGGAGGTATCTGCAAATCATAGTTTAATTCCACTAAGAACAAGCAGCCTCCTGAGTTCAGCTTGTATGGGAATAAAAGCATACAAATCCCCTATTTCTGAGGCCCCTACTGCAATGCCCTGTGGAAGACTGAAGTGTGAGGGCTAGAGATGTGTCAGGGACCAGTGGGGCAATGGCCCCTGCTTGTTGCTCCAAGTACCCAGGCAGGGGTGAAGCCCAGCAAAGGTACAAGCTGGAGACACCAGAGGCCTGAGATGGACAAGCTGCATTACAGTCGATGCCCCTTTCTGACTCACTTAGGAGAGGAAGAAACACAGTTAACAGCAAATGATGAGATAGCCCCATGCAGACTGAGAATCTCTGCTTAAAACCACTCCAGCAGCAATAACAAATTCCTCAGCTTAAACTGCGGCCCTCTTCAGAGGAAAAAGAAGGGGAAAACAAAAGAGAGAGAATTGCCAAATCAAACTGCTGACTCCTATTTTCTTATCAAAACACCACGGTATACATCTTAACAGCCTGAAGTAAATCAAATGTGGGACCAGCTGGAGCTGGCCAGCTCTTGACCCTCCCTTGATATCAGGTGTGTGCCTGCACTCCGGCAGATTAATTTATGATTTCAAGTAACTCAGAGCCCCTAAAACTTTCAGTGCAGCTGTTAGGACGAGGCTGAGGGTTTTCTTTGGAAAGCATCGCTGCTAGAAGTTAGAGGTCCACAGATTGATCTGTGTCAGTATATCATATGCATACATACATATATATACATATCTGTATATATCTAGATATCTGATTTTTAAACTCACCCACTATGTGACTATGGGACAAAATATGGATGTATGGCCAAAGCCTGGATGTGTGCTCAGCAACTATCAGTCTGCTTTTGCATGTGGAGCTTACTTTTGGGGATGGAAGTAGAGGGGGAAGATGGGATTTGGAAGTGTTTATATCCATGCATCCCTAAAGAAATCTTCCAGCTCAATAAAATTAGGGGGGAAGGTGTAGGAGAGTGTACAGAGTACATCAAATTGAGAGCAGTTCTTTCAAATCTACCTGCCTCGTGCGACCTGCAGCAGCGTGCTTGAGTGTGTGTGATCAATACAGTCTATTGCAAAAGAAAGCCTAAGAGTTTCTGTGGGGAAAAGGGTTTGGAGAGAAGCTCTTTAATTATTACCTGTGGAGAAGTTAAAGCATAACTCGGTAGTAACATACTCCAGTCCTTGGGTTGGGGACAAGGGACGAAGGGAGTACAAGGCAGGCATCTAACCTGCCTGAAGTCTGTATGGGAAAAAGAAAAGTAGAATTCATGAAAAACCACCAATTTAAAAAGGAGCTGGAGGGGTAAAAAAAAGAAGACAAACATAAAGAGTTGGTGAGGCGAAAGCAGGCAGAAAAGGAGTTGGTATTTCAGGCCGCTGACCTCTCTCTGTGCTTCACTGGGGGGAGCACCCACGTGTGAACCGGTGCTTATAAACCCGAAAAGCTCAAATCTTCCGCCTTTCTGCCACGGCCTTTCGCTCGCACACGCTACGGAGCGGCTCCGATAACCACTTCCCGTCCTCCCCCTCGGGACCGCCGCCGACCGCGCAAGATGCGCGGGGCTGCGCGGTCGGCGGCGGCCCCGAGGGGGAGGACGGGGATCGGGCTGGAGCTTCATCCCAGGGCTACTCCCGCGTTTTTCCCCCCTTTCCGAGCTCACACCCCCCCTAAAAAAGGGGCGGAGTGCCCTGAGGCTTGCAGGGTCCGGCGCCGTGAGTACCGGCATAACTCGTATTGTTTTGAGGGAGTCCGCTTCTTCAGCAGATCATCGCGGTAATCAAAAGTGGGTCAGGATTGCTCGCTTGCAATCCCAAACGCGCGATTAACAGCTAATAAATGTATTTATTTTAACATATCAGAACGTAAAACCTCAGTAGAAACCCCATTACTATTAACTAGGAGCCGCGCGGAGAAAATAATGAGAGATATCATTAAATATGGGTCTATTTTTGACAAGTGTCCTGCGAAATAGCCCCAAAATGTGATGCAGTAATTTGATTGATTTCTTTTTTCCTTTGGCACTACAGGTGCTTCATTTCCCACACCATGTATATTAAACAGGGAGTGAACGCCACTCCATTGTCGGTGGTGACCCTAGCCTTCGCCAGAACGTTTTTGCTCCTCGGTGTAAAATTGCGAAGTGGGTCTCCCTCTAAAATCTTCTATATTGGGTTTTATAATTAGCTCATGAGCTAAACTTTTGCACACCCTGTTTCTTAAAGAACAATTTAAAAATGGGGGGAAAATAGAAACAAACTCAGCTGTCACGGTATTAACATTTCTGTCTATCTCAGGCCACGCGTTCAGTAACTTTGCCTGGATCTGTTCTTATGTTTCTATAGCCGTCCCAGCCTCCCGGCTCTTGGCAGGCCCTGGGATTTGCTGCCCGGCGAATCCCTCCCGCATCCTCCATCGCACGGGGAGCCTGTACTTCCCATCCTGCAGTGCAATTTGTCCCATTTCGGGGGAGAACTAAATAACTCCTGATGTTATTTAGTGCAGAAAAGAGAATAAAACCAGGCTACGTCGGGCCGCTGTCTCCATCCTTTCCTCCCCAAGATTTTACTCGTTCTTCTGGAGCATTTTTTCCGTGTCCAGGAAAACACAAACCACGGGTTTGCTTTCCCTCCATGCGAGGCTTATCGCCTCGGTCCCTCCGGAGCAATAAACCTGAGAAACCCCACGGAGCCGGGCTGGGCCGAACCGGGGCAGCCGCCGTGCTGCGCACCCGAGCGGCGGGAAGCGCCGCAATGTAAGCCGAGCCCTGGTCTCCGTGTTACCAGGAGCGTGTATTTTTTTATCTCTCCTTTGTAGGATACAAAGGTGAATAATGAAATCCCGCTGCTAATAGTTTATGAGCCATGAGATTGGAAATGTGTATGGATAGACCTGTTAAAAATCACTTGCGAGGAGCCGGGAGCCCGGCAGAGGAATGGATTTCGCATGAGCGAAGGGAACGGGGCGGGTAAGAGGGGAGAGCAGGGGCAGCCTCCGGGAGCCTTCGCTCAGGAAGACGAGGGGGGGCCCAATTACTGCCCCCCCCCCCCCCCGGCCGGGAATGGGGACAAGCCCGGGTCGAGCTTTAGGGCCGGTTCGGGGGCACCCGGGAGCTTAAGCAAACGCGAGGGAAGCCGAGTTCCGCGGCTGTTGGCGGCAGGTCAGGCTTGGGGAGGGGGGGAGGGAGAGCAGAGTGTTTCACGTGGCTTTCTCACGAGTGGGTCCATGGCAAACACTTCATCCCTAACAGAGTAACACATGCACCCCCCCCCCCCCCCAATAATTCCGACCTGTTTCCTGTTCCCTGCTCGCGTTCGAAGTGAGGGCACATTCAGGAAAGCCTACCCTCCTCCTTCACTTCCAACCGATATCGCGTGCACCCCGCTTATCTCCTCCCCAATCCCCAAAAAATAAAACCTCAACCAAAAATAACCCACCCGCAAACGCACTGCATTTCCAATTTGGAGTTAAAGTCGGTGCTAATCCGGGTCAGTTCCTGCCCCCGGCTGGGAAGGCAGGGAGGGAGGATGTCACGTATGGGGGGGGGGAGGGGGGAACGGGGGACGACGCACAGAAACAACCCCCCAAATAAACAAACAAACAAAAATCTCGCGCACGATCACAATAAAGTGAAATTCCTTTCCACACACCCACAAGTTTAGCTCTGTCCGCTGCCTGGGGGGGTTTTAATCTTGCAAAGAGAAAGGGGGGCTCCCTGCGCAAAATTACGCATTCTCCTCTCATTTGTTAGCTGATTCCATCAAAAAGTTCGCTATTTATAGGCTACACACACGAACCTGGAGTAATGCAAACCCTCCCGTGTTGATCCCCTCGCAAAGTGGCCGGTCCTGAAGCATCTGATCGGGTTTGTGTGTGAGGGAGGGAGACCCCGGCGAGAGCTGCCCTCCGAAAGGGAGAGAAGAGCTCAAGCTGAGAGACTTATTAATTGCCCAGAGCTGCTCTGCCACCAGCCATGTGAGTACCCAGCGACGATCACCTTTTGCACAGATGGTCAGAGATCAGGCACAGACACTTTCTGTCCTTTTCTCCCTCCCCTTTCTCTATTTTTTTCTTCTAATTTCCCCTCCTGTCTCCCTCCCTCCATATTTTCTTCTTTTATTTTTTTCCCCTTTTCTTTTTAATTTGGGTTTTCAAGGCTTATTCCTTCCGAAGAGAAGGAATGAAACGTAGGCGAGCGCGGGGGAGAAAATGTGCCGGAGAAGAGGAAGGAAGGAAGGAGTGGTGGAGGGAGAGGAGGAGGAGGAGGGTTTGTAAGCGATCGCCTTGTCCCCCTGAGTCCGAGCCGGCTGGGAATTAGTAACAGAGAGATAACGGAGGTTGTATCCCTCCCTCTTCCTCCGCTTTTCTCTTCCTGGAGCGCTCAGCCCTCCTGACAGTTATTACCCCGGTATCAGCGGGGGTAACGAGCTGTGTTCGTCAAATCCTATTTGGGGGTACTATCAGGGAAATAAAACATAAAAATAAATCCAAACAGAGAGACAGAGCGAGGGGTGAAGGGGCTCGATCGCTCCGCGCCCAGCAGTGACCGGCCCAGACGAGCACCCCACTCCTTCGGGCCATGGGGGAGGTTTTGGGGAGCTGGGGACCCCGGCGGGGAGGAGCGAGGTGCGGTGGTGCCAGTCCTCGGAGGGGCTCGGTGCAGGAATTGGAGCCCCACGCAGCAGCCACGGCACGTGGGTTTAAGAAACTGCACAGATTTGATTCGAGAGGTGGGGGGAGAGATGGGATCTGTGATGGGAAAGGTGGCTCTCGGACAGGTAGGTGTGCTGGTTTGTGGAGGAATGAAGGGCTGGGAGACTCTTTCCGTGGAAAGGAGGAGTGTGGGCAGAGAAGGCGAATTTGTTTCGAGCGTGGAGATGTGCTTTTCAAAACCAAACACTTTGAGCTCCAATCACACACTCTCAGGTTAAGAGTAGCGTCAAATTAACAGGGTCGGGGTTATCGAGGGCATTACAACGCGTGCCCGGGATGTAACCTCTGCTCGTTTACACACAAAGAAGAGGGAGAGACGGAGTTACACCTGGAAAGCCAAAGAGCACGGTGAGTATCGGCATTTGTTCCTCTCCCTCTACATGCCTGTGAACAAAGTTCAAAGGCAGCCGGTGCGGGTCCGCCGCAGCCCTTTGAGCCCTTCAAAGGCTCCAGCGCAGCTGCGACTGGTGCTGGGAACCTCCGGCATAGCCCCTCGGCGAGAAGAACTTGAGGTATCGTGGTCATAACTTTGCTGGTTTGAGTAGGGAAGGAAAAAAATGAAGGGAAAAAAAAAAAAAAAAAAACCAGTGACTTGGATCCAGCGGTATTTATAGGTGGCGGCAGCGCCTCCTTTTCAATAAGCAGCCATGGAAAAGAAGCGTCAGAAAACTGGCTGCTTTATTGATCCAAGGTGCTTGGACGTTCACAACCGTGCGAGCCAGGCTGAACCTACAAAGTCACAGCTCCTCTCTGGTTAGGCAGCTGGAAGAGGAGCAGGATCCGTGTTTTGCTGTCCACTAGCTTGGGCACAGTTCAATTCCCGAGCACAGGTGTAGGGAAGTGTACGATGAGAGACTTTCCCCTTGTCTTACAGACACGTACACAATACGGGCACACACTCAGGGCTGAGAGTGGGCCAGGGCTGCGAGGTAGGGATCAGATCACACAAAGCAAAGGAAAGAAATCCAGTTAAAAATACAATAGTTGAAATCAGAGGACGAGCTTGAATGTTGTTGGTTTTTTTTTTTTTAATTATTATTATTTTCTTTTAAACAAAGCTGCACGTTAGAACAAGCTGGAAGCACTTTGTGCCTGACTGTATCCCCCACGCCCATTGGAAATGAAGCAAGAAGCTTGCTCTTTCTTTGCATCTTTAAAACCTTGTTTTAATTAGAATTGCTAAAGTAGGACACCCCGGTGGAGGATGTTTTCAAGTACCCACCTACGTCTCTGCTGTAAGCAGAATTGCACTCTGCTAAATTGCTTGAAAAGCAAAATTTCGCCCCACCCCCAGCTTGTTTTGGCATCTACTCTCCCTTTCCCCCCCGAAATTGCAATTGCTTATGAAAGGTTATTCCATTAGGAGGAAAAGAGAAACCCCAAACAGCCAGCAGTAATGAGATGAATGGACTCCTAAAGCCTCAGCTTTGCTCTGTGTAGCAGGAAAGGGTTTGGGCAGAGCGTCCCTCAGAACTAATGCCTTTTTTTTCTCTATTTGAAGTCCCAAACGGGGCGTATGCTTGCCCTTCTTTAATGTATGTGATTAAATCATAACAAAAACAGACTTCTCAACCTCTCGGATTTCCTCACATACGCGAAACCTTTTTACACGGAGGCAAGTAATTGAGTTTAGTTAACTCAGGGCACAGGCTGGGCTGAAGTTTGACTCGGGTTCCCAGCGCAGCTTCCAAGTAAATGCGTGTTTTAGCTGCACCTCATGCTTCTCCTTTGCCAGCCGCAGGATTTTAGCCTGGTTTTCTCATTCTCCACCTCTGACCTCGCTGCTGAGGGATGCTCGGGGCAGGGACTTTCGGGACAGGGAGCTCTTCCCCGTCTCACCGGGTTCGGTGGGACCCGGGCTGGATCCGGACTGGCTCCTGGCCCGGTTCCGCGGCCATCCCTTCCATCCCTGCAGCATGCTCGCTGCTCGCTTCCACTCCCGATCAAGAACTAGATTAATTTCGCCTTCAGGAAAGTGAGGTGCTGTTAGCCCACTTCTAGCTTGAATTAAAAAGGAAGGGGGAAAAACCCTACAAACCCAACCCCTCTAAAAGTTTCTCAAGTAAAACTCTGATTCCCTTTAGTTATTACTCCAATGAGGAACCCCGTCAATTAAGAAGAAGCATGATAAATCCTCGTCCTTCTCCAAAAGGTGATTGCAGGATGGCACTCGGTGCATGCAGTCCCCCCGGTAACCAGATGACACGATCGCTACCCTGCCCGCTCGCAGCCGTTGTTTGCTTTTCCCTGCCCCGCGGTTGAAGTCGGGCAGCATTGAGAGACCCCCAGGACCTCCCCGACTGCTGCCCATCCAGCCCAAACACACCACAGAAACCCCCGCTCACTCCCTGCCAGCAGCCGGGGTTTGCCGCCGGCTGGGTTCTCAGCATCTGCAGCCAGCATGGGACGAGCACAGCGAAAAAGGAGTTAATTGCTTGCTTGCTCTCTCTCCCCCCCCCCCCCCCCCCACGAGGGCAGGGGCCTCATAACAACAGGTAACGAGGGCACCTGCAGCTTTTCAGGGATATTTAACTGCTAAGAGAGGGAGCAGGAGGTTTGCGAAAGGGTCTCTTTCGGTAAGAGGGGATCTGGGGGGGGAGATGATCACCCACAAAAGGGTGTTTAGTGATACTTGAACAAAAGTTTAACATTGAAGGGAACGGGACGTTTGTAGCTTCCTCGGTTTGGTCTCTTGCTCGCTGTTTTCTCGCGGCCCCCGAAAGCCGCTCCGGCTCCGCGGGGTTGGGACCGGACGCGGGTTTCGTGCCCCATGCGGAGGGAAAAGTACCGGTTACAGGGAAGGGGAGCTGTGCAGAACACCCCTCCCCTAGTGATTTCACAGCGGCACAAGCAGGCGCTTAGCGATCGGGCACAAAGCAGACCCTAAGCATGCCCTCACATCTGGTGTGTGCGCTTTGAGAGAAGGCTCCTACCCTGGGCAGGGGGCCCTGGGCTGACCCGAGTAGCGGGAGCTCGCCCTTTCCTCTTCTCCTACCCTCTCCACGGCTCTTTGTTCTTTGCCCTTTTGTTCTCCCTCTCCTCGGCGTGTGCCCGAGGTTTCCAGGGCTTGGAGATGCGGAGGAAAGTTGTTGAAAGCTGAGGAATTGCGATAAGTGGATGCCGGAGCAGGAAAAAGAGGCGAGGGGAGGCTTTCCGGGGGCTACAAGCCCTTCACCACATTCTGTCGCTTTGTCCGGCCCTCTCAAGGGACCAATGTGCCGCTCTGGCTGGAGCAGAGAGGGCTGGGGGCTCCCATGGCCACAGCACACTGCTCAAGGACCGTGCACCCTCTCTTCTCCATTGGAAAGCGTTCTGGTGGGCCAACGGTCGCTTCTGCTCTTTCTGATGGGGAAAAGTAACAACGGGTGAATATACTGCAGTGAGGCGAGGCAGCAGGTCATGGAGATAAAGGGTTTCTGGATGTTAGATTTTATGGCACATGTATTGGTTCGAGTTGCACAAACTCAGAATGGATTTGGTTTCATCGCTTGCTTTGTGGTGTTTTTGCCTGCTTGCTAGACAGGGCTATGGTAAATTGCTGTCAAGAGTCAGAAAGTTGACACTTGGTTTCAAAGCAGATGGAATATAGTTGTAGAGCAGTGTTGCAGCTTAAAAGGCAGCGTTAGTGGGAGAGCATGGTAGGGTTTGGCAGTGACAATAACACTGGAACTTCCTTGGAAAAGGAAAACTTCTTTATTCAGTCCAATACGGTGTAATCTTACCTTGTCTTTACTAATCCTTATTAAATGCTAGAGAACTACAGACTTGCTTTACCTTGCACTAAGAAATCACCAGTAATTGCAAAAATCAGTTATCACAGGATTCTTCCCTCTCCCTCTGATGTCTGAAAGTAGAAAAACACTTTATTTGGGTGAGTTTGGTATAAGGAAAGCTGTTATAAAAGGAAGATTTAATATGGCGTATTGGAGTAGGTCACAACAGGTTCAAGGCAGAGCCAGATCCGAGACCTGAACTCCAGCAGACATCCCTAACAGCTCCATTATGCTCCCACATTTAGAACTGAGGGCATAATGGATGAATGTAGCACTCGGGAATTAGCAAAAAAGCTGCTTGAATGTAATTCTCATACTCCTTGTAATTGAGAGAATGACCATAAATATTTACTATTTTATATATGTAGAGCTCCTATAAAATATTTTATAGATATTATATTCATGGAACTTTTGTATAAGATAAAAAGACTGAAATTGTTTCTTATGGTGAGCTAGTTTTCCAAAATTTGTATACATTTTTCTGATATAAACCCAAACATACAAAGTTGAGAAACGAGATGAGATAAGATTAGATTTGACTAAATACATGTTTCAGGTCGGCATTGTGCCTATGCTCACAGGGATCGTACCATCCTTCTGGCAGATGTTAAACCCCAGGATCAATTTTTCAAATGAAATGGGGTTTGATTTGATGAGATGTGGGGCCTGTTATTCCGGCTTTGTTTTTCCCTGGTGTCGAGGGTATGCAGCCCCAGTGAGAAGTCTGGGAACCTCGCAACTGGCAAATCCAGCTTAGGCACTTCAAGCTGGAAACCAGAACGTAGAAGCTGTCCTTGAAAACTTTGACCTTTATTATTTAGGACTGTGGTTCACAGTTTAACACAGTGATTGGTCATTAGCAAAGTAGAGAAAGATACAGGCATTGTATTGTGTGCTTTAGTGATGGTTTGATTTTTCTAGCCGAGTGTCTCTCAACACACAAGTCTTAAATGCAGAGGCCATACGCATTACTTATTGTTCTGTTTATATCTCAATCCTCAAACATGTTTCAATATCCAGGTAAAAATGTTCAATGTCACTTACAACAAAGAATCTGCCTTAAGCAATACTATAATCAGCAATAGTTAACATTGCTGAGAACAAGAGTTTCTGAAAATGACTTACCACCACAGGAGTTAACAAAGGTACAGCTGTAACTGTGTTTAGAACTAAATAAATGCAGACATCAGAGAAGGAGAATATAAATTTAATTGGGAAAATGGACCTTATAGAATGTTGTGTGTGATCGATAATGGTTGTTTCTGTCTCAGTAAGGATGCTTAGAGATGTTAGTGGGTACTTGTTTGAATAGAGGGCTCCTGCAGCATGAGAAAAATGCATTTCTGACTCCAAAGTGTTCAGTGAAGGAAATTATTCACATGTTAATTACTTCTGGTTTTGCTCATGCTTTTTACTGACATACATAATTTCCTTTCAATAGATGAGGAATCTACATGTACCTTAAAAAATTCAAACAACAGACAACCCCCTGCTACTTCCCTTGGAAACTCTGACATCGAGTATGAGTTACTAAACATTGCACTGGATTTCAGAGGGCAAACCTAAACACATAAAGGTGGTTTGGGGTTCTGTTGTCTTGGTTTTTGGAGCAGGGGACAAAGCTGTAGTAGTTTGTTAAACTACTAGGTTGTTTAAACTGTCAGGGAAGACCCTTTAACCTCTAAATTTTTATTACCCTTGTCTGTTGATAAATACTTGCAGCAAATGGTGGGGGAAAATACACTGCTTTCATTTTTACTTCCCTCTCACTTGTTATATGTAAGCAGTTCCAAACTGCATCAGTGAAGAGGAATATGGCATAAAATCAGAATAGAGGAAATTTAAGTGAACACCCTCTGCTTTACGATAGAAACCTCTAGGCATAGGTGTGAATGAATACTGATTCATTTATATAGTTCTGAAATGGAAAAGCCTTACACTTACAACAAAGGTAAGCAGTACGTTGTTCTGCGTTTAGCAGCTGTTGGTGTGCTAACTTCAGGAAAACGGGGAGCAGCAATCAACTTGACATCCCTGAGGAGAATCAGATATATATGCTCTCCTTTTCTGTCTGGAAATAACTATGGGAGTTATGTTGAGAATAGAGGGTTAACAATTTTAATATTTCACCACCACCAAATGCCCATGTTTTATTCTATCTTAAGCCTTTAATGCAAATCTCCATCTTTCAAATGTGTTTACTACCCGTGTAAAAGTACCACTAACCATACTAAATAGTGGTACATGTCGGCTAAGATTCGGTTGCAGAAAAAAATAGCAATTTAGATTATTATTTCTTCTACTGTTATATTGGGTAGGGAGAGACCTGGTGTTCATTTCATCATGCAGGCATAGGAATGTGCTTAGGATGTTGACTAAATATAGTACTTGCATTTGCAACAAAACCTGGTGATAATGACATGTTTCCACCAAAGTATTTAATCTGTTTACTCTTAATAGAGTAATAGTAACAAACTTAGGAACTATTTCCCCATATTTATATTCTGCCACAACAGACTTCTTACTCCAAGTGCGAAAATAAGCATTTTTCTGTATTTTCTTAGTGATTCATGACCCTAAGGTATAGTACTGGCTTAACATACGCAATCTCCCTCCCTCAAAATACTTGCAGGACTAGTATGTTATTGCCTATGCATGGCTTTTTGAACATGCATCATTAATGTGTAAGTGATGCTGGCTATAAGCACAGGAAGAGAAAAAATGAGAGATCAGTGTAAACTTATTCTAAGGAACTGATTAAGATGAATGCTGCATTCTGTTTCCATTGCAGTTAACACTAAAACTTGTGATTCTTAATAGCTTCCTCTTACTGTTTGGATTGTGGAAATGCTCAGAAATCCCAGCCAGCGTTTTGGTTTTGTTTGTGCAGAAACACACAGAAGTAACAATCTTCTTTGTAGAAAGCTGTGGGCTTGGGCCTTATATTTTTCCTAGAATTCTACTTAGTATTCTTACATTATTATGTAGTGGGAAGTCTGCAACCCCCCTGAAATCATATCCATGAGTGACATATTTGGTATTTTATATTTAATTATTTCAAATCTTTACCCAAAGTCAGGGTAAGAATTATTAATTTTAAAAACTCCTATTTTTTTCACTTAAATACAAATCCTTACATTGGTGCGAGTCTAGGGAAGCTGCCACTGAACTGTTGCTAAGCTTAGCGTCCATCAATGAAGACTATTAAAATGGATGACAAACTTACACATTTTCTTCCAGTTAGGAAAATGTTCAAGTAGAACTGAATTAGGTAATTCCATGACTATGCTTATCAGTCAACAGTTTTTGAACAAATCTCAATTTAACAACTTTTTTTTATCTTACTCTTTCATGTTTTTATATTCAAATTTATAATTAAAAATGTAGATCTTTAAACAAGGAATGAAAATAGTGTAGATTTCTGAATTATATATTAAAAAATCTTTTTTCTTGGATTGTCTCTGGATGATTTTCTTCCCTCCTCCTTCCCTATTCACTTGTCCACTTGAAAAACATTGGAAGTAGTATGTTTTATAATAGAACACAGCATAGTCACTCCTCCATCTCCAAAGGATACACAAAGATCTTCATATAATGGCTCTGCATCACTAGGAAATGTTAAATACATTTTGACTGATTAAATCTTTTATGTATGGCAAAAAAAAAAAAAATACAGTAATCCAGTGATGGTTTCCAGCAACATGTGGAAATCAAGTGATTTTGGAGCTGCACATATGCATGTACTGCTACTGGGGTACTTTGGGGGTAGGTGGTGGCGGTGTTTTCAGGGAAAATACAAATAAATGAAGCTTATACTTCTAAACTGGGTGATACCAATTTCTATACACTCAGTAGATAAATTTGTGCTCTTTCTAATCTGTAATAACACCTATCCAATGGAACAAGTAAGAGAGAGATCTATATGTGTGTCATAGATACTTATATTGCGTGTGTGTATATATATTGCATCACAGCCAGGGAAAAATATACTCAAGGAGACAAACTTGCTTTAAAGGAAGTGCCATATAAAAGAGGAACTTTATGGTTTGGAAGTTGAGTACCTTGGTAGCATGAAGAAATTCTCTAAACTGTGGCATCACACCTTCCTTACACCTTCTTGTGTAAGGAAGGATCAACAGTAGTAAGTGGGAGTGACTATAGGGACTGAATTATTTCTCAGTTCCTTTACCCATTACCTAGCAAATACATTTTTATCAATATGCCAAAATAAAAATGCTTTAGGAGGAAAAAAATACAATAGATTCAATCTTTTGAGGTTGGTGGTTTGGTTGTTGAATGCTTCTTGCTACAGAACAAACAAAGGATGCGGAAAATAACTGAAGAATTGTGGTGGGACTGGCATAGGTCTTTACTCAACTGGTAGAAGATGCAGACCAAATCACTTGTCATTGGTGTGCTAATATCTTTAGAATCACATTGAAGTTCACCTGATCTGTAAGTTTGGCATTGCATCCACTGAAATCTTAAGATTCATGTTCCACAATCTGAAACTTCTGCAACCGTATCTAAGCTTTATTTTTATATTATAGCTTTATTTTTTGGGGGGTAAAACAGACATGATAAGCCTGTGATTGATTATAATACTTGACATTTAATGAATGGATTTGATTTATTAATCCAAGGGATATCGAGGGAATAACCCTTACTTTCCTATAAGGAAACTGAGGCACAGAGATAGAAGTGACTCTCAGAAGCCCAAGTTCCCAACGATATGGTGGTGGTGGATTTAGGACTACAGAGCAGGTTGCATATACCTGCTACATAAATGTTGTAGCCCTCATAGAGCATATGCATTTTATGATGCCTTGACAAACTACTAAAACCTTGTTCCAACTCTTTCTCAAGAGCTTTGTGATACTCTTTCTTCAGTGTCAACCCTTTGTTCATTAAATGTCTATGAAGCTTGTATCTTATGGTCACCTGCATGAGGACTAGAAGACCTGTTTGTCTTTCCAGTACTCAAATAACTTCCTGAATGCCAACTCCTGTATTCCTGTGTATAACAGCAGAATTACCTGAAATCACTGGAATTGCTCTTGCACAGCAATTTGTTGCACTGAACCCATAGGGAGAAAAACTAGCATCCCATACTGTACATCCTCTGCAGCTGCACAAAGCCAAGAGAGAAAAACTGAGGCACAGTGGAAAATAGTGAGAATGGTCATTTTCATTTAGCTTGTACCTAAAGAACTGCCACAGGAAGCACAGTGTACAGCTAGAATAGAAGAAACTGTTTCTGGATGTTAACTCTAGGTAGCCCTGGTAACTTAGCAATGTGATATTCTGTCTGCACAGGTAGGGATGTAGAGCAACAGTCTCCTAATAACTGGAAATTAATATATAAATGGTTAATAAACCATGGTTTCTCTTCTTCTGTTGTCTTAACTGCACACACGTGTCGCAGGGGCTCAGAGCAGGGGGTTGAGTGAAGCCTGACAAACATAGGAGGGACCACTGAAGTTCTTGGGATGGCTCCAAAAGGATGTGGATGTGGTGTTTGTGAGCTAGTGGCTCTAATTCTCAGCAGAAATAATAGCAAAACATTATGGTGAAGTCTTCTAACTAGTGAAATTGCTCTATTGCAATGAACTGTACCATAGAAACCAACACTACAGAGCAAAAAAATTGCTCTAAGTAAAACTAGCCTTGTTTGAAATAAGTGAATAGAGAAAATAATTGACACAACTAAACTTTGGGTAGCTTATATAAAGAACAGTATTAGTTGGTTAAGAAAAAAAAGTCTGTGAGTAAAAAATATCAGGGAGACTGATATGATCTTAAGGTCCTTTCCAACCCTAACTATTCTATGGTTCTATATTAATTCTCCTATAACTAAAATGAGAACTGGCTTCAGTGTAAGGTCATTGCTGGACACGTCCTCGAAGTTACGTTTTACATATGCTGTATAGTGTCTGTCCACCAGCACACTAACATACTCAACATCAGGTGGAAAGCTTTCAGCTAAATAAGAGGCATGCTTAGCCTTCTCCTGGAAGGAGACAAAGGGGGATGCAGAGGTGTTTGCAAGGGAAGCAGTTCCCATCCTTAGCTCCTTGATGCCTTCCCCTTTAGAAGCCCATTGGGAGGATGTGCTCCAACTTGGCAGCCTGGAAAGTAAGACCTGGCTGGACACCAGCTCCCTCCTCCCCTGCCGCCTTCTCTCTGTGAAAGAAGGCAATGCCAGGTGGCCATGACTGTCCTCTTTTCTTGTCTCTTTTTGGGTCAGAGCTGCTGTCTGACCAGAGGGGTAACATGGGCAAGGCTGATCCCTTTCATGACCTATTCAGGGCTATGATTGCCTAGCCCAAAATTGAAACAACAGTACTCTGCAGTGGGTCTTCTTGTTTTAGTGAAAATGGCTGAAACCTTGCCATCCAGCTACAGAGCAAATTAAATGACTGGTGATATTCTGAAGCATCTTTTATTTTCTATTTCATTATCTACAGGTAGGTATATATGGATCTGGGGACTATCCTTTGTGTCCCTTCCTGAATCTTCTAAGAAGACAAAAACAAGACCAAAAATTATCCCTCTTTCACTAAACTTCTTAAAATTCTCAAACCCCACAAAAAATTCAAATAATATTAGATGACATATTCTTATAGAGATTTAGATAAATTGGTATGTATTGTCTTAGATATGACAAGGTTTTAAGCTTTATAAACTTGATGTCTGTAAGCTTTAAAAAACAACTTCAATAATTTAATGGAAAATAGCACAGCTAAAAAGCAAATAAACACTTGTGTCTTTGGCAGAATTATCACTACCCTCTGTGTAGCAAAGGCCTCTGTGGCTGGCTGCCTTTGCTGCAATTACTGGTGTACTTTCTTCCCAGGATATCCTGATTTTGTCACCCTCCCTCTGCAATCTCTGTTGTTGGGCTTTTGGATGCAGGAATTTAATCTGATGAAGCATTTTGCACAGCACTTAATAAATATACCTTCTTCCCCTAAACAATGCTACTAGGCTATAAATACCCAATGAGAACATATCTTTGGTGGTGTAAATCTGGAGCACTTACCCTAATTTTTGTCAACATTTCTCTGCATTGATACTGGGGCAATTCTGTTGAGCCCGACGACAGCAGGTCTCTTGCCCTGTTTGTGGCATGAGAGAAGGAGATGATCTTGTGGGGCTTGTTTCTGCATCCTTCTCATCTCACCTGCATTCTGCTAACCTCAGTAGGAGAGAAGAGCGTAGCATACAGCTCCTACTAGCAGCAGGCCCCACTAATTCCTGCACTGCCCAGAGATTATCTTCTGCCATTAAAATTCAGTTGTTTCCCTTCATATTTAGACATTCGTCCATGGACAAACACCCATTGTGTAACTTGTCCCCCTCTCCCTGAGGGTGGTAGATTTGTGCACAAAGAGATGCGAAGGCTGTAGCTCTAATAGTGGCTGGAAAGATGGAGGCAAGAAAATGAGCTGCCCTAAAGTTAAGGAATAATCCACATAGCTCCAACACTGAAATATATAATAATGTGGTTGTAGGATTTGATTGCCAAAGATTTTGCATTGGTTCTGCTTCTGTCTTGGCTGTATAAATACTTAGAACTTTTCACTTTATTGCTTTTGCTGTATAATACAACCAAAATTATAGAATCATAGAATGACTTGGGTTGGAAAGGACATTGAGTTCCAACCCCCTGCCATGAGCAGGGATGCCTCACACTAGACCATGTCACCCAAGGCTCTGTCCAACCTGGTCTTGAACACTGCAAGGGATGGGACATTCACAACCACTCTGGGCAACCCATTCCAGTGCCTCACCACCCTCACAGTAAAGAACTTCCTCCTTATATCTGATCTGAACTTCCTCTGTTTAAGTTTGAACCCATTACCCCTTGTCCTATCACTACAGTCCCCGATGAAGAGTCCCTCTTCAGCATCCTTGTAGTCCCCCTTCAGATAATGGAAGGCTGCTATGAGGTCTCCATGCAGCCTTCTCTTCTCCAGGCTGAACAGCCCCAACAAATATAACAGAAAAATGCAATATTTAAATTAGAAATTGAAGACCAAATCCCCAGCCAGTATGAGTCCACTCATTTCATGAAAGCTATGTCAGCCTTCACTGGCTGCATAGCTGGTTTCTAGTCCGTGGCTCTGATCAGTTAATTACTGAAGATTTCACCATACCATGACATGCATATACAGTAATGGAAATCAGGGTTCCGACTGGTGTTAAGCAGTTAAATATAAGTAAAAGCATTCTTCTATAGAATAAGATCTTTTATATAGGATAAGATCTTTCCCCTTTTCTCATATTTTTTCATCATGAACAAATGGATTAAAGCTTGTGTCCTCTCCGTCCCGTTGGCCTCCTGACCACCTGCTGGAGGCCTTCAGGTGTAAGAGGAAGGAATTTCATTTCATTTAGATCTCTAGAAATGAGCACCTCTAACACGCACCAAATGACTGGGGAGCATTTCTAGCAGGCATCCCAGGGCTGTGAATGCGGCCTGGGACCCTGTGGTCCAGCAGGCTTTGTCACCCTGACTGATGCTAAGGAAGTCCTCCTTACAAACTTCTGTACACCATTTTCTATTTGTATCTGTCACATCTTTGCAAGTACAGCCCTTTGCTTGTGCCTGGGGAAGTACCCAGGCTTTTGAAAAGTCAGAAGACTCACTAAACTTCTAAAGCTGGGTAATGTCAATGTGCTTCAAGCAGCGTCTAGATGGAGTTGAGGTAGTTGAGGTCCTTTAGCCCAAAGTCGTTTAAGATCCAATATTAACCTATTCATCTTTTGACTTAACATGCCAGATGAAGTTCTGAAACCTCAGGGAAGGTTTAATTCACGCAAACAACGCTGGGGTTCCCTAATGGAGTGTCACAGATGCTTCTTTCTCAACTCAACAGTATCAGTTCCTCTGTCTTTATGTAAAACATAGCAGCTAACGAATTCAAGTTCATGGATGCAGGGTTTCATCTTTCCTCCTCTTCCAGTCTATAAACTATTCTATGCATAGGCTTCTTCCGCTCTTCCTTTTGAAGCTCTACCATCAGCATTTAAGGTTATTCAGGCCACAGAAAAGAAGCAGCAGAGGAGCATGACTGTAGCCTCCCGTGAGGACACTGAGTTATGTGGGATAATCCTAGATCTCTAGCTTCCAGGACTCCTTTAGCACTTATACATTAAGAATGAAATACATTAATGGGCTTTTGAGATTCCTGAGCTATGACCTGAACCATAGATAGAGACTATCTGCCATTAAACATAATACCTTCTTGGCAGCCGTTCCTCTTCTGAAACCCCTGGCTTTGAGACCTATTTTGGAAAGGCAAGAGGCATTCTGGAAATCTTGTGGTCAGTACCTATCTGAATCAGGCTTATCATGCTGTTTTGTACCTGTACTTTCCTCAGTAAGTCATATGTACTTTGCACATACATAAGTGCATACTGCTGGTTATTGTAATATTTGTGTAGTGTGTGAAAGGGGAAAGGGCTTAAATTCTGTTTGTATTTTAAATAACTGTCCTGGCAGATACACAGTCCATAGTGTTAATATTTTCACGGAATGCAGTGTTTGTGACTAATATTAAACCAAGAGGAGCAGGTATCAGATATGGTCGAGCAGGTTCTAGAGTTGAGCTGGACTGGGTCAGCCTTGCACTGCAGCTGGCTGTCAAGGACATCTGGAAAGGTGCCACTCAGCACTGTACAGTTTGTCTGCTAAGTATATGCAGTATTACTCCTTAATGACAGCAGTTTGGCAACTTTTGTCTGTATGAAGCAAGCCAAATTCTGATCCCTTTACTTTGAGTTGGTTCAAATCCCTCTGATGCTAGGATCGCTACTTGGTAGGAGCCCGATTGCAGAAGCTAAAAGGTAAGCCTGCTTATTCTGAGCTGACTTGGATCTCCTACTAGGTGAGGGCCTCGTGCCGAATCCTGATCTCTGATAAATGAACTTTCTAATGTTGCATTACCACTAGTGTACAAGCCAAATATCCATACAGATATTCACATTCCAACAGCCAAATACAAGCTCTTTTTATTTTTGCCTTCTGGTTTATGAGTATGTTATGTTTTGCAGACATGAGTAACTCGTGGGATATCTTTCCCACAGAGTAAAACCAATGTAAATTCACATGACTCAGGGATTTGTTTCAGTGCTCACGCATAAACTCTCATTTGAAATGATTATGCTTGAAGATCAAAAGAAAAGTACACTCACTTGTATTAATGTTTAATGTGTAATTCACATTGTTAGAACAAAAACCAAAACTGTTGGTTGTTGTTATGACAAATATTAACCATTGGTGCTACTAACCAATTCCCATAGAGGATCCTTAATTTCATTGCATTGGCTGTGCGCTGAGATTTCCTCTTGCCCATGCCATCATCTCAGAGACTTAAACACACTTTCCTCGCTGGCTGAGAAATTCCCCTGTAATCACAGAATCAGAATAGTTACGGTTGGAAAGGACCTTAAGATCATCAAGTTCCAACCCTCTTGCCAAGGCAGGGACATCTCACACTAAACCATGTCACCCAAGACTCCATCCAGCTTGGCCTTGTACACTGCTAGGGATGGAGCATTCACAACTTCCTTGGGCAACCTGTGCCAGTGCCTCACCACCCTCACAGTAAAAAACTACTTCCTTATATCTAACCTAATGACAAGAGTAATGACAGAAGTGGGAGAGAGCTGGGATAACCCACCACTGCATGTGGCTCAGAGACCTCCCAGTGGAAGCAGTGTAAAATGATCTAATCCGATCTCTTACACAAGTAGTATTTCAGATCAGATATGCTCCTGATGCCTTTGGTCTTAGTCTAATTTGAGCCTTAATAGCAAAACTAGACCCATGCTCAAATTCACCCAGCACAAGAGAATCCAAGAACTTCATTATTTTATGTTTATCAGTGTTTTACCTTCTTTAGTCAATGCTTACTTTCTTACCGGGAAGCTTCTCATTAAATAAGCAGGTTTGGTGCGAGGGAGGCATATGTGAAATCCACTGTCTATATCCTCAACCAAGACCAATACAGGACAGCAAAGCCATGCTTGTAATCACAAATTGAGCAATGTGTGGCATCATTGGCTGTTACATAGAGTAGTGGGACTACTTCACCTGCATAAGAGAAGACCCCTGAGTATCCTTTGCCACCCCACATTACAGCCTTTCACACAAAGTAGGAGTTGGTTTTTTTATCTTCATAGCTTTTACTGGCTTTTCCCTTGTCAGTGTTTAAAGGGTCAGCAATTTGCACCATCTTGTTTTTTATATTCATGCTTCTTTCAAAAACTTGGTTGTTTTACTAGCTGAGCTTACATTATTTCTCTGTCTAGTTCCTCCCCCCTCCCCCCCCAAACCCCACCCAACAATCAAGTTTAAAGTTTTAGAGTCTTGATACATGTCATGGAGTTGCCCCTCTTCTATGGCACAGAATGAGACCAAATGATATTTGACAAACTTTGCACTCGGCATAAAGCCACAAAAAACTCTGTATGTTCCCAGTATCATTTTGGTAACTTTCCTGTATGCCAGCAGTGCTACAATACACCTCATTCAGAGCACCTGCCTGAGTTTCAGGTAGATCTTCCCCATTTTAGATCTCCATATGCAAACTATACATCAGTTTTCTATTCTTAAGGCCTTGTTGTTCCACAAACCCATCTGAGCAAATCTGAGAGGTTCCTCATTCAGGAACTAAGACTGTTGTATTAGAATGGGTGCTATTGCTTTGAATGGCATGCAGTCAAAGTACCAATGGATCATGGGCGTTTATAAAGGAACAGAGCAGGGTTTTGGGTTTGTTTTGCTTTTGTTTGTAACAATCCACTCAAAATATTTACCGTTGAGAAGCTGGTATTTTCTCCAGCAATGAATCTATTGTCAACTTCAAGGCAGTTGAGAAGGTACTGATTGTTTTAGTGGAGGGCACACGGCATTGCTACCCTGGAATTGAGCACAAATACATAGCTGTTGTAAAATTTTTTGCTAAAAACATGTAATGAATCAAACATCCTTCACAAGGAAAGAAGTAGGTAAAATTCTGGGCTAAATTAACCCCATGTTACAGAAAGACTAAATGCTGTTGTTTTCACCTGTGGGACTTTGGACTTGTCTATGCACCAAATCATTCCAAAACACCTATTAGGTACGCTGCAGTAATGACTAAAACCATGTGTAGACAAATCTTGTACCAGCAGAAAAATTCCCTTTCTTGAATTATCTTAATCCATTCTGAAAGTGGATTAAGTGAAACCAGGAAAGAGCTCGGTCATTCCAGAATGAACAAGCTATCTGAGCACATTCTGCTTTACATTCACATCCAACCTTATTCCTGAATAATTTTCCTGTGTGGAGAGGCTCTTAGGATATATCTACATAGCAAATGAATGTGTGATTATAGACATACCAACCTTTCCTTTACTCTCACTGGCATGAGTAACAACAGTAATGAAAGACAGTAGGAGAGACTTTAGTGCGGCCTTTTAACTGAAGCATATACACAGCCCATTGTGAAGAGCCTCTGCTGAAATCCACCTCATCGCACCGTCACTTCAGAGACAACTCATGTCCCTTAGACTAATACCAGGGTTGGGGACGCCTCTCTGCATCTCTGGGGCTTATGAGCACCAAAAATTGCATATGTGATAGGCTGGCACAGCTGAGCTAAATGGAAACCAGGTGAGTTTCAGAGGTTAATCATGTTGGAAGAGCATGGCTCACCCATTTTTAATATACACATATTTGACAACCACATAGTGTCAGCTGTGTGACTGCAGAAGCCAAATTAAATATGCTGCAGACAAGCACAACTCAGTTGATGTCACTAGGGCTGAATTTGGCTCCATGGGTGAGATCTTATTTGACTAATACTTGTTTTGTTGCCTTATCTGCTCATTTATTTTAATGAAATTTATGCATTTTAATGTTCTTTTAAGTGCATTCCAAAAATAGCAATTTGATTAACTAATTCACTTTTAAAAGTGTAACAATCACAACTAAAAATCTCCCTCTTACCCGAGGTATGGAATAATTGCAAGTAGCGTCTTGGGTAGCTACACAGTACCCTTCATCCTTTCAAAGCAATTCCCCACATCAATCAGAAGAGCCTCACTTAAAAAACTAATGACGAAATACAGACAAAGATCAAGCTGTACAAAATGCTTTTCAAGTCTACCAAAAAAATGTATCAGTAATGTATTCTGTGCTCTGCTGAGACAGTATAGTTAAGACAGGTAAGAATTTTGCTTAAAAGCAGTTCAAACCAAGTCCAAACCAGAAACATTAAACGGACTCATCTTTCTAGCCAAGCCAGAAAGCATCTTAAGTAGCTTGGGTTAAAACAAAACAAAGAAAGAAAAAAGTGCTTTCACTTTCAGGCTTATTAAAATGATGTTTGGACTGTACCATATTCAAAGAGGGACTTCCTTTTTCCCCCAACTGGTTTTCCAGATGCAACAGGCAACCTCACTGTTTAAAACAAGGTACCAGTGAGAGCAGAGTCCAGCAACAGAAAAGGTGCATACTAACTTCCTCCTGACTTTATAACCTAACAACTGGAATAGCAAACCCTGATTAGTAGCAATATTAAACAAAGGCAATTTTCCTTTTATTGTATTTAAATGAGGAAAATGAAAGTGTTAATGGTAATATTAAGGCTGAACAGAGGCAGTCCTAGAAGAGTAATTCCATTTCAGCCCTGCTATATGTGTCCGTGCATGAACTAGTTACATGCATATCCCCATCATTGTAACTGGTTATGAAAGTAGGTAGTGCACAGCTCAGCACAAAAGAGGTAAACTTGACCTTGGGCGCTGCTGGGACACTCTGTGGTCACTGTGCAGGGTGTCGTGGTGTTTCAGCAGTTTGCGCTATTAACAGTGTGTGTGTGCAGCAATTGATTGTTAGCTCAAGAGGCACTCAAACCGAAGCGACCATGGGTAGTTTGTTTTCACGTGAGGCCTAGATGTGGAAATACTTCTGCACGCGGGTTAAACCCAACATGTAGAAGGTCCCCTGAATTTAACAGGGCCATCTGTGTAGACTTAAGAGGATTTGCCTAAGAGTACAAGAAAACCGAGGTAAGAAATTGCAGGTGCCGTGCCAGCCCCTACCACCGCTCACACCAGCCCCGGTGCTAACTGCAGGCCAGCGCTCACCCGCTCTTTTAACGTAAAATCACCCAGCTATCGGAAATAGCTTCTCCGCAGCAGCGGAGGTAGGGGGAGATGGTTTAAGCACCCGCGAGTAAATCCCGCCAGGGTTTGCGCCAGTCCTTACCAGCGACGCCATTGTGCTGCCGAGCGGCCGCTGCGCCCCGCGAGGGTATCCGAATTGAACACGGGGTCTGTGCGGAGGGTGAGGTCCGTGTCCCGCACACCCCCCACCCCACCCCAGCTTCCCCTGCAGAGGCTTGGAGGAGACTGGGGGGGGGGGGGGGGGGGCAATGCAGCCATGCGGCGCCAGGCCTGCACGGCAGCATCCTCACTCCTCGCCTAGGCGCAGTTTACGCCGCCTCCTGCGTTTCGGGGGCCTTTATATATATACATTCGGGGATGCCCCCCCCCCCCCACCAGTTTCCCCATCCCGCGGCGGATCGGCAGCTGCTAGCTGCTCCTGCGTGCCTCTAGTACCCCCGCATCCCTTGAGCCAGGTGTCCCGTCGGCCTCCCCATTGGGTCGCCCCCCTTTCGGAGGCAGGTTGGGATTTTATTTTGGGGGAGGTTAAAGGGGGTTGGTTTCTCTTTTTGTTTGGTTTGGTTTGTTTTCCAGGTGGGACTTGGCGGTGACCGGCGAAGCTCGCCCGGCACTGAATGTCACCCTGAAGGTAAAATGAAAGACAAAAAGATGAACGCATGCCTGCGCCCCTCGGCCGCGCCGCTGCTTCCCCGCACCCCGCCACCATCGCGGGGCGGCAGCCCCCGCCGCGCCCCGGATTTCCTGTCTCGGCTTTTCATTATTTCCCTTAAAAAAAAAAAAAAAAAGAAAAAAAAAAAAAAGGAAAATAACCCAAAAAACACGCATGTAAAGGAAACGTGCACGTACCCGGTAACGAGCCCAGGAAAAACCCGGCCGCTTCCCCCTTCTCCTGCCAAGTTATCATTGAGAAAACAGACAGGCGGCGTGACGTCCCGGGTCAGGCCGAGTGCGGACCGGCGCTACCAAGGCGGCAGGGAGGCCCGGGGCCTCTGCCGGGGCCGGAGCCGCGGGGTCTGGGTCCGCTATCGCCCGCCCGGGGCCGCCTCTTCCCAGCTGGGGCCGCGCCCGCCGCCGCCGCTGCTCCCCGCGCCCCCCGCCCGCCCGCCGCGGCCCACCGCGGCCTGCAGCCCGCCGGCGGCTCCCCCCTCGCCGGCGGAGGTCGCGGGAGCCCGGTTAAAGGAGGCGTGTGTAAAGATTTTGCAATGTCCCTGCATGGTGTTGTAGACTTTCCTAGCAAAGAAACCGGCTTCGGCTTCTTTAAAATCCCCGACGACTCACCTGACTAGCCTGCCTGCGGTTCTGAGCTGACCAGGTAAAGCGGGGCCTCCCCGTTCCCACCCCGCACCTCCGCGAGCTGACATTGCAGCGGGGGGCATGGTTCCGCACGGAGACGAGCCGGCTCGCTCCAGAAGCGCTTACCCCCCCTCCCTTTCCCCTTCCCTCCCCCCATTCCACCTTCAGACCTTGTCAATTGCACTTGCTCTGAGTCGGTCGTTCCCGTGTGCCCCCCCCTCCCCCAAATCACCCTCATAAAAAGCCGCATGGCAGCACCGGCTGCCTGGGGCTCAGTGTTTCGCGTTTTTCCGATAATTATTTAAGACTGTCGGGCCGGGTAGAGGGTTAAAAGGGGGGAGGGAGAATGATTTTGTTTTCTGCTGACAGATCCGACCCCGAAGGGTTTTGTCCTACCCCCAGCCCAGGGTCAGGAGAGCCGGGGAAGTGACGAGGCTTTGGCCAGCAAGAGTTTGGGGTCCCGGGGTGGCTTTAGCGGCTGCGAGCGGTCAGGGGGAGCGGACTCTCCAAGCTTGTGCCGGCGGCTGCTCATGCCGTCCCCCTCCCCCCCCGCCCTTCTTCAGCCGGGGTGCCCTTTCGGGAGCCCCCAGGTGTCCGGGCAGCGGCTGGGCGGGAAGAGGCCGTGGGGATAGGGGGGATAGGAAAAGAATGGGGTGTGAAGGAAGGAATGGGGAGTCCTGCTTGTCCCCGTCCCGTCCCCCTCCCTGCCGCTTTCTCCTTCCTGGAGCACTTCTGCGAGCGCCCCGTGGGAGCCGCGCAGGCCTGGCCGGAGCCCTGCACGTCGGGCGGGGGGTGGGAATTCTGCTGCCGGGCGTCCCTTCGCTTCCCGTCCCTTCTCTGCCCGCCCACCCGTGCCATGCGGGACACGCTTTGCCCCGCTCCTGCCGTGGCGTCGGGAGCCGCGGCCGCGCCAGCGGTTGTGGAGGGGGCGAAGGAAAAGTAAGAGAACTCCTTGTCCTGCGTGCTCCCCCTGCGCTTCCTGCTTTGGGTCCGGATAAGGGGTTGCGGGGGGAGTGGGGGTGGGGGGAGCCTCAATGTGACCCGGCTGCAAGGAGAAGATTTTTTCTCCCTTTTCTGTTTTATTATATTTTTTATTTTCCCGCATGCATTAATGCTACATAGGGGCGAGTGGTCCGGAGGTACGTTTTGAACTGCTTGCAGGGGAAGCACTCCCAATACTCGGTCTAGTTAACACGTTTCTCATGATAGCAAAGGAAGGACTGCATTTAGGAGATGACTAAATAATGGGGGAGGCAAGTAAAAATGAGTATAATATAAAGGAGTGGAAAATTAAGGTGAATGGGAGTGTGGGAAGACAGGCACTGTGCAGCTCGGGTTTTTGGGTTTCTCTCCTGTAATTCTCTACCATACCCTTTCCATACACCCCCCTGCCCCATCCTATCTTTTCATAATATGTAGGAGACTAACAGCAAACATAACCCAGCCCATAAACCGATTCCCCCCCCACCCCCCCCCCCTTCAGCCTGTCTGTGGCCAGGAGGGAAATGTCCTTTGTATAAAAGCACCCGAGTTTTAAGCATTTATTATCCATCCTGTCTCAAATACAAAGTGTAAAACTTGCCCGATACATTCTAGTGTTACTTCCCTGGTTTATTTCAGGACAAAATGTTCTGGTGTAGCATACCTTCGGTCACTTTCAGGATGGGAATAGTTTACAATATAACCTACATTAGATTACACATGGTGTGTGCGTTCCATTTCCTCTGAAAATAGCCAAAGTCTTAGAATGATGAAGTGACTCATGTGGTTATGATCTTCCGTATCTTGAGAGCATTAAGGTAGCCATGCGTCTGCGTGCTGGGGATGTGGGGCTGTGGTGCGAGGGGTTCCACGGCTGTCCAGGAACCTGGCAGAGCTCCTTGTAGAGGACTTCACAGTTTAAAATCTTGCCGGGGGCAGAAGGTAAGCATGACATTCATTTTCAAAAGCAGGAAAACAAAACCATTGCAGTCAATGTGTGTGCAGTATCACAGTTATTCCACGGTATTTTGTCAGAAATTAAAAGGTTACCACTAGAGTACTATATCCCTATCTCCAGCTCTGGCACCACTTATTACTGCAATGGTATTTCAATATTAAGTGATCTCAGAGATATTTCATCTTTCATTTTGAATCCTGAATTTGAATCAGCATTAAGATGTCAGGGCTACGAGATAAGGCATAACAAACTAAGTAGACAGCTGAAGGGCTCCTGGTGAAGGTGTTGCTGAGAAGGATATCTCGGGCAGTTCACTGTAACCTTGTTTACAGGGACATTGCAATTGCAACCTGAATTTCAGCGAACGGCTGCCTGGAATGATGCCTGTGTGGCTGAAACCTGTCACAAGTGTCCTTTGCACTCTGAACATATTCCTCTGCCTTCCTTGTGTACTTACAAAAACTTTTCTGGAAGGTTAGGATGATTTTCTGTTCAAAGAGCAGCATTCCTCTTAGGAAAATGAAGACATTTTCCTAAGAGGAATGCTGCTCTTTGAACTCAGGTACATTAGCAGCAAAGTATTCATGAGGCTTTGGTTTTTTTCCCCCCTTAATCTGGTTCTCTGATGTGTCAGTATCAGTTGTTACACCCGTCTTTTTAACTCACCTATATGGCTTTGATTTATTATATGTAAGTCTTGGTGGTTCCGAGCGTATTTTGCAGCACACGAAGTCAGTTCAAGTCAGAATGTAAGAAGATGCTTATTGCAACAAAGAACAGTTTTGTAGTGATCTGCTAATTTTTGTGGTTTCTTTTTTCCTAAAGCTGTTCCAAGAAAATCACATGCGTTTATTAGCAAGGGGGTGCTAAATGCCAGCCTCCACATTGACGAAGGAAAAAAATGCTGTTGAAATGCTTTGGAATAATAAATAGGATATGTAATGGTCAACCACAAGATAAAAATTTTACACAGTGTTTTTATGGCTCTAAATTGGCTGCATTGTAAACCAAGCTCACTACTCGATTAAGTCATCAGAGTTTTCAATTATTTAAGATTATCTAATATAGCCTTCATCACCCATATCAGAAAATTATACATCAGGTTGTAATTCCTTGTTGTTGGTAGGTGAGGGCTTTGTTGTGGACGGGAGGGTTTAATTTTGGCTCATCAGGGCAAATATTGCAAAGCACGCATGCAGAAAAATGATATGGAAATAGCCCCAGCCCTATGAAATGGGGATAGTTACAGCACTGAAACGTACCTAATACAATTTGAGATCCACTCGCTAAGAAACCTTGACAGTATCTGCCTTGCAGGTACCATGCTTTTGGAAATACTGTATCTCCATTTAAATGCAGATCTCCAGTTTTCTCCAGGGGGCAGTTGGCAAACCTTTCGATTGAACCACCGGCACTAGAAAAACTAACTGAAGGTTTACCTGCGAACAAGAGACCCTTTCAAGCCTGTTTTTCTGAAAGAGTGATTGTCAGATTTCCCGATATTTCATTTTGATGTTGATTTTGAATAATTCTGGATGCGTTTTCCAAAGTCCCGGGAAAGGAATAGTGCATTTTACTCAAGGTAGGCTGACATCTGCACACTTGTTTAGCATTGAAGAGAGATAAATGTTACAAACAAGCTCTTTGTTTTCACATGAGTGTTGTGTTTGCATGTGAATTTTGTGAACTGGACAGAGCAGTGTTGCTTTGATTTTGACCTAGATTCCTCCTGATTATTCCTATACAGCTAGTACCTGCTTATTTCCCACTGTGAAAATAGGAGAACAACTGTTGATGCTATCTAGCTGGGGCTGAATGAGCAGTAGGCATGCACATCCAGTAATCTGTCGTCCTTCTCCTCGGCTTCATTAGTAATGGATAAAACAGTGCTGGACTCCAGTAAAGGGTGCAAGCCAGTATTTCCTCTCTGGTGAATTTTTCATTCTTTGATGTTTCAATTCAAAGGAAGACAGCAAAAAACCCCAAACAAACAAAAAGATGGAATGAGTGTATTTGTTTCTCTTTCCAGATTGGGCACAAAAATGGTGCACACCTGCAGGGCTGAACAGCACTTGCAGGGCTGAAGAGGGCTTTTTTTAATTGGAACAAGTCTTGGATCCACCTTACTCTGTATTTGCTTGAAACTCAGTGCCTCTAGGTGTCAGTCCTCCTTAGGGAGGCTTGTCCCATCCAGTCCGCTTTTCTCTGTTGTTTGGCAGCTGTCTAGCTTGGGGTGTAACCCAAGACAATAAATACCCAGGACACAGGGAATGGGAGCTTCCATTCCCTGTGCTGCTACCAGGCAGCACAAACTACCTGGTGCAGGGGAAACAAAAGATCCTCACCTTTCGTGTGCCGGGTGCATGTGCTCTGGTCTCCCATTGTGGACAAGGAGGCTGCCTAAAGATGCTGCCCAGGGATGCTGCCCTTGTCCCTGTGCCAGAGCCACGAGGTTGTGGGGATATCCATATTATGCTCACCTGTTAATGGTATATAACCCGTCAACCTCAGTACCCTGGAGAACACAAGCACTTCAGCCTCTGTGTGGAATTCAGGCAGATCTGTGAAGTCCAGTCTGACATGCACCCAGCGTTAATGGCAGAGAGATGCCATTCAGCTTAATTGTTATTCCCATAAACATCTGCAGGTTTCTGTTTCTAGTGGAAGCTACAGCTGAGTAGACTTCTTAAAGGAATGTTTTGCATATTGAGGTTGAAAGGAAAGTCAAGCCTGATACATTAACTTATCATCTGTGTCATTCTCTTGACATCAGTTGGATTACTACAAGCATATATGACAAGGAGATTAGGTGCGAGATCTTCACACACACATGCTTTTGTTAGCATGTTGATCAGTGGAGATGTTACTTCTCTGAAAACCTTGTTCTAAGTCAAGCATAGGCAAGCACAAACCTGTGCATGCATATACAAGTTGAGCAGGGCCTATCCTTTATGATACAGGGTTTTTTTGTCCTTTAATATCTGAGCAAGATCTCTTCTAACTCAGCCATTAGGAGAAAGAAAATGAAACTTTCCTCAAACAGCTTTTCTGTTAGGGAATCTAGTGGCAGTTGCTTTGAAGCATGTTTAATTGATTATCATACATTTATTTTAAAAAGGAGACATAACAAGGAATCTAACATGATGTTTTGGAATATATCTTCTCCCCGCAATGTTCTTGAGGGAAATTTAAGGTTGCAGGCATCATTTCATGCCCTGTATGTTTTTGAACATAAATCAAAGAAATTGTCGGAGAGTTATAGATGTTCATAGCAACTGTAGCTATAATAAACACATGCAGTATATATTTTCCAAGCTATTTTGTATGGGTAAAAAGCTGAAGCTGGCTTTTTACACGAACAATTCAACTTAATCACTGAAAATTTATTTCCTAGTTAGGGTGGATTACCAGTGGAGCATGAAGTCGTACACCTTCTTTTAAGCTCATCTGGTGATGAAGCCTTGGTTAAAATTGGGAAAGTATTTAAATTGGATCTAGATACCTTGAATGAATTATACCAAACATATTGTGATACCTACATGACGATATTTGCATCTGTATTATCACCTATATTGGCTTAAAAGTATGCTGGATACTTTAAGAGACCAAATGAAAGACAAGAGCGGTATGAAAACCCAAACAATTCTAATTGTACATATAGCACAGAATTTGAGCATAGTAAATACAACAGGAAAGAGAATCTTGAATGATCAGGTAATGCAGAGCTGCTAATGGGAACAAGAAGCAGCTTAAGACACACAGATTTCTTGATGATCGTATTAGTTTTGATTTAAAGCCTTGATAGATGCAAAAGGAGTGACTTTTGTGAAGGAATTTCAATGAGGATAACACAGCCACTCAGTGTGCGAGGATGAGGAAGGTGTTCCATACATTGACGAGGATGAAAATGCCTGAAAGTGCTAAAAAGAAAATCGAGTAGTCACAGTTAATATGTATGTGGATAGACTGGGGATAGGACATGTTCAGCATCTGTGCAGAGCTCAGGCAGGTCTAGATGAACAGATTTTTGGGCTTAATATTTAAGCAAAATCCTAAGGGTCTGCTGAATAAAATGGGTAGGATGTGCTTCTTGGAGTCTGGCTTTGCAGGTGCTTTTGGGTGTAGCTGTCATTCTGCATGCTCTTTTTGGGTTCAGAGATTGATAATTAAAACCATTACTGCTTTATTGAAAATTGTGAGACTAGCTAAAAAGTGTGACTTTTAAAAGTATCACTGGGCTTCTGTTTTATTGTGGTTATCTTCAGTCGTTACTCTTTTATTGCAAGAGCCACAAATCTCTTTTTAGGAGAGAAATCTGGACGGTCATTGCTTGACTCCTGGAAACAGTTTTTTAAAATGTACAACAGAGACTGATGCTTAAACTGAGAATTTGCTGCTTTACTTTTTAGGAGTTTTAGCCTCATATGTCTTCCTCTTGATGATGGCTTTGAATTTTAAGACCTGCATGAATTAATTAATCAAGAAACAACTGATGGACCTCAGGAAGGCAGGGCATGGCCCATCACGGGCATCAGTACCAGTTTAGACTTCAGAAGAGCAGGCAGTAGGCTTGGTTTCCAAGGGCCACCCTGGGGATGGGTGGAGCAGGGATGGAGATTTATAGCTTCTGACATACTTTGGATCAACTTCCTCTTAATTTCTCACCTAGGTCTTGCTCCCCATCCTCTCTGAACATTTTTTGGGGTCTCTGTTTAGTAGTCAGACTACTTTATCCTGTCCTCTGATGGCTGGAAAATGGACCTGGAATTGTTACTATTCTCCCTGCTGGATACAGTGCTGTGAAAACAAAATCCAATGAGAAAATAGGAAAGGAGAGAAAAGGGAAGACAGAGTGTGGGAGGCTGAGGTATAGCTGGGAAAACTGGGAGGAGGGATTTGGCAATTCCTGTGTGTTCTTTGGTCAGAATATATGTGTATGTTCACACAAGAAGGTAGCTGAAGGAGCTGTGTCCCTGGATCCATATTGACCCAGCAGTGATGGGTAGGACATGGTAATAAAGGAGAAGTAAGGAGAAGTGTAGTCTGCCGTGGTGTGGACATCCTCCAGCACTTGACAAGTGCCAGTTGGGCTGTGTAGGTTAGAACTGCTGAAGACGGTCAGATTACTGCTCTCATGCTGCATTCCGAAGTCTCATCCTTTCTATGCAGACGCTTGAAAGAGCTTGTTTTACTCTGTGCTGAATTTCTAACAGAAAAACACCACAACCCCTCTCCTGTCATACTACAGTCGAAAGAGATGAGCTGGACAGGGGTTGAGAGTGTGGTATGTGGGGTCCAGACAGCAGGCTGGGCGCTGGGAAACCAGGAGCAGGCAGCCCAAGGTTATAGCCCTTCCGATGCTGCAACTGGGACCTGGATGCACAACTTCACGTTTTAGCCCTTTACCTTTCTCCGACATGCAATCCCTGCCTTGCAGCACAGAAACTCTGCTTTTGCAATCGACGTTAAAGGTGATGGTGTCAGTTAAGGCACGGAAAGGTGAGGTGATGTCATGGAGGTGATGCAGGCAGTCTGTGAGCCCAGCTTCTTAGCCAGCATTTCAGTTCCCTGCCTTGCACCGTCTCTCTGGGGAGATGATCAAGATTAATCCTGCTGGTGCCACCACACACTTTCATTTCTCCTATATGACACAGTCCAGGGGTGGACAGCATCCTGCTCCCAAAGGACAGAGGCACATGTGAGTGGAAGTGCATGCTGAATCAATATGGTTACCCTGCTTTAAATGGTGCCTACCTTTTATTTTTAACGTTTTACTAATCAGATTTTGCTTGTTCTTACTTTTTATCAAAGGGAGGTGAGGCCCGGAACTGAGTATCTCTGAAAACTGGGCCATAGACCCTTAAACTTGTTTGTGCTTGTGAGTGAGCACACGCGTGCATGTACAATGTGTGAACACACACTCGGATGTTGTGTATCCACAGGATCTCAATTATTTTGCTGTTTGAATCATAGAGCATGCTGTCTTGATGTACTGTCAGTTTTGGTTTCTGCCCTTTGAAATAAAGTTCAAAATATTAAAGAAATAACACGCAATATACTAGTAGCTAGAATAGTCATAGTGCCTGAGGGAAAAAGAGGGTCGTGAATAATCTGTTTTACAAATGCCCAGAAAAAAAACCCTTAACTCCTCCTAAGCATACTCTGTAATCGTGCACTTTGAGAAGGGGCTTTTCTGAGGTTTGCTGGTTATCCAGGAGAGAGAAGTTGGTCCTGTGTGGAAAGCAGTGTGCAAGCTCTACAGTCACCCTCTGGCCGTTTGTTGGGGGAATGCATGGTCCCAGTTGCTCTTCGGAGAATTACCTTGGGCTAAATGGTGAAACAACTAAATCTAAATTAATTATTGATATTTCCTTAACATCAAATGTGAGGATGTGTTTGGAGTATTGCTTCCCGGTTTAGGAGCTGGAATAGCTCTAGCAGATGTATTCTTTTGAAATGTTGCTTTTCTGGTCTTATTAGTTTACTTGGACAGTAGTAAGAAACCACAGAAGCGGATGCAGGTTCTGCCCATCCCTGGCAGGCTCTGGATATATCTAACACATATATATATAACAAATAACATTATATGTTTTGTGTATATATAGAGAACATATATAATGTAGATACTGGGAGTCAAACTGGGATTTTGGTCAGAATACCAAACTTTGCTGGATTTGGGATGTCGTGCTTCATAGTTTTAGTCCAAGGGGGGAACAATGCTAACAGGCTCTGGATAAGTTATTAAATGAAAGAAGGAGCCCCCTCCCGCTCCCCAAATATTTTGACTTGTACTCTATATTAGGAAAAAAAAACAACCCGCTGAGAAGTGTGTGACTGATGCAAGGCAGGCTTGGGATGAATTTAGGATAAACAGGATGCCTGTTGCACTTAATTTAGCAATTCTAAGGCAGAAAATGCTTCTGAGCGCAGCTAACAGCTTCTCATCTGCAAATGCCACAATCAAGGCAAAGCAAAATATATTGTGGTGAATTCTGCAGCTCACAGTCATGACACAGTCAAAACCTCCTATTACAGTGAGGGAGACTTCTGCCTGTATCCTGCCTGCCTGGGATGCAGGGATTTCAGAGCAGCATTAATAAAAGCGATACAGTAAATAATACAGCTTCAAAAAGTCCTGTAGGACACACAGCAAACGGCGGTGATTGGAACTGGGTGAAGTTGTCAAAGGTTGCTTTGCTCTCCAGAGCCTGGCAGTAGCTCCACACTGAAATGTGATGCCATTGGTTTTCAGCAAAGGTTTCTTTTCTGCAGGGCTGCAAACAGAGATCAGCTGCTACTGTGTATATACACAACTAGGGAGCAAATCAAGCAGCACATTTAAGCAGCCTTTTTAACCCTGAGACTTTCCAAGATTCCTTCTTCAGGCAGGAAGTTTCCTTTATATTGTCAGCTGTAGCACTTTGCTTATGTAATGAGATCAGAGCTAGGATCACTGCTGCACAGTAGAAAGACTTCCTTAAGACATTTGTCCTTGAAACTGCACCAAACTCTTGGAAGAACCCAGAACCTGTAAGTATGTACGATATAGACAACAATAGCACGGTGCAAAGCTGCAATCAACCATTATACAGTATCTGATTAGAAGGGTAGGAGGGATTTTCTTTCCTTTTTTTTCTCAGATGTTGTTACATTCATTTTCAGTTTGTTCTAAGGGAACAAATCAATTCGGGCTTCTGATACAGTGACTTTGCAGTAGATGAGCTAGTAGTAATATGTGTGATTTAACTATTTGTTGCTGTCTTATAGCTTGTGGGACGATTATTGTAGCCATCAAACTACAGAGAACTTTTCTTATGTTTTTAGGCATTTTAAAGGATTTTGGGCGGGGGGGGGTGTCCATCTTGCAAATAAGTTTTTTGCTTTGCTTTCTGATTTTGGCTACCCCACCCTACGCCAAACTATAAATAACAAATCAAATGGAATTAGTGCATATTGTTCTTAGGAAGCAATAAAATATATTTGTTTGCAGGTTTAATTTAGTCATTGACAACGTTGCACCGTTTGGGGTGGGTTTTGTCTTAATTGGATTCTACTCAAGGCTGTCTATTTTCTGTTTTACTATCTTGTCTGTGTCTGTTTCAGTTACTTTGCTGGAACTGCAGTCTGGTTAAACCTGTATTTAGGTACCATTTATATTCTGAGCACACTTCTAGTAAAATAAGTGTTTGAGATTTTTATATATATATATATGTATATGTATATGTGTGTGTATACATATGTATATATTATGCCTTAAACTGTGTAGTTTTATTAGCAGTGAGTGCCAGAGAAGGCACAACATGGAGGAATGTCAGACATAGACCATATAACCTAAGTCTTCTGTGCATTAAGCCTGATCAGAACGTGCCCACTTCTGTGACTGCAACTAATAAAAGCCTTGAGCTCCCTTTCAATAAATTTTTCATACACAATGATACTTCTGTTTATCAGATTAATTTCTCCCAGGTTAGCCTGATTGATAGCTGGATTGTGGTTTCTTAAGAGCTTTCTCCATGAAACCCCACTGAAGAGCTGCATTCCATTTAACCAGTGAATGTAAAAACTGGTAACCATGGATTCAGCCACCACTAACTGTCGAGAGCAATGACTTGTTGTAAACAATACAAATGAGCCAGGATAGCAGAAGCAACCAGACATGAAATGATTTTAATAGAAATTACGGTAAAGGTCATGTGATACTGTATTGGCTTGGATTCAGTGTTAAAGGGAAAGTATTTCAGTTTTCCAGGTTTGATTGCACATCTCCACTGGCTTCTTTGCGTTAGCGTAGGACCCTCAGAAGGGAAAATGAAGCAGTTCTTTGGAAATGCCTCTGCTCAATTGTACATTGTGACTTAGGCCCTGATCCTGAGAATGTGGGAATAGCTCTAATCAGTGGGGATTATTCACGTACTGAAAATCAAGTGTGTCTGTAGGACCAAGGCCTTTCTAGATAAGTTAGCAAGGAAAGAATATATATATTCTAAGGAAATAATAACTTGTCACTAGAGATTAATAGTGGAAATGCAAAGTTTCATTAGTATTGTGGGTTTGGTTGGAGGTTTTTTTTGCTTGTTTTGATAGCATGAAAACAGGTTATATTTATGCCTTCATTTTTGAATGTTATGACTTTCATTTCTCACCCACCATTCCTCAAATCCTCTTCCTAATTTATAGCCTCTCTTTTGGAGAACTGGTAAACCATGGTGTCAGCTATTATAATATAGCATGATGATAGGCACATGCGGATCGCATGAGCAGTCGTGTGTCCTATCTCAGGAATTTCCATCCCTACAAAATCTTTGCTGACTCCCAGCTGTCACATGGCTGTCACTCACAAATTCTAACCATAACCAAATCCTCCTCCCTGAGCATGCGCTCACCAAACCTCTCTAGCACACATAGAGGAGGCACAAATATCCCTGCTTAAGCACTTTCTTTTCATAAATGGGCCTTTCTCCCAAGCCTGCTTGCATTCCACTGACATTTCTCCCTTCATATGTTCCTGGGTGCTACTTCCCTGCTGTGCCTGTGCTTTGTAAAGAGGAACCTGGGGTAGGAATGGTCAGCAGTAAGAAAGGCAAGCAAAAATAACTTTGTGTGTTGTTTAATATAACTATTCAAATCAATGCTAATCTAAACTCCCACAGCCCTCTAAACCTTTTCAAAATAATTAACCCTTTCTGTTCTGTAGGTAGCACAGTCACCTTGCAACATACTGACTTACCGTTTTGCGTATTTACTTGTCATGACACATATATTATTTGGAAAGCATAGATTATTAGAGTTCTAGACTGGAACTTTGGTTCTTTTTATATTTCTAGGTTATTTCTGTATTTCACAGATGTCACATGCATCCTATGCTGTTTTATCAGTAATTATGGTTCGTATATTTTTCAACCAGAAGTATTTCAAACAGTTTCTTATCAATCTGTTACAGCTCTGAGCACTGTCTGTCGAGCACAGGTTGCAAATAAAATGCGTAGATAGATCCAGGACAAATACTGCTTTCCCTATTCTGCTGGGCTGCCTCGCCAGACGGAGGGGGTGATTGCTTGTGTAAGTTGGGAAGGTAAGATTTAGCTTGTATATAGATTAACAGCAGGGAAAAATAGGCTGACTTCTACTGAAAACAAATACTTTTGAGAAGTAAAACAGAAGTACTCAAACAGGAATATTTAAAAGAAAATACATGCCAAGCTGCAAAATACTTTCTGTTGCTTGTCTGTGTCAGTGTTACGAGTGGATCAGACCTGTAAGTATATTAACACTTTACCAAAAGGGAAGAGGTGGCTGGACAGAAAAGATACCCCCTTGACTTTGCATATTTATTCTGGGATGAATCCAGAACTGAAAGTAAAATGCAGGTGAAAGCACAGTGAGACTCGAGGCCAGTATCCAGGTCAATTGGGGAAACTGCATTGGTCTCCTTAGCATTGAGATCATTGGGAAGCATGAGTAATTCCTACACCCCTTGAAAACCAGGTGGGGAATGTTTGAGTCGTTGCGCCTGGCAGAAGAAAACAGGTTTCACTCTGGAGTGATAATGCAGTGTTCAGGAAGGAAGGAGTGCACTGTGGTCTTTTGGACTTTGCTGGCATGGAGCAGTGAGCCGTTTTCCTTTGCTCGCAGTGTCTTTTGCATTTCAAGGTCTGTGACACATGTGCTTGCATACTTTTCTGTGTTTAAATCAAATACTGATTTTGTAATGCAAACCTTGCAAGAGTTAGTGGGTGAGCTGCCGGAGCTCTTTGCCCATCTGCAGATAGGAAGGACTGGGAGGCAAATCCATTTGTTTCTCTCCCAGTTGATAAAATTCAGCTGCTGGTTGATGAGGAGCAGCAGGAGACTTACACCAGAATTCCCATTTGGAGCAGAGCTCTGGGAAGATGTATTTTCAATCCCCAAAATGGAGATCTCAGCGTTTTCCCCATAGAGAAATCTCAGTGTGTGCGGTCAGGCAAATGTTGCAGTGCCTACTTGGGGACAGCAGAAATATCTACCATTAAGATAATAATAATAATAGTAGTAATAATAATAATAATTAATGATATCTCCCTTATAAGCACAGTAATATAGAATAATGACAAAAAGCTGTAGTTTATGATTGACATTAGAATCTACTACTTTTATGCAAAGACAACTTTTGCGATATTTTTTGTATATGAATATATCATATTGGCAGTCCTATCAACTAAATTCAAGCGGTGAAAGAACAGGCACTTTATTCTTTAAAAAACAAACTAGTCTTCATATGGAGGTACCACGTGTAGGGAATAGGGTAAACTGGGATCCGTGTCTACTCACACTCCATGGCTGAGACAGCCAATAGCACTGCAGGTAAGTAAGCAATAAAGGGGTAGCTTTTTTTGGGTGGATTTCTGGCTACCAGGAATTGAGCCAAAACTACTTAATTTCATGGAGCATGGCAAACTACTTGGTCACTGAATGACAGGATATTGTTCTTTAAATTATTAACTCTATGTAAGCATTGCAGTGTTTTATGTATTTCTGTTCCTTTCTAGTTTTACCTCTAAGCTGGTGTGGGTAAGTGAAGTTTTTTTTGAGGACTCCTATAGTCATTTTGTCTTTTGAACATTTCCAAATGTACTTCTTCTCATGGGCTATTGAAGACCCATGATTTATGGTTTATAATGTTCTCCAGGTCAGCAAAACTGTCATAGGGTCTAAAGACAAGAGTGTGATCTGTATCAGCTGCATTAACTTTCCATTAACTTTCTGTGACTAGAACACGTCTTTGATTATTCTGCATTATTCCTTTGTACGAAATAAGGTCATTCTCAGTGTATTTTAGTTTTAACAGAATCAGACTGTCACTGACCATCAGCTTTTGCATGCATAGACTCTCTCCTTCCTGGCACGGCTTTAGGCCCACATCCACAAAAGGATTAGATGCCTTAAGTGGGACTTAAGTGGGATTTAGGCTTTGAAAGCCCAAACTGAGATCTTCAATATCCCCACTGAACTGCCACCTAACCTTAGTAGTTGCCTAACCTGTGTGAGTGCCTGCATTTTCGATATCCAGCTTTCCCAGGTGGCCCAGAGTGCTGCTTTGGATATTCTCAAGCACTTCCATCCTGACAAGGTCAAGCTTCTCTGCTCCTGTCTTTCCCCTCACATCCCAACAGACTTTAGAAAGCAGGAGCTCCTCTTGCAAAGTGGGTTTCTGTGTGTGGTGTATCTCACTTCCTCCAGCTGTGCCCTTGAAGGAAAGAACCCTCCAGGAGGTTTCTTTCAGGAGCAGCCTGGGAACCTTGCGAAAAATACCAAAACAAAGAAATCTGGGTATCACTGCTTAAATACGTAGGCCCTAGAGAAGAAGTGGGTTTTCAGATGAGTGTGGCCTGTTCTCTCTGCACAATGGCCACTCGTGAATTTGCTGGTACTGCATAAGACACAGGGGTGTCACACATGTGGAGCACTTGAAAGCTGGGTACTGGGATGCAAAGTTATTGCTCCTAGAGAGTTTCTTGGAGGGCAGTTTTGGAAAGAAGCGCCTTAAGGGGGAAGAATTTTCATCTTCAAGTAGTCACTTTAGATTTCACCTGACTCTGTGATATAGGGCAGATGTTTTTGTTTCTTTTGACTTATTGGGGTGTTCCGTGTGCACACCCAGAAACAATCACCACATTTGTAGGGCTTCAGCCTCAAGCATTTCTGGAACTGTGGCTGGATTGATAGCTGTCTCGCTCTGTGGAGGCCAGAGCAAATAATGTCTTGTTAGTAGCTGAGTAAGTGGTCCTGTGCCATCACTTATTTCTGAGCTGTACTCGTGACATTTCGTGTGTTCTCAGCCATGTCTGTTGTTTGTTTAAATCCTGCTCAGTTCCTTGATTTATCAGTTTTCTGTAGACTTTTGTTCGAGTAGTCCCGGATGCTATCTTATTTCAAATAGATGCATCCTTATCAGCAAATAGTCTTTCATCAATAACTTTAACCCTTTCACGTGACTCTGCATGTGTTCACTTTGACCTTCTCTTTTTAAAATACTGGAATTTCTATGGGGGCAGTATTTAGGCGTTCTGTTAGAATTTCACTTGAATCATAAGTTGTACAGGCATTTGCCCATACCTTTTGTCCACATAAAAACCATAAAACCATTTCCTTTTCCCCTTAAAGAGACAACTTCTTCCCAGAGAATTTCTAGTTTCCTATTTTGTCAAATATGGCTAAAATGTGTGCAACCTTAATATTATTTATTGCTACTTTTGATGTATATACATGATCTTAAGGTCCTTTCTAAACTTAACCCTTCTAAGATTCTATGTGTACATTCCTGAGAAGAATACAGAATGTAAAACACATTTGTATAGCTTAGAAACTATGCAAGTACAAAATCAAATACACTTTCTGAAAATTCAGACACTGCAATCATAAAAAGCCTATATATAATAAATAAACTTAACATGTAATACCAAGTGCTATGTGTCTTCCTTACAAAACCTAGTTGTGTTATGTTGACGTAGCTAAAATTTGTAGGACTATCTATGATAATGGCATCTTAATAGCCAAGAATATTATTCATGTATTTTTAAAACTGATACAGGGAGATCTGTTATTTTAATGGAGAATATATTTTATAAATTAACCTGTAACTTTCAATCCACTAACTTGTGTTTTCAGAATAGCGTGCTTGAATTATTACACATTTATTTTGTCATTTTAATATAAGCAAGCATTGGCTCCTAAGCACATCTTTCGTAATTTTATTTGTTCTTTTGGATTACATAATCTCTCTCTAGCATTTTAAGGACAAACAGTTACATGAAAGTTGTTAGGGGCAGGCTTGTGAGTGTTCCCATCTTGCTGTATTACGCCTTTTACTGCAGAAGATCTGCTCCCGCACTTCCACGAAGACGTTATACAGAGCAATAAAACCAAGCACAAATTAGGTATAACACAATAAGGTGATGTAAAGGAACCCATTGCTGGTCACTTGCAAAAGGGAGCTGGTATTGTGAGTGTTAAATCGTTCATACGTAATGAACTATGGCTATTGTATGACTATCGTATGGAACCAATTTGAGGTATAGGAAGTTCAGCAAATATTGTGCCTTGGTGGTTGCCAGATCACTTGCATGCTTGCTAAATCCTATATACAGTGCTTCTGTTTGCTGGGTTACTCACTGAGCTTTTAATAGTCAACTTAATTTTAGTTAAGGTTCAGTTTAGTAACTCTTGCAATTAGTGGAAAATATTGCCAGCCTTCATCTGGTAAAACCATATTATATAGGGCATGCACACTCATGGTACATGCAGAAGTAAAAGATAACAGATCGATTCTGATGGAGCTCATCATGACTAGCTTTTAAGGATAAATTACAGAACCTTTTAATTACGGGGGGTAACCTTGCAGAAAATTGAATCGGGAGTTTACACATAAGAAGAAGTTTTGTCTCCGTTGCTTCCTGGTACCAACAGTGGCTCCATGCACTGGGGTCCCTGTCCCTGCGGGCTTCACATCAGTGATGGCGACATGCTGCTTCTGAGGTGGGATTAGAGCTGTCGTAAAAGCAAGAGGTCTTAATTTTGAAGCAAGCTTCTGAGCTTCATCCTGCTTCTTTGCTTTGTCTCTGCAAGCAGCTGAGGAGCAGGAGGTAAGTCTGCTGCTTGCCTCTTTCAAGGCATTTTTATGGGTTGTTTTATGGGTACGGGTAAAGGACTACAGCTGAGATTTTTTTTTGCCCTCATATAAAATGGAGGTATGACTTCAGCCAGCCAGATAGCGTCCTGCAGAATGAAATAGTGGGGGCAATAACTGTAACTAAAGATTAACTTGGAAATAAAGGCAAAGGTACAGCAACCGAATTCAGCGAGAGGGTGTTTTTTCTAGTTTTTCCCAAGTAGCTGATGTTGCTGGAAATTGTTGGCCTATATGTTTCCACAGGACAGACACTACAAGGACAGTTAGAGCAGTGTTTTGCCCTTTTAATGGTGCTCATATCTGAACTAGGATTTCTCAGGCCCATAAATACCCGAAGCACAGGGGTCTCTGACAAAATATGTAGAAATTGTATAATAGGTGAAGCACAAGGGCATGTACATCTTTATCATGGTTGTGTCCCTTGCTCAGTAGTAAATGCTGGTTACCTCTGTGTGGAGTGAAATTCAGGAATGCATGTGCCTATCCCATCCATTGGGCTACAAGTTGCTGTCTTGAAACTGCCTTTATGTGTGCAGGGTCTTATCCTTGTTAAAAATACACTGATTTGAGTAAAGGTAATAATCTCTTTTTTTCATAGCAACCTGATGTAGAAAAGGTGAGATTAGTGATAGGCCCCTACTGAGTTGGGTGAAGAACAGGCAGCAAAGAACTCTGATCTATAGGAGAATGTAGGTAAGTGAGGATCTTTGCATATGAAATCATTCTCCAGCTGTATGGAAAAGCATACAGGATATAGCCTTGGCCTTGCTGAGATCAGTGGGAATCAGTCTTGTTATCATTGTAGATCCTGTATATTCCTGCAGTGCTCTCCTCAATGGTGACAGAAACCCCAGCACAGACTTGAGCAGAATCTTCAGCATCATGCTAGGTTTGAGCTTTGCAGGAAAGATATCACTGCTATTAATATTATGGAATAAAAAACAATTCTACTAAAGACAGGGTGTTTAAAGCTTTCCATTTTGTATTTTGACCCTGTTGTTTTGAGTGGTACCAATATGGAAAATTAAATGTCACTGGGGCTTTTTGCAAAGCAGGGCAAGAATGTTTTTTTCCTCAGTTTTTCCAGTTACAGGATCAAGATTTTGGATGCTTATTATAAGAAGCTTTGGAAAAGAAAAAATAGCAATACCTGCATTATAGGGATATTTGTTTGTTTGTAAAGTATGTGAACTACTTGACAAAAAGGAGCCATAAAAAATAACACACTGTTATTCCAATATGACCGAAGTCTGCATTTAGGTTTCTGTTAGTCTCCTTTATTTATAATAAAATCTTTGACTATCATTTCTGAGATGTTCCACTATCAGTAACAATGTGATAATGAGGACAGAGGATAGGTCATGAGTCTGCAAATATGTGTGAGGAGATGGGGAGCTTAACCTACTAGGTGAAAGAAAGGTTAGTGTAGCAACTGCAGGAACACTTCAAAGCATGCACCTAGTTTGCTGCACTAACTTAATTATCCCTGCTATAGATATGTTTGACAAACATATCTATAGCCCAGATACTGTTACTTCTCAGTGGGAAATAGCAGAAGGCTTCTGTTTGGATGCCAGTTGACCATATCCTTCCCTCTACTTCCTTGCGTTACTGTTTTCAAGGACTTTCCCTGCCTCTTTGCTCATTTGAACAGGAACCATTTCTTTTTGAGGGTGGAATATATTGTAAGATGGGGAATGATGCAGCCTGATGGGATGGGTGTAAAGTGATTTTTTTAAGCAAGTCTAATGAGAATCCTATTTTAATCAAATACTGTCTGAGCCAACCAAAAATATGCTGTTATCACTCATGCTGAATCAACTGTATGCTGGTGTCAGCGCTATTTCTCAGCAAGCATCTTGCATCTTCCATGTAATAGTACAGGGTGTTTTTGAGCATCCTGGTGTTGTTGACTTTCTCCACAAACAGTGTGATCTGAAATGTACAGAAGCAGGATTACCCTAGCACTTCCCATTGTACAGAAATGCAAGTCAGTGCCCTGTTCTTTGACACTAAACTGTTGGCAAGCTGTGGGCTTTAATAAGCAAAGACCATGGGGAACTTCCGAGCTTTTTAGTCTTTCTGCCGCTGTAAAGTTTGCTTCACACAGAGGTACAGTTTTTATAGGTGGTCATTTTCATTCCTGTCCCTGGAATCTGGCTGGCAGATTGGGAGTGCAGAACAGGCAAACTCGGGATGTTCATGCATACATGAAAATAGAATGAAACAAAAAGAAGCTTATTTAGGTGAACACAGAGGGGACCTGGTTTAGGGCCACTCTTAACACCTGGTTTAGGTGGCCTGTGGTGAAAATCTTTAGCTTAAAAAGATGCTTTATGTCTTCTTTGAACCGAGTTTATGCAAACTCACTCATGAGCCAGCAGTTCTAGCTGCAGAGAATGGAGATAAAATTTTGGTAGGTTTTTCCCTTTTTGTTCTAATTAACACTATTTTCATTGCAAACCTTAAAAAACAGAAAGCTTTGACATGTTTTTTTTCTTACACAGTTTATATTAGCTACCTTCCTTCTTCAGAAGCCCATAGGCATTGATGTATGCTAAATATTCCTTGTTTGATAAGAACTTGAAAGTCAGAAATGTGGTTTCATAGGTGTAACTCTGGTATTCGCCTGCATCTCTTGAGGTGTTACTGGGGATTCTCATTGTAGTAGCAAGGATTGAAACTTCTTTGTTGAAAGAGTAGTGTTGTGATTTGAGAATGCAGGTGAACATCAGTGTGTTTTATTGATTCGCTTTGCTCTCCAGACTGATTTTGACAGGTCACACTGAAAGTAACACTTTGAGCTTCCCAAATATGTATTTGTTCCATGTTGGTCATTTGAATTTTGTTATGAAACTCTACTTCTGTAATAATTTCTGCAAGCTTATCTCTTTTGAAGCAAAGTATTGGCTTTTTCCTATTTCTAGCAAACTCCTCATGGTTTTCTTTTTGTTTCCTCTGTCATCATAATTTTAATTTGTTTTACTCTTTAAACCTATTTTTTTCCTTTATAAATGGAAAAGAATAAGGGTTTTGAGAAGAGGCATTTAAGTTTGATTACTGTCCTTTTTTCTACTATAACAGAAAGGATTGCATCTTCCCTGAAGTATTACTCCTACATATAGTAGTAGCATAGGTGCATTGTCAGCTATTAGTTTAAAATACAGTGTTTGAAACAAGGTATTAAAAGCAATCAGTGTATAGAAAACTAAGGAAAAAAACATTTGGTACACATATTCATCTTCCTATGTCAACTAAAAGAGAAGTGTGCTCATACCTGGAGGTAGTGATGTTGTGTAATGGGAAGAGCAAATGCCTGTGAGTCAGGGGGTGTGTTGCATTCAGCCTGCACACCTTTGTGAAATATGTTGAGATTTCTGGATAAAAGCACTATAAATGAGGTAAGTAGTTTTTAAGCCTGCTTAGTTAGGCAGTATTCTTTAGTCTGCATTACTTTCTGGTTTGTGTATTACATGAATAGAGAGTAAAACTGCTAGGAGAGACTTTTGTTCTTGCACACTGACTCTTTCCTTTGGCCTCTTTTTTTATTTTTCCTGGTGGTAAAGCATATAGTAGCTACTGGTGCAAGAACGAGGTGCATAAATAGCAAACATATTGAACTCTGAACAGCAGGTAGTTTTTTGGACTTTACTGGAAGAGCAGTGATCCTCTCAATGTGTTACTGTGGGGAGATGACAGGTATACACTGTCCCATGATTGTTCATGTAGCTGGTACCTCTTCTGTATCTTGCAGTGTGTCTGTTCTGCTCAAAGGCCACTCTGTCGTCTTGTATCAGTGGCAGGAGACCTCAAAGGTAGCTTCAGAGCCCTGTCAGTGGCAGAACTGTATTTATGGCTTTATTAGTGTATGTGCCACTCAAAAATATAACCTCTAGGGCAGGACTTCCAAACTGCCACCATCACAGAAGGATCTTTCCCACTGGGCAGTGTAATGGCTGCAACAGACCCCTCTTCTCCACTGAACCATGCACACAAGACCTGTATAGCAGTTCAAGCAGCACGTGGTACCCAAATACTTCTTTTGTCCTTTCCTCTGGGATGAGGGCAGCAGGCTGGATTTTTCCATATCAGTGTGTAACAGCTCATTTAGTACATGAAACGTGCAATGTAGCTGGAGAACCTTGCTCTAAAAGAGCACCAAAGTAAGTGAAGATTGCCAGTCTGGAAAAATTGTACGTATTGTGTTAAAGGGAGTCTGTGAGCCACAGGTAGATGGATGTTGGGAAGAGCAGTCTGGGGAATTGTCACTGTATGCCTGTTTGCCACTGTCCTGGACAAGCCTGTAAGTGTAAGTGGCCCTTTGGTTTCACTTGTGGCCATTCTCCTAGATACAGCAGAACACATCGTGGATATGTTTGTGTGTGCATATGGATAGCTGAATGGACATTCACTGTGGGATTTATAGCAGTGGGGACACTAACTGCATCTCTTCATAATCCCTTTTCTGGCAGTTTGTCTTAGTGGATTTTTTCTAACAGTGTATGAAAACTTCACGCTTGAGAGTCAAGTAAATTCAACAAGCTTATTTTAATCTTGTTGCTCTTTGGGTGTTTTCTGTAGTGAAAACTTGAACTGCTGAAATTCTAGCCCTGTATTTGTAATTCAGCATGTATGCTCATCAGAATGCCATGGGGGTTTATTATTATTATTATTATTATTATTATTATTATTATCGTTGTTGTTGTTGTTGTTGTTGCTTAATTTACTTCTTGGCTAGTCCACAGCTGTAAAAATAAGGCCAGGTTTTGACAAAAAAGAGATGACCTAAAACTGATGTTAAATAGTCTCCTGTTACATCCGAAATGGAGACTAAGGCCCTGTAGTTTTAATGTTTCGCGGGTGGGGGATGACACTTCCTTTCCATGTGGAATGTGTCACCTTTGCGAATGGCAGAATAGGATGTTATCCTGCGACATGGTGATTTCACATGCTTGTTTTTAATGGACTGTCCCACCTCTGAAGTTAATTAAAACCCATAATTGTCTCCAAAATATTCTTGTCTAGAGTTTTACAAAATCTGTAAAGGCTTGATGCATGATGGATGTTTTTTTATCAAGCACCTGCTTTCTTTGCCTAGCTTAGTTATGCTACAAGGTTGTTTTTTACACTACTAAGAAGTGAGCAATATATTCCATATGCCACCAAGCTTTGTAAAGAATCTTGCTGATGACAATTTCACAGCTGCTGAGAAATAGGCCAAGCTTTCCCTATGAAGTGTCAGTAGGGAGCAGAATACCTAATTCCATTGGGATTGGCCATTGAGTCCTCCATCCTCCCCAGCTTCTTCCCTCCTGAAGAAAAATGCTGGCACTTCCAAACTATGTAATAACAGATGGTGGCAGAAACCAATTTCTACTGCAAAGCCATTTGGTCAGGAAGTATCAAAAACTGTTTTGGAATTGTGAAAATGAATTCTTGGCTACAGGACTACTGGAAGCCTACTAGAAGTGAGACACTGAAGCAACTGCTTTACAAACCCAAGGACCTGCTTGGCCCTGAAAGAAATGGCTTTGGTCAATCATTTTAAATATTAAAAAGAAATATATATATTAAAACCTTATACTTCTGGACTCCAGAAGTATTCTGTGTATTATGGGTGTTAGAATGATTGGCTTCTTAATATCTGGACACTGATTGCTTGACCAACTACCAAGAAAGCAGCCTTCAAAATATGCAGAATGACCTCCAGCTGAGACAAGCTTAATATAGGTCCTCCTGTCCTAGTCAGGTGGAACCTTCCCTTTTGGCTCAGCTGATTTGCTGCCCACAGACCATGAAAGTTCCAGGGCTCTGGCAGTATACAGGGACACAAAATTAATGCAGGAACAGCACAGGCCTCTCTACTGATGGGTTATGTCTAGTAAGTTGTGTGTGTCTGGACACTGTAGGTTCCTTTGGTGATTTCTGTAGCTGGCAAAATGTGCCTCTTCGGAAAGCACTTTGAGAAATAGAACTCCTTTTCAGAAGTGCACCATAGTTGTTTGTGTGTGCCATAACTCTCTGAAAGAAGCAGCAACATGTTTTTCCCTTCAGCGTTTTCATTGCGAGTCTTTGCTGTTCATATCAGGGCCATACATTGAAAGTGGTTCGAGAGAACTTCCTGTAGATGTGGGACATAAACGGTACTTGGCAAACCATCTTGTTTCATCTATTCTGTTAGAAATGTATACCAAATTATACGGTAATGTCATGTCACCAGAAACATGGAGCAGATGGAAGTATCTCTTCACATATTGACTCGTGTTACTCTGATGAAATGAATTTGTTTCTCTCCTTCTGTCAAGCCTGCTAGCCTCTGGCAAAGGATGCAACCCTCAGCAAGGAGAACTTCACCAATAATGTTCAAGTGACCATCTGATTTAAATAGCAGGTAGCCTCTGAATTTCTGTTTGTTGTAAGTGGTATTTGACTTGATGAGAGCAGGTTTTGGGTTGAAAACATGTGAAACTGAAGTCAAAAGGGAGTCAGTGTAATCATTAACTGAGTCACCTTCTGGATGTGACAAGTAATGAAGCAGTCTAAACTTGCCTGGAGCTTTCTTTGGGACAATACCCACAGGGGAAACCCTCTCACGCTCAAGTGAAGCGTTATCAAATGGGCCCTCTATTTGCCCCAAATGCCAGCTCTTTTCTGCCTTGTCTCTAACCATCTGAGGACATAAAACTGCTGATCTCAGCATCCCAGCCAACATTTGCATCTCGGGGACTTGAGTACAGGATAGTAAAATCCCCAACACAGCCTTTTTTACAGAAAAATACATATATTTTATGTCTTCTTTTCCTTACTACCCTGCTCCCACAACCAGGGGAACGCTTTATCTGTCCGCACTGGGATTTGCACATTTGGAAACCTCTTTAACCAGCATTTGGCTCTTTCCACTTTCTTTCTTTGATTTGGATGACTGCCTGAAGCACCTGCTAATAGCCTGAAGCGTTCAAGCCGAAATTTGCAGTTTGTGTCCCATACGTGCTCAGACTGTTTGCTACCTGCCTTCTGGAGCACCTGCCACATGGTTCGGGCTTGAGCGCCTTCTCTCTACCCGCTGACACAGCACTCCCCTGTTCTCCATAGCCCCTGCTTCAGCTTTGCCTGGGTCTTTAAGGTAATATGGAGATTATTCTGCTTGTTCTGATGTTTGAGTGAAGAATGGGGTTTCCCCCTGTACATAGGAACAAAGGTGATGCAAAGGTAAATAGGTCATTTTGGTCATCCTAAGACCTTCCCCATGGCATCCACAAGCAAACTTTTTTTTTTTAGAACAGGTATATATATATTATATATATATAATATATATTATCTATATTATGTATATTTTATATATGTATTATAAAGGCATATATTTTATAGAGGAATTGTGAACTTGCTGAAATCAGCTTGTAGGTCAGTGGTGGCCAGAAGCCAGATGGCAGTTTGGTGTTCAGCATTGCTACTTTACAGAGAAGGGCCAAAAGAGACCCGAGGAATGCTCCTCCCTTTCTCCTGCTCCTCTGGTTTTTGAGGATCTTTTGTACGATTTTCCATGAGACTGCTTCTGATGTCTAAACATAGGAAAGGCTGTTAGAATTAGCTCTAGAGGCTGTATTTTGTGAGAGAATCCTCTTCCCTGGCAAGGGGCAATCCTAATTGGAAGATTTCAGTGGTAACAACTTCTAACAGGGAATTTTCTTCTCATTTTGCCTTGGGAAACATTAGCTTTTCCCAGAGTGTTGGTCTGTGCTGGGGGCATCATTTACATGGACCTTCTCTTTTCAAAAAGGTGTATGTTTTCTCAGTTAGAAGGATGCTGCTACCAGCTACAGAAGAAGCCCAAGTATTGGCTTCCTACCTGGGGATTTATGCCTACATTACCTGCTGGATCATCCTCTTTCCCAATGAGCCATATTTCTTAACACAGCCACACTGTGCCTTCCACCAACCTTCCGTATTAGTGCCATGCAGAGTTTTCCCTGGGAAGCATAGCATATGCTTGGGCTGCAAACTGGGGCTTGGGTGCACCAGTGACCATCTTGCAGAACTGGGCAGGACAAGGGCTATTTACTTCCTCCTCACTTTCATTTGGTTGCCTCAAAATAACCCCAATTAATTTTGTGGACAGTTTAGTGTGTTCCCTTGATGGGATTGCTCTTTGTGCGTATCTCTTGCGTACTATATTTAGGTATGGGTTTTGGAACACCATGTGACCCGAATCAGATAACTTATGAACTAGTAATGGTGTCTTCAACACTGACACCCTCCATGGCTTTGGGGCATTTTACAGTTGTTTTCTTACATGCAGAATGACAACAGATATACTTACCTGCCTTGTAAAAGCTGCTGCCAGGGTTTACAAATATTTAAGATACTGGATTAAGCTAAGTTTCATTTTATTATTTTGACTGTAGTCTTAGTTTTATTGTTTCTTAGATACTTTAGAAAATGATTTTTTGCCATCTTATTTTTTACTAATTGATGAGCTCTTTTACCATTTTAAAAGAAAGAAACAAGTTTCTTCTATTTGTAAATGAAATTAGGGCAGAGAGAAAAAACATAAATCCCCTCATTTCCTGCCCCACATAAACTTTCTTCTTTTGTTTACTATTTGGTCTGTTAATGTGGATGAAAAGCCCAAAATGTTAACCTGAAGTATTTCCCCTTGCAGTAGCTATGTCCCTCTTTTTAACAGGGGAAGTTAGTTATCTGACTGTTTTCTTCCTGATTCTTTAAGTTATGCAGCCTGACTTGTATCCTGTCATCATCCACTGCTCAAGGCCACTCAGGCCCTGGAGGAATCTGAGTTCCCTTTGGCTCTGCATCCGGCATGGCTGGTGTTTGGTGCCCATCATCCAGTTCAAGGCATCATCTCTTTGTTGCTCATGTCCTGGTTGCTGCTTTCTGTGTTTTGGTAACTTCTTGCAGGGAACTGTGGTGCTGGCAATTCTTTTGGCTTCACCTTATTTTGCCCTAGCCCCTTAAAGGCCTTTATATAAACAACTGGATCAAAAGGTCTTTTTGGCCTTCAGTAGTTGGAAAGAACTTGGTTTGACTAAGTAGTTAGATTAAGAACAGGAGAAATTATAGGACTACTTCTCACTCTTTAGGGAGTAGTTGACAGAGAGGAAGAGAATCCGTCCTCATTGCAAATAGAATTTATTAAGTCTAATCATAAATAGTTGCTTTTCCCCCATTTTTCTTTTCCTTTTCTTTTTTAATATCTTCAGAATTAAATCCTTTACCCAAGAGCTCTTTATTACCCTCCAACAATAGCACCAAAAAGCAAACTAACACATACAACTAAAACCAGCTTTGAGAAAAAGGCAGATAATGAAATATCAGCCAAAGACTCTGCAATATGTGTCTGTCAGAGGAAAAAACAACCAACATTCCTATTCCTCTCTTTGAATCTCTGCAATGTAACTGCAGCAGGCGAGTTGGGGAAAATTTGTTTGAAGATGTATTACGTTCCACGATCAAATGGAAAAACTGGCACCTGTCATCATATTTAGCAAACAGCTGGGCAGCATGGCCAAGTGCCATAAGCTCTTTTCACATGGCCTTTATGCTGGAACCATCCAAGCTCCATTCTCAGCAACTGGAGAAACCCTGTGCCTTTAAATGGTTACAAAAACATCTACTTAGGGGCCAGCTCTTATTGCAGCAAAGCCTGCTTCTGATGCTTCTAATTAGCAGTTAATGGATTATACTTTACTTTTATAACCGACCCAGCAGGCACTCTTCTATAGTATTTTTCAGCTATTTTTGATAGGAGATATGTGCAGTTGCGCTGCTCTTCATGCTTTTATTTTGAGCATGCAGAGAATATTAGAAATAAATCACTATCTGTGATTATTTTAGCACTCAAATGCTTAGTTTAAGTCTGATTAAGCATTTCCTAAATATATTTTCTTTCATCTAATATCTTAGAAAAACTGTAATGGGTTAATTGACCGATCTGATCTGGATGTGATGCAGAATCTCCTAAATACATACGTACTGTTAATTAAAAGACTTATGTAAAAAAACATGGTTTTATATTAAAAAAATAGAAAAAAAATATAATAATTGCAAACACAGTTCCAATATATATTCTTATAGGAAAAAATGTTTTTCCAGCTGAACATAATACAGGTACATGTAGAAGCATAGGTGCTTCAGAATTTAGATGGACTTATAGAAGCTAATGGTTTTTATACTTACTTTGAATTAAAATAGCAATGAGATTAGTGGCATTCAAGATTGTGTCCTGAACCCAGGACACAATCTATATATATATGTATGTGTGCACATACATACATGCACACATCGTATACATACTCCAACATGTATACTAAGCTGTGCATGTGCACATATATCTGTATTTAATAAAGAAATACATTTACGTAGGTTCTAAATGAAGGATTATACTATTTCCCCCCCACCCTCAGGGAATGTATTTTGGTGCCAGTTTCTAACAGGAAACCTGGCTCACTGGACTGCCTTTGAACCTGGTCTCTTCACTCAGGCCATGCTTCCAGTAGGATAAGGTTTAACGTTGGTTAGGCTGGAACAGGAGAGGGAGCTGTCACTGCACCAGCCAGGAATGGGGAGGACGGGGTACTCAAACCAAGTGAAAGAGGGGGAACGAGGTACCCAAGGCTATGAATAGAGGGAGAATGACCACCAGCTGCAGGCAAGATGTGCCCTTAGTCTGCTCCCACTTGCTGTGGTCCCTCCACCAAAGAGGAAAACTGGGCTTCTCCATCCCTTACATTAATACAGACACACAAAAAAGGGTTTGGCTCAAGTGATAAGCAATTCCGGGTTATATCCACGGCTTGCAGCAAAGGAAGTGCCTGCAAGGCTCCCAGTTTGAAAGCACATTTGTATTCTCATCCTGATGCAGCACCACACTTTCTAGCTACAAGATAGGCACTAAACTTGTACTGTGATGTTTGTTGAAGGGAATGAGTTCCAAAATGCTGTCCAGAAAAAATATGGAAACTGCTATTTTATTTTATTTTTTATGCAGCAAATACGAAAAAGAACAGGAAGAGAAGAAAAAGGAGGGGTTAGATAGTGGTTGTTAAGTGAAATGTCTTCCTCAGGGTGATGGGACAAGTGTAGCTTACTTTCTGTCCTGGTTTTTGAGGAGGATGGGTTTGGGTTTTTCTTCTGTCATATAACATCCCAGTGGAGAAGGAGGAAGCCAGTACTGCAGGGGCCAAAGAGCTGATGTTCACCAACCCCTCACGGCCCTGCCTGTGCTGCAGGCCTAGTCCCTCCTTGTTCCTGAAGCAGGTTCTCACTGTTTAATCTATTTCCCCTTCTAGCTTTTTCAAGACAGTGCAGCAGGAGACTGCCCCTTGCTTGAAGTGAGGCTGTAGTCAAACCACTCTGAAATTATTTCATGTTTGCTCACTTGTAATCAGCCAAAGCCATTCTGATGTGCTGTTGTATTTCACTTAAGAAATAATGTGAGGATCAAGAGATTGCAGCATTAACCCCCTTTCCCCCACCCCTGCCATAAAGAGCTCCATCTCCCCCTGAGTCTGATAAAAGCTCTGCTTTCTCCCAAATCTTCTGCAGAGGTACAGTCCATTTCTTTTGCCTGCACTATCCCCTCATAGTGCATTATAAACACAATCTGGGGTTACAAAGACAGGATTAGCTTCCCTCCAGCCTTTATCTGAGGTATCAGTCAACGTGGCTCCTTAGAGCTACATTTCTGGCCTCCACACCGTAGTGGTGAAGGCAAGAATGAGGCACTGCCAGTTCAGTGACAGCATCCCAAGATCTGCCCCAGTCAGAGCTCTGGGAGGGCTTCTACCTTCCCAAATATTATCCCCCAGCAGTTTGTGCCAGGGCAGGATAAGCCAAGCTTTACAGTAGGTAAGGTTATCAGGGAGAACTTCATCCAGAAGAGGAAGGCTTCTTCAAGTAGAGTTTGGTTTGAGTTCCTAGGAGGTCGGCATGGGAAGCTCCCCATAAAGTCTGAACTTTGGTGTTGGCAACAAAGACAGAAGTTTTGGGAACATTCATACGGTATCGTAGTTCTTAAAAGAAATGTTCTGTAACTCATAGTGGAAAGTTTGATGAAGAGCAGAACGCTGCTCTGCACAGAAATTGCTCTCTTGCAACTAAATTAAACGTCACTGGTTGCTCTCATTTAGATGAACCCTTTTAGAAGTTCTTTTTTTAAAGCTAGTGGATTGGACTTCTAATTTTAACTCTTAGGGTTTATAATTAGAAACATTTCCAAACTTGTTTACAAACACCTGCACTTGACAGCATGTCTGCAATTTTAGAAGGACTCACTTGTCTCTTCCAATGGGGGTTGAGTGGGCATCTGAGTTTTTTGTGCTTGTACAGTTTCAGGAGACTGGAACAAAATCCCATGTTTTTAAAATGAGGTTACAAATACATGATGTTTTGCAAGGGAGTTGTATGCAGCTCATCAACAAATAGGCATTATTGACTAGTTGTGGACAATTTCAAAGTCAGGAGGATTGTTTGTTAGTGGTCATTTGGAGCAAAACTCAAACTGGCACCCAAAGGAGAAATTCCAGGGGCTAATTTTAGCAGTTTGGTCTCTCAGTTGGAGAAGATGGTTTACAGTTACCTATCTCTTCTTCAAATGTATGAAGAAGTCCTTCAGCAGCTATTTAGAAAAAGTTTAAAATGACTTTTTAATTAATTGTTTTTCATGCAAAGTTAGAAATTAGGTGCTGAAGGTATAGTGATGCACCAGAGCATGGTTCCCCTCCAACATGAGTGGGACGTGTGTGTTACACAAGTCTGTATGCAACTTGTTTGCAGTTCGGTGAATATCATACTGTTACTCTTTGGTCATAGAATCATAGAATAGTTAGGGTTGGAAAGGACCTCAAAATCATCGAGTTCCAACCCCCTGCCATGGGCAGGGACACCTCCCACTAAACCGTGCCGTCCAAGGCTATGTTCAACCCGCCCTTGAACACCACCAGCGATGGAGCATTCACAACTTCCCTGGGCAGCCCATTCCAGGGCCTCACCATGCTTACAGTAAAGAACTTCTTCCTCATATCCAATCTAAACTTCCCCTGTTGCTTGAACCCGTTACCTGTTGTCCTCTCACTACAGTCCCTAATGAAGAGTCCCTCCCCAGCATCCCTATAGGCCCCCTTCAGGTATTGGAAGGGTGCTATGAGGTCTCCACGCAGCCTTCTCTTCTCCAGGCTGAACAGCCCCAACTGTCTCATCCTATCTTCATACGGGAGGTGCTCCAGTCCCCTGATCATTTTCGTGGCCCTCCTCTGCACTTGTTCCAACAGTTCCATGTCCTTTTTATGTTGAGGACACCAGAACTGCACACAATACTCCAAGTGAGGTCTCACGAGAGCAGAGTAAAGGGGCAGGAGCACCTCCCTCGACCTGCTGGTCACACTCCTTTTGATGCAGCCCAGGATACGGTTGGCTTTCTGGGCTGCAAGCTCACACTGCCAGCTCATGTTCATTTTCTCATCAACCCAGACCCCCAAGTCCTTCTCCGCAGGGCTGCTCTCAATCTCTTCCCTGCCCAGCCTGTAGCTGTGCCTGGCATTGCTCCGACCCAGGTGGAGGACCTTGCACTTGTCATGGTTCAACTTCATTAGGTTGGCATCAGCCCACCTCACAAGCGTGCCAAGGTCCCTCTGGATGGCATTCCTTCTCTCCAACTTATCAACTGAACCACACAGCTTGGTATCGTTGGCAAACTTGCTGAGGGCGCCCTCAGTCCCACTGTCCATGTCACCCACAAAGATGTTGAACAAGACCGGTCCCAACACTGATCCCTGGGGGACACCACTCGTTACTGCTCTCCAGCTGGACATTGAGCCACTGAGCACTACTCTTTGCGTGCGGCCATCCAGCCAGTTCTTTATCCACTGAGTGGTCCACCTATCAAATTGATGTCTCTCCAACTTAGAGACAAGGATGACATGTGAGACAGTGTCAAAGTATATAATCACGTTAGAGGTAATTAAAATGCTTTATAAGAAAAAATCTTTTGGCTCCTCAATATACTCTTTAAGCCTGATTTTTAGCAGCATCACACAGGTTAAGAATGTTGCTTATCTATTTCTAGTGTAATAGCAAATATTATCCTTGCTAAAAATTGGTGCTGCATGGGAGAGTGGCAGGAAGAACTCTCCAAATCTTCTTCAAGGGTACGGCTGAACCAGGGGTAGTCAAAGCAGATTTAAGCAGTAGCTGCGTAGGGTGTCCTATTGATTGCTTTATGCTCTTGTTACTAATTACTATGAAAAACTCCAGTTAATTAGACCAGCTGTTTGGCTGTTGTGTCCTCTACTGAGAACCATGGTCAGCCTTAGAGAAACTCCGGTATAGGAGAGGATAAGGAGGCTGTGGAGCAAAATGGGGTTTATTTTCTGTTGTTTTGTTGTCCAAAAAAGCATGGACCTGGATCCTGGTGAGGAACCCATGTTAATGTCAAAAGACCATGTCCTCAAAGGTGCTTACTCTCTGTCAGTTTCACTGAGAGTTGATATAAGTGGAATTAGGACCAAAAATAACTTTGTGTATGCATGTTCTTTGATGTTAAACCTGTAGTCCACAGCATTCACAGAATCACAGAATCACAGAATAGTAAAGGGCTGGAAAGGACCTCAAGATCATCGAGTTCCAACCCCCCCGCCATGGGCAGGGACACCTCCCACTAAACCATGCCATCCAAGGCTATGTCCAACCCCACCTTGAACGCCGCCAGGGATGAAGCATTCACAACTTCCCTGGGCAACCCATTCCAGGGCCCCACCACCCTCACAGTAAAGAATTTCTTCCTCAGATCCAATCTAAACTTCCCCTGTTTAAGTTTAAACCCATTACCCCTTGTCCTCTCACCACAATCCCTAATGAAGAGTCCCTCCCCAGCATCCCTATAGGCCCCCTTCAGGTATTGGAAGGCTGCTATGAGGTCTCCACGCAGCCTTCTCTTCTCCAGGCTGAACAGCCCCAACTTTCTCAGCCTATCTTCATACGGGAGGTGCTTCAGTCCCCTGATCATTTTCGTGGCCCTCCTCTGCACTTGTTCTAACAGTTCCATGTCCTTTTTATGTTGAGGACACCAGAACTGCACACAATACTCCAAGTGAGGTCTCACGAGAGCAGAGTAGAGGGGCAGGATCACCTCCCTCGACCTGCTGGTCACACTCCTTTTGATGCAGCCCAGGATACGGTTGGCCTTCTGGGCTGCAAGCGCACACTGCCGGCTCATGTTCATTTTTTCATCAACCCACACCCCCAAGCCCTTCTCTGCAGGGCTGCTCTCAATCTCCTCCCCGCCCAACCTGTAGCTGTGCCTGGCATTGCTCCGACCCAGGTGGAGGACTTTGCATTTAGCATGGTTGAACTTCATCAGGTTGGCATCAGCCCACCTCACAAGCGTGTCAAGGTCCCTCTGGATGGCATTCCTTCCCTCCAATGTATCAACCGAACCACACAGCTTGGTGTCATTGGCAAACTTGCTGAGGGTGCACTCAATCCCACTGTCCATGTCACCCACAAAGATGTTGAACAAGACCGGTCCCAACACCGATCCCTGGGGGACACCACTCGTTACTGGTCTCCAGCTGGACACTGAGCCACTGAGCACTACTCTTTGCGTGCGGCCATCCAGCCAGTTCTTTATCCACCGAGTGGTCCACCTATCAAATTGATGTCTCTCCAACTTAGAGAGAAGGATGTCATGGGAGACAGTGTCAAAGGCTTTACACAAGTCCAGGTAGATGACATCAACTGCTCTGCCCCTGTCCATCAGTTCCGTAGCCCCTTCATAGAAGGTCACCAGATTGGTTAGGCAGGATTTCCCCTTAGTGAAGCCATGCTGGCTGTCCCCAAGCACCTTGTTGGTTTTCATGTGCCTTAGCATGCCTTCCAGGAGAATCCGCTCCAAGATTTTGCCAGGCACAGAGGTGAGACTGACTGGTCTGTAATTCCCTGGGTCATCCATTCAACTTGTGTTAGACCCCTCTGCGGAGCAAACAGCATGTACTCACTGGGAGATCCTTCCAAAGCAACTACTTTTAAGTAAACAAACAGAAAATTAAGTGAAGCTTTTGGAGTCCAGTGTGCACATCTGAAGAATTAGTTTTATCCATCTGCAAAACAGCCTTTCCTCATAGCTGTATTTCTGATTTCCTTTAAGGCGATTTTAACAAGCATTCACTTTCTATGGCAAACTGGCATTTCTTTCAATTTTACTTTTAAAAAAGTAGACTAGCCAAAATGATGGTGTAACTTAGGTAGTCCACAGCATAATTTCTTAGCAAGTATGACTGCAATTAATAAATTGCATTGCAAACATATTAGGCTGTTACCATGTTTGAAAATCACTTTAAACATAGTTTACAAGCTCTCAGTTTACAGGCTCCCAGTTGGTCAGAGTTAGAAATGCCTGACATGTTAAAAATTGCTTATGATTCAAATATGACCATAGAAATCAGACTCAAGTGGAATTTAATACTGCTTCTCCCTTAACTAGAAACTGGAGATAGCACTTTCCGAACTGATGTGCTGAGGGAAATGTTGCTTTGTTCCAGTGTTTTCAGTTTTTGTCTATGTCTGTTTGCTTTTGTCAGCTCAGTGCCCACTTTCCTATGTGTTAATATGTAGAAATGTTTCCTAAAAGGTTAGAAGAGGCTGAAAAGCAAGAACTGTGCAAAGGCAGAAAGATCCACCTATCCAGCAATGCCTCAGAAACATGCAAAAACCTTTTTGATGTCGGAAGTCTCAACTGACCGTGAAGTTAGTGGCAAGCTTTCTCAGGTGTCTGTGATAAGAAAGGAAGACCTCTATGGAATATTTGTAGAGTTATCTAACCTGCATAAGCCTGGCTGGTTCTTTGGTGTGAATCTTTGGGTGGAGTATATGCTGTATGCAGGAAGTGATCAGGATAATCTGCCTGGCTCCTGTGGTAAAACAGCATGGAAAAATCTCTCTTTTGGTGCCTTTAGAGATATTGTCTCCTTCAGAAAGTTGTAATTAAGATAAATGGAGGAGTTGTGGGAAGAAGGGAAAGGGGCTTTGGAGTTCTGCTTTGGTTCTTCTCACAATAACTCTCACTTCAGGTAAAATTACTACCCCTTGCAAAGAATCCCATGGGTTGATTGAATAGTTTAAGTCACAGCATACACTGTGTACCACCATGATTGATGAATTGAATCCATATCCAGGTAGCTGGGCATATGAATGTGTACTGTATACCATCATATGCCTTGAGAGGGGAAGCTCTGGAATCACGTTGCAGTTAGAAACCAGGCATGGATGTAAGGTGGCTGCTTGTATACTGCCAAAGGGATTTAACATAGGTTCCTAACCCATGAAGTCCCAGCATTGAACATCCCCAGGGCTGGGACTCATTGCAGATTCCTGAGATGCAGATACTTTGCCCATTTCTTGCATGGTACATAAATACAAATAATTTTTTAGAAGTCCATCAATAGATGTAAAACATGCATTTTCCATAGAAGTAATGAAGATAAAGAAGACTGTGACTATTACCGTGGCCTTCTGAAAATTACCTGTAGCTTAAATGTTTGTAGTTTCTTATTATTGGTGTATATGCTTTGTATGAGCAGCTGTTTCATATTTCTGAAGTAATCCAGTGCCATCAAAATACGTGGTTTTCCTTCCTGAAGGAAAACTGCTACATGCTAGTTGTACCCCAGCTGAAGGGAACTAGAGCAAATGTCTATGAAGTGAAACTGCTTCAGGATAACCTGCATTGGTTTAGGGGACAGTTAATGATACGTTTATTTTTGTGACCTGTCTGCCAAGTATTTGTAAACTAATTCGGACCTATTTTGATGGCAAAGCACGTGAGCTTGTAAGAAACCCCTTGTACAAGATGGGAAGGGCAAGGGGATTTTAGTCCTTAGTGCAAACCCCATCTTCTTTACATCTCATTCCCTAAATGTGTGCATTATTTCTAAGTAGCATAAGAATCCCTGGGCTCATATGGAGGCACTTCTTAAATTGACTCATGGGAGTAGCTGTAGCCTGCTAAAGTGCTTGAGTGCAGAGCACTGGGGAAGAAACTGAACTGAGTCAAAGCACAGTCACAGTTCTTAATTTTATATAATGTCTTTTGCAATATAGTAGAAAATTACCTTTATGACTAGTGGCAGGACCTGTTGTATAAGTAATCCAGACATGGTGCTGGTTGGTATCTCACTTTTCACTTGAACCTCTCTGCGATGCAGGTCTTGGAGGAGTGAGTGCCTGGTGCAGCCTCTGCCTAGCTCCTTGGTAAGTCATTTGAGTCTATCTTTTCTGTACGTACAGTCGCTTTCCAAACTGCTGAGCAAAAATAAGGAAGTTTTTTATAGAGTGCTTTAAAAGAGAGCTACTAATAATTTTTTTCGTATTATTTTATGCCCCATGATTTTTATACCACCCCCACCAGCTGGTTAATCATGCAAAAGCTGAACACTTCATTAGCCAGAACATGTTTGCCCATGGGCATTTCTGTAGTAAATTAGTTCTTTCTATTTATACAGGTAAGTCATGGCCAAAAGTCTTTAAGGTGCCAAAGGTAAGGGTTTGAATCAATTATTTTTCTGAGTTTTCAAAAGAAGTAGGTTTAACTTTGTGCGCTGTTGATTGGCAATTACTTTTGAATTAAAGGTAGTGTGGGTAAGTGAGCATTCTCAGGCTGTTCCAAAACGCATTGTTTCTTTCTGGATTCCAGATTTTGCCTTTGTGATACAGCCTGCCTTAAAGAAATGCCAAAAACCAAAAAACAAACCCCAAAACAACCCTCCTTCCCAAAGACAAAACCACATGCATGTAGCCACCCATGTATATATACTTAGTATCTGCATATACATGGCAAGACTGCTTGTTTGAGTGGCATGTGGCATACTGACCAGTGTTTTTCCTTTCTTACTCTGTGCCTTTTAAGCTATTAATTGAAAATATGTGGTTTGTAGATTCTTTTTTCCCTCAAATCAAATGATGCCCTCTGAAAGCCTAGTTTAGCTCAACAATGAATTTAGCTTTCGGGCTTGGGCCATTGCAATATTGTTTGAATGCCACCATTTCCTGCAATCAATGTAATTTTATATCTACTTGGAATAGAAAGTCAAGATAGTGATTGCCTTAATTTAACTCAGTGTTTTATTCATTAAGGAGCTGATCCTGAAGTCCTTTCAGATCTAAGTCTGTCTTGATTTCAGTGGAACCTTTCAGCGCACAAGGTGTGCGGTAGCCTTCTAAAATGTTGTCATTGTGACTAGTGAATAAAAACTAAATGTGTTGCTAAATTTAGGCTGTTGCTCATGTCAGCTTCCTTTTCTAAATGACGGTAAGTGCATTCCATAAATAGTGTGCCTCTTATGTTGTCATATCTCTTTGGCTTGCTTTGCAGTATTTTACAGGATATTTGCAAATGAATTTTGTGTTCAGTAGGCAAGGGATGAAAATAACACTACTCGTTGGGTCTCCATTAACCAGCAGCTAATGAGGAGCCATTTCAAGGGCTGGATGACTATAATTCAGATTAGCCTGCATGCCAGGCTGCTCTTGCTCCAACTCAGGCTTGTATCGTGCTGCACTCTTATGGTCTGGAGGGACAGAGCTGGTGTTCCAGTGTGGAATTTTGTCGGTTAAGTTTTCAGTGCTTCAGTTTCCCTTTTGGAAGGTAGGAGAGAAGAGTGAGTGTGTGTGTGTGCCTGTAGATAGGTGACAGTGATCTTGAACTCCACAGTCAAGTGTTTTGAGATGTAATGAAATACTCTACAAACGCTGTACTTGTGCTTGCCGGTTGCTAGCATTGTTACTTGTAGAAAAGGGTACAACACGATGACAGTGAAGGTGGTCCAGGCTGGCCCTTCATTAATTTTATTTTCAAAATCTATATTAGTGGCTGTCGTGGGGGCACCTGGGCACTTCACATCAATAAAATAATCAATTTAAAAAATGTGTAGACCAGAACTCTGTGTTCGCTAACAAAACTCCTGTTCCCCGCTGCAAATAAAGGTCAGTCCAAGGCTGGCCAAGCAAGCAGGACTCGCGTTTCTGTGCCTTGGTGCTTGCCAGACTCAGCTCTGGCAGAACATCACCGGCAGCACTTCCAGACGCCCGCAGTCCCTGCAGAGAACGTCTTACTGCTGTGCCTATGACTTGTTAACCCCCTGCACGTCTCACACTGGTTTCAGGACCAGTGGAAGAGGTGGGAAAAGGCCAGTCCTAATTTAAAATGTGATGTTGCCAGTTGCAAGCAGCCCACTGACATGCAGGAAGCAGGGACTTGGAGGAGCTGCTGAAATAGAGACAGAGACCTCCTCCTGAAGAGGAGGCTAGAGGTCTCTTAACTGAAGAAATTTTATTGATGATAAATGTTACATTATGCAAACTTAGAAAATTCTCTAAAAATACTTCCCAGTTTTTTTCTTAATGTGTTAATATTTTATGATACCTGTGCATTAAGGGCCGGTTCCTACAAAGTTTAAGTGAGTTTGGGCTGATAAAATTGTCTTTGTGAACTTAAAAAAACCCCACTCCTGGTCACTATGGATTAGCTAAATTCCCAATCTTGCTTAACATGCTGATGATACAAAATCAGCTTGTTTCTGGTTTTCACATGTTAAGTGAGCATATGTAATTATATTAAATGTTGTTGCAAAGATGCATTTTATTTATCTGTACTAGTACATTTGGGGCAATAATCACACTTTAGTACATATCTGACTGTGCAAACAATGCTGAAAGTAGGAGTTCCTGAACACTGATTTTTTTTAAATATGAAATGGTAATACATTTTAATGTCTTGAAATCCAATTGAGCTCAAGCTGAGCTTTAAAAATCCAAGATCTGATTCAAGAGAATTCAGGCCCATCTGGATGGTGGGTATCAGGTGTGCAGTATGTGTGTGTGTGTGTGTGTATGTGTGTGTGTGTGTGTGTGTGTGTGTGTGTGCAAGGTAGGGAGTGAAGCATTTATCTTTTCCTGTAAAACTTTAATTTCAGTTTAATGCTGTGGTCTGAGGCTCTCTGCATTTTAAGTTCTTGCACCAACATCTATTGTTGGTCTCCATTTCTAGGCAATGTAATGGTGAATGGCAGAAGCAAGTAAGTGTGCAGTGTTTTGGAAAAAATACGGTTTCTAATTCTTAAAGTTTGGATTTAGCTTCTGGTTACACTCTTCATATGGGAGTGTGTCTTTATAAACTGATACATGCGTGATCCTTGAGGAGCCAATGAGAAAGGTTTCATATCAAGGTCTTTTTGAGAGTTGTATGTTCCCGCAGTAACAAAGGTTTGTTTCATCTATTTTTTTATAGAAGCAAAGAAAATATGTTTTATGCAGGCTCTATTTTCAGCAGACAATGGACATGTTCTACATTTTTGTATTACTGTGATTATAATGAAGGAGGGATTTTTAATCTTTAATCAAGCAACTCTACTCAGCCCACTTTATAACTTGTAACCTTCAGAGACTTGTCCTAGCCATTCTTGTTTTCCTCTTTCTCCTTCTCTTTCTTCATCTTTTGATACTGCCAGTTACCCTCTGCCTGGAAGCTTTTTATTTAGGAGGTACAAGAACCTGCTCTTCCTTGACTTCTGGCTTTAGCTATCAAGTCACCTCCTTTTTGAACTCTGATCAACTCTCCCTCTTCCAACTTTTAAATATTTCCTGTTCCTTTTATTTGTCTTCACTGCTATATAACTTTGTGCTGGAATGTCTTTCAGCACATGTGTTTTTTATGGGAGTTGGCACACAAGGCACTACTTAACAAAATAAGTAAGCGAACAGTCATATTTCTCTTTACATACTTTTTAACTTCACACTACTACAGTAGATGACACTTTGCTATTGTATTTCACAGGGTTTTTTTCATGGTGAGATGAATTTCTAATGTAGAGTGGAGCTGGTGCTGTGTTGCCAAGGGAAGTCCATCTGCGTTGACAGACAAAATCATACGTGTTTCTCTGGACATCCCTGTAAAGATCCCTCCTTTATTTGTTTGCTTTTATGGAGTTAAATGGAAAGAGGTCACCCCCTTTGCCAGAACAAACTCTTTTTCTAGCAATAGGTCTTTGCATGAAAACATTTTTTTTATTAAGCAAGTCATCCATACTGCACCGTAGGCTGTTTGAGTGTAACAGTATGTTACAGTCTGCGAAGTTAATGCAGTTAATATTCAACTGAACTTTTGGGGGGTTGCTAATCCCTTAGGCGGGCTTAGCAGAAAGGGCAAACATATTTATAGCACTTTGAATCAGACTGCAGTGCACAAGTAAGGGTATGTGCTATACCATGGAAATGTTACACAATTTCAAGAAAACTCGGTCCATAACCATCTTTTAAGTGCATAACCATCTTTTTTTTTAAGTTGGTGAAATATCTCATTTGAAAGAGCTGTTAGTTCAGTGGACAACAGGGCTGTTAAAATGAGACTCTGTGAAAGGTCTTGAGATTCCTGTTCTGGTGATAAATTCTGCAAGTTCTGAACAGATTTATGGGCTGTTTAATTAGGAGCTAACTGTATTCTTTAAGCTCAGTCATTTGTATTAATCCCTAATAGGATTTCACTGGACTTTGTCACATATCTGGCTATGGCTGAGTGTGAGTAGGTTTGTCAATAGCCTATTCCAAGTGGACCATGGTCTTTTACTGTATTTACAGTATTCTTGAATGATCTTTCCTCTGGAGTGGAAGTGTGACATTGGGTTTGCTTTGGTTAGAATTGTGGGCACACGGGGCAAAAGAAACAAGAGTTAAATTACGAGTTGTGGGAAGTTTATAGAGAAGCTGAAGTGCTTGGACTGAAAATGTCGAACAATGAGGGTCATGTTTCTGTGAGACAGAAACTCTCAATATTTATGTTATGGACAAAACCTGAGTGTAAAGTTATACCAAAAAGGCTCTATAAAGCTACCAACCCATCTGGAGCCAGAGAAAAAGAGCTTACGATCTTGGATTTTCTACAGGATTTGATTGTGTATAGTTTTTTGTCTAATAAATACAACGTCCATCAAGTGGTAGTCAGCAAAAAGTCATTTCTACATTCTTTATTTTATTGTGAGAGAGAGTTTGTAGTATGTACGATAGATCTCTAAGGTGAACTTCTGGTTCAATACAAACACAAAATACAGGCCTTGCAAAGCGGCTGTTCTAACTAAGATTTTGAAGTATATTTTTACATTTTGGCTATTTCTTCCTTTTTTTCCCCCTAGATATTAAATACTGGACTGAGTGACTCCAACATGGAACCTGACCTTAGAGGAGGCTTAGGTGCCTGAATTTATGCATGTACTCAAGTAATTTAGTGGTGTGCCATCTTCCTGAACCCACTGTCTTCCTTTTGGTCTTTGTGAACCACATTGGCCCTTCATGGTCCTTCAGGAAAAAAAGTCTTACAAAATAATGGTTGTGACAGAATTGTTAGGAAAACTGGAATTATGTTGGTAAAGATTTTTCATATGTATTTATTATATTTTCAGTTAAAGCGACTGAATACCAGAGTAAGTTAAAATTTTGTATTGGAGTTGTTTGTATCTGAAGTATTAGAAAATAACTAGTTTATTAGAGGTAAAATTTCAAATGCCAGAATATATTAAAATATAAGCTCAAAGGTCAAACAGCCTCTCCCAAGGAAGGAAGAAAGAAGGGAATTTGGGCTGATCAGATTAAGACCCAGTAGGTCTGTAACAGGTACATAGGGGTCATGTGGCTAACACTGATGTGGGTTCATAGAATCATAGAATCATAGAATAGTAAGGGTTGGAAAGGACCTCAAGATCATCGAGTTCTGACTCCCCTGCCATGGGCAGGGACACCTCCCACTAAACCATGCCATCCAAGGCTATGTCCAAGCCCACCTTGAACGCCGCCAGGGATGAAGCATTCACAACTTCCTTGGGCGACCCATTCCAGGGCCTCACCACCCTTACAGTAAAGAATTTCTTCCTCATATCCAATCTAAACTTCCCCTCTTTAAGTTTAAACCCATTACCCCTTGTCCTCTCACCACAGTCCCTCATGAAGAGTCCCTCCCCAGCATCCCTATAGGCCCCCTTCAGGTATTGGAAGGCTGCTATGAGGTCTCCATGCAGCCTTCTCTTCTCCAGGCTGAACAGCCCCAATTTTCTCAGCCTATCTTCATACAGGAGGTGCTCCAGTCCCCTGATCATCCTCGTGGCCCTCCTCTGCACTTGTTCTAACAGTTCCATGTCCTTTTTATGTTCCTTTGATTCCTATTCCTGAATGGCCCCTGCTCATCACTGCATCAGTTGCAGATCCTAAGCAAGATTCAGCCTTATACCTTGATAATTATAACAAGACTCAGTAACACTTGTCATTTTATTAAACAGTAGATACATCCATAGTAAACACCTTACTTCACAGAGTATGCTGGTGAAAGTGTGCTGGATCTTAGCTACACATCCTGCAGCCATTTGGAGCTTAGACATCAAGAAAACAATCAGCAATTTTATTGGGAAACCCAAGAGCTAACACTCCAGTGATGGTAACTGTGATAAAAGGTATGTGTGTGTGTTACTGTGCTGTACTCTATACATTTATGAGCTCTTTTTATAGTAGCATTCCCAGGAGCAGTCCAGGTCCAATCAGGACTGGTATGCCGTTGTGTGAGGTGTTGTTCTAATTCATGTGTAAATGTGGAATGGTTGCTGCCCTCAGGATATTACAGTGAAATTACAAACAGCATAAAAAAAATAGTAGGAGTTGTGGAGGAGAAGGAGGGCAGCTGCAGCAAGGTGCGCTTGTCTTGTCAGGGATGCGGTACGTACAGCCTGATAGCAAATGATGGGCATGTCATTTATTTATAAGTCTGCTGCCTTCAAAACAATTAGCCTCATTGTCCTTCGTGTGTGTCTTAGTTATTTAAACAGAAATGTAGGAAGTATGAAATGGATCACTTCTGAGATCCTTCTAGCCTCCTGTTCTGTGTCTAGCAATGACCAACCCCAGGCGCCTTAAGGAAAGTTGTAAGAGCCTTACAATGGGCAGACATGAGATAATCTTCTCTCTACATGTTCTCTTCCTAATCTTTCATTATTAGGGATTAATTTAAGCTTTAAAGTATGAGATTTTTAAAGAAAAATATTTGGGTTTTCCCCCCTCTCCACTGTCAGCCTTGTTTAAAGTATGAAATATCCTCCCAAGCCTGTCATCCGAGGTGTTCTCAGAGTAATCCTACCTGCTCCTTGGTGTGCTGACCAAATTTGTGGCTTGGGAACTGGTAGTTTTTCTTCCTCTAATGCCAGAATGCACTGGTAGATCTTTCCCACAGGAGGTGGGTGAAGGTAGAAGCATGTTGAGCAGTTATGGCCTGGGTGTGCCCATGTCGCACTGTATGTCAAAGCTGTGGTGCTGCAGCTGGACCTCTCCCCTTTCTTTTATATTTTACTGGGTAATTTGCAGTAAAGCACTATAGGAAATAGCCATAAATAAATCTGGGAACCTTTGTATTAATTTCTTTTGCTAGCTGTGTACATATGAGCAGCTTGCCGTTTGCATATGTGAATCTTCTCATAACAATTTCGGGAAGTGATTTGTTAATAATCAAGTTCTCAGAGCAGCTCTAAATCAGTAATTGATGTAGGTCTGGATAAAGCAAGCCTTCCGCCTGCCTATTTTGAGGAGCATTTTGCCAAGTTTCAAGCTAGTGTGAAAACTAGCCATCAGAATAAAATTTAGGACAGCTGGGATGCATTGCAGTGAAGACTTTTGGCTCCACAGTTCAAATAATCACAATAGCAGCTCAGTTTAGCCTTTGGCTGGGTAGGTTTGGCAGGGCACAATGAAAAATAATTATTTCATGGCCTGCTTATTTGTCCCTTAACAAATAAACTCTCTGACCTATGCAGGCTTATGTAAATATGCTGCCGTATGTGGGCTTGTAGAACACTGTCATGTCCCCATTTGGAAATACGTTTTATTTCACCCTCATGTTACTAACTTTTTTTGAGAGTTCTGTTTGGGAAGCAAAGAAAGGGATAGGAGGCATTGAATACTGAAGCCCAGACAGCCAGGCACAGAGTCTAAAAAGCCATCTAACAGTTTTCTTGCTGAAAACATATCCCCATTAGTATGCAGTGTTTTCACTGCCGTAATAATAAGAGCAATCATGATACGAGCAAGTCTGTCTCTTTGCAGCCTTCCCATGCGGGATGGAGAATGACAGCCCCTAAAGCATTTGGATATTAGCCTGAGTATATGCTGCTTAGCTAACCATGGTTCAACTTGCTCTCCATCTTACAGCTTCCTGAATATCCTTCTCAATTGGGTTGGTGACAGCTTAAAATGTGGGACTTGGGCGGGGGGAGATAAAAGCTTAGCAAAAGGCTTTTTGTGTGTGTATATAAGGGGAAGTTTTATTACACTTGGTGATGGAGAGACATGCCATGCTATTTTCTGTTCCTACGATTTTAGCATTTGCACTCTGTTGTACTGGCAGCAGCCAATCCATAACATTGTCTTGCTGTTTCCCACTCTGGAGGGGGAAAAAATAAACAGAAGAATGCAGATTGATGGGTTTGTCTTCTGACACCACCATTTTGGCTCTGAAACAGTGAAAGAAAGCCTTTATTCTCAGTGATACTAAAGTTCTCTTTAGAATGTCTGCTTTTACATACTCATGCCTAGACACAGGCAGACATGCGCACACACATGCAGAGGCTCTTGCTGAGGTGGCTATGATCTGTTTTTAATAGTGGCACTTCTTCTCAAAGTGTCATTTAAAAAAACCATCAGCAGTCATGTCATGCATCGGGATGAATTTCTAAATGTAAATGAGATTCTCTCCGTAATTTATTTACATTTGTTTTCAGCACAACAAATGAGACATCACGTAGCTTCATAATTTCCCATGACCGAGTCACCAGCATGAGGTGTGTAATTTACCCTGATTTAAGATGCTTATCTAGAGGTTCTTGCAACAATACCTGGTGGGCTTTTTTTGTACTACATTTCGCTGGCTTTTAACCTATCTACCTGCTTCTCTGTTTTTCAGTTGAAAAAGAATTATGTCTCTTCTTCTTGAGGCCTTTTTTCAGCACTGCTGAGAGGAGTAGCTTTGTTGCCTTCTTTTGTATATTATTTTATCTGATATTTCCTTCTCAATTGGTAAAAATCATAGGAGGCTTCCAGAACATATCTTGATTTACAGTCTGATGGTGCAGGAAGGCAGCAATGCTGATTATGGACATTTCTGATGGAAAAATGTTTTCCAGACAGGAAGCATGAATGGGAAGTATCCTGCAGTTGTTGGCCCTCTCCCTTTTTCACATACTAAATGTTAGGCCTGGTCTTGGCTCTTCTACTGACTTGGAGTTTCTGATTGGCTTTAGTGATACTTGGGTTGAGAGAGGATGTGAATGCCAGTTTTTAAATAATGTGGGCAGAGTCATGTACTACAAAACTAATTTATTTCAAGCCTGTAGTTGGAACATTTAGATTTCTAACTACTTGCTTGAGTATTTCAGGTAGGTAGATGATTAAAGGTGTAATGTACCATGCATACAGTTTCGTACCTCTTGCTTGCAGGCTCAGTTAAGACTTGACTGAAAGTCAGGGCAGTAGCTTTTGCTACTTTAAAGGCTAACAACACAAGGAGGACTGAGAGGCTTTGGTGAAAGTTACTGATAGTTCAGCAGCAGTACAAAATACTATACTATATAATTGTGCTGTGGCAAGTTTGGGATGTTATCATGTTATCATGCAAAAATACATCTTTACAGAGATCTGCAGGATTAACCATATGCGTGTGATCTTTTCCTCACTAAGAGAAAGCATGACATTTTGTTGTGTTAATTCCCAAAGAAAAATTCAGTGTATTCCTTTAAACTGAATAAGCATATTCCAAAAAAGAGTAGATTTGGACTGGGGTTTAATGTGCATTGTACGTGGTAGGAGTTGTACATACTTTTGTTGGTTGAGATTTAATTTTTAGCCTGCTGACCGTTTCCTTAACATTGCATGGGTTTAGCACCAAATTGTACTGGTGACCTGTCTATCACCAAATTATTTACAGAGCTGCAGCTGAAGTATAGAAATCTTCCAGACGAGCAGTGCTCTGGGCAAATTATTTCATCAGAGTTATTTTCCATGGTGTACTTAAGCAAAAGCTTACAGGAACAGCGTGAATCTTTTTTTGGTATGTGATTATGCGTATGTGGTAACAGCCACCTTGTCAGAAATAGCTAGCTCTCTACCTGGGAAAACAGAAGTAAACCAGGATATGAAAATTAATGATCTCTGTGCTGTCCTGAGTTTGAAGCACAAGTTTTATGTTATGAAAGTACAGGGCTGGGGCCAGTAGTAGGATGGTCATTTCTGTACACTGTCAACTCATTCAACGTCTTGTGACTTTTGTGTTTTTCTCTGCCTACTTAAAACTGCTCAGCTTTGTGCTCTTGTAATAAGCAGGTCAGCTGACTTTACTAGTTCTCTGTCACATCCAGGCCCAGTGGTCACTGCCCTCTTTCACAGGGAAGTACATTTGTATATCTAAAGGCAGTATTGGCTTTTACCACGTTACCCCCATCTAGCAAGACTTGAGCTGCTGTATGCTTATGAGATGTACAGAGAGAGTATAACTCCTAAAAGCAGACCTAACTCCCAATGATAGCTGGCATCCTTTCAAGCTCTTCCAGAGTTTAGGAGTATAGTTCAGGTAGAACATACATATTTGGGTCTATATGTAATGGTCATACCTACTAGGTGAAACCATACCTACCTTCACTTGCAGAAACTTTGCCATAGATCCCCATTTAAGGACTTTGGATGCAGTGTTTGTGTTTAGCTCAGTGTTTTTTATCACTGCAGATTTGTTTAGTTGTTACGTGAGGACTGCGCAGGGTGTGTGGGCCAGACGTGGGGACACCACTTGGCTGTTGAGCTTGGTGGGCTCAATCCAGGCACACAAGAGGTGGAACTGTAATAGCAGGAGTTTCATTAATGTTGTCCGAGAATTATTTTGGTTAGCAGGATGTGAATATCTGTGAAAGCTGTGTCTCCTTCACTTGCAATCCCTAGCAGATGCAACTCTGATTAAGAGCCCCCTTAATTTAGAAATGCTCTTAAAGACAGGAAGATACTTAAAGTTGGCTTTGTTAACCAAATGGAGGAGCTATGCTCTTGGGGCCCATTAACAGTGCTGCCTAGATGGCCACTGCTGCACAAATACTGGGAATTAAGTTTCTGAAAACCCCAAACCTGGGGTTCTTTGGGGCTTCTTAGCTCCAAATTGTATATCTCACCAGTTCTTTACTCCCCCAGTTGTAATCCATATCTCACTTATTGCTAGAGTCAACAGTCTAATGGTAACAAAACCCACAACCTTTCATCATCTATCGATTTTCAGTCTTTAAAAACTGACAGTAAGCTTTTTTTTGTCCAATTTTTCAATAAATAGGAACATTTATTGGTTTTTCAGTTTTATTGTATTACATTAGATTATATTTTACTGCATGTAGTGGGTAATGTAGCATCTGGAGACATGTTTACGTTCAGCAAGTAACTTTTGAAACTGCATAACTCAACTGAGATATGTAAACAAATTTGTAATGCTAGTTTAATTTAGATTACAATGCAGAATACTCAGGCTTCAGCTCATTTTTCTATTTATTCCATTAAGATCCTCTAACTAATGGAGGAGAATTGCCATGAAAATAATTACAGTAGAACATCAGTAAAGGTGAACATCTACTGTCTTCTCTATCTGAGAGAGAGGGAGGAATTTTGTAGTTAAGTAAGCATCATAATATGTGGTTTTCTTTCCTAGAAATCTGCCACAGACAATGTTGTACAGGTTGGGCAAGTAATAAATTCTGCCTGTGTGATGCTGTGTGTCAAAAGACATGGCATGAACATCTTTCTCAGTGACCTCTGTTACCTTCTCCTTTTAAACAAGGAGACAAACTAAAATACGATTTAGCCCTGGTAGACTTTGGGATGTGGATCCTGAGTTGCCTCCCCACTACCACCTGCCTTCATGGTAGAAGATAACCTGGTGGGTTTTTCCCTTTCCAGAACCTGTCAGGAAACACTGAAGATCATCAGTTGCCTCTTGCTTACTCTTGTGATGAGAAATGGCAATTTGATGATATTTTCATCCCTGGTGTAGAAGCAATTTAACCTTTTTTAATTAAGAAGCAGCTAATTTCTCTTCTGGTGACATTCAGCCCCACAGCCAAAGATAATAAGGTCTCAGTTGTTTCCATTCTACCAGCAAAAAACCAGAGGTGGAGGTGCCACTGTTGAGGTGGGGATGTACAAAACAACCTCTGCTTTAAACCAGCTGTGCCACTGCATCTCCTGCACTAGTCTCTGCCAGAAGAGCCAAGTGGTTCTTCTGCTTCAAGGCTGTCAATGTCATCCTAACAGGCTTCTCAGATGAAGTATTTCCCCTAGGTCATGAAACATTTTCCTGTATACTATGAACACAGAGACAGTTCTGGCTAATGTTTCATAACCATTGCATAGTAGACAGACAGAGGAAGAACCATTTGGGCAAAAGGCTTTCTTTTTTTGTGAATTGGATGTGATTCTGCAAGGCACAGGCTCTTTCTCATAAGTTGCTATGGATCTTGCTGTCATCTCTACTTCACAGGATCTGATGCACAAGGAGTTAATAGATATCCAGTGGCCAAAGCCACTTTGTATAAGGAAGTGAAGTGAAGCATGTAAAATTAGAAAGCGGAACCAAACTTGAAATTCTCTAATTTTATGACTAGTGTGTGTGTGTTATTTTCCCATGATTCTTAATTACATTCTGTTCTGGAGTGGGGAAAGGGGGGATGCTAATCTGGTGCACCAACTGGGGGAAAACCAAACTGTTTTACAGGGGAGTCTAGATGACAGCACACAGCAAATGCAAATTTTGACATTCATATGAAAGTGAGCTAAGCAAGACCAATAGAAGGGAGCCAAAAGGACTGCAGCAAGAGGAGTACAAGGGCTTTAAGGAAACCACAGATTCTCTATTTATTGAAATATTACAGGTGACCTTTAAGGTGGTGATAGGATGTAGATTTTGTAGAGCAGCACCAAGGGAGATGGCTGTTTCAAAGGGAATGTGTGATTGTATTCAGGTTCATGAAAAGCTAGGTTTAGAAGAGAATTGGCCTTCCCTCTTTGAACACATAATATCGTGGGATACGTCTCATTACACTGAATGGAAAGAGGCTGTTTTTGGGACTGCCTTTGCTGTACTTGCTGATGAGTTTCCAACGGGTATTTTGACATTTACTGTAGAGATGCTTCCAGTGAGTTGGAGGTGTGTCTGAATGCGAAGCTTAGTTCTGTGAATGTACAATCCTGCTCTCTGTGAGTCTGCCTTAAGTTGTATGTTCGTTATCAGTCTGCAATAGTAAATAATTTGTAGGAGTCCACCAGGGCACAAACTCATGGGATACTCTTTTTCTTCTCTCACTGGATAAAACAGCCTTTAAAAATATTATTCTTACTTCCAGTCAAAACGTTAAAGCCAATGAACTTGGTGGACACTTTAAATAGAATCATAGAATGGTTTTAGTTGGAAAGGACCTTAAAGCTCATCCAGTTCTAATCCCCTGCCATGGGCAGGGACACCTTCCACTAGAGCAGGTTGCTACAAGCCGCATCCAACCTGGCCTTGAACGCTGCCAAGGATGGCGCAGCCACAGTGTCTCTGGGTAACCACCCCCGTAGTGAAGAATTTCTTCTTAATGTCTAATCTAAATCTCCCCTCTTTCAGTTTAAAGCCATTCCTCCTTGTCCTGTCACTACATGCCCTTGTAAAAAGTCCCTCTCCAGATTTCCTGTAGCCTCCTTTAGGTATTGGTGCACTTTTGCTGGGGTATAGCAAAATTGGTCCCTGCCCTGTTCTTTGGTTCTGATGTTTTCTTCATTCCCTTGGCTGAGAGCAGGGTCAGAACACAGTGCTGTGCTCTTCTGCACCATGGGAGCCACGTTTCTGTGCAGAAGTAAATGTCTTTGATAAACCACTTGACTTAGCAGCACTGTACGCTTACTATTTATTGGAGTAAGGGATGAGTGAACTATTTAAAAACAGAATTTCCAGGGCAGTGTTCTAGTGTCATGTTTGAAAGGCAATGGAGAACCTGACTTAAAGATATCTTGTATAAATAGTGGTTTAGGCTCAGGTCTTACCTTTTCTCTGAATTCTTTTGATTCTTTTTTTTTTTTGTTTTGGTGGATAGTATGTTCCAAGGCACCTAAGTTCTTCTGTGGGATGAGGACGAGGGCAACTATGGTGTTACAATCTCACACCTCTGAGTGGCATGTAAAGGTGTCTCTCCTGCTCCCCAGTGGTGCTAACCCATGCTGTATAATCATGGAGCCAATGGGGCAGGATATCTTGTGCTCTGCACCGGCTGTGCCTGGTGTGGATCCCTGAGGTGCTGCTGAGGATGAAGTGAACCACTGTGTGCTCGGATGTATCGATTATGAGCAGATCATCACTCAACACCCGTGTTGGTGTCACATTCTGAGCAGCTTACCTTTGCTCCCAGGAATACTTGTAACAGTGAGCTTTAATCTGGATTCCAATTTTAAATCTAACTTTTATGTGAACCCTTAGGGAGAAAAAAAGTTAAGTTGTGCTTTTGAAAAGATAATGAAAGGTGAAATGAGAGAATAATCAAGATTATTATTTTTCTCTTAGGTAGATGCTAGGAAGGAAAAGGAATATACTATGGATCCTTTCCTGTTGCTCATTATGTTTTGATCTAGCCCATTACACACACCAGTCCTAACACCTTCAGTCATTTCCTACCAGCTGTGTTTCTGGGAGGCCAGACTTTACTCCCATATTTTTAGCACTGCACTGGCTTGGGGTATTCTCTACTCTGCTCTCGTGAGACTTCACTCTGAGTATTGTGTACACTTCTGGTGTCCTCAACATAAAAAAGGACATGGAACTGTTGGAACAAGTCCAGAGGAGGGCCACGAGGGTGATCAGGGGACTGGAGCACCTCCTGTATGAAGATAGGATGAGACAGTTGGGGCTGTTCAGCCTGGAGAAGAGAAGGCTGCGTGGAAACCTCATAGCAGTCTTCCAGTATCTGAAGGGGGCCTATGGTGGTGCTGGGGAGGGACCGTAGTGGTAGGACAAGGGGTAACGGGTTCAAACTTAAACAGGGGAAGTTTAGATTGGATATGAGAAGTTTTTTACTGTAAGCATGGTGAGGCACTGGAATGGGTTGCCCAGGGAAGTTGTGAATGCTCCATCGCTGGCAGTGTTCAAGGCCAGGTTGGACGTAGCCTTGGGTGGCATGGTTTAGTGTGAGGTGTCCCTGCCCGTGGCAGGGGGGTTGGAACTAGATGATCTTAAGGTCCTTTCCAACCCTAACTATTCTATGATTCTCTTTGGGGCATCCTCTGCAACCTGGTACTTCTTACCACTCTCAGCTGCACTTGCCCATCCATGCCCAACATCACACTCAAGCCATACAAAGGCCACTTGCCACCATTTACATTTTTCCTTATCCTTCTTAAGTAGCTGCTCAAAAGGTACTGTGGCTTTCCTAGCTGTTTGAAGATTTTTGGAAGGCTGTCATTTTGGATCACTAGTCTACCAATGGGCTATAATTGTTATGCAAAACATTGCACAAACATAACTAATTGCACAATTAAGGTTGCTTTGTCCTCATCATCCCATTCATCATACTCCTTATTCACACCTATAGTCAGCTTCTGGCATTAAGAAAGTCCATGTTTGTTGCATTAATACATTCCTTTTGCAGTGAAAATGCCTTTTGTATATCATTTTGTTGCTTAAGGGTCCTGTCAGTACATTCAGTATGCCTGAAAATGGTGTTTAGAAAGCCTTGTAGTGGACATCCCTTTTCCAAATGTTTAATGGGAGGGTAATGCAATGCTCCAGGGTACAAACAACTCTCAGAGCTCAGAAAAGGGACTTGATCCAGATCAGCAAAAGACTCTCCCTTATCAACGTTGAAGTAAGTAATAGTGTTTTGCTGCTTTTTAAAATCTGAGGCAAATAATGCAGGGATACCTTTTCTTCACAGTGGGCGTTTCAAGGTTGTCAGTCCCATTAACCTGATGTAGCTGCATAATGACTTCATTCTCATAGTCCACACCAAAACCAAGCAAACCAAACCCATGTTGAAAAGTGCAGGAGGTAGCAGGGAAAAGTCCTTGTCTGCGAAGCAAAACATGAGAAACTGCCTGTACCCTTACTGCCAGACCTAGTTCTTAATGTAGTGATGGTGTGTTTGCTGTCATGTAAAGGCAAGGTGGGAGCGTCTTGGATTGGAAGCCTACAGAGGTCTGCAGCACCATAATTCTTCTTGGGAAAAGGAAATGATGTAAGTATCTTCTTCTGAAATCATTCCCCACAAGTCTACAAATTTAAAGAAATAAAAAACAAATAGAAAATCAATTTTTAAATGACAGTGAATTATTGTCATTAAAGAATCTGTAGTTTTGTGTCAGGAAAAAAAATCCAAACAACCAAACTCGATGTACTGTATCCTACTTTTCTGAAGCATTACTTAATGTACCAGTCATTGCTGGGAACAGGGAGTCCTTTTAATGCTAGTCAGGTAATATGTCATTTTCTCTGTTAAAACTCTGCAGCAGAGACATGAGTTATATACTGATGTAGCTATCAGAATATCATGTGGTAGCACTAATGTGAGTTACTACAGTGGAGTTTGCCCCGTTTGAAATTTTTACATAATTAAAGTGAGTCATTGTCCAAATTCTGCCAAAGTGCAGATGTCTTTAATTCAACATAACGCAATTCAGCTTGCATATGCCTTCCATAGGGTGAGCATCTTCTCCTCTGTACACAGCCCGGGGTTAACTGTGGTCTGGGAGCCATTTCTTTTTGCCATTCAGCATGCAATGCTCCCATTGAAATCTATTGCAACTTTGGCAAAACCAGCTGGAACCACCAGACCTTAAAGAGACCTCTCTGCTTCATTTCATGTTCTGCTGGTAATTCTTTAAATGCATGTAGTTAGAGCAAAACAAGTGTATTTTTGTTTCTGTGATAACAAAGGATATGGCATATATATCCTGGTGAAATACATTCCATTGCTTTCCGCGACATCTGTCCCTGTACCAAGACAAAGACCAGAGAGAGGATTAGAAAGGTAAGGCAAATTTCTTTGAGGGAAAGCAGACTGGATATAAATATTCCATAAATATTTGACTTTTAAAATTATAAACTTCAAGGTGGTGAACGGTTTACTACTCAGGGGTAGTTAAACCAGATGGTTTTACCTAAGATTAAAACCACCCTCCATGCGGTTAGCTGCATCATCGTTTCTGAAGATTTCGTGCATCATTTGCTTTTTGAGGTCAGAAGATAATCATGTCTGAGTCATTTGTATGAAGAGGCAGTAGCTTTTCTTTACTTCTTTCCTCCTTCTTTCCTGCCTCTTTCCTGCCTCTTCTGCTTTCCTCCTGCTCTCCTCCTCCTTCTGTCTTTCTTTCCTCTGCTCTCTCTTTTTATCTCTTCTGTCTCTTTTCTCCACCCACTCTCATTTTCCCCTTCTCTCCTTCTTTCTCTTTTGTGTCATCTTGTTCCCCAACTCTTTCTCTCTCATTCTTTCTTATCCCCCTCTTCCCCCTTTTTCTCAGCTGCAAATCTCATTGTTCTCCGTCTAATGCAGAAATGTAACAAAAATGTAATTAACCATCCCATTCAGAAATAGCTCATAGTTTTGCTGGGCACAGAAGGAAAGAACAGGCATGTAAGGAAATGTTGGAAAAAATGTCTGATTAACTCATGAGAGATAGTGAAAATGGCTAAGGCTGCTCTGCTAATGTCTGAGTCACTCAGTAGATGCTATTTTATCTTATTTATTAACATCTTCCTTAGTAGGGACATTATCTAGAATGTTTACTACTGTATATTCTTTCCCAGGAAGGGCAAAGTTGCATTTAAAACCATTTCAGTTTCACCTGCAAGTTGTTCAGGATGGTGTACCACATGGTTGGTTAACTTGCACTGATTTTCAGAGTCATTGCCAGTCCTTCTGTCAGACAAGTTTCGTATGCATTACTGGTTTACTTAAGATGGTTAGCACAAGCTGTAAAGGGGATGACTAGTTCATTTATTTGGGAGTTTCAGCCTCTATCTACAAGCTCTATACTCATGATAATGTTGGCAATAAGTATGTGTTCTTGAAAGGTAACCTTTGAGCCTTACACCCAGTTTTCGTTCTGAGCCATTAAATGGTGCTATACATTCCTTTGCAGCTCAGAATGGGAAGCTGTGTTACAGGAGAAACTTGTATATTTTACTTTAGAAGTAGTTGTTCTTCTATGGAAAGACTGCAGCCTTTTGTATGCTAGCCCATCCAGAGAGTAGCCAGACAAAGGGGTGTATGTTTCAAATGCCCTCTGAGAGTTCTGAAAGCTGCCTTTATAGTTTATTGATGACAGAGAGAAGGAATAAATTCCTCCCATAGTCTCCCTCCACATGCTGCTCAGTTAAGACTGCCAGCAGAGAAGAAGGAAGTTCCCACACCTTCTTCTGCTGCAGAGAAAAGATTGCACAGGTAAGCAGTCCTGCTTGCCAGGTAGATAAATAGTTAAGACTCAGGAGCATGTTATTTTTGACACCAGCAGTGCCTACACCCCCTTCCTGTTAATGTTTAAGTTTTCTGCCTTGTTCATGATCTCTGAGCTTGTTCCTGTTAACTTTTTTTTCTCTCCAGTTGTAAAAAATAAAGCTGCTTGGATGTGCTCAAATAGTGAGACACAGTGTCCTGAATGATGTAACTCAGGTTTTGGGAGCAGGGTAATTGCGGTAGTGTGAGGCTCCTTTTAGAATAATTAATCTTGCTGAGAAGCAGGGTATAAAAGCCTGTGCAGAGCACAGTAATAATGCAGTTACACCATTTCCAGTATTTGTGTGCCCCCGCATAGCACTGCAGATCAGAGCAGGCGTGCCCATAATAATGGTCAAGGAATGATTTCATCTTTGCAGCCTTGTGCCAGGACTGTGATGCAAAATAACGTGGGATTCATTCTAAAGAAAAAAGTGGCAGTCACCTTCCATACTAAACTCTGAGATCATTAGGAATCATAGAATCATAGAATAGTTAGGGTTGGAAAGGACCTCAAGATCATCGAGTTCCAACCCCCCTGCCATGGGCAGGGACACCTCCCACTAAACCATGCCATCCAAGGCTACGTCCAACCCCACCTTGAATGCCGCCAGGGATGAAGCATCCACAACCTCCCTGGGCAACCCATTCCAGGGCCTCACCACCCTCACAGTAAAGAATTTCTTCCTCAGATCCAATCTAAACTTCCCCTGTTTAAGTTTAAACCCATTTTTACAAAGGAGAGATTTATGTTTCCGTTCATGAAGCCAAAGCCTGTTCTTGTGCCCTGTTGCTGCCTGGCTCATCCCCATCCAGGAGTGAACTCTACTTCAGCTGCATGCACTTGCACATGTTAAGATTTCCATTTCAAAGTACAAACAATTCTAATATTAAAAAGGCTATTTCCCCAATGGGAATATGAGTTGCATGAGCTGCTTACTTTTCTTTTTTATGTTTTGATCGCATATGATAACATCTTTAGATCTCTCTACAACTTTTTCTTTTTTCTTTTCAGCATCACAGTGGACAAAATGTCAGTAGAAGTTAAAGTGGAAAGTGTCCATAGGGAGAGGAAGGTTCTCTTTCACTACCCGTTGTATAGTTGACTCTTCTGCTCTTTTCTGTTGGGGTTTAGTCTGCTGGGGCGCTTCATTGCTTAACTTAAATTTACTTATCTGTTAGACAAACAAGGGATAGCCTTGGCCATTAAGTAAATCTACTGATGGAGGGAAAAGGGATTTTCTAGAGCACTTGTGTGCCTTTCTGAGACGTGAAGTCCAAAAGCGTCTGATAAAGTAACCTTCAACTGGTTTTCTGCAATGACTTTTATCAATGAGTCCTAAAAGCATTGATATTTTCAGGCTTTATAGCTGAAGAGAACTGCAGTGTCCTTGAACAACCCACTAGGCAAAGGAGCAGCTTCTCCATACTCAGTTGATGAATTCCCATGTACTGTCATACGTGACTTAGTTTTTCCTTTCTCTCTGGGATGTCCAGTGGGTACCAGGGCATTGGCTGTACCCAGTGTGCAACACTAGGCTAGTACCCATCTCAGGATTTGCCTGAATTTGCTGTTGCCCTCAGAATGTGTGCTCCTGTATTGTATAGTGAGGATAATACTTTGTTCGGGTTTTTTGTTTTAACATTTTGAAGGGAAAATAGGGGTCTCATTCAGGTCTTTCCATTTTTGCATGATAGTACAGTTGAACAACGTGTACATGTGTTAATTAAACATCCCTTCTTATCACTGTTTTGGTAAGTGTCCTGTAAATTTAATCACTATGACACCTCTGTACACATTACAATCCTTTTAAAGATCTAGAGAAAAATCCTAGTGGATTATTCAAAGCACTAAATCACACAGAATTACAGTAGTTATTAGAGGCATTAAAACCTGTGATAAGAAGCTTTATCATGCATTTTTGAGGAGGCTTAGTCTTTATCAGAGATGACTGTAAATAGAAGTGAACAGTAAAAAAACTTGATAACAGTTTATTTTACGTACATCAATAATCAGGTATTGTAACTACAGTATAATTACATAGTTATTGCAGAGTAGGTAACTACAGCATATTAGTTTTCTTGTTTTCCTATTATCACAACTACCTGCAAGATCTGAGCCAACAAGGGGCCTTGTTCTACCCCCATTTATCCTGCGCTTACACATATATACACACACACATATTGACATTACGTATGTTTTGACTGACTTCAGATGAGTTGAACTTGTTTACACAGAGGAGGAACAGGCAGTGTGACATGCTAAAGATGATACAATCTTTTCCAGATACATATACATATATATATATATATATATATATGCGCACACATATGAGTCCATGTATCTGGATTCAAGACAATGAAGGAAGAGAATCAGATTTTAGCTGTGGTTATAGTTAACTATCTTTTTATCCTTTTGTTTTCCCTCCCTCTTTTTGGATCTGGAAAAGTTGTGGTATTCTTAGTCACTTAGATAAACCTCTCAGTTACAGACCTATGCAGTATGTGAGTGTTTATATTGTATCTGTAGCTTATTTATATCTGTACATCTGCATCTGAATACACATTAGATTAGTCTCTGTTAATTGTACTTGGGCTGCGTGTGCGTGCCTGTGTTTACATATTTCCAGTAGTAACCCTGCAATGTTCAGTCATCTTGGGGTGTAGGCTAAGTGAGGATAACCAATTATGTGTGACTTTCTCATTTAATGCTGTTTACAGTGTTAAAGGTTCCAGTTTATTACAAATAGTTGTGAAGCTATCAGAAGAAATGTTCGTGTTGAAATTAAGAGCTTTTCTTGTTAGCAAGTGCTGAAGATGTAACACAAAATATGGCCTATGACGAGTATGGAGTGACTTCTGCTCCTCACAGCTTTGGTAGGAGCTCAGTCTAAGTGCAGATTTGGGCAGTGCACCCCAAATAAGGTAAGGAGAGTTTGGTGATAATCCAAAGGAAAAGCAGTAAGGGCAATAAGAGTGAGAGGCCATGTGACCTGTCAGGAAATACTGACAGTGTTGGGGATGCTTATCCTGAAAAAGAGATGTCTGAGGAGCAACATGGCGACTTGCTGTAAAAACCAAAACGGAAAAGAAAGTCAGCAATTTATTCTCCATCTCCATGGTGAAAAAAGGGAGGGTGTGGGAAATAATGAAGTTTAGGAATCGTGGCTGTGGGAAGGTGACGTGTTCTCAGCCTGCTTATGAGTGGGTCCCGAGAAAAACAGATGGATTGCTCATCTGAAATAAAACCTCTGTTCTGGAAAAGGCTTTGGAAAGAATCAGCATCCACATGGATTTGCTGAACTACTGAAACTTCATTTCTATCGAGATTTGAGGGCAGATGCTACACTGGCTGAAGCTGATGGCAAAGCTTCTCCTGGCAGTAGTGGAACCAATGTTAATTTATACAATAAAATCTCCAGGTTTTGCTTATTTTGAACTAGTGATTGCACATGCCAGGCATAGTTTATACTGCTTAATAAGAAATTATACAGTGAGAATAATTACATTTTGAAAAGTAGTGACCTTACTGTTAACTTAAACTTTCTAACTACCATGCAGTTCCCATATCTAAGTCTAGTAGCAAGTATGAATGTAAACTTAGCATGCTCTGATTTCCTTTTCTCATCCTTTTGACTGAGTAAAACATCAGGTAATGTATTTACTACCTAATACTTGCTGATTAGGAGACTCCATGTGTAATTTTCAGGTGAAATAACTCAGATTTTTCTTAGTTTTCCTACCTTGGTGTGAAAGAACTCTCATTGAGATGCCAGTGTAGCTGTTATGATGCTTTCTAATTATTTTCTAGAAGAAATTTGGGGTTTATTTCTGTAGGAGCTGACATTTTTAGTAAACAGAGAGTCAAGCAATGATCCAGTTGGAGAATAATTTACTTAATACAGGAGAACGATACGGGTGATGTTCATGGCCCCTCTTCCGTCTAGCTTATCATCAAATGATGTGCAAAATGCCAGATAGATGAGTAACACAGAAAACTGCATTGTCAGGACAGAAAGGTTCGGATCTTGATTTGGAGGGCTGATTTGGAGGTTAGTTTTTTACAAGTATTTAGGAGGAAACATGAACAGAAAGATGCTGAGGTTGCTGTTTGTGACTGAGGCCACTTTCACACAGTCCAGCTAGTGTATTAACAGTGCATATGATACAATGCTGTGGGATTTGGTCTCTCTTTCAGAAAGACGAGTGGTCTCCAGTGGTTATCTGAATGCAATCACAGAAGGGCTTTCTAAATTTCCTTTTAGACTCCTGGCATTTCTAATGCTAAGTATTTTAAGGATGTGGTTTTCTAAAAAATTGTTTTATTTTAGAAAACAGACTTTTTACAGAGGCATATTAGAGAGGAAAGGGTACAATTATTAAGGGAGGGGATTTAATTGTGTCAGTTCTATGGGCATTAGGCAAATTGCCTCAGTTGGAGTTAAGAGGCAGCATGGGAGTATTTAAGTATAGGGTACCTGCAATGCACTTTATGATAGTCTTAGCTTACGACCTTATATCATTTTATTTCTCTATTAAAGCAAGACATTCCACTTTGAGACTGCGATTGTGCACGGAGCTGTATTTAGCACCTTGTGTCCTGAAGACTGCCTGGTGTACTGTGATAAAACAGGGAAGGGAATGTTGAGTACTTGACATGTTTGTATGATAATCCAAGAAATAAAAGGCTCTATCTATCTAGTATGTGGTAGGATGGAAGATATGTAAATGAGACGGGAAAATGTCTAACTTGGAAGTATGTTCTATGCGTTTTACCCGTAAACCTATTTTAAGTAGTACAGCAGGTGCCACAGTAAAGAGAATAACTTAAAAAGTAATTATGGGCCACTCAGAAATACTAGACCAAGTCTAGTATATTCTGCTACCTCTCAAGTCCCTGACTCCAGAGGTAGTAAAGACCTTACAGGTCAGTCCAGTGATGGTGCTTAGCGTTTATGTGCTAATTTGGCATTTCACAGAGGAGTGCCCAGGTATCTAGGAACAGACTGCTGATTCAGAGAACCCGCCTGCCATGGGGAGAACGGAGACACTGATGGAAGATATTGTTTCTGAGTTTTATTTTACATGGAACAAGCTCTTGCAGGGGGAGCAAGAGGATGCCTTTGGAGTTTTGGAGGATGCCTGAGTTGTTTTCTGCATAGGAGCAAATTGTGATGCTGCCAGTGAGCACTCTCTTTAGCCTGATATCATGAATATTGCTGTGCAGAGACTTAGGCAGAGGTAGTTTAGGCTCCTAGATAGATTTTGATGCATGTTACATGATCCAGTCCTTTGCAGAGATAACCTGGACTGTGAGTAGAGATGCAGCTCTAAGGTTTGCGAGATGGGTATTTCAAGTAGAGGTGCTTTTGAGTGAGAACAAAGCTGCCATGGATATTGTATTGGAAACCAAGCACAGGCTCTTGAACTTTGTGGAGCCAGCTGTTTTTCACAGCAAAGATGATGTATGCTTATTGTCATGGTTTAAGCCCAGCCTGTAGCTCAGAACCATGCAGCCGCTCGCTCACTCCCCCCACTTTTTCCTCCCTCCCACTCCCAGAGGGATGGGGAGGAGAATTGGAAGAATGTAACTCCCGTGGGTTGAGATAAGAACAGTCCAGTAACTAAGGTATAACACAAACCACTGCTGCTACCACCAATAATAATAATGATAAGGGAAATAACAAGGGAAGAGAATACAACCGCTCACCACCCTCCAACCGATATCCAGCCCGACCCGAGTAGCAATCTAGCCCTTCCGGGTAACCGCCCCCAGTTTATATACTGGGCATGACGTGCCGTGGCATGGAGTACCTCTTTGGCTTGTTTGAGTCAGGTGTTCTGTCTCTGCTTCCTCCTGGCTTCCCCTCCTCCCTGGCAGAGCATGAGACTCAGAAAGTCCTTGGTCAAAATAAACATTACTGAGCAGCAGCTAAAAACATCGGTGTTATCAGCGCTGTTCCCAGGCCGAAAGCCAAAACCACATCGCTGCACCAGCTACTAAGAAGGAGAGAAATGACTGCTGCTGCTGAACCCAGGACATTCAACAGCCAGGCCTTGTATTGTGTCTACATGGAATAGTGCATCAACACTTTTTCTTCAATAAGAAAATAAAAATTCAAAGCTTAAGTGGTGTAACACAAGGCCCAAAATGCCAAAGAGGTCCAGATCACTACAACTTTGCATCATTCAGGCTATGTGGTGCAGTGAAATTCACCAGTCTAAGATGTGCTTTTGGAAAGGTGTAACTGCCCCATTTCATCTAAATGGATGCCGAGGTGCCTATTCAGTGATAAGCCTTTAATTGTCAAACTTGCTAATAATCTGTGTGATCAAAGGTATGTATAAAAGGAGAGGGAGGAGAGTGGAGAAGCTCTTTATGAAAAGCTGCAAAGTCCAATGCAAATAACAGCCAATATTTTACAACAGACAGGAATGAAATGGGTGGTGTGTCTGTGTACATTCATTAAATTGTTAAAAGGCAAAGGCCAAGCAGGCTGGCAAACCCCAGGGTGGCATCAGGAGCCTCCAAAGGGAGAGTCAAGCTCCCTAAGGCCAAAGGCAGGCAAGACTCAGCCAAGCCAGAGCAGACCAGCAGAGCCCATGGATGTGTGCATCCCTCTCCATAGGGCAGGTAAGGCAGGGAGAGGGTGTTTTTAAACCTCTTGTGCATGCCTTTACTGAGTGCTGTCCCATGCTTATCTTTGGAGGAAGCTCAAAAGAGAACTGCCACCTTTTTGATGAATTCAGCCCCAAATGGGACTCTGAGGTGTCGGTAGGCAAAATGTGGTTTAGCAGAGCAGGGGAAAGAGAGTTTTTCCATATAGTGTTTGGCTGCTAATGTATGTAACAGGCTACTTGGTGTAAGCTTCGCATGTTTATAATTTGCCATCGCCTTTGAATTGAGTGTGTCACAGTGAGACACTGAAATCCTCTGCAGAGGAGTTGCTTTTCCAATCTATTGTGCATTCCTCTAGATGAAGCAATGTTACCTCCTACTTCTGCATTTAAAAGTTTTCCTGATGTTAAATAAATAAAAACACCAACGATTTCCCTGAAGGGTTGGAAAAGCAATTTCAGAAATGTTGTTTCCAGCAGAATCATTGGAAAAACAGGGTACTCGTTTCTATGGGAATTATGCTTCCATTCCCGAATTCTTTTTCTAAAGTTTATTTTTCAGTAGAAATTCTTGCTGTCTATTCACATTTGATTTTGGGATTCTCTAACTGTATGGGAGATCGTACCCATGTTAAGAGTTATTCCATCTCTGTTTCATTTCCCCATCTGTAAACCAGAAATAATGGTACTAGCTCCTGGCGTACAGTGCTCTAAGTTAATTAACGAAAATACTGTTGAAAACTTAGATAGTGTATTGCTTACAACCCAGACGTCCCACTCCTAAACACTGAAATGATAGTTGTGGGGGTTTTAGGTTTGGGTTTTTTATATTAGTTCAGTGGGAACAATGTATTGGGCATAATGACCACAGAAGATAATAGTTACCACCCCTGGAACTACATCTAACCAGCTGACTGGGAAGTGGGAGATACTTTGTGCCCAGTATCAAATCTTAAACCAGCAGGCAAACTTTTAAAGCAATTCCTGTCACACTCTGTGTGCCCGACATATTCCAGCTGCAATTAGAGCTGCAGTAGCAATGGGATGGATTTTCAATACACGGGATTTCTCAGAGGAGCCTTCCTTTCGTGGGACAACTGGTGCAGTGCCCATGGTTTAGCACAACTGCAGTCGCAATCTCAGTCTTATCCCTGGAGCTGCATGGCTGGATGTGCAGAGCAGCAGCTGGCAGCACAGATACCATGATCTGTGTCTAATTTGTGGCTGCTAAGTTAACATGCACACATTCTAGGATGCAAATTGTAGTTAGAAGAACCACAGAGAGGGTGTTACCACAGCCTGCAATAAATAGCAAAAAGGGGCAATTTCAGCTATGCCCACCTGTGTTGCTATGTGTGATTAAAAATATATACCTTCATTTGTTTTTCCTCATGCAGACAAAGCATAGTAAAAGGAATGTACCTGCTCAGGCACCCAGAGTTTCTTCCAGGAAGGTCAAGTCCCAGAAGTGAAATGGAAAATTAAATTAGGTAAGAATGATAACTCAGAAAACAGGTGAAATTTACAACAAAAAGCCAAGAGTGAGATCTCAACATATAGGATCTTTTCTCAGTGCAGGGTTTAATGAGTGGTAAGTTGTTCCTACAGCAGAGGACGTCATCTAACCATGTAGACACATTAGAAAAGATTTCATTTTCTTCTCTCAGCAGTAGCTGCTGTGTGTTTTTTGTTGTTATGGCTTTTTACAAGCATTGTTTACTCAAAACCCGCATTTTCCTCCCACTGCTGACGTGGTTGGTGATGTAAATATGCCTGTTCAGGGCCTGTTCCACAGAGAGGCATAGCACACAGGGCGATAGGGTTGGTTGGCAGCGCTTGATGCCAGGATTTTGGGACCGTCTGCCTTTGTGTTGAGCTCTCTTGAGCTCTGTCACAGGGAATGAGATGTGATACTGAAGTGGAAAGGATCTTGTGAGAACCATGGTACAGAGTAAAACTCTTTTCATTAAGCAAAGCATTGTATACTGTCTCTTGTGAAAAGAAGTACACTGAGTGATAGCCAGGATGCAGAATATAGAACAAATTAGCCCTATCTCTGCATTTAGCAGCAATATTAATACTTTCACAGGCAGCACTTCCAATGTTTGGGGTTTTTAAGTGACATTAAACCATTTTCAAGGTGGGTCTCTTCCAAAATCTATTCCAAACAGTGGAAAGGGATCGTCTAGAAGAATCCAGTGGCAGCAGGACAGGCTAAACTTGTGCTCCTCACGAACAGTCAGCGCTGCTCCGAGTAAAGACATCAGGGAAGGACTTTGTGCAGGAAAATAATGAATGCACTGACAGGGTGAGACCACGTGCAGAAAAGGGAAAGCTTATTTCCTTAAGAGGCATGATCACACTTTATTAAAGAAGCATTGTAAGGAAACAAATAAGATTTTAAAACATGATCTTTTTCTACAGCAAAAGCAGTAGAAAAGGAATTTCTTAACAGGAAAGGAATGGTACCTGAAGTGTTTTCATGATGTGGAAACATTCCAGTGTTGTGCTTGCAGCCTGTGAGGAGGAGGGAAAGAAAGAAAGTGAAACTGGGAATGGCTCAAAGCAGCTTAACTGCATAGGCTAAGAGAAATGGAAGATTCAAAAAAGAATTGAATTAACTGTGCATTAGATAACTTTGTGTTTACTTTAACATGGAAAATATTTGTCCTTGTATGTGTGAATGCAGCCTTTCCTTGTTTCTCATTGGTTTTAATCTGCCTTATTTCTAATGACAGTAGTTTGATCTGTTTTCAGCAGAGGAGACAGCCCATTGAAAACCCTCATTTGTTACACATGTAGCTGGATATTTTGGCAGATCTAGGTGTAATGCCAGAGAAGCAGAATGTATGTTATAGCTGTGCTTTTCATTTCTAGCAGTTAATTATTGCTGGTTCAGACCAAAAGTCCTGTATTGAGACTTGTGCCAAACAGGGTTAGCACTAAGCCCATACCATGCATTAAGCCTCTTTGCTAAAGGATGCAGATTTGCTACTTCAGTGTTTTTTCTCTCTGCCAGCTGCTTTGTTCTGGCTGTCTACTCTGTAGCTGTTGTCCCAGTGATCTGACTAATCTTCTTTCTTGCAGTGGCTCTTAAGCATCTGTGTTTTCTTCAGGAAATGCGTAGTTCAGAGGCAAAGAGCATGGGGAACGGGTTGTGAGCTGGACAGTATATTGGAGAAAACTCAACCAGATAAATGGTATAGCATTTTCACAAGAGGAGAGGAAAAGTCCTGCCCTGGTGCTGAGTTCAGCCTGCGCGTTGTCTTCTGAGAGACAGTGGGGTGGGAGAGAACGTGGGGACAGTTCAGGTTAGATATAAGGAAGAAGTTTTTTACTGTGAGGGTGGTGAGGCACTGGTTATCCAGAGAAGTGGTGAATGCTCTCTCCCTTGAAATGTTCAAGGCGAGGTTGGATAGAGCTTTGGGCGATGTCATTTAGTGTGAGGCATCCCTGCCTTTGGCAGGGGGTTGGGATGATCTTAAGGTCCTTTCCAACACAAACCATTCTATGATTCTGTGGTTCTGTGATTCTACACCAACCAGCACGTGGTACGGAGACACTGTCTCCAGCTTGTAGCTGCATGCCAAATGTAGCTGAGGAGAAGCAGCCTTCACTAGCAGCTTCTCACAGGTCATCCACTGGGTAACCTGCTCATGACCATCATGGTTTATCACGAGTAGATGTAGGTCAAATAGCCCTGGGTTTTGATTTGTGTAGTTGTGACTCAGTTGACTTCAGGAAATGTACTTTTGATATGGAATGGCAGAAGTGGAGATGTATGAGAGCCAACATATAAAATGGTATAAAGTGGATTACATTTGGGTCTCTTGTGTTGTCTCAGTGCCCAGGGACAACTTAGGCCATAACATCCATTAGCAACATGGGACGATAGGTGTGTAATTCTCACTCTGAAGGAAAATACTTATGTTAGTGTCCATGTGCCAGCTGCATCAACTCGGAACACTGTAGGGAGCTCCATTAAGTTCTATTGGGTCCATAATCTGCACATTAAGAAAAATTTACAGAATAGATGGAGCTGTTAAAGTCTAATTGGGTAATCAAAAATTAGTTAATGTGCCAAAATATGTATTTAGCTGATAAACTGTAATGGTTCCAAAGGGTTCTAGTATTAATAGAAGGCATGCTTGCACATTAAGGAGTTGAGAGTAAGATACTGCTCTTCGAACACTCGTTTCAAATAAAGATCCCAAAACACTTGACAAATATTAAATCACTTATTGATTTGATTTTTCCAAAATATGTCCATCCAAGCCTCTAGGGGAATATATGTTAACAATAATGTCATTTGCACGTAAGTAATAAATTATAATTTCCCTCCACTTCCGAAGTCTATCAAGTGCAATAATCGCTCCTGCCCTCAAACCCAGTTAAAATCTCTCTAGGCTGGGTTTTCTTTAATTAAACCATATTGTGTTCCGTGATATACTGTATCCACTTGAGTGATAAATAAGATGGACTCCAGTGAAATGAACTTGTTTAAAAAAGGTTAGAGGTAAAGTCAGTGGCAGAGTCAGTAAAAGAACATAGTATCGCTGGTTACTTCCTCATTACCCTGCAGAGCAACCAGCACAGCATTTGTGTATTCGTGGAGCTGGAAGGATGTTTTGGCATTCTGTGAATAGCTTCCTTATCTCTTCATTCAGGTTGTTTTTTATTCCTTTTTTTTTTTTAATGGAGAAAATTAATAAGAATTTTAGAATAACTCTTCTGCTTAATAGTTTCAAAGTGTCTTAATGTATTATTAATAGCACCCCACACCCACATCGTAATAGCATGTGGCTCTATGTTTGTACAGCATCTAGTATAATAGGGACCTCATCCAGGAGACTTTTGTAGGCTCTTCTACAAGTCAAATAGCTAGTGGTAGCTTTATTTCAAGATGGAAAGAGGTTATCCTTGTTTTATGGAGGAAATGGAGGCAGAAAAGTAAAACCTGTCACAGAAACAGAACTAGACTCCAGACTCAGATGTTGCTTTGCTGCTCAGACTACTGGACCACAGTGCAGAGGTATTCCTAAACTTGTGCCTGTTAAAAACAATTTATGCTTTGGTTCATGTGTAGGGTGCCTTTATTTCTTTATGGGATTTATAACAATAACTACCCTGAGTGTGTTTGCCCTATTGTGCTCTATAAAAGCTTCAAGACATCTAGAAGTGCCAGACAAATGGCCAAAGTCCCTTCTGTTTGACTGGGCGTGACTTTGAGGAGGGAAAGAGAACATCTCCAAGAAAACTCACATTTAGCGTAGCCTAATCCTATCTCCATACCATGTAAATATTTAAAGACAAAATGCAACAGCCACATTGTTGGATTTCCTACTTTAGATGACTGTCACATTTTTAATGATAGCTGAATAGTTTTGTATTTTATTTATGTGGTGTCATTTGTTTGCTGGAGAATATGAATTGAATGCTTTTGTTGCCTCTGAATTTGAAAATGTATTTTCCCCGATATCATTAGTTGAGGGATGTTAGACAACTGGATGTTTTCTCTTCCACATAAATAAATAAGTAAGCTAGGTGTCATGAGTGTTTGCTGTCTAATATACATAGACCCAAACTTATACTGAAATGTCATTTGAAACAGATGCATCAGGACGACATTTTCTGACATCTACCTAGGAAGAGAGAGGAAAAATAAAACTCACAGAGAGGGGAAAAAACCCAGAAACAGTCACTTGGCTTTTGGGGAAAGCTCTGGCCTGAGAAAGGGAGGGGAAAAAGAAGTGGGCAATAATGAATTCATCAAGCTGAAAATGCACAGGCCAATGGAGCGCTTAGATTTCAATAGAAGGCAAATGGAAAGAGAGCCCCTATTACTGCTTAGATACACCGACACGGCTCTACTAATCATTTGGTCATGCTTGGTAGACAGTAAGCCATCATGGGCCATGACATGGTGAGAACAGGTGCCAGGGTTTGTTGTAAGAAAAAATTGTTTATTTAGCATCTGCAGCCAAGATCATCCCCTCCTTTACATGCATCCCTGTGCCCAAATCTGTCCCTCTCCTCAGGGGGAGATCACGCCCAGCAGCACAGCCGAGCTCCTGCTGTGGAGCACACCTGGGCATCTGATAGCAGCAAGGGAATGCTTTTGACAGGATGCAGTTGAGGTGGCAACAGACAGAACTGACCCATAGTGGCAATTAGGCATGTGCTGTAATGACACTGTTGTGGTCAATGGAACAAGCTGCTTGCTTCAGGTGTGTTTGTGCACCAGGATAAGGAGGGTGGGAGTATCATAAGTTGATTTGTGTTGGAAGGGGCCTTAAAGCTCATCCAGATCCAAACCGCTGCCACAGAAAGGGACACCTTCCACTAGACCAGGTTGCTCCAAGCCCTTTAGCACAAGGTAGCGTGAGTGTGAAAATGAGCAAGGTGGTACTTCAAGACCAGAGCTGTCTTCTGCTTCAGCTGTTGTTCTAAAATGTGTTATGGGCCCCTTTAGCAGAGCTTCCTGTCCTTTCACAACTTTGTCATACCAGGTGAACTACTAGGTGTATTGTAGAGGCACTAACAAGAATCCTGTATTAAGTATACATCAGGATTGACATTGGACAGAGCTTGACATACTTGTCACCTATGGGTGTACAGACTGAGATATCCAAGAGGCTCTTCTGATATTTGGCTTATGAATTTGTTGTTGCAAATAAAGGATCAAAGTAGCTTTTTTTCTAGACTTTTGAATAATCTCTCACCAGGTTTTCCACCCCTTTATAGTACTTGCTAGCTTCAAAATTAATAAGTGTCAACATTGCTTCTATGTGAGACATGCTCCCTTTCTTAAAGAAAACCAAAATGACACCTAAAATCTCCCAGGCTTTCTCTTGGAAAAAATGTCCATTTCTGTTTGAACAAAAGGAAAGATGCTGAATTGGGTGATACTGGGCTGGGAAAACAGTGGTCTCTGGAAACTTGCTATAGTAACACTGAGGACAGTCTCCTCAGAGCCCAAGTAGCTTAAGGCTCTGAGGAGGCTGTCCTCAAAGGACAGGTAAGGCAGGTAAAGGCAGGTAAGCTTTGTTACAGTTGTGCTTATTGATTAATGCAGTGGATGGGCACTTGGAAGAGCCAAGTTCTATTCTTGGCTCCTGCCACAGACTTCCTATATGCTGATGAGCAAGTCTTTTAGACCAATGCTTTTTCTTTGTGAGAGTTTCCTTGCATTTTAAATCTGTGGCGAATTAAATGGAATGGACATTTAGATTCACTTCCCCACCTCCTTCAGTAATAGACGAAATGGAGAGGGCATAGAAGCATTTTTAAAAGATCAAATCAGTGCACTTACTTTGTTACCAGAAATCAGAGGGAACAAGGTGGTGTTTTTTTACAAACACACATCTGCTTTTTTTTTCCCCAGCCTTCCTCTGAGATAAATCAAAATCAGTCTTGGAGAGATTAATTAAAGAGTCTGTATCTCACAAAAGGTAACCGATGACAAAGAAAGAACAGGCATAGTGTTTACTAATAAAATTGTTTAGCTGTACAAACCTTTAAAATCACACATTTGTTCTGCCACGTATCTTAATTAGCCCCACAAATAACACTGCCTACTTTTGCTTTCCCACCTATTAATTAGTCCCATACTACTGTGAAGTGAGCATTGAGAAAAAAGTTGTTCTTTGTTCCTTGTATTATAATGCAGGGCATTCCCTTTATTCTGACCTGAGGAGAAAGGGTCACTCTTTATGCTCTTTATGAGACCATGGCTATCTCATAATGCTCCTGAATTCATTTGCAGGTTTGTGTTACATCTGTATATAGAAATGAAGAAAGTATGTAATGTCCTGAACACACACGCACACACACACACACATACACACACACACACATGCACTCATGTGCATGTATATATTCACATAAAATTAATGGATCTCGAATACTGAACTGTGATCTGCTCTAGGGTGTTCCTCTATGATTAAACTAATATTAGGTAAAGAAAGGAAACCACAACCTGATAAAACAAAATCTCATGCACTTTAGGCAGAAATAAAACACTGAGAATTTTTTGTTTTCTTCCTCTTTCTGTGGTTGGAAAGGAGAAATAATAGTGAAGAATGAAGCACTAAATTGAACGGGGACTACTCTTTAAGAAAAACACCCCAAATTCCTTGACTTAAAAATGAGTCTGGATAGCTAGCAGATTCATGTACAAAATTACCTTTGTTCCTCCAGTCCTTATCCAAGTAAGGCAAGTTCCTATAAGGGGGGGGGTGTGTGAGCTTGTTAACTGAACCCATAATTAAGAGACTTCTAACATCTAGAGCCCCAAGTACCTTAAATTTATGATACCTTGAGGGTACTGACCTGTGAAAGCCGGGGCTTTCAAAGGGTGTTGCTCAAGCTTTCCAAGTGGCCAGAGTAACAAATACTATTTGGGTATTTTCTGGTCAGGTGAAAACTGTCTAACCTAGTATTGAACTTTCTGTTATGTAGTGCCTTTAGTTTTATTCTGTGCAAGCCATCTCCAAGTTGTGGGGGTTGAGCTGAAACGGATGGATCTTCCTAGTCCCTTAGTGTTTTCTACCACCAGGATACTGCAGATCACCTTGTTGTGAGAGGCAGTCTGTGTTCAGAACAAAACAGCATGGAGGGGCTGGAAAAGTAGGGATTTGTGGTACGGCATCAAAGTGCAGGTAAGTAAGCCACCCTCCAGAAAAATGTGATCCTGCATAGTCCTGAGTTTCTACAAGTCTGACATTATGATATCAATTATGCAACATATCTCCGGTGAATAAAAGTTCAGTCTGAGCATTATCTATTGTTCCATCTTGATGAGGAAAAAATGATTGAGTTTAGGCCAGGCATAGCTTATTTGTCTTAATATAGATGAAGCCTGTGTACCCATCTTCAAGTTTAGATCATATTTCCCATCATGATATCTGAGTCTTTAACTATCTATGATAAGAACTTTCAGTTCCTCACTTAAAAAAGAATAGAGAATTCGGTATGCCAATTTCATCTGATTTATACACTCTTCCCCCATAGTTTGTCAAGCTTCTTCTGTGTATCACCAAAGTTGGGTAAAAAGATAGGTCATGCAAAGAAGACTATATGGTGTAGTATGAAGGTTGTTCTTTCAGATTCATGAAGTGATCTGATTTCATTTTGAGTTCCCAGTTGATGTTTGTTTTTATTTAAAATGTCTGTAAGGGCAACTGTTCAGAATGTACTATCCAAGATAATAGCATTAACTGGCATGGCTGCAAAATCAATAATAGTAACAAAAATATACCTCTACTGATTAAGAGTGACATAAAATAAATTTGTTAACTAAAATGGATGTAGTCAACAGTTTCAACACGTCTTAAGTACTGTAATGTAATTCAGAGTTCTTATTTTAACTTTTAGAAAATTTTCTAAAAAGAACCTTTAATAATGTGTGTTGTGTTTCTCTCCTTATGAAAAGACAAGCAAAACTAAGCTAGACAGTATTTCACTCCCTCTAATATTGCTCCCACCCACAAAAACAAAACCACAGTGGACTTCACCTAGAGAAACTAATTGAAAATGGTAATTCAGAAGCCATAGACTAGCTTCGAAGGACAGGTCTTTGTCATCAAGCTTCATGAGAAACAGCAGAGCAGACATAAAAATAGATCATTGACCAAAAATATCCTTTTCCAGCTGGGTTATTTAAAGAACTGTCTCCTTTCTTTAGTCATACATACAACTGATTCCAAAACTACCGCAAAGGGGGTCTAACTCTAAGGTCAAATACTCTGGAGGGTTTTGTTGTTTACTTGCTTTGTATTTTTTTTTTTTTTTGAGAGCAAGAGTAGTTATGGGATGAAGAAGAGTGATTTGCAAAACTGTAAAGCCTGGAATAGTCTTTGAATCAGATATGCAAGCGTATGGACATCAAGCTGTGACCAGCACCAGGGCACGTGTATCCCAGTCATGTCTCTTCCAAACCCAGTAGATTACTACTGTAGCTTTTTGAGGTCTCTGCATTGACTCATGGGGTTTTGGACTTGCACAGAGATCAGATGTTTGGGCCACATACGCATTAAGTTAACAAAGCTGGTTATTAGTGTCCCTCACATAAGAAAACTAAAGGCTTTGGGCAACTGAAAGGGCACCCAACATAGCATCATCCTAAAGACACAGGTCAACAGGATGGCAAGTTAATTTTTACCTCATTTTGAGAGGAAAATGAAGACACATAGCCATTAATTTAGAAGTCTTCAAGCTGTCTGAAGTGTGCTCTTTGGAGATGCTGCAGTTGAAGTCAGATTCTTATATATCAGGGTTGGTTTGGGGTTATTTTTGTGATGGAAGCTCACAGAAATGCTCTGTTTCTGTAGATTCCCCCTCCTCCACCCCCCCACCCCCCTTATTTAGCTGTGGGGATAAGACAGTTAAAAAGTACCTATTCCCCCTGTGGGTAGAGAGGGCACAGGGGAAGTGATTTTCACTGTGCAAGGGCAGTAAATTGACTGGAGGCTTGCAGAAAGGCTCCTAGGGTATTGTGCAGGTACATGATTTCCTTGTATCTCAGCATGTCAAAAAAAGGCAGAGGAGAAGAAGGATGAGCAGCATACTCAATGGCAGACCTGCAATAGGGGTTCACTAGCCACCCCTTGAATGTAAGCAGAGAAAAAAGGAGTCTGTAGGAGAGGATGCCCCATGGATTTGCATGCTGCCCATGCTGATGAGCAGCTCCAAGCAAGGCACCATGTACGCTAGCTGCAGCTCTGTGGAGTTTTGCCCCATCCTGTGGAAGCTCAAAAAGAGTTTAATATCTGAATTAACTAATAAGAGTTCTGGCCCATGCATAAGTCTCACCCATTGAGGCAGATCTTCAGTGTATGTAAACAGGTTTTGCTCAAGGCAGCGGCATCAATTCATGCCAGCTACTTATTTTTGCTACCAGCTAAAATGAAAGCTTGGCAAAGCTTTGCTTGTGTCCCCTTCATACAGTGGCATTTCACAGGAAAGACATCTGGGAGACTATATAGAGGCTGCAGACACTGCATAAAATGTTTATTCATTCTGGCTCTTTAATACATAAGCATGGCTTGAAGTAGAGATATAAAATAAAACAGAGTATTGACAAGAGACACAAAAATTTGAAGATTCTAGTTCAGGACCATCAGAGATAATGATACCTAAACACCTTAACCTCAAACTCATTAGTCTCACATATCTCAATCAATATGGATTCTCTCAGAAATCAATTTTCGGCAGCAAATACGATTGCTAAATAATTCACAAGTTACAGGCCTTCGGGAAAGAAGAGGTTAGGGAAGCAGAAGGAAAGTGGTATCTTGACCTGAGATGTGATTTCAATTAAAAGAGGAGAGCATCTGTAAAACATAGTTTTATGTTCAAGGTGTCAAACTGTTTAAAGAAAAGAGGATAACAAATGTAAATTACAGTTCTAAGCAGTACGGTATTTAAAACACATTCATATTTTTCATACATTAGCAGAGAGAATCTATTCACTTGAGCAGCAAGGAATGTGGCATTATAAAAATCCCAGCCAGTACTACTGGCATCATTTCTTTGGTTTATTTCTTTTGCTTTTTCCCCTGTTTCTATTACTAGCTAATTTATTATAAAGTATATATAATATATATATATAATTTATTATAAAGTCTCAGGGAAAGACAAAAGTAGTACAAAACTTCAGATTCTCTCAAATTCTTTCAGTATTTCTGACCAAAGGCCTATTGTTCATTTTATTTTCTCATGTCTGCTTGGTTCTGTACCTGTGTTTTCATGTCCGCTATTAGGTGAATGACAGTTCTTAGCAGAAACAGTATTTTAGTGATACAGAGGTCAAGCTGGGAGAAGTCCTGTGAGGTAGGATGGTACTAGCACTCCAGTGCTCTTCTCGGGGCCTTATTATGCCTACTGCAGCCCATGGCAAGATTTTTATTGATCTGCTGAACCTTGGATCTGGCTCTAATTACGCTTGTGTAAATTTGGAATTACATCGCTGAACTTAATGCTACAATAACTATATTAGATTAATGCAAATATTCATATTCAGGCCCTGAATTCTTCGGATTTGTAGTTTTATTGCGATGTCCATAGATGCAGGTTGCAGTTTTAACACAATTTTAAAAATCATAATTTAATTTAAAAAATTTACTAACCTAATTATTTCGATACCAGACATCTCTTTGAAGTAATTATAATGATACATTTTAATCTGATGTTATCTGTATTCTGCCAGGGATTTTTCAATGGGTATAATTTGGATAAATATCAAGCACTCCAAATGCATTTGAATTCAACCCAGGTCAATAATGGTATTACTGTCTGAAGGCCCTCAATGGGTTTAGTCAGATGAGCTGGTGAGCTTATTCCAGTTTTGACAGCACTTAGATGCTCTCATGTCAGATGCCAGTATAACAATTCAAGGAAGAATTGCAGTGAAAAGGCATCTTTAGTGAGGGACTCCTGAGGCTTTCTATTCCTAGTCTTCAAAGTGATCTTAGCTAAGGCTTATTGGTTTGAGGGTAGCATGTATATGGCAAAACATGAGTCCTACCCGTGTTTCTAGTTTCTTTCCAAAGCACCCCATCCTTCATGGCTGGCTGGGCAGCCTTTCACCTGCATAAAGTTCCAGTTACATCAAAACTGAAAGCGAATTAAAAAAAAAAGATACTAACAAAACCTCTCTCTCTACAGATCTTAGAAAAACCATTTAAGTTCACCATCTCTAAGATTGTTCAAGATATATAAAAAACCCACTTTTAAAATACTTCAACTATCTCTAAAATGACTTAAAGCTTTTTCTCTGTTAGGAGATGCATGGAAGAGTAAAGGAGCTCTGATTTTCTCAGCAGTGGATAGCGAGTGGCTTGTGATCAGAAGTGAAAGGCAGCACCTGGCTGCTGGTGAGAAGAGGAACAACACTAAGGAAGATTATGGAGATGATTTTGTTGATGGGAGAGAGGGCTTGATCCCCTTTTCTGGCTCAGCTTACTGTGAAAACAGAATGTTTGTATCTATGAATAGGGTCCCAGGAAAGTAAAGGAGGGGTAAGGGAGAGTGTTTGTGTTTACTGCCATGGAATTACAGCCAACCATGTTAAAAGTGATTTCGGTCAAAACTGGGCTAAAGTAAGTGTAATAGGTGTAAGATATGCTTATGTTACTCATCTTTTTTAAATCTGGTTTTGTGCTGAATGAACTTTGTTTTAAAAATATATTTTTAAATGTGATTAGTGGTGAATGTCAGTGAAATTTATTGTACTATTAAAATCCTATTGGGTCTTTGTTTATGAAATGCATTTTCCTGTATTTGAGGTTTAGGGAGGCTTGATAATAAGACTGTGAAGATTCATGGCTCCTTTTCTGCAGCTTAATTTAGGCTCTATATCAAATATGCAAAAGAACATTATATCTTCCTGCAGTCTGTGTATGTGATACATTTCTGTATTATTTCCCTGCCAGTATTATTTCTTTTACAAATGCAGAGCTGGAAAATGGTGACAAATGGACAAGCTTAGTTTTCTGTTATTTTCTAGGCTAGAAAGAGTGAATCTAAAAGGTGCTGTGGTCATAAGTTTTGTTAAGGTGAGATATGTGTCCATGTCCGCATGTTAACCAAGGATCACATTATTCACATAATGGCAAGCCAGCAGTGAAATTTGTGAGGAGGTGTTTCAGAGGCCTGCTGTCTCTGCTGCTGGCTGAGAGCTTCCCCTTTCTACTGTAGGACACCTGGAGATAAACATTCCCATCAGGAAGCAGCATGGTATCCCCAGCCATATGCCAGTGACCTAGCAAAGAGCTTTAGCTTTAGAGGTGTAGCTGAGGGGTACTCTTGCCCCTAGCTGTAACAAACTTCAGAGAATGGTGATTACAGTGGAAAGGTGTTATTTTGATTTTCACAGCGTTGGTCCATTCTCCTTCTCAATTCTGCTGGTAATTGGTGTTGTGCTCTGTCCATGCAGAAACATGGGTATGGTAGGATCGGTCCCCAGGTGGATTTGGTCTGTTGCTCCAATGCAGCATATCTCTTCCAGGAATGCATTGCAGTGTATGACTTAGGGAAACACCATATGTTGCTCTTTTCCATAATTTAGGAAGATCTGTAATTCCTGTTTTCCTCATACCATAGATTATTTCCCTTTCAATGCTCAAATCCACCTCAAGATCCAGGCTCACTAAGAGTGGTATGTCAGTGTTTCTGGGCACAATTGCTCTCAATTCTTAAAATACCCTTTTTACTAACTTGGTCAAATGGCTGTCTCCAGGATGGAGATACAGGAGTTAGGATGTTCCTATTTGCTATACGTACATCCTTGTGCACAAGAGAAGGGCATTGCTTCCTGCATGTCGGTGTGATTGAGATTAGAAACTTGACCCAGCAGTCTGCATGGGAACTGGTAAAGATCAATTGTGTTACCTCACTGAATACTGAAATATCCCAAATTGATCTCTTGTTTGCAGTCATATAAACTTCAAGTAATCCCACTGTAGGCTGAGAAATTACATATGTAGAACTTGTTTTCTGAAGTCCACAAGTCTTTGGAGGTGAAAGCTTTTGCCTATGTCTTTCAGATTGGTAGGAGCAGTTAGGAATGAAACCACCAGAATTATCCCCAAGATCTCTATGAGCAGCGTGTCTCTGGTTTGAGTTGTTGAGCAGTGTCTTTGAGTCCTAATTCTGCTATGTTTCAGACATTGTTTAGCCAGAAAAAAAACCCCAATCCTTAGGGCCAGGCTTTCCTTTCAGCTGTGTCCTGGGATGTCAAGAGAACAAAGCTCTGTTAATTGTTCCTCATTCAAGATGCATAGCATGACATTATAATACTCAATATTCATTAGGCAAAACAATTGCAATAATTATCTTATAAAAAGTCAGACAGGGTAATTTCTTTTAAAATGAGGATAATCTCCAGAGGAGATTCTGCTCCAGTTTTGGTTTTGTTTGTTTATTTTTGGCTGGATGGTTTTAAATAGAAATTACTGTGGTGTCAATGACCTCTGGGTTCAATTGAATTAAGACATTGAAATGAAGTTTAAACAATATTGGTATTTGCTGGGAGGTAGAAAATTGTGTCTATGAAACATGCTGCAAAAATGCCACCTACCTAAATTTTGTTTTAGGCATTTCATTAAGGCCCTTGAAATTTGGAATACCGGATCCCATCCTTAACCATCCTCAGGATGTTCCGTGTGTTTTGATGCTTTGAGACATGACTGGTCTTTTTGTGTGTCTATGGGGACTCAGACGGGGCGTGAAAAATAGCAGTGGGGTTCGTTTTCTTGATATTTCCTTTGCTTCTCAGCTCTCATGTTATTCCAGGATCCTGGACCTGGGTGATATTGTGCATGATCAGCACAGAAGATGGACATACCAGTACCTAAGTATTTCATAAATCAAATAGTCGCTTTTACTGGACACCTTGATAATTATCCATCAAAAATTAGGAGTATTTCTAGCAAGCCAAGCTTCTCCTTCTTTGGATTCAGTACTGTAGTTTCCAGAAGACACCAATAAGTACTAGGAGATTAATTCAATACTAGGATGCAGCTTCATTGATCTTTCTGATGTCATTGCCCTAAATTATTATAGGATACAATTAAAAAACAGCTTTAGAACACATATGAGCAAGGACGTGATTCAGGAGTATTTCTTCTCATTCTAATAATGAGTTATTAGACCAAATCTTTACTTTGAGAAATCCAACTGTGCTTCAGTTTTCAGAAGATTCTTATTTTTTTGTGTTCTAAATCTCAAGGGGAGAAGTTGTAGCAAGAAGATTGATCACTGACAGAGAAGAGGAGGCTGGAAGCTGATCGTATAGTCTCTTTTGAAATTCATGAATAATTTTCACCTGTACGAATTGCCCATTGAAGTCCATAGCACTCCTTATGTGAAACAGGATCATTCATGCAAATAAAGGTTTACGGGATGAGGATCTAGGATGTGTTATTACAGGTCATTTCCTGATACAGTCTTGGCTTTTTTACTCCTTACTCACTAATTTTATAGGTCCTATACTTCTGCCAGAAGAGGTTGTTACATCAGTAATAATGGACCTTATTATTGCTTTTAATATTTTGATTGTATCTGAAAAAAGCTGGAAGGTGTATTCATTTCCTTAGGAGCATTAAAATTAAAAGGTGCTAGAGTCTTTGAATTATACTCTGTATAATTTTAGAATAATTTTGGCATTTTTTCCCTTCTGGCAACTGAAGCCTTTAACCTTATGGGACTCTGATTTACAGCGACACCGCAATCTTTTCATAGGCAGCATTATGATGTGATAGATACTGAAATGGTACAGTCAGAATTAAGCAAAAAGTAATTAAGGGACAAAGTTGTTATAGTAGAGCAAACCTGAGTTGGAGAGCAAGGGCCATATCCTGTTTGCTTTACTTGAACAAATCATCCCGTTGCATCTCATTCAGATGTACAGCACTAGCATAAACCCAGAAAAAAGCTCACATGAAGTCACCATTGTGAGCAAGATTGGAATCTGAGACAAAGTTACGCATGTATATGTAGAAGGAGGAAGAGATTGTTCAAAATATTCATTTAATTTGAATATGTATAGGAAGTGAATGAAAGTGTTGGGCCAAATCCTGCTCTCATTTACATTAATGCGGCCCCACGAAGTCTGCTGAGAGTAGAATTTGATCTGACATTAGCACAAACTAACTTTTACATTTGCCTGATTCTTATTTGCTCACAGCGTGTGGCTAGCCAGAAATATAAATAAATCAAATCTGTTCCTAGGAAGAATCCAGCAATCCTTTGAAACTTTCCTTCTTTGCATTACAAAAAAAGAAGGGGTAGAGAAAAGGGGAGAGGATGGAGGGTTACATAAATGAGAGCAGGTGCGGTCGTGCAGAAGTAAGTATTCAGCATATGTAAGTGTAGTTGGAAAATCATTGTCTTGCAGAGAATACTTGAAATTGGTCCCTAATGGCCTTGGGTTTTGTCATATGGTCTTGATTATCAGGCTAAAATTGCATTGCCAATGCCTTTAGTGTGAACTAGATAGATGAATAATTATTACGTGCGCTGAATACCTTTCTGCAAGGAGGAACCAGGGCATCCCCTGGTCACCACAGCTACCATTTCACCTTGCTGTCAAGAAAACTGCAAGTGGCCAATTCATCACTTCTGTATTGTTCTTAAAAATACATGTTTATGATAATAAACACTCATGCCTGCACTAAGAATGGGCCCTGCAAAACCTCAGTGTTGTGAGGAATTGTGAGACCCAGCTATTTTTGGGACTGGGGGTTGCAAACCCTGAGTGCCTGGTCCTATTTGAAAGGGCCTTGCTTTATCTTTGTATTGATGCAGATCTCTGTGGCTATTTTAAGGAGCAAAATGAGTTTCTAGTAAATAAAATAAACACATACAAAATACCCCAATTTGGCCTCTGTTCACAAATAAATTACCATCTTTTTCCTCTTTAGCAGTTAAAAAAGAGGGCTTACATGCTGATCTACTTCCTTCTGCCTACTTAAGTCTCCATTACTACTACAATAACAGAAGTAGCAGTAATAAGGTTAACAAAAATCTTATTGCTAGCACTAAGAATAAGTCTCTGTGGTATTTAAAAGATCACAGCAGCCCCTCCACAGAAAGGAAAATGTGATGGTATGATTCAGAACCACTCCGAGATCCGTGACCATGACCACACTGCTTGTTCATCACTTTAATATTTGCATTGAATCATGGCTGGGTGTGACTGCTGCTTACTGTCTGTGCAATCCTTTGCAATACTGGCAATTAGTTATGGGATCCACCAGTTCTCAAATGATCCAAGCTGAGCTTCCTCATAACCACATGTAGAGCACAACAGCCTGTGCTTCCTCTCGGCCTGTGATCAGAAGGATGTGTGTGAGCAGGGTGCAAGTGTTTCAGGACAAGATTTCCGGTGTCTGAAGGTTTTTCTAATTGCTTGATGGCATTTGCCATTAAAACCCTAATGAAGTGCCTAAACCCAGTTTTGATTAAATAATCAGACAATCACCCCAACTATTCAGGTCTACTGATTATCTCTTACCAGTTGTTTAAGCAGTGACTGCCTATTATGAACCTAAAAATACGTATGTAGCTTAAATTTGAGGGAAAGAAAGAAAAAGGTAGTAGAAAAAAATCACATTTAAGAGAATGGGGTTTAACCATGTTTTAGTGTCTTCTGTCAAATTCTCCAAATATTCTTCTTGCATGAGTAAATTAATGGCTGAGAAACATTTCCCTTGAACTTACGTATTCTTTTATACCTATTTTACAGATGGCTACACTCAAGTGCAGTGTATCTACACTCAAAACAAACAGGTAGCTAAGTCAGGTTAAATATGATCCTATGCTGTGGGCGAAGAAAAGCCTGAAATGAAGCACAAACTGCTAGTCTCAATTTTCTCTCATTAGCTAGACCAGGTTATCTGAATTTCTTTCCCTCCAGGGTACCAAAAGTACATAAGGAGAGACCAAGTGACCTGTCTAAAGTGCCAGAAGAAGATGTTAGGATCCAGACTTCACCCAAGCTCCAATGTAACCCATAAGCGTGCTTGCAGCAAAATTTTGCAGCAGCCTGGCCCTGCTTGTCTTTTTAAACCCAATATGATAGGCATCACTGAAATGCAACCAAGCCATTGACTAATCAAATCACCTGAAGAAAGATCTGATGGTGGGAGCTAGATGTTCTGAATTTTTCAGTTGTAGTCTATACAGCAAGGTAGGATTTAAGTGATGTGAATCTCCCCCATAGAGCCTCTCTAATTTCTATTGGCACTGATTTGCATTGGAGCAGCCTCTGGCTTTGTTGAAGTACCTTTTTAAAAGGTTTAATCTGTTCAAATAGTGGACGTCAGTCTTAATCTGGGACTATGATGGACTTTTTTGGCTCTTACAAGGCTCACGGATACCTTCTGTATCATGCAGTGTTGCACAAGGTCATGCATTTCATACCTTTCTCCAGAGCTGCTGCCGGGCGCTGCCGAAGTTCACAGCCGGCCATGAGGATGCAGTTAGTTGCCTATCCACACGAGTTGCTTCCTGATGTAAATTTGCCTTTGGTAAATTCACACTGTGCCTCTTGGTAAAAATTAATGAAGTCATCTTGCTGTGAATAAAATTCTAACTATAGACATCAGGGATATTATTATGTAAAAGGAAGCTATTGATATTTTAAAAGAGCCCAAACAAAATACCTAGAGGCTAAAAGTTGGTCCTAGGGCTTTCTTTTAACTTTCTTTTCTAATTGAAAAAGCTGAATTGATTGAAGCATTTGAGCCCTGAATTGGCTTTTATAAAGAGAAGCAAAGCTAAAAATGGCTCAGTGAAGTGACTGAAATGCTGTCACAAGCATGGGAGATCGATAAGCTCAGGAAAAAAAAAGGAAGAAGAAAAGTTTTTGAGTGACAGTGTAAAAATGGGAAATTTAAATACATCTATGTTGTTGCATATTGCTCCATTGTGTATTGCGTAAAATATAGTTTGGCAGGGTGTTTCCATGCAATCTAGAAGGTGATTTATTAGTAAAACTGAATTTATGTTTCAAATTGTAAACTACATTTATAGCAATATTTCTCTAATAAGGTATTAAAGCTAGAAGTGCTACTTAAGCTTAATTTTACCAATATAACTCAAAATGTAGTTTATAGTGCTATAAATAGTAACGTTGATGTTGAAGCTTAGAGCAGCATCTAACTCCCTGGGAAGCTATTTCTGATGCTAAATGAAAACACAGGGAGTTGCCAGTGTGTTTATACATACCAGGGGGTACAAATAATACTTCATAGTTCTCATTGTTGAGGTTCCCCTGTGCTAAAGAATGTTTAAATATTTAGTGGCATTCCCAAATATTCCAATTTAAGAAACAATGTTTGCATCTATTATTAGGTACATGTTATTATTATTTATAATGATGCTAACCTCATGCATAAAAATACTGAACAACAGGCATAATGCCTGTTATCTGTTGTTGGGAATGGTCTTAGACTTCGTTGCTTCCCTGCTTTTTTGCAGTCTTCTGTATTTTCACTAGAGATCTTCTCACATCTCAAACATCTGGGAATTGCAACCAGGACTGCTGGCTTCTCCAAACCGTCCTTTGATTGAAGGGTCTATGAGGGGGGGACACTTACCTCACTTATCTCTCCTCTTGCAATACAGATGGCAAGCTTTTGTGTGTGTAACTTTCTCTGCATTGTTTAAAGGGAGCAAGGGGAATCAAAATTTGAGCAAAATCCAAATTTTTTCATACTTTTAATTAAGAAAACATCTGACAGGTTAGATCTTTCAAAACTTTGGTGATTACCTTTTCCCTTATTCTAGGCAGTAGCTCAAAGCACCTGCTCAGGACATCAGAAACACAAATCCAATTATCTTTCTCAGGTGTCTTGAGCTCCTTTCTCAAAAGAAACCCTATGCACTGCGTGTCTGAAAAGGACACTTTTTCTGAGGGTTGCACATAACAATTTGTCCAACATGCAACTTCTAAAAAAATTATCTGCTGAACTGCAAAATGAATTATTCTCACAGCCTTCCACACTGACATTTTTAGTTGCAGCTTGTGGCATAAAAGGGTTTATGCAATTTTAGGCTATATTACACATGCTGAGTGTGGCAAGGGTGATGTTTTGTGGTTTAGAGTTCCAGGTTTTATTCTCAGCAATCCTAGAGAATCACTGTTCAAGTATGGACAAGTTTACTCCCTGCCTTGTTTTCCTCATTTGTAAATTAAATATGATTGCTTCCTTGAATGATTCCTTACATAAGCATTGTATATTTTGGATTTCTGTGGGCCTCAAGAGAGTTATTTGGAAACATAAACTACTTTATCTAAGGCGGATATGTTTCTTCTGTGTGTATGATATGAATGTGTGCATGAGTATGTTTTTTATTAGAAGCATGTAAGTATTACAGGTTTATCTAGGTTTATGATGCATGAATACTATAGTAAAGAGTTGCAAATAAAATACTTTTACTTGGATAATTACTATCATACTGTAGAATTCCCTTTTGAAAGGGTATTCTGTCCTCCTTAACTGAAGTAGAAGCTACCACTTACATAAGCTGAATTATACAGACTATTTAGTACTAATGTCAAACTGACTTTGTAATTTTCTCAAACAAGTTTTGGTCCTCAGCATATTTATTCACTGGAGTTGAGTAAGAATTGAAGGATTGGAATGTTCAATGTTGACCTAAGAGGCATAGGCCCCTCTAAGATTAAGAAAGGTGAGAGGATTCACTGTCTGAAGACCTCCTTAAGTTCTTGTGCTTGACTTATAACCTCTTCAGCTACTGTCAGAACCTGGTTTTAGCTGGAGAACAATGAGGATGATTCAGAGGGGGGATGCAGTATGTGAGCATGATAGTGAAGGTGAGCACAAGCAACCCAGCACAAAGACCAGGAAATAGCTGTGAAATCAGGGTTGGGAGCCCATGTAGGTTAGTTTTTCTTTTCAATGCTGTGGTTGTGCCCAGATCCCAAGAGTCTCCCTGAATCCTATCAAGTTCACACTCTCATCTTTCTTTTGCCAAAACTTTTAAAACTTCTTGCTTTCATTCTTTTTAAGAAGTTTTGAAGGAGCGTTAAATAACTGTTCAGTTTTATCAAGCCTCATTCCTCACAACACATCCATGGGGAGATTGGCAGCTGCCATGGTAAGGAGAGGTTACAGCAATTGTTCCTTTTCTGCATGCTGGATGAAAATGACAGCGGAGTGATTGGTTTAATGATTTTTCATAGTTTCTAGCTGTTGATAGCTGGGATTCTAATTCAGTACTTTATATTCTGAAATTAACTTCTCACTTCAGTCCATCAGAGCCAATGTCTGGTGTCTCTTGCTAATGTAGATGGTGGCCTTCGCAAGCTTTTACCTGAGAAGGTGACTGTAAATTGGTACTTTATGCTTTGTTTGAACAGAATGTTACAGTAACTGGAAAGATAGCTTGTAGTTCCATAGCTCTGTGCTTTCATCTGTCCAGGAAATAACAGATTAGCACATTAAAACACTCTAAGAATGCAAACTGGTTTTAGAGTAAGGCACTTCTGCTTTACATTGCATTTAAAATACCTTTTAAACCGTTTCAGTACTGCATTCATGAAACATTCTAGCAAATACTTTTGCAACAAGATCTTTCAGAAAGGGTAGGAATATGCTTTTCAGATTATCTAGAGTTTGTGTTATTAACTTTCCCTTTTTTTCTTCTTTGTTCTCTATTCTCCACTTTAACTAGATGCCTCCTCCTACTCCTTTTCTCCCAGGATCCTTTACTTGCTTTCCGTAGCAATTTCTGATTTACTGGCTAATTTGAACCCGAGTTTTCCTTACCGCTAAAAAACCCACCACGTGCATTCAGATTTGTGACTATGGGAGATAAGGCAGGAACATAAAACTAACAAAGTAAGAGATCAAGTCTGGTCCCAATATGTAGGGCAACTTTGTCCTAGCTCTGTTATTTATTCATCTGAATAATGGACAAATGACAAAACTCCCACTGATTTCAGTGGGAGCAGAAATCAACTTGAAATGAGCAGCTTTCCTACATGTCTAATATTCTGAGGACTCAGGTGTTAATTTGCAAAGAAAGATCAACACAGATGGGAAAAGTTATAGCTTGTGGAAGAATAGCTGGTTGAAATGCATATCCACACAGTAAGAGCCTACTCTGCTTGATGCCAAAGTCAGGGCCCTTGCAGGAATCCAAGCTAAATGATAGTAACAGATCTAGACAGGGGCTAGAGAAAGTCCCTCACTGTTGTGAAATCATGTGTACATCTAACCTTCTACATACAGATTTGTACATGTGTTTTCTTAGAATAAAACATTAATAAAATGAAAATTCCATCCAGGAAGACAAAGCATCCAAGGTAACCCATCTGCACTCCTGTCATATGATAGACCTGGACAAACCAAAAGCTGCCAATACAACTGCTCAAGAAGTATGCCAAGGGAGCAGATGCTACCTCTGCAAGGATATTTTCCAAAGTTTGGCATTCAGGATCTTGCGATTACCATTCAGAGAGGAAGAAGAGAGGAAGAGAACTGGAATGATGTTGCCTTGGCACCTCCAGGTGTCAGCTTGTCTTTCACATTAATTTGAGCTAGGTCTTTTCCTTTCTTTCTTCTGCCTAAGAGAGGCATCTGGTGTGGAAGCTAAAAAGAAGAACAGCTAAATATGAAAGTAGAATACTGTGAAACTTGATGCTACCTTTAAAATATTTATTAGAAGGCAAATTTGTGACTGTATTTAGATGTATGATGCATAATCGTGTTTGGGTTAGCAAAAGGCCCACAGAGGTACTCTGGGATCTCTGGGATCTGATCTGGGATCAGAAGACACTGGGGTCTTTGTGTGCTCAGGTGGTTATTGAATTATTTAAATACTTCTCATTGGTTTTATTCCCCTTATATTATTTATTGTTAAGGGGTAAAGTAACGATCAACAGGCCTGTATTCAGGTGCTTGGCTTTTCTAGTGACCTTCAGCATCCATGTTGGTATGCCTAACACTAGGCCATATCTGTGAAAATGTCTCTTCTCCATGTCAATCTGAGGAAACACAAGCATATCCAGCCAGTAACAGTCTCCGTTTCCAAAGGTTTGTAGTTCCTTTCAAGCTTGTGCTGCTAAATAATTTCCCACTGATTTCTTTAACACGAGAAAATACTCCTTGAGGCCATACTCACAGTTCTTATCAAACTTATTTGGCTCTTGGACTAGGTGTGCTTTTAATCAAGCCCCACTAACACAGGACCTAGTAAATACTGACCTTTATTTTGTTTTGGGTGTCCTGCTGCTGGACACCATGAAAGGCCACCCAAAATGATCTAAATACATTGTTACCTTGGCTTGAAGGATGCAGTAAGGAACCTTTGAATAAAGCAGTGCTTTTCATCTGTTCTGCTAGTATTACCTTTGCTGTTACAGCTCCTGCAGAGGGGTACTTGTAAGTTGGGTTGAGATTAGATTTCTGTCCATGCAGCAGCCCCCAGTGTAGCTGGAACCTTTGCCCCAGCCCTGGAGTGACTGTCTTCGGTGTGAACTCTCTGTCTTGCCATGTGCAGACCCAGGGTCTGAGACCTTGGTCTTATCAGCTCTGTATGTCCCTGGAGCATCACAGAAACCCCAACCAACAGTCAGCCAAGCAAGAGGTTTTATACTGGTTTATACAGCATATGTTTGACTGGGGGTTAGCAGTGTCTTGAGCAGCAAACCACAGAAACTGAATCTCATTTGCTAGGATTGAAATATAGCAACCAAGGCAGATCATCCTGTCTCGCTGTTTTTATGTATCCCTGAGTCTAAAGTCATTTTTAAAATGTGAGTGATGCAATTTCTTGCATCTTTCATTTAATTTGCTGCTTGGTAAACAGTGTTTTAGATTAGTATATTTGTAATTTAAATGAAGACAATACATCAAGTCAAGTCAGAAAAGAAGCAAGAAGTTTAAGGAATGATTGATGCCACTTTCAGTGTTATGCCCTCTTCAAAAAGAAAAAAAATCCAAAGCATAAGGAGAGGGAAGAGGTTGGATTATTGAGGATCTAGTGGGGTAAGGGAGAAACTGTTGTTCATGGGCAGAAATATGCTATTTTTAAAACCACAGTCAGCTCTGATAGCTGAATCTGTTCTCTTCAAGCGCACTAATAAATTCTGCCTAATTCATTTTTTATTCTCTCTTGGGGTCTGCTTGCAGATTTGCCTCGACAAAGGAAGCATCATGTTACTTCTTTTAAATAATTGATAGCTCTTGGTCCAAGCCAGCCAGAAGGAAATTCAAAAATAGGTACTGATTGAGTAAATACCCTGCTCCCACCCCTCCAACCCTTACTTATTTCTGCAGCCTGTGTGACTGGCATCATGTCACTTAGATGATATCATTGAAGCCTTGGGTACACCCAGCACTTAGCGGCACTGATTTCCTATATGTATGTATTTAATAAAAGGAAAAGCTGGTAATTGTAAACTGTCTGATAGAGCTAAGAGCTCTTAATATATCAGCAGTCTTGCACTGTAATGACCAGGGATGGACTTTAGTAGCCTGTGGTTGGAACAGGTATCAAGAAAGGCATTGGGGAGACTTGCTTATATATGCTCTTGTCTTTGCTGGGGATGTGGTCTTCTCAGGGTACCCATGAATTAGTGGTTGTTTGCAGGCTTTGTCATGCTTCCTCTGACAGCAGCGTTGTTGCCATGGAGTAAGTCATTTCACTGGACAATATGGATTTGCCAAGGCTCTGTGATGTCATTTTTAAAGATGCACCCTTTGTAATTTGCCCTTTAAATTATTCAAAACCAAACTCAATTAACAACAAAACCCAGCAATAATTTTTTGATGTTTTTCTCCTTTTTTGGAGAGCCTTGGAGAGGCAGTGTGGTCATCTTCCACTGTCTTTACAGCTGAGATTGCCACAGTAAGGACATTTTTGGTGTAAAAATCGGCATAGGAGAAAATAGTGGTGGAATTCTCATCTAGTGAGTTTTATATTCGTATTCTGATTTGTAGTCCATCTGACTTCATGCCTTCCCAGTTTTGATAGCAGTGAGCTGAAGGGCTCAAGAACAATCTGTGGAAGGTGGCTCCTGTATTAGTTTTCTTTGTAAGGTATCTTGGCATTTTGTAACGTTACTTTTGCAGCATTCCATAAGTGATACTCAACTAGAAAAGGGGCTGATTGCTGTTGAGAAAATTGGGTAACATTTTCTTCTTTCCAAACAGGCAAGTCGTACAATTCATCTCAATATTTTAATGCATGAAACCAGCACTCACCTAGTAAATAACATAAGTTCTTCTTGACCTTGCAGCGTTATGTGGGCATGCATGCCATTCAGCTGAACCACTCCAGTGTCCAATACCTTGGAGAAATTGTCAAGTATTTCCTCTGATGCCACGCTTGTGTCACCCACGCTCGCTCACTGTTCTCTGCCTGCTGATCATGCTCAGGCCATGGAGTTGTTTGAGTTCCAACAGCCATGGTGGGATCAGGCAGGGCCTTTCCAACTGAGAGAGCAGAGCACCATCAGGGACATGTCCCCAGGAGTAGGTGCAGATGGACCAGAGCGGACTGAACATGGTCTGGCTCTGGTCTGGAAGCCATGGAACTATTTACTGTGATGCTGTCATAAAGCTAATACTCTTATTGTGTGTTATAAGTAGTGTTAGACCTAGAAGCTCCAGTATGAAGATTGATCTGTCAGGAGCATGTCATATATTCTGCATATTTATTGTCCTGTTTTCCTTCCCATAACATGACTATCATCTCCAGTAAAGTAAGTGTAATGCCAGATAATCTGATTTACAAAGAAAGCTTTCTTTGAGGAATGGAATGATGGAGCCACTTCTGTTTGTTTCTCTTCTCCTCCAGTAATGGTCCTCTGGGGTCTGTATGAAGGAAACCATGGCATTTAGGGGTACCGTGGAGACAGGAGTTCATTGTTTCTGAGGCATAACAATCTAGGCATCAAGAGGACAATGCAAGAATGAAGCTTGAAACAATGGTACCAAAAAATGCTTACCAAAGCGAGGCATACAATTGCATATTTGGATATCTACAAAGTGCCCTGTACTCTGAGTAGTTCCTCAACACCAATGTGGTGCACATAGATGCACAATGATGTGCAAGGCTTTTCAAGTCACATTTTTATAGTAGGGACTGCAGTACTTGGAAACTTTTCCTCTGTGTGGTGCAGTTTGCAAGCACACTTTAGAGGGTGTTCCAATTGTGTCTTTTAGCCAAAAGAACAGGTAAAAAAATACTTTGGTGATGGGAAAATCTTAAAACCAGCACACTAGCTCATTTTGCATGTTAGTCTTTGCCACAGAGAGAAATCAAGGACTTGCTGAAGGCATAGCACACTGAAGTATATCTATTAGTATGTACTTAACTCTGTTGCCTGGGAGCTTTTATTAGATGCAATGGCCGGGAAAATTGTCCTCACTTTATGTTTTCTTTTGGGCTTGCATCCTGAGTCACATCACATACATGTATAAAGCTGGTAATTTACTGATTTATCAATGAAAATACCACTTAGTTGAAAAAAGGGGAACATTATAATCGGTCTTTGAAATATAAACTGCATCAAAGGGTATGTTATTGGGTGTAGTAAGGACCCTTCTACCCATGAATGTAATGCTCTATAGGAAATATCATGAGACAAAGTAAAACCAGTTTCTCTGATGGATGGACTCTCCAGTTATGAAACGCTATTACAAGCATTCCGTTTAGGAAGGGAAGCTAAAAGCCTCTCCAGGGTACATAGAAAATGCTGATCCTGAATGTATAAATGGATACATTTTAATCTGAAGTGATTAATTATTACTCATGATTAATTGTAATTATTTTATTACTACTCCAAACCCTTGGGTCAAATTGAACACTGAAGTTGTTTAGAAATTTGCTGAAGAATCTCATGGTTTGGTATGTTATCATTATTGTATTGGATATTGGACATTATCAGTTGCACTGAAGAGACCAACTGCTATCATGCCATCAAATTACAGGATATATTTGGGTTGCAGGCGTAACTCCTTTTCTCTCAGTGTCATCAGATATAACTGTAAATTTAATGCACAAAGGGAAGGGGAAATAATCCCTTCACCCACGAAGAAATAAATTAAATGTTACCCCACACTAAAAAATGTAACCCTAAGTGAACCTTACGTTCATTAGGAAAGGTCAGTGCATACATTCAGTTCTGTTCAAGGGGATGGCAGGTACTTGCAGATTAGTCTGTTTTACTGAGGGTTTTCCAGCGGGAAAGCTTGACATCCCCCCCGCCTCTGGCCAGTCCTACCTTCTGACTGCCTCCCTTTCCTCAAGTATCCTCAAGAATCTTTTTCTTCTGAACATATAGCTTGTAATATACATAAAAGCAGAGTTTGCTTTGATCCTGACAGCGAAATGTTTATTTTTAAACTGGGACTGGGCTGTTGTCCAGCAGTGCTCTTTCCTTTGCATCATGCCGTGAGTTTGGGCTCTGCAGCCCGTCTGGGTGGAGCTGGACCTGCTGCAAGAGGGACCTGGCTTGATGAGTCCTGCTGAGCTCCCTCCTTCCCTCTCCCCCCCATTCCTCCTTATCCTCTGGTTTTGAAATTCAAATTGAATGCAATTTTCAGCTCATTTGAGCCAGAATATACTCTTGCTGAGCTTCAGTGGCTCTTAAATTCAAACTTGCAGGAGAAAACAGATATCATCTGTCACTGAGGTTGAGAAAGGGTGTCCTCCCCACATTTTATTCATGGGAGGCAGGGCTGCACTGACTAATTCCAGTCTTTCTGACTAATCACTCACTGGCAAACTAATCAGCTAATCGATGAGACTGGTTTCTTGTAGTTTGGTTGCTTTTTATAAGGCTTTTTTCATTTCTCTAGCTTATGTATTTATTGTCCTAGAAGTGCCCTAGCTGGAATGCTTGTGTTCACATTTGACTGTACCAGCTCCTTTTGGGTCTCATTGTCTCCATCACAGACTGTTCCTTTTAAAGAACTACAGATGGAAATGCCCTAAATCAGATAGTTGACAGAAAAGAGGTGAGGAGAGAGAGATTTCCAACAGAAGCTTAAAAAAGGGAAAGGGGCAAAGGGGGAAAATGTGTTAAATGCGTTAGTTGTTGTTATGGCAGCAGGTTTAGGACCATATACATCTGTGGGGTATATACCAGCACTACTTACTCTACAAAACCTGTTTTATATTAACACATGTGCCAATATCTCATGGGTCACCTTATGGGAGGTGGGAGTCCTGCTTAAAAGTAAAGAAGAAATACAACTCCCTATTTTTTCTTACTGCCTTTGTTTTTTTTGAGTACTATTTTTGAAATATAAAAAGGCTCTTGCAAAGAGGATCAGCTCCTGCTTTTATTGCACTTCTTCACAAAGCCCTCTTTCGTTTGGTGCAAATAACATCGGTTTGGAGATTGGCAAACTACCTTCAAAAGGAAATGTTGCAAGAAACAGCAATTTGGTAGGTATAAGGGCAAAACTAAAGCACAATCTGTGCTAGTAGAGAAAATAGGTTACTTAATCTGACAGCACGATAGCATTTTAATGCTGCTCTGAGCAACATCAGCTTGTTACTGGCAAAAATCCCCTACCTGGATTTTTGTTGTAGCAAAATCTAGATGCCATAAAGGATGTCAGAAATAGATGTGGCATCTGCAAATGGTGGGAACATATTAAAGTCAGACTGGAAATAATACCAAACACCATGCTATTCCCTCTGTTGTTTGTTACTATTTAACCTGTCTTATGGTTGGAAGCCAGTTCTGTAGCTTTTTTGGTGCCTGTTCTTTGTGCCTCATAGGTTTTCATACAGTTAGGGCCCAATCCTGTAAACGCTTTTGTATTTGTTATGCCGATGTCGCCCAAACTGAAGTTAAACTTTGTGTCACAATATTCAGTTGTCACTTTGGGCATGTTAAATATTTCCAGTTTATTGCGTTGTAATCCATAAAACCCCACTTTTTTTGCTGTGACTGAGTCAAAGCAAAGATAGGGGCGTGAGCAGCCAGTTTGCAGCAGCCAGATACAGATGCCTTGCATAGCGCTGTTATGGCAGAACTTGCGAATTTTATAGCACAGGGTCACCAGGAAAAAACATGGATGAGAAGGGAGGGCACCGTTACTGCATGTTAGGAGTAGCCCAAGCTCACCTTGGGGACTGGGCCCCTTCACCACACAGGCAGTGTTTAGAGACCTGTATCTGTGTCATGATGGAGTTTAGGGAGGAGACAGGCATGTGGCTGTCAGGGTAGCAGGAACTGATTTCCAGTGGTCTTTATGGTTGTGAATGTTAGCCTCATGCATTTACAGTTTCTGAAGCAGGGGTTTTTGGAATCTCTTTTTCAATTAGGCAGTTAAATTCAGGTTAGGCCCTGTTTTAGCCGTCTCAGTGCTTCTCTGAATCTTCTTCTTTGTCTCTGTTAGACATTGACACTGACCTGCAAAGCTGGTACAAGTCCTCATAAAGAAATCTGATATTCCTTTGGAAGTTATGATGATGTATGTAAATCAGCTGCCATATCCACACTGTCACCTCTTTGGCTGAAAAGAAAGGCGAATAATTTTGTTGGTAGCTGCTGAAACCGTCAGCTGCACTGTCATTAATACTGTACCCTCTTTCCTGGAAACTCAATATGTCAGCTACCTGATGTACCCTTCCTCTTCCAAGAATATATCTCTCCATTACTTCAAATTCTTCTTGAGCTGGGACCTCCCATCTGCCAGTTTATTGTTCTTCTTCTGGCCCATTAGTTCTTCTTCCCCTTCTTTTTATCATAACTTTATGTGTGTTTTATCATGCACTTATAACTGGAGTGTCTGAGCTCCCTCCAAGGGTCATATAAAATGATGTGTCCAACTGCTATTACGACTACTTCTTTCCTCTTCTTTCTTGTGGGGAGAGCAGGAGGGGTAAAACATGAGGGTTTACTTTTTTTTATCTTGCTGTGATGTATACATCTACACCATCACAACCCTGGTCACCCTCTGCCTGTAAGGCAACCTCTGGACTACCCTGTTCAGACTTTGGTGATGGATCTGTTCCTCCGGGAACTGCCCAGATTTCTTTTGCTGCTCTCTGGGACAAGGCTCTCCATGTGGTGTCTCCATGTGGTGTCACTCTTCTGGAGGAGGTCTTTCTGGTCCCTCTCTTTAGGTACCACTGCTGAACTTTCTTGTTCCATGCCCCCTACTCTTAATTGCTGTTTAACCCTGATGGTCCCAGAGTTCTTCCATTATTGGTCCCTTCATCTGTAATTTATCGTTCAGTAGCTACGTGGCAACGCTGAGGCTCGTACAATAAAAACTACTTGGCTTTGCAGCAGTACGAGAGCCACGGAAATCCAGGTGAAATAATAAGTGCCTGCCTCCTTGCTTTGGTGGATCTCCTGGATCTCTTCTCTGGCACTTGCCACCCACCTTTCAGCCCACAGCCATCTTTCTTGGTTTGTTCTTGGCCCATATATGAAGCTTTGTGTTGCAGAAGGAAGCAAAACCGGCTGATGTGAATGGACATTGGCATCAGTGGGATTTTTACTTAAATTAAATCTCTGCGACTCACCTTTTTGTCGTAGCAGACATTCCCGTGCAACTATTGAAGTATTAGCAGTTGCGTCTTGTGCACCTGAGGAATCCTATTAAAGATTTCCACATGAGGAAGAAATGACTGGATTGCAACCCACAAAACTCCTAAAATAGTTGGTGTGTCTATATAAGTTTTGCATATATAGGTGTGTATCCATAGGGAAAGAGATATGTTTTATGATATCTCCTACGCAGCAGATGACTTTTTGCTTTTCAGAGGTCACTGGGTGACCTGCAATACCTGCTTGATTATAACATGCTCAGTAGAGATCAGTTTCAAATAAGTAAAAAACTGCCAACCAAACTGTATGTATTTGTGGCATTGAATCTGTAATCCGGATTTTGCATTTTAATTTTGTATCTAATTTTAAGAATTCATGTGTTAGTCCTTTTGATTGGTTGTTATTTGGCTTTACCATTCTCCATGTATCTTCTATTTCTTTCTTTATGGTGTTTTGAGGAATCTAGTAGTGTATGATCAGGACTGTTCTCTTTGAAATTGTCTTTAAAACTGCTATTGACTTAAACAGGATTAGTGGTCATGTTAGGGAGCCTGAGAAAGTGGTCTTACAGTGCGCAAAGCATCTGATTCCTATATCTTGTCAGGTCAGCTATTACCCTGGGTCACGTTTTGTTCCATCCTGGCACAAACCAGACAGGGATGATGAATTGTATCACCAAAGAAGCATGATATTAGCCTTGGGTATATTTTACCAGCCTTTGTATTGCCATGGCAACAATAGTTTTAATTACGGAGAGCCAAAACGGTAACTCGTGTATCAGATGGGACTCAGTTTTCCCTGTGGGCAAAACTGATTAGTCATTGGAGTAAAATTTGGTATCTCGGTTTCCCTCCCAGGCTGGATTTTATTCTCTGCTTTATCAGAGAGCTGTTGTGCTCATGGTGTGACTTCAGAGAGGCTGCAGGACAGTGGCCCAGCAGGAGATGATGAAGTGACCTTCTTGTCTCTTGAGCACCATGTAAAAGCAGTTCTCTCACTAAAGGACTGCTCTTGGCTTCCCTTTAAACTGCTGGAGATCTGCATATTTGGAAAAGCCTGGTGTGAAGTGGTGTGTAATAATGGGCCTTCACAAATTCAAGGTTGTGCTTGGGGGACAAAGAAAGAGCTCCACTTCAGCAGTAGACGTGGAAATTTGCAAAGCAGATACACACCCACAGCTAGCTGTGACTTGGGAAATAAGTATGTCTGCGTGGTAGGATGCGGGTCAGGAGTGGCTTTCTTCACAGTGACAAGGGTGGTGTTTAAGCCACTTTCCCAAGATGGGATGTGTGAGGGCAATGACCAGAAAAGGTGTGTGTTACTCAGAGAATTCATACAGAAAGAGAAAACAACCCATGGTTCATGTAAATCATGTCTTTTTTTATATGTATAGAATCAATATATGCATTCATTTCCTATTTTGGATGGATACTGGCCCTTGGTGGTTTTGATAAGGCTGCTTCTTGGTTTGAGAACTTCCCGGTGCGTTTGAAGAGCAGAGAGGCTGGTGAAGAGATAGGACACCAGGTAACTCCGTTTGGATCTTCTCTGACATGCTGAGATTCCTAGCATATACAGTCATGATTGCTGGTCTGAGGCAGCATCACCAGGAGATTATGGCCAGAGATCATGAAATCACAGAGAGGAAGAGTTGCAAGATCACACTGTTGACTAGAAATTCAATTATTCAAATGTGGTTCTAGAATACAGAGAGCTCAGCAAGCATGTAGGCTAATATTTAGACTTGCTGAATCTCTAATCTCACTCCTTGCAGTGTTACAACAGCTTTTTTACAACACAAAAACCCTGAGCAAATATTTCACTGGTAGTTGTACTGTTGATTCACTTACACGTTTTGAAATTTAAGAAGTCCTGCCTCTAAGATCGTGATTTTAGAATTTAGCATCATAAATTAAGCCCTCTTATGAAATAAAATAAGAAGTTTGTGGTTGTTTTAATAAGATTTTATGGTAAGTATGGCAACAGTAAGTCTGTCAGCCCCGGCTTTGCTGCATATGTGTAGCTCTGTGCTTTGAGACCCTTGAAATGTCTGCTTTCAGGATATCAGCAGGGGGCTAATGAAAAGGCTTTGTTGATTTTAACGAATTGCAAGCCACTGTAGCCAAAATAAATATAATCTGCTTTTTGGATTAGTTGTCACACATGATTTTACCTACTAACAGTGATTAAAGAACCCTGGTGGACCAGAAGCATGGCTGCTCTCTGATGACACTTGCTAAAATAGCAATAAACAGAAGTAAATAAAGACTTAGGGCATTAGTTATCTTTAATAAACAGTACCACTGCATATAATGGTGGAGGGAGACTTCAAAAACCTGTGTCATGTGCAGCAATGTCACTCTTTCTAGTGCAGACAGCATTGGCCATGTTAGATGTCTGTAGATAGTGGCATCACCAAGCTGCTTCCCTTCCATTGCTGACCTGCAGTCCCTCTTCAACAGGTGCCAACCCAACCAGAAATCCCCATGGAGACCTTCATGACTCAGACATTTTCATCCAGCAGCAGACATCAGAAACAAGACTGAAAATGTACAAAACTAGAGGAACTATGAGAGGAAAATGAAGGGAGTGTGAATTGCTTGTGTAATTGTGCAACCTCCAAACCACTGTAATTCCATCCAGCTGATGAATGGAGGGCCAATGCTGGTCTCTCTTAGTATTTGTAAGCTGATAAAAATAATTACTTGTCCTTGCTCACATCTTTTATCCCTGATATTATCCCATATAATCAAAGGTGGGTGTGTTTCCCAATCCCTTCACATTTGTTGTGACAGGCAACAATTACAGTTGATGGTATTGTACTACTCCTTTGGATTCACTGTTGCTTTTAATCAGTGGATAGAAGCAGCAAAACAAATGGAAGCATGTTCTCTCTTCCTAGAGGGAATTGTCACTGCAGTACTGAATGTTAGGAACAATTTTAGGCGCTGTTGCAGGGGCAAAAACACCTTCCTGAGAGTGGCAGGAAATGGAGGAGTTTCCTAACAGGAACGCAGGAAGTCAGGGCTTTTGAAAATAGAAAAATCAAGGGACAGCAAAACATAAGAAATATTACTTTAAGGAGAAATCCTACTGCAACAGGGAGAGGGGGTGAGCTTTCTAACTAGTCTTCAACTTTGTCTTCATCTGTCCCTAACTGTACATCGCTGGAAGGCACATGACACTGTTCTGCAAGGAGTTTATCTTTTACATGACAGCTAAACCCCTTCAAATTAATCAAGCAAATATCCTCAGGCTTTCTCAGAATTGTGTAACTCCTTTTTGATGTATGGAGTTAGATTCTTATTTTGTGTTTTCAAGTGAAGTTGTGCAACAGTTACAATCCACTTCTGGCTTTACTGTCTATGGAAAAAATACTTTGGTATTATGCTCAGGAAGGGAGTAAAACCCATCATGGATCCATCGTCCTCCTGGCTGGCAATCATTAGGAGTTTGGAGACTTGCCCGATGGTGTAATTCAAGTCTTGACTGCATATCTTATTGGTTAAAAATAGGAGCCAACTCAAGCTCATCAGTTTTGCTAAGAAACTATTGATTGTGATTAGCAAACTTAAAAATAATTACCTTGTGTGTTCATTGCTATCTTTGGACATACTCTCATATTCCTACTCTTATAGAAAGTATTGAGCAACACAATAAGGTGACTTGATGACTAAGGTGTTACACTGCATGGATGGGAGAAGGGTATTGAGCACTTCTTATTGTTCCATCTCCTTGTGATTAAACAAACACACAACACCTACACAGGGGAGAAAACCTACTGAAGGCTTTACTGAAGGGTACAAAATGAGCTACCCACCACCCCCTTGTTCCCATCATATACAGTCCATCCCAGTTTCATTCATCACTTTAACCACTCAGCTCTTCAGCAGCACCCACAAGTCAATCCAGCACCTCAAATGGAGAGGAGGGAAACACTGATGTGCTTACTACCTGGGGAAGAGGATAAGCCTCACCTGGGATTTAACACCTTATTTAAAAGCCTGATGGGGCTAACTCTATAGCTGATAGTGAGCTGACCCTGAACTGGCTCAGTTAAGGATACCTGAAAGCCTATCTGTTTCTGGAAGTTGTTGTTCCTGTAGCAGGAACTGTTGCAGCAAACAGCTGAATTTTTGTTACTTACCACACTGTTCAAGTGAACTAGCACTTACTTCAGACTGCTCAAGCCTGGGCTGCCAGCTGAGTGTGTGAGAAGACCTGCCTATACTTGTCAGACTCCTGATGCAGGTCAGTAGCTGCTTCAGGGGGCCACCTTCCCCAGGCTTTAACTCTTGAGAACCCTTGGAAAAGTGATTTCTTGCCATGTTTTCCCTCTCTGTTGAGAGTGCCTCTTGAGTGACTTGTCTATTTAAGCTTGGTGTCAGAAGGTGGATGACAGGAATGCTGTTGTGTGATACTTTGCCGGTAGGTTCTCCCCATCTTGTTGTTTAGGGTTTGTATCCCCTAGGAATGTATTAGTAACTTCCAATCATAATAATCCATAATGCTTGGGTTTGTTTTTTCGTTATATTTCTCCTACTGTTTCACTCTCATATTGGTTTGGTGTGTCCCAGGCTTGCCCTCAGTGGGCACCTGATGTGCTGGCAGGGACGTGCGCGATAGTGTGGGTTACAATACAGATTATGCAGATGTTTTGCAACCAGGGATGCTTGCTGTAGGGCTTTATCAAACTGAAATCTCATTGCACAACCAGACAGTGCTGTATGGGCAGGGTGAAGGCAAACTCTTCAGGCCACTTGCAAGCCATATGAAACTGCATGGGTTTGTGTGTCTAGGGGAGGGATTTTCCCCAGTGATTTTGTCTGTTAATAGCAGCTTTTGAAATTCAGAGTTGGAATTTAGTGGGGTTGGGAGCTAAGAGGATAACAACTTCTTAAAGTGCTTGCTGGTGCAATGGTCGTATCAGCACAGGTGAGAGATGTGAGTGCTGGGTCACACTGTAGTTATTGTGCCTTATGTGGACTTTGCGTTGCTTCGGGAACACAGAGAAATGAAATGCAAGGCTTCAGCGTGGTAGAAGGGAAACCGAGGGCATGCTTGCTTTCCTTTGTGTGCTGCTCTGTCTGAGAGGAGGAGATGCACATGGTCTGCAGCTGCAGGGCTGGAGCAGGAGCCCTGCAGGAGTGGCTGAGTGAACCTGATGGGAAGATGCAACGCTCTTCCTCTTTCTGCCCTGCAAAGGTTGTTATTGCAGCCCTCAGGAAGATCTGGGCTATGTGGATGGATAGAAAGCAGGTGATAGTATGGGAAAGTACTTCACTGACAGGAGTTTCTGACAGCAGCTTGGGACACTTCAGGTATTGTCATATGCTTTTGAATACTTTCTGAGTGACTCTAAAGCTATGTATTGCAGTAGTTCCCCTGTAAATATCTGTGTACACTCTTAATAGACTCATACACATTAGCTGTGTATTTCCAAACAATTCGCTTCAAAAATATTTGGGCTGTCTGAGGAAAACATTATTTGGAAGAGCTGTTTTTTTTCCCGTCCTCTATTGAAAGGAACTTAGACTTGGGCCTTTAAATCCAGCATCACTTATTAGCATGATTCCAGGACTCACAAAGATTTATATGAATTTAAAGCACGTAAAATAAGGTGTTTTTTCACATTTAACACCAAATAACACAACTTTAAAATTGTATCTATTGGGCTGTACCAGAGCTGGAGGTGAGTGTTGTGTCACTTTCCCATGATTTGAGTACCTTTTCCTCCCCCCAGGAGACTGCAGCATATATTTTGATGTCTGGCTGTCATGGCCTCAGATACTTACACGGCTGCAACTGCTGCAATTTCTCAGTGTTTCACAATGCTTCTGGGAGAATATTATTACCTTAACCGTATCACTGGCTCGTGAATACTGAGTGCTTCCCTTTAGCACAGATGAACTTTGACAAGGCTTTTGGTACTCTTTGGGAAGAAGGGGTGATCTGGAGGAAGTGCGCCAACAACTATAACAAGAGCAAGGGCAGATTTCACGTGCCAGCAGGGAACACTGTGCTGAAACCTGTCAGATCTTGGCCATGGAGAAGCTGAGCTAGTCAGAAGTCCCCCATTTATTTTATTTGGCTGTTATACAGTCTATTATCTACACAAGCAACTTGCGATCTTCCACAGTAATTTATTTTTGTGTTGTATTTAATGCTTTTCTTGACAGAAGCAATGAGAAACAGGGAAGTACTTCTGCTTGAATGTAGTTGATAGCTCAGAGTCAACTACAGCCACTAGCCTGGCAATAATTTGAATTACAGGAAACGCATCGGAGGAGTGAAAAAGAAAGATGCAGGGCAAAAGAAAAGTAAAATAATCATCACCAGGGACATTTCTTAAGTATGATTTTATTAAAAGTTCATGTTTGAAGTGATGCCATCCTTTTCATTCTCTGTATTCAATTGCTTTTCTGAAGCTTGGCATAGCTATTCTGATGTGCAGCAGAACTACTACATCAAAGGTGAATGTTTGAATCCTGGCTGAAAAATAAAGCAGAGGGTTGGTGGGGCACAGACTGGGGGGGGGGGGGGGGGGGAAGAACCCCCAGATGACTAAGAGTTCTTAAAAGTAAGATATAAAAGAAAATAATCATTTCTCTCCCCTGACAAATGGTTCAAAAAGTAGCCAACAGTTTGGATCTGGTCTGTCACGTTGCATACAAATGAAGAGACTGTCACCGTCGGTTTCCTTTGAAAGCTTTTGATCTTATCTTCTGTAGTAAAGGGCATGTGACTTGATCAGGGCTTTTCCTCTCTGATACATAGTCAGAGTCCTGATCTACTGAAATATCTGTGGCAGGTTTCTCCACTCAACTGCCACAGTATTATTTCTCCCTCCCGTTTCCCTTTATTGCCTTTGTCTGTGGTGGGTGTTGTTTACCTTTCCTTTTCCATTCAGGAGCACCAGGTTCCTAATCTGGCAAATTGCAACAAATCCTGTATATTATAATTTAGCCAGTAGTAGTCTTATATCTGTTTTCTCTCTGTTTGCCAGGCTGACTTTTTTTCTAGTAAGAACAGGAAAGTGGATTTAAAATGACTTGTAAAGACACACTGGACACACAGTGCTCCCCAGAAATCAAGGGTATATATTCTGGTAATTCATTAAGGATTGCTTTGTTTCCAAGTACTTTTAAATGGATGATTTGAACACGCTGGGACAGTAGTGAGAGAAGAAGATTTTTACGGACCTCTTATACTTTAAAAGCACAGTTTCTGTAAGTGTTTATATTTTGTTATGTGCCCGATTAGCTCATGTGATGTAGTTGATTAATATTTTGGTTCAGAACTAGTGAAGTCAAGGAAGATTTTCCCAAATGACTAAACTCTGCTGCTGTGGCGATTGATGGCAAAACTGTCTTTGACCTCTCTACTGTGAGACCATACTGTGGGGGAGTTGAAATGGGAGCTGAATTGAGCCCCAGGAGGCTCAGAACAAGGTAGCCTTGGGTCCATGTCTTTTCAGCACTGAGCTTTGCTGCCAAGCTCCTGGTAGAGGACACCCCTACTGGTGGTCACCCCAGGATTGGTTTCTGCCCCCAGTGGGACCCTGCAGCTGGAGGAACTAGTTTGCAAAATCAGAGACTTGCAGCAGAGACAAAGTTTATACTGATTTTCAGGCTTTTGTTCCATTTTGGGGGTTGTCTGGGGTTTATGTGTGTGTTTTCCTGAGGAAGGTAAAGCAGTGATTGAGGAGCCCAGGAGTTGTTTCTACCCAAACTGTAGCTAATTAAACAAAAAATGCTGGAGTTATTGAGTGCAAAGCAGCATCTAAATGGGTGAAAGTTAATGGCCAGTGTTTGCACAGGAGGTCAGACTGAACGATCTCTTTTAGCCTGCAGCCAATTAACCCCTGAGTAAGTGATGCTGCATTGCTCTGCAGCCTTGCAGGTGGGGAGTTGTCTAAGAGAAACCCAAAGCTTTGCCAGTCCATAGGAGTGACCTGGCAGTGGGCTGAACAGGCTCTGCTTGGTTTTCCACTCAGCTTTGGTTGCTGGTGGGGACTGGAAGGAAGCCTGAAGCGTGCCAGTTCACTGGGGAGGTGTAGCTGGGTAAAGTGCAGCAGCAAGTCATTCGCAGTGCTGGTGCTGAAAGCCATTTCAAGGAGCAATTTCACTCAGCAATTTTAATGCCACTAGCAATTAGGTGTGTTTACATGGTAAGTGTTCCTCTACATGCTGAGGTGGCTTGTGTGCATGGCTCTTCAGAACTGGATTTTCCAGGTGGTGGTTGGGCTTTTTGTAAAGAAGCCTCTCTTTCGGAGTCTTTCATTGTGTGAAAATATTATGGGAGAAGCAGAATATGTGGGATCGGTCCAGCAGCACTTTCTCTTGTCGCTGAAGTGGCTCAGCTCTTAGCTCCTGGTTTAACAGAATAAGAGAGCATGTCAGGATGTCATCTTGGGGCTCAAATTATGTGCTTTGGATGTTTTGCTTCTTGGCTAGCAAGAAAAGTTAGTAAGGCTAACTTCACTTTGTTTTATCTAAAGAATTTGGCTTTTCCCATGGTTGTGCATTGTTGCTCTTATGTCATCTGTTGTGTGAGGGGTAAAATCTAGTATTGAGTCATGCTTGAAAAGTGACGGGTTTGGTTGCTGAGTGTAGCTGAGGGTCCCAACTATTGGGATCTTGGTATCCAAATCAAAACTGGTTTGCCCCTCTCCCCTAGAGGGTGGGAGAAGGACAGTGGGGACCTGACAGACTCACCATTTACTCAATAAGGAGTGAGGATGGGGGGTGGGGGTGGCAGAGCTTAGGAGATGTAGAAAACCACCCATTTGCTTTCAAGGCTTACTCTGCATCTGCATAGTTTCTCATGAGGAGGGGATTTTGCTGTAGAACAGAAGGCTGGGGAATGGAGTGTTTGCAGAGGGAGAAATAATTATATTTATGGATTGGTAGTCTAAGCCCGTTTTTTGACCCGATCACCTCTATCTGCCTGCTTTGCATACTGGAGGCAAGTTATTGGAGAGTTTAAAATGTTGGCTATTTTATAATAATACTAATAACAATTTAAAGATTTTTCCCAGCTGTTGGAGGATGCAATTTTTCTTTCCTAGGCCATTATGTATGCAAGACCAATTGGTAAACTGCAATGTACTTGTCTGTAATTATTCTCCCCTGTAGCTTTAATGAGGAGATCTGCATGCAGTTTGATGGGAGAATATACTCTGACGACAGCTACGACGACAGCTACATTGAAAATCAAGACAGGTGTAATCTGCTTTACTGTAGCTGGTGAATCCTCACCATGTGGCTGTGTTATCTCTAGTGCGTGTTTATAGAAAGATGGTTGTAAAAGGATTTAATTTAATGGAATAATGGTAACTGACACTATGAAAATGAAGGGGCTCAAATAATATGGTGAGCAGTCATATAAATACTAAAGTAGGTGATTGAAAACTTGCTACATTACGTCATTCAGTTAACATCAAGTGAAAGGAAAACGTAAATTAACCCATGTTATGTACTAAAAGAAAATGCTTTCTTTATTACTAAACCTAGTCTTTGGAGAAAATGTGTTATTTTGGAGTATGCACATAGAGATACGTGCCCGATCCTGCAGTTACATTTGCATGGGCAGATGTATGTGGCTGTCACTGGAGCTGTGCATGGGAATTTTTCCAGGACTGAAGTCCTAAGAGCAAAGTATCTTTTAGAAGGCAGATACTCTGAGCTGTAGCCAGAAGCTGCAGCTTTCTCTCAAGGTGGAAGAATGGCTGTGTGATGAAAGAACTAGTTGGGACTTTTAGGAACCACCCTATAGTGGGGAGGCTTTAAGACACTCACGGTGTGCTTCTGTTTCCGTACCTGCACAGCAACGATAACAATAAACTATCAGTAGAAAAGCAGTCCACATAACTTACTATTATGCAGCTTATTGAGTAAAAGGAATATTTCCTTTCTAGCAGCAGTTACACAAGATTGTTCATCTGGAAAGATAAAATTATTTAGGCAGAACTGCAAATTTAGTTCTCCTTTTCAGACGCTGAAAGAAATAATACCCCATCACTCTCTGTGGATGTGATTTATTAATTATCAGTCATTCTTAATCACCTGATACTGACATCTGTCTAACACACTGGAGAGTTTAATATCTGAAAGAATACTTACCATGATTTTTCTCAGCAGTCCTTTTTAAGTGCTGAGGGAGATAATGTGGTGCCAGTGCTTCGTTATTGTGTTTCTGATCCTGTACAACTCTGTCCTTGAATGTGGAGTGTAAGTGCACAGAGTATGGAGAAAAGTTGCCAGCAAGAGCTATGCTAAGTGTTGCCATGCTCCTCACTGAATTACTTGAAAGCCTTTGGCTTATTGAATTTGAGCATCTCATGGCACTTAGAGATAGATGTGTATATACACATATATATATTTAATATTTATCTTTTTTGTTGTTAAGGTAAAGAGTTTAGTATCTATATGAAGAATAGTGAAGTACATGATGGAGCATATTATGTTACAGCATCAGGCAAAAAGCATTTAAAAATACAATACTGAAAAGCACTTCTGTTGGGAAGAAATGGGGGCTGGATGGGAGTTGGACATTGCTGTTAATTATTCTTCTTATGCTGATCTTGCTCAGATTTTGAGCCTGGTGATTGCACTGACGAAGGAGCAGCCTTGATTTCTGCACATGTTAACAGTTACTTGTTAAAACAGGGCTCACAGATTGCGCTGGAGCTTTTACTGTTCCTGCAGAACATTTCTGTAGTTCCAGCAGTTTGATCACAAATGCAGCATCTCTCTCCTAACGCTGTGCAGGTTGATAAAACAGTTGCGGAGCTGGAGTCCCTAAAGAAATTATTAATTATCTGGTTAATGTGCATCAGGCTGTGGGAGTGTGAGATTAATCACCAGTGCTTGGATGAGTTGCTGAAGTGGGTTTTGGTTTTTCGTCTCCTGTCACTCGGTAATGGCTTTTCCTTCCTTCACCATCAGGTGAACAGGTGCAGAGATGCTGTATTTTCATTTTCCTGTAGTCGGTAACAGCCGGTGACCACGAGATGCCTTTTTCTCAGTCCTGCTGCATGAGCAGTTTACAACACGGAGCGCTACCTGCTTCGGATGTTCCAGCTGTGGGAGATGCTCCAAGAGCACAGGGCTGACCTGAGCCTTCTCAGATAAACACATTTGAACACAGGCGCTCAGGGAGGAATGCTAGAGAGGAGTGTTGGGCTAAGCTGGGGCTGGCTTTTCTATATTCCCCAGGTCTCAAAGGGGTTGACTTATATTTGGATGTGGAATCGCAGCTTGACTCCTATTTTGAACATATTTATAGTATTTGGAATTTTTCAGTAAGTGAACATCCTTTTCTAAGGTAACAAAAGAATAATATGATCCTTTGTTGGGAGGATGCAGAAGAAGGTTCTTCCAGCTCAGTCTTTAGTGATGCCATCCTTAAAGCCAATGGCTGCATAAATACTCAGCTGTGGGAGAATGAGTTACACTTCTTTCTGGTGGTGGTGAATCAGTCAGGGCATTCAGGTGCAATACTGCAGCACTTGTCCTGTCCCATTAACTGCTGTTAAGCATCAGCAGCTGCATCAGAAATTGTTCAATGAAACCCTAAGGTCCCTACTGAATTAAACACACTTGCACCACATAGTGCACTGATGAAAAAACTGAGGAGTAATTTGTCCTTTAAATGTCACAGTTGTGTTCTTAAATGGTGCCATAACAGCTCTACCTCAGGGTCAGGATCATTGGCTGGAGGAGTCTTTTGTTTGTTTTAGAGGCTACTGGTGGGGAGAGGAGGGTAGATGGAAGGATGCTGTGAGCATCTAAAGTAGATCACTTGCTGAGGTTGGGGAAGCATCTCGAGTTAAGAAGGGAAGGAGATGTAGGGAACAGCACAACAATCATTCCATTAATATGTGCTGAGGGACAGAAATAGACTTTGAACCTCTCTATTTATAAAATCATTTGGATTACTTTGTCATCTCTAACACAAGTTTTGTTTCTCCCTGAGGAAGTTGTGTAAATGACCATAGTTGTTGAGAGTTAGAGATGCATGGCCCTTGAGCCTGGAGACCTGTTTTTAACCTTCTACTTGACTATGTAGTATCAAGCTTATTTTTTTTTTTAATTGATGTGAACATGTAGGCACTGGCCTTTGTCAGCTTATGGGTTTTGTTTCTTCTTGGCTGAACTAGTGGGGTTTTTGTCCCTGGTGAACTGAATTTTTGATCACCTTGCCTGTTCAAGCAGGCAGAGATGTATGTGAATTTGACATTGCATTGCACTGCTCCATCATTGAGCTTTTGCAGTCCGTATTCTACTACCCCGAATCCATCTTCAGCTAAAGATGCTACCTTGGGAAGGGAGAATTGTTCAGTTTTCAGAGAATTTGCTGTTTATGTTAGCCATGTGCTCCAGTCTGGAATCCCTGAATGGCCCCATGATGGCATAAAACATCTATTTGTTTGGCAAGCTATGGTATAACTTCACATTAAATGTAGATGACCTGTTTGAGTTTGAAATCCCCTAACCAGCAAGTCAGAATGGCACCAGTGGTGTTTTAAATGTTAAGCAGTCTTCAGGGCTTCAGGTTGAGTATTTGCATCAGAGTCGTTTGGATTTCTGCCCCTTATAGGGCTTTCTGAGCTTGTTGTGATGAATAAAATCAAGTTTACTCTGTTAAGCTCAGCAGTTCCTAGTACTGAGGGGGGAAAATAAGACCTTTAGGAGACAAGAAGTGAATTTCTGTCTGTGCGGGGATGCAGGTCACTTTTTTTGTTTGACTTTGTGATGGTGATTTCCCCTTTTCTCGCAGTTGTGCTTGCCCACAGTGGTGTACAGAAGTTATGCAAAAGGAGTGTAAAACTTGGTGGATGTGTTAACCATACAGTAGCTCGCAAGACTCTTCTGTAGCTATTGATCCCTAGTGCTTAAAAATAAGTAGAATAGCAGATTTTCAGATGATTAAATTGTGCAAATCCATGCCTAATTTACATGTACCATCACCTTGACTGCTTGTACAAGTCAAGTAATTGTGCATGCAAATAGCTAATTAACACAATTAGCTGATCTGCTGATGCAGTCTCAGGAATGTGTCTACTAGCCATGTAGTTATCATGTGTCTGCAAACCAATTGTATGGAAAAGACTCTGGGCTCTTGTGACTGTTAGTAGGTGTGCGGAGTTGCTTGGTTTTTTATATCGTGTGAGCAGTATTAGTTTTGCCCTATGGCTTCATAAAAGCATCTGTGAATGTGGCTTGTTAAATACCTACTTATTTTTATTTCTAGATGAGCAAGATATTTCAGATTTTAAAGCAGCCCTACCTCCTTCCACCTTGGTAGAAAAGAATTTACTCAAAAAAAAAAAAGTTTAAAGAGTGACTATCCTGGTTTTCCCTATTTGTCCAACTTGGAGATCTCTTCCTTAATGTTTAACTACTAAGCAGTAATACCCAAGCAAGCTTAAACATGTAAATTGTCAAAGTTTTGCCGCTGCATCAATGTACACTGAATACAAGTCCCAGGGATTTCAGAAGTGCTTTATTTATTGTTATAGCTGTTATGGGGTGGATAGGCACTTTTCATCACAGTAATTATTTATACTTTCAAAGCAAACATAAAGCGAACTAACAGTCAGTTCCTACAAGGCAAACATAATGTGAACTTACAAGCAGTTCCTACAAATAATGTAACATCAGCATTTATGGCTTGAAGTTGAGTGTGTACAGAAGTAAGTAATAGCATAATCATCTTGAACTATCTTTTCAGTAAATGTTTCCTAGTTATAAAATAGGAAACTGAATCCTGTGTTTTAGATTTGTGACCTACCCAACATCCCAGTTGCTCTCAAAATCTCCTTTCTTACAAGTGTGGTTTTATTTTGAAACAAAGATAAAATGTGCCAATACAACATAAATGGCCAGGATTCAAATCCTAGCAAAAGGTTTATGTTCAAGTCTACACCACTGTATTCTCTTTCATATTTCTCACATTGATGTCTGTAATACTTGGCATTTTCCTTTCTCAGGGGACTTCAAAACACATTGAAAAGCAGAGTCAGAAGCTGACTGTGCAGGGACTGTGTTGGCAAAAGGAGCACCTTGTTATGTGCTCCACAGTGACGCTCTTGTCCTTAGAATCTGCCCAATGGAGGGAATTACATGTGGCCAGAAAAGCTGGGATATGTCTCTAACTGCTGTGGAATGTTTTACTATTGTCCAGGTGGCCACTAGATGAAGAACTAAGGGACTTCAGTGAAAAAAATCCTGTTTCTAGTAGAGCTGTATCTATCTTTTGTGGTAGTTGGGTTCAGGGTTGGGAGAGAGCAGTGTCAGCCCTGATGTGGTCACAGTGTCTCTCCACCTGACGGCCAGGGTCTTTCTAAGCAGGAATAGAGGGAGAGGAAGCCCCTCAAACACAGGCAGATCTACATAAAGGTACATTTTTAGGAAAGCAGAATGAAAAGCATAGTGGAGATTTCCACACTTCTTGTCAGCAAAGTACACTGTGAAGAAGCATAAAGTCCATAGAGAGCCTCCTTTCTTTATCAAGCTGTGTAGTGGCATGATTCAAGGTGGGAATAAATGCCCCCCTTCAACAATGCTGCCCGCACAGTCTTTAAAGGAGCATTGGCAGCTGTTGGTTAAACACTTTATTTTAAACTTTGTTTTGACAGAAGCAACAGCTTTTATGATTTTACAATGCATTATTTCTCAATGACTCTTGAAATGTAATAAATAATTGGCTGTAAAAATCTCTCCTGTCACTGGTCAGCCAAATATCCCCATTGACTGTGACTTGGAGTTGAAAACTGATGGGAAATGAGAAGAAAGCAACAGGCAAAATAAGCAGTCTGTTTTTAAAGGCCAAACTGAACAAGACTGGGAGAGACACAAAACTGAAATAACTCGGACAGATGACAAGCAAAACTTCTGTAGCTCTTTATGTTGGGAGAGCTGAAATCCTACTTTTACCAGGTTGCGGAACTGCTTGCAGAATTGGGGCCGAAGGCTATAAGTATCTTATAGGTGTTTTTTTTCCTTCTAACCTGACACTACCTGCAGGCTATATGGTGACAGTCAGAGCCATTTATTGAACTGTTTGGAAGTGGGAAGAGCAAAGATTATACTTAGCTATGGTTATGATGTTGAACAGCATTTCAACTAACCGAAAGTGTAATGTCTGTGAATACAGACTTAGATCGATGTTCTGTAGAATTCAGTGGGAAAACTTCTACATGTGATGGGATAAAGTTCCCACTCCCTACTATATTTCCTTAAGAACTAAAGGAAAAGTCAGGTTTTTTTTATGCTCTAGAATGGCTTGTGGGCTTCTTTCAGAAAGGATACACTGCTGCGCAGCACCTCTGTTCCTAGGTATCTCACTTGGAAGATCCTAAGAGTTGATAGGTTTTTCTCTACAGTTACTCACAGGCATTAAATAAACTGAAAATGGAATGCTGATACAGGTGCCAAATTGCTGCGGTATGCAGATGACTTCTCTCCATGCCCTTTCCTGTCGAGGACCATAGTGCCAGCCAGAAAGATGGCTTATTGCATTTGCCTGATCAAGGAATGCTTGAGGAGCAGCTAATGGCTGAACCCCTCTAAAATGAAGTTGATGATTGTGAAGAGCAGGAGGAGTTGGTAGAAGTTGGTAACTAGTGTTCATCTAAAAATATGCGCCTGCAGCCACTCCCTCTAGCATGTAATTCGGGAGCCTGCTTAAAATACCTCACATTATGATGTCCACGAAGCATGATCTTCATTGTCTCCAGGTGATTGGAAGATGATATTCCCTTCAGGCAAAAGATGGCATCTTCCCAGATATTTACACCTTTGTGTTGTAGCCCACAGCCATTTTGTGTCCATGGACCCGAAGCAGTAGGACTAATCTGTTTTGTACAGCATGTAGGAGTGTGAGGCAGTGCAAGTCTCCATGAGCATCCTAGCACTGGCTTCCAGGCAATTTTAAATCCTTTTTGAAATTCTGGGTGTTTATCTGTCAGTTTCTTTGTAGCGGGACCTTGCTTGGGTATTTTTATTATAGTCTTGTGACAAAAACTGTGACAAGTGGCTTTGTGCCTCCAGCGCAATGGGCTACTCTACAGTGATGGTTTTAACTCTCTTTTTTTCCCCAAAACATCTTCTGTGGACTCATGGACAGCTTAGCAATGAGTTTAACCGCAAGTGTGTTAATCTTGGGCATTGTGGGTTTGTTGAGGTTTTATCAATTGAAACCTGTCAAAACCAGTGCCCTACAGCCAGTGCAGAATTAGCCTGTGCTCCAGGCAGGATGTTCCTGTGGGATGGTTTGAAATGGATATGTAGACTTTCCCACAACTTTCAAGTCATACGCCCGGTCTCGTGCACTGTGTGCATGTTTGACTTCATTCTTGCCTTCCGTATCACGACCACAGGGGCTCTTGTTTACAATGCAAACAAAATCCTGCTTGAGTTATTTTCTTTGTGGAGGGGATGAGAGAAGAAGTAACATGAGGTAATGATTCCTCGGTGAGATAGTACTGGGGACAGTGTGGTGATATCCCCTAGCACTTCTTGATCCCTGTTACAGTGAAATATAAGCTGTTGCACCTTTCAGAAAGCCAAGGAGATGTGCCATGGGGCAGGCAAAGAAGAAAGAATTGTTTCATCCCACAGCATCTTTATTTACAGAGTTTATCCCGGGAGCCTCAAAGCATCGCTAACTGTAACAGAGACACAGTACACAATGACTTGCTTTTCCCAGTGAATTACCAATATATAATTGACATTTAAGTTTTGAGGTCTTTGTATATCCCCAATGCAGGAATGAAGCTCCCAGATCAGCTGATGCTGGCGAGGAGACATAGATGCGTTATTAGAGATAACTTGGTTTATCTCCTTTGACAATTTTCTTGATCATTAAGGTCTGGATTAAGTGGGGAAAAAGCATTACCTGCATAGGTGCTGTGTAGCTTATGCCTCAGATCTTTCATGAGGGAGTTTAGGTGCTTAATGTCTTCTAATTCAGAAAGAAAAATCAGCCTTGTGTACACCTTCCCTTTGTCAGGTGCTGAGATGAAGGTCAGGTGAGCATGTAATAGAAACCCGGATATTTGAAAATTGCATTTCCAGCTGCATTCACTTCAATTGTAGATGAAACATATTAAAGAGGAAGGGGCTTTTGTGGGAGTGGTTTTACATTTGCTGAGTGGGTTTAATGAAGCTTAAGGTGTACTGTTCTGTGTCATTCCTGGAAGAGCAGTCATTTTCTTTCCTGTAAACTGGCATCATAGCATTGTTGTGATGCACTGCTGTGTCAGGAGCATCCCTGGCATTGGGAAGAGGTGGCTCTCTGGCAGTGGCATCAGTGGTGTTGCACAGATGAGAAGATGCTTTGCAATTTTGGAAGAGAGTAGGAGAAGTAAGTCTATATGTGTCTAGCTGCCCAAAACCCCCATTCTGATCTGCAGAGAAATATATGGGGTTTCAGTATTTTGTTCCCAATCCCTACTCCACTGAAAATGTAGTTATTTGTAATTAATAAATGAATGGCTTTCAGCCTGAGCCTGTAACAGAATGCAGAAATCAAACTGTTCTGTCCTTCAGTCTGACCAGAAATGCCTGCTTGTGTTTCACAGGAACTTCACAGGCATTTCTGGTGCTCTTGAGCTGATGAAGGATCAGGAAGGCTATCACATTGCTTCACTGTGATAGCAGAAGTACTGTGGTAATATTGAAAGACCTGGAGACTGATGTATTTAGCAGACTGATATACCCTAACCGGGGCAGTCCATTATTTATCCTAGTTTATTCCTCTTCAGCACTTTTCATCTGAGGATTACGAAAAATGAACTTTACCCTGTGAAGCTGTTACCATAATGGTTTGTGGATGGAGAACTGAGGCTAAACTCGACTTTCTGAAGGTTACCCTGTGTGCCAGTCACACGAACAGTTGTGTGTCCTGTTTCCTGCTACTTTTTCCCTGCCCTGTTTTTAAATACATGGGGAGAAATCTATCTTTACGCAGGGTCTAACATAACTTAGCTAAGCAAGCATCATTTAAACTGTTAGGTGAGACCTTCTGCAGAGGGATAAATTGGTTGAGAGCTTTGCAGGCTGCTTCACAAAAGACAAATGACTGCATGAAATTTGATTTGTGGAGAAATTGCTTCCTAGGAGAAAGCAGAACCTCAGCATCAGTAGATCTGCAAACTAATGATGTAAAAATAGCTTGGATAATAAAAAGCTGGTAAACAGAGGTATGGTAACAGTTGGGATTCATGTGAGAGACAAGCCGATCCGAGTCTGCAGGAATTTATTCCCTCACGGGGTTCCTCTGCTTCAACTAAAAGTGACCTGACTCAGAAGAGTATCTATTTGCAGAAGCCTAAAGTTATCTTCCTGTAAAACAAAGCAGAAAACTGCCCAACTGCAAGCTCAAGCCTGCTCAGAATAATCCAAATTCGTTTTGAAGGACTTTGGGGATATATTTCCTTCTGAAGATTCCCATTCTTCCCGTCTTTTCTTTGCCAAGTTAATAACTAGTTACTCCTTGATTGTTGCTTATCATTGTCTACTTTTTCATGGAGACGGCAAAGGACTATGAGGCTGTTAATAGCTATGCCCAGATCACCTTTCCTTCTCAAGCATGGTTTTATTAGCTTAAAAATACCAGTGCGAATGAAACATCCTGAAGTTCCTGTACTTTTCCTTTATGTTAACTGAAATCCTGAGTGCTTTCCAGGGCATCCTCAGTGAATATCAGAAGTGTGTCTCATTTTTCTTGCCTTGAACTGCTGCACCCCAACAGCGTCGATCAACAGCGTCGGATGTGAAAGCTTGACTTACGTGGTCCTAGTCCCTTTTTCATCCCATAGTTGAACACTTTCTTTCATCTTTGCAGTTGTTCCTAAACGCAGCAACAAGCATGGCTCTGCAACAGATGCAATTCTTTCTAGGTCTCTAGGTAACATTTTAACCTGTGTAATGTTCACAGCGCAGCATCGTAAGTAATATTCCAGGAAATACGCTGCCGCTTGTTAAAAAGGATAGGACCCCAGAGATGCCTTTAAATATGCCTGTAAAGTGAGAGGTGCCAAGAGAAAGATAATATGGCTGATTATAGTTATTTACCTTACATTTTCATTCACCCTTAACTGGGTGTAATTTAGGGGCATGAAATCTCATATTGGAAATGTATTTGCATTAAACAGCTCTAAGCAACCATGAAAGTGCAGAAGCTGAAAAATTGACAGACTGGGTTCCTAGAATCCCAAAGTAGCATTTTTTTAATAGGCATACAAACAAATCAAATAAACATGTTTTGCTTCAACAATTTAAAGAATATGGTCTTTGGAGTAATTTGTCTTTTTTTTTTTTTTTTTTTTTTTTTTTTTTTTTTTTTTTAGAACTATCATTTCTAAGCTTTTCATTGCCTATCTCTAGTTTGCAGCTCCTCTTAACAATCTGCAGCAATTTCCAACCCAGCTGTTGTGGTTGCAGAGCACTGTGCCTTTGTTTAGCTTTCCCTGAGCTATCAAATCGGCCTATAAAGGGGATTACCTGGCCGGTGATGTTGTTTTTTCAGGTCTGCGCTTTTTAACAAACAGTTGTTTCACTGTGGCTCTTCCCCTTCTCCCCCTCCTCCAAAAAAAACTAGGGAAAAAAAAAAAAAAAAAAAGGAAAAAGCTTTGAAAATCAAACTTTATAACTGGATAAAATCAAGTCTTATGAGTAGGTGCCTTTGATAATCACCCACACTTCCTTGCAAGTAATCACAAACAAGTTAGTCGAAATGGACTGCAAGAGTGGTTGGATCTTTTCAATCAGATCATTTATTTGTAGCAAGACTTACATTTTCGTAAGTGCTTTGTTTAAAAAAGGATCTTTTTCACCTACTGTGTTGGTGTGCACTAAGCTTGAAGAATTCATAATACAACTGTGTACTGTTAAACAGGCATAGTAATAAACTTCCACCTCTGCTTCCTAGTAATCAGTCAGTTCTTTTATATCCATTGCCTATCCCATAAACAAGGCAGTTTATTTAACTCAGGCTTGTGAATTTTTGGGATCTTTGCATGAGTGAACTTATTGAAGTGAAAGCTGCAGCAAGATTTATTTCAGCACGTTGCAGAATTAATGACCAAAGAAGAAAAACTGGTAAAACTAGCTTTTTATATATAAGATAGTCTTTAATAAACTTGATTCATGTTTAAGAATGCAGATGTCTGTCTAATATTGTATGCTCCCTATATCATGCTCTGTCAAAAGTTTTCTAACAATATTATTGAAATACATCTATAATACTAATTTTTTCGTGTTATGTTGGTTGTTAATGGAAGCTAGTGTCTGTCTTGCTCTGCTCAGTGCAAAAGATATATTTACTGTACTTGAGTGTCTTTTGTTTCTCATTTTGCAAACACAGTACATCTTAATTAAGGCTTTTCACTCGAGGTCTAATGAACATATTTACTGTAATGTCTCCATCTTCAGGAGGGGAATTTGACTTAGAAATTGTCTCTGTCACAGAGGAGCCGATAATATCAGTTTAAAGATTTCTTGTTTTCCTGGGGAGGAGCAGTTTGCCTGGTTTGTGCTGATCTTGCTGGGTAAGGGGTAGCAATGCTCACCTAAAGGATCGCAGAATGATGCGTAGTGCAACAAACAGATGAGTAAAATCCCTAAGGCCACACATGTATCTGCATGAGACCGTCTATGAGACAGTCATGTTTTTTTCTTCCCCTTTTTCTTTAACACAGTTTCAGAGGGGGTTTATTGATTGTATTTGGAAAGATTAAGAAACTCCTCAAATCACGCTTCTGTTAGCATATGAGAGGACTTCGATCAAACAAACAATGAATTGTCTTAAATACACAGTGGGAAAAAGTAAATCCTATAAAAGCAAGTTTCAGTTGACCTTTTACCTGTGTCTGTTTTCACTCTGGCAGGTGGGGTCTGGGCATGAGGAGGGTTGTGCTCCTGCATCTCCAACTCATGTTACTGTTGGCATTAAAACTCCTGCTTTTAATGTCAAGTCAAAACTGTAACTAATTTTACTGTCATGTAAATATCATTTTATATCGTGATGTTGTGTAGGAAATCACCGAAGAGTGGATTTGGAGTCTTCATAAGAAAGAAACTAAGCAAAGCATCAAATTTTTTGCTTCTCATTGTGGCAGCATTTTAAACTGCAGTGATTTTTCAGCTGGTTAAATCAAGGCTATACTATGGTGCTGTCATCAAGTGTAGACAGATACAGGATCAGACAGTGCTTGTGGCACAGAGGGGCTGAGAATGGAAGGTGCAGTAAGACGATGGGAGAAGGCTGGTGGGATCCCCCAAGAGTGTACAGCACAGGGACGCCCAAAAGAGAAGCCAGTGGGGTGACTCTTTACTCATTGTCCTCAGATGTCTGCCTAGGGACAGGAACTTATTCTGCAGGTAGTATGTGATTAATTTGTGGTCATCCAATGCAAATGTTTGGGAAGTTCTATTGCATCTGTTTTGCATGCAAGGAATCGCATCATACTGAGAACAAAGCCCAGATTCATAAATGTACTTAGGCACTGTGCACCGGTGTTCTCACCACAGAACCACTCTGTGATGGTGAGAAGATCAAAGCTGCCTCACCTAAATAGTACCATGGCACTTGTCCTTCCCTCCACCAGCCCATCCCTGACACAGGGGTGTTGGGAGCAGGCTGGCGACTGGGATGCTCTGCCTTCCATCCACTGCTGCAGAGGGGCAGGGAGTCAAGTGCTGTGAAGGGCCTTGAATAGGCTGCCTGTGAGGTGGCAGGTTGTTGCTGATGACAAACATGTGCCACTGATGGGTACATGCTTTTTTGACCTGCCTTAATTTTTCTAGCTGAGTCTTTAATTGTCAGGGAAAGGCATAGACAAATGTAATAAAAAAGCCAACCAAACTGGAGCTATAGCAAGGCTCTGCAAGGAAATATGTTTAGAAAGATTTTTTTGCTTTTAATTAATCAGGATTTTGTTGTCAGGCTAAAACAGACTAAAAATAAACAGCTGTATAGTACTTCATTAAGCTGCCTGCTTGGAGTGATTTTCCCATTGATTAGTCTCGGGGCTAATGCTGGTTCATTCCTTATTTCATTGCTAATTAACATCAGCTCTGCTCCTGACCACTTGACCGCACTCTCTCTGTGAACATGTGCTGGTTTGGCAAGTAATAACTGTTCCCTCCCTCTTAAAAGAGAGAATTAAGGGAGAAAATAGCTATCAGGAATAGCTCTCTGGCTGCTTCTACTGTAAAGAGAGCGAACTGTAAAACTGTATCGGGCCTGTACGAAGGGTAATAAATGTAGTTTACAGAGTGTAGGAGTTTGATTGAGGAACTATGTAAATACAGATGATGAGCTCAAGCTGCTCTATGAATTGACAGGCTTGGCTCATCTACTGTCAGTTGAGTTGATTCAGGCTCTTCTGGGATGTTCGCGGAGCAGATTACCTGACCCAGGGGCTTATGACCACCAGCCGCCAGTGAGTGGGCTGCTTTGGATGGGCAGCACTTTTCCAAGTCTGCACAATATTCTCAGAGTCCGAGTAATGAAACACGTTGGCAGCAGGTGCAGCAAGTGCAGGAAATGTAATGCCACGGTTATAGATTTGTCAGGCTGCTTCCATGCAAGCAGAATGTAGATAGAAAGGGGGGAATAAAACACTGGGATTGGCGTGGATGCACTCTGAGAAAGTCTCTAACAGCTTTAATGAAATTAGCAGCCTCTGTTCTGGGTGAAAAGGTTGATTTTTTTTTTTTTTTCTTTTTTTTTTTTCTTTTTCATAAACCCAAGTAAACCGGCATTTTGGAAAACACCGTTAAACTTGGCGCAGAATGAATAATATTATCCTAAAGTCTTGGTTCAATTCCAGATCGTAGCATTTTCTTATAATTGAATTGGGTATTGTATTTCATTTTCAGAAAGTCTCTTTTTTATTTTTAATTCCTGCATTTTGAAGCATTCATATCTCAGAACTAATCAGAAGCTCAGCCTTATACAAATCTATCAGTCAGGAGCAGTCACTGGAGAGAGAGCTTGCCTGAGTGATAATCCTTTTCTACCTACTTTTGAGCAGAATCCTAATTCATTTGTTCATCAATTATATATTTTATATATTTCCACCATTAATTTAGTGGATTTAGGTCTCAGTCTTGCAAACACTTCTGCATGTGAGTAACTATTCATGCAAGCATGCTGCTCATGTGGGTAAAATTAACCCTGTGAGATATTTGTAGGATGAAATTCAGTAGCTGGATGTATCCACACGCAAAGCCATTGCCTTCCTCATTGCCCTTCTTATGTTGTAACAAGAAGCATCCTTTACCCAAGTGAATGAAGAAAAGTAATCAAGATTTTGGTAACTGTACTGATTATGATAAGGTAAAGAAGTAATTCCCATGTTTAGGAATGTAACTACTTTACGTTGGAAAGAGCTGCCTCTTAATTAAGTATGGCATGATTGGTTACATCATGTTGCCTTCATGCATGGTTCTGGAATTGGCCATAGAGCAGGGACAAAAGTGTAGAAAATCAGGTTTGGGTTTTTTTTTTGTAAACTGACTTTAGACAAGGCTAAAACTGTATTGTGCTGTAGACTTTGAGCAGTTGGACGATGGAAATGGAATTTTTCTTGTTGTTCCCAGGATTCATCCAGCATCCTCTTTCTAGAAAATATGCCTACAATATTATTAACTTTTCTCATGATATTTCCATTTTCCAGTCCTGGACATACGCAAAAATACCCCCAGCAAACATTTACATTAATAAATAAACTCAAGATAAAATATCTCCTTGGATGCTTTTAAACTGTATGGAGTCCTGTTTGAGGGAGTGTCTTGGTCTGTATCTTCTTCCTCTGGTGGGTCAGTAGATTGTTTTGCATTCAGATATTTCATGTTCTGTTCTCTGGTGGAGAGGTATCAGGAATCAGTAAAATGTTGATTCATTGTTGGTGTAAAAATACTCTCAAATTTGTTTTCTTTTCTCTTGCTTCTGTAGTGAAATAAGCGTATCCATGTACTTTTGCACATGTATATTATGAGCAAGTGTAGCTCTTTGGTACAATAAGGGCCAAGCCACTTGCTGGCCTCCCCATGCTGAGGTGAGCTTTCTGGACAGCTTCACTGGCAATGTGATGTGGGGTAACACCACTGGGCAGCCCCCAGGGCACAGGGACAAGCTCTGGAGCCCCCATTGCAGGGTTGGAGGGAATCCTAATAGTGATGGAGAGAAGATGCAAGCCAAGCACTATGGGCAGGACTGTGGCTTGAAGGTGCTGGCTGCCTGGCATGTTTAGCTAAAGCAGTAAGTCTGTGAACAGTTCCTTACCTGTTACCAAAGCATTTAATAATGAAGTCGAAAGCTGTGTGTTTCCTGTTTTTCTTATGTGCCTCTTCATTCTAAGAATGTCAAAGGAAGGAGCTAAAACATTTTTAAAAACTCTTATGAAGGTGGCATGCATTAAATAAGATCTTAGAGGAGGCTGACATGGTGACAGACTCAGCAGTGGGACTATTAAGATATAAACATTATGGTAAAGTAGTCCTTTCTGGCCTTGTTACCCTCACTACTTAAAAAGAGAATGAACTTTTGAGTTTTCAGAGTTGGAATTTAGTGCGAGGGCATCTAGCCATTTGAGCTGTAGGTTGGTATACCGTATTAAATAAGGTTCAGCAGCTTCTTGTTTCACTACAGGCTAGAAGTTAGTGAGTGAAATACGATTAATAGCTCTTACAAACCTCTGGATGGACACCTAAAGGGGAGGAATAATACAGTTGCAATATCACAAGCCAGCAGCATATGAAGAGTTTGGGATTTTTTTTTTTTTCTCCTAGGAAAGGATTTCCTGTAGAGGTCCTGAAGAAAAATAAGTTCCATTAGTCGAGCATCGAGCAGGGATAGAGCAACAGGATTGATTGTAATAAGCTTCTCCTTTTTACCGAAATCCATTACTTTCTGAGCTATTAAGTGATGAAAAGGTTTAAGAGAATAAAAAAAACATAAGTGAGACTGCATTCCTTAATCTAATAAAGTTGATAACAGTATAGCATTTTGTGAAATTTGCATGTGAATTTATAACATCCTAATCTAAGGGCAGGCAGTGCTGTGCTGCGGAGGGAAGGGGGTGCACTGTGCATACAGGATAAAAATGCAAGAGCAGGATTTCTGGCCAAGAAGCCTTTTCTTTTTCCTTTTTTTTTTTTTCCTTTTTTTTTTTCTTCCTTTTTTTTTTTTTTTTGGTTTTTTTTTTTTTTTTTTTTTTCCATATGGATATCCATATGTTTTATCACAGATTCCATACTTTTGGTGCCAGGGTCCATATGTTTAGCTTTTGCTCAAATAAAAGACTAAAATCATTCTTCATGATCTCTTTCTTCCTAGCTGGTGTTTTTGTAGACATAACCGAATGCAACGCTAGATGTTTGAGGCATACCCAGATAGGATGCAGTTGGATGTCATCAGAGGTATTTAAAACCAGTACCTGGGGAGTTCAAGGGCTGGATTATCTTCTGAGTATAATGCCTCTTGACAGTGCTCAAACAATGCAGGGGGTGCTATCATCTGATTGCAAAGTCCTGGCATGGCTTTTCCCCTATAACAGAGATGCTCCTTTGAAAAGCAGCAATGAGAATTTTTTCCCAAAGAAGCTCCTTTGGGAGCATCAGGGAGAATTTTCTTTCTTTTTATTTCACTTAATTCTTGACCTGCGCCTCTGCCTCTGGGCTTCTGCTGAGGGGTATGTGATGTAGGGAGATGACATGACAGAGCTTTATTTCCCTTCTGCCTTTTCTGCTTGCCCAAGGCCTGCAGTTGGTAGAATAAGAGCAGAATTTGGAAGTGCTGATGGTGCATCACCATCTCCTTGCTATGATCCAGTCTGCTCTGTGCCAGGCAGATATTACTTGCCATGACTGTGTGTAATAAGTTTTTTGCCTTTTCTGTCTCTCCCTGCACCTCCCATCTCTCTTCCCAATGGAAATGTTAATATAATGCATGTAAAGGTGTAAAACACAATTGAGTATCCATGGTTAGACCTTGGAATATGCACCGAGTGATCACCAATAGTAAAATCTGCATGTTGGCTCTCTGGTCAGATCCCATCTTCATTTGGACTTCTAGTCCTTAACTTCCTTGCTGGGACAGCATGAGGCAGAAAAGCAGCTGTGGTGTGCGCATTTTACTTCTTTTGGGAGAGCGATTGCCTAACGGCAGGTTCTGACTGTCCTATGACTATGGTATTTTTAACTTGCAGAAGAGGTAAGAAATACCCTGTAATTTTAAATGAAAGTAGTCATAATTACAAGCATTACAGTACACGGTTTCAAAATAAAGGCAGCAATGTGAATATTTTACTCCCAGGTCCCGCCTCTAGACCATGAAATGTAGCCCTGAGGTAGGCCTGGAATTATGCTTTATCCTCTGTGTTCCTGACAATAGAAATTATTGTGAAAGGCTAATAACCATTGTGCAGTAGAGCTGTATTATCTTTCATGTGGAAGAAAGACAAGGCAGCTACCTTCTCTAAATAAACCAAGCAGTAGCATCTTGACTTTAGAGAGGTCACAGTCAATGCCCTAAGGACTCCATGAAAGCAGCTGTAGCTTGGATGGACTCATTATATTAATTTTCAGGCTAACCCCCCTCTCATAAGAGACAGAACCAAAACTTAACCACTGATATCATTCAACGCAGACATGACTCCTGGTATTATCTATATAGATGCCAGAGAGAAACTTAACCTTTCTTTTGAGATTTATTTGTAAAAATATCATCCATTTGAGGTTGAGTTTAGTTTGCATTTCAGTGCAAATAATCCATCACTTTTCAGTTGAACCTTTCCTTCCCAGGGTTGTGCCTCTGGCAAGGTCAGTGGCAGGTTTATAGCAAGTTGCCTGTTGGGAGCTACCTCATGGGTCCTGACTGATAGTGCAGTGAGGTGCTATTCAAAAGAGGTGGTTTACAAGATGTGCCCCATTCATGGTGGCCTTCTGTGTGCAGCGGTTCCTGGACACAATGGTCAGACATTCCAGTTCAACCACCCCAGCTGCCTGGCCCAATCCATCCCCACTGGAGATGTCTCAGTGTGAGGAAGTGGTATTTTGATCCCCAAATTGACAAGAGGTGGACAGTCACCTACTTATTATATTCATATGGGGAGGATAAACTCTAAATACTAGGTGCACCTTAAGCTCATTGTCCAGAGAAATTGAGTGGTGCCTGTCTTTCTTTCAGAAATTATTCTCTTGTAAAAATGCTGTGCTTTTATGTTTTCTCTCTTTTCCTTACCCCCTACTTCACTCAGTGTTTGAATACCAGATTGAGCTAACTTTAAGATTCCTCAGGGCGGAGGCAGTGCATTCCTTCCACTCTGCTATTCCTTACCGCATTACCTCACCACATCAGCGCTTGTATCTCCTGCTGATGGCATCCAGTTTCCATTCCATTCACAGCGGCTGAGGATCATATCTCTGATCCACTTAGAAACACAATGATCTCTACCCCTGAGAATGCAAACACTTTCTCAGTCAAATCTATTGATCTACAGGACTCTATTTCTGGGTTTCCATTCACTCACTCAGTGTTTGGGATGCTGCATATTCTTTCTGGGGAAAGAGTTAAGTTGGGTACTAGGAACTCAGTGAAGAACATTTCTACAGAATCTAAAGATAGATATGATCTCTTATATACTATTGTGTCTGTACAAATACTATACTTCTTAAGTAAGCAAAATGAAAACCTCCCAGCCAGCATTGTGATCGTGATAGACCTGAGTGTGCTATCTCGTTCTTATTCCCAAACCAATTCACTGAGTGTGCTAGTATTGAGTTGAGAGGGGCAAGCGCATGTTGACTTCTGCAAGGAAAGAGGTAAACAGATTACACATGGTCTTCAGGTTAGGAGGATTCACAATCCAAAAAGAAAAGATGAGACCGCCAGGCAAGGGTATTTGATGTGAAGAACGATGTGGTTTGACAAACATGCACAGTCAGTGAAAGCACTTTAATGGAAACCAAAGTCATCTTCTTTCATCACTGATTGCTCAGGCTATAGAGCAAATACACCTACATGCCTAACTCTGGCCTTGTTGGTGTTCAGAGATGTTTACTATCACCCCCAATTGGGATTTTGGTTCTTAAATATGGGATTTTAAGGCTTTTCAGGTATTGCTCAGCACTGACTTTGAACTTGTGCTTAAAGGAAATTCGGGTACCATGATGTTGAGCAAACTATATCTAGACCTTAGATAACTTTGAAAATATTACCTGTAATTCATGTCTTCTGGGTTCCAGCTGAGTGCCCTGTTTTCTCTACTTGCACATGGCAAATGAATCCATTGTTTCTGTGTAGGGTCTTGTTGGGGTTTTCTGTTTGTTTGATTCTTAAATGCAGCTATTGGGTTGCCACTTGGTCTAATAAGACTGCTGGGGTCATAGTAGCTAACCTGGTTTGGTCTTGATTGTGTCACTCTAAAGGTAAGGTTGTTTCTTGCCACTCGTGTTCAGTCTAACAGCTGACATCATATAGGCAAGTCAAACAGGCAGGGATGTGAAGGGTTCCAGGTGGAATAATTATGGGGTTGATCACTGTGATTATATGCAAGTATAATCTTAGTATGTACATGAAGAGTGCTGATGTATGGGAGAATTTGACTTGTGAAGGAGTATTAAAGTTACACATCGAAACATACTCTGAAGTTAAGCATATACTGGATTAGTACACAGATGGTGGTGAACTGCCTTACTTCACTTTCTCCTTTAGCCACAAAAGTTTTCTTCCTCTTCTCATGTGAGCTTTGCCTGCAAAGATAGGTAATCAGAAATGACTAGTGCACTTGTTTGTAACTTTCCCATATAGACAGTTCTACTAACTGTTCAGCATTTCTGAATTTAAGCTGAGGGAGGGACAGGAAATTTCTCTTTTGTAATCAAACAACGCAGGCAGAATAGTGTAAAATAGAACAGTGAAATTAATATGTGACATAATGACTTTTTCTGGACATTTTATTGCCTTTACAGTAATAATTTAATGTTGTAAAACTCCAGGGATGTAATAGTGCATGGATGATCCTTCCCTGCTTACACACATGAAATAGGCTTGTACAAAAGCATAAGCGCAGGTGAAAGCTTCCCCTCTCTTTGTCTTTCCAGCAGATACAAACCATTCATCATCTTTGATTCTTGCAGAAATTGGCATCTTTTAGGAAAAGCCTGAAGCTGCTTGCCCAAGGCTTTGATAAATCCAGTCCTCTTGAATGAGTCCTATACCTTAGCTGCTTTCTCCCAGCGAATGACACAGCTTGCAATTCTTTGGCATAAAACAGGAAAGGCTAAGTACTCTGAAGATTTTGTTACTTTGTTTTTCAGTCCTTGCTGTTAGTATGCCATTTGCTGGTGCCTTTTCCTTCGAAAGAAAAGTGCGTTGAACTCTTCTCTGTTATCACATAGAGCACGTCTATGCTGTCAGCGCCTGTAGGTCTCGCTAAAAGCAAGTGTCTTCTCTAGCAGGTTATCATGACGTGCCCATCGCCCGAAAGGTTGCTGTACCAGTCTGGGCAGTGGCTTTGTAAGATTTCACATGGTCTCCAGGCTAGGGGGACCCTTCTTCCCCCTCCCTCCTTTCCCAGTTGCAAGTAAAGAACTTCAGAGGGCAAATGTGCTGCTGCTGGTAGACATGTAGCTACTGTTGTATAATGGGGTTTTGTTTTGTTTTATTGCCAGCTACTTGACATTGTTTTACAGCTGGACTGTGCAGCTATTTCCAAAAGGCTCAGCTAATTCTGTTGTCCTTTTTTATCAAGGGAATTCTTGAGAAACCACAATAAAGCAGCTGTAACCCTGGTGATGCTTACAACTGTGACCAGAAATAGAAATCGGTGCTTCATGCATTTTCTTAATGAGGGTATAGGGTGGTATTTTTTTCAGTGTGGTCCTTGACACCTAGCCAGGTTAGGGCTCGGATCTAAATGTTTAGTGCAAGCTTTATAAATAGCCTTAGGTAGATGCGGCATTGCTTTTCCCCGTGGCACACCCTCTCTGGGCTGGACCTTCCCTGGACTTCTCGGGCAGCTGTGCTCTAGGGACATGACGGAGTATCTGCAATGACCCTTTTAGGCCACAGTTGCCAAATGCTTCGCAGGAGGTGCTGATCACCTTGGGTCTGCATTGGCTTGAAGGAGGAGGCTCAATATCTTGCAGAATTAGGCCTGTAAGCTTTTGTTACTAATAACTGCCTTCGTGATCATTTTACGTAGTGACAGGATTTATTTGGCTTTTGACCATCAGTGAAAGTGTCCCCATAAATGGATTTTTACACTCTCTCTGTACATATAGAAAACATTAGTTTGTTTGCCAACTCATACAGATGTGGGTTTGTTTTCTGTGGAACATACTATGGCTAGTAAATAGGTATGAAACGGCTCAGTGCTGGGATTTCACTATCTTCCCACAGGCAGGAGAGAGATGAGAGAAGGTGAATTAAAACTTTGGGAAAGTTCAGTCAACAAACTAAGAAGTGCAGACATACTGATTTATAAAGATACTATAACTTTTAAACATGTACTTTCAATCTAAAGGACTGCAGTAGGGGTTTAAAATATGACTATTTAATTTTTTAAAATTACATAAATTAAGTGAACAGCCCATTAATGGGATGCCATCAGGATCACATGGCCAATTCAGTTCAAGTTATATTATCCTGATGGCTGGATTTGAATAAGAATTAAGAAATTACTATTCAAAGTAGTATGGGACATTGATCCTCATTCACAGTGAAATTCGTCACCATAACTACCTGGAATTCTGCTGCTTTCACAGAGGTATTCCACTGAATCTTCTTTATGGAGCAGCTAGAAGGGAATTGTATTAGTCAGAGGAAAAAAAGCTGCTAATTAGTTGTTCTTCCTACATGTTAAATGAAGTCTTGTCTTGCAGAGAGTTCACAGATAAGCAGCAAGACATGTCTAATGAATGGTAACCCAGATCTAATATACAGAAAACTTCCTCCAGTTGGTCCATCGCTTGACTAAAGTTTTACCCCTGGGGCTATTTATCTGCCTAGCAAGAGGAGCTTGCCTCTTATTTAGCAGCTGATACTTCATATTTGAACTTGGCAAATAGAAGCGCGGGTGATAGGATTAATAAAGCTGAGTGATGCACTTTAAGTTGTTCTCAGAGAAATATCTCCCAGAGTCTGTTAAACTAAATAACCAAAGTCTGCCATTACATACAACTATTGAGTTACTTTTCACAATTTTGGAAACCTGTTTGAAAACGGTTAAAAAACATCAACTTAGTTCAGTGCTACAGTATGTCAAGAATGTGGAAAGAGTAAAACAGCAGCTACAGTTGGTCAAGCAACTCATGCTGCAGCTTAAAAACCCAAAGTCAATGCTATTAATCTTAACTATGTTCACTTTATTTTATAATTATTAATTTTCCCAAGCAACAGCATTTTTCTTGACTTCACTGCAGTGCATTTCAAGTCTAATTCCTGTGCTAATTAAAATGTGGATACCAGAATCTAATTCTGCTTTTGCACTGGTTTTTTTTTTTTTTGCACCTTCCAGTTTAACTCCATTGACTTGCTGCTAATTTACACTGGCATAAATGCAAGAATACTAGGCTCAGCAGTTCAGCACGTGGAGATCAAAACCTTTTAAACCCTTTTACTGACAGAGAACACTTGGAATGGCAGATGCTGAGTTTTTGCATTGTTAATCATTTACATAACGTGATAGTTGTGTAAAAATACTAAAATGAATGCCACCAAATAAATTGTATATCCTCACATCAGCTGAAATTAGCATTCTGGATTCTGCAGTCCATGGGAAGAATTCCACTAGATGGCCATGAATATTTGTATTGTTCACTCTTACCTGACATTTCTTGGGCTGGTACCTGTGTCTGTCACAACACAGATGTTTTCCCTTGAAAAGGCTGGCAAAAAAAAATGTTCTAGTGTTATTTTTATTGTCTTTTTCACACCTGGGCTCCCCTAAGGTCACAAATCACTTTCATAGGCTTTTTTCCTCTCTTTTTGCTTATAATGAGTAGCTACAGTGAGAGCGTCAGCATGACTGTCGGTTTCAGTAATGCATTTTAAAGAATCACAAACACAACAGAAAGTATTTGTGAAATGAAGGTAAGCCGTCTGCCAACCGCTGATGGTTACCTGCGTTCCTAGAGAAGAAATAAAACTACACTTATCTTCAATTTTTAACATTCTGTAGCATTCTCACATATCTTCACTGCCGGCATATTAACCACAACATAATGGGAAAGGGACTTCTCATAGGTTTGTAGCTGTGTCTAGAAGCAGAAGAGCCTGAAGCCTCAGGGGAAAGACTAGGCTAGTAAAATCCACATTCACATGTGCAGTCGCAGTTGGATCAGAGACACTTTTAGAGAAGCAGCTGGTGAAGACCAGAATAACTATCTGAATCTACCAAAAATTAAACCTTTTTATTTAGCTGGTGTACTGAAATTGGCCTTGAATAGTATTTTTTTCAAATGCAATATATAACTTCATTTTAGAAGGTTACTTAGTACCAGTGTTCTAATTTTGACATTTTAATTCCAGTCAGTGGAAGATTGTCGATGAAGATGCCAGTGGGGCTGTGCTTTGCTACCTTTAGAGGAAATTTATACCCTGAAAACTTACAATTTTCTGGTGTGGCATAAACTACCACCAAAGACATAAACCCAACTTGTGTTACTCATCTCTTTTGTAATCACTTCGGCTTAAATATGAGCTTGAATTTTACTTGATGAGCTTGCTGCAGTACAGTGAATTGCTAAGTCCTGTGTTGGCTGTACACTGGTGTTGGTGTATGATTTATGTGGTGGGACACTGATTTGGAAAACCAGCACAGAATTCTTGGGAAAGAAGCAAATCAAAGAGGACGATGACTGTGAGCACAACACACAATTATTTTTTGTGTGACTGTAAATGTTAACTGGAAGAAATGAAATGTCCATTGTGCTGGACATTTGACAGCAGCTTGAGATTTATTTACTACGGATGTTGAAGTGTTATTGTAGTGTGGTAGCAACTAGAGACTTGTGTCCCTTTGTTCCAAGAGAAAAGCAGGCATGTACCAAAATGACAGTTTCTACCATACTCAGCTAAGGCTGATTTATTTATTGTTTTAAAAGGAGGTTTTCTGAAATGCCCATAGTTTGCTGCTCTGTTGTTTCTTCTTTAAAGATTTCAGCTTTCACTGCCTTTTAAATACTGTCTACAGAATTTTGTTCATCTGTTCGAGGAAGAGAAAAGTTTTGGTGTGCTTTGTGTGGCTAATGGCAATTAACCAACAACATTTGGAATAGATTTGTTGCACAGTCAATAATATTTATTTCACTTCATTAATAATAAACGCAGCTAAAATTAAAGTAGTTGAGGAAAAAAGCAAACAAACAAACCCCACCACAAAACCAAACCAAAACCACCAAGCCCTCCCCCCCACCACCGCAAACCAACCAACCAAAAAACCCCAAGCCCAATAAAGGGGACAAATTACTTCAGGCAGGGGATTATACAAACTGGCTGTTCAGAAGCTGGCTAGCAAGCCTTCTACCTATGTGTCTGACCATTTATTTTAATTATTGTATTTTCTCCTTATCTGCTTCTCATTTAATTTTGCCTGACTGATGAAAATGTAAAATGAGCACATATGACACTGCGATGGAAAAAAAACGCTGCATAGTTCCCCAATTCACAAGTCTTCTGTTGCACATGGACCAAGGGGGAGTATCTGGCCTCCAGTGGCAGGAAATGGGAAGGGAATTTTCCTGTGTCAGAAATGAGTACCTAAGCAAGATGTGTGTGGTTGGTTTTGGTTTTTTAATTCTTTTGAACACATACACACAAATCCTTTTGTATGCAAGCCCCATATTCAGACAACAATGGCGTTTTGATCCCACTTCCTGTTGCACTGCTCGTCTTTGAAAAGTGCATTTGAGTGCTTCTTGTTTGTTTTTTACTTACTGCCAACCAATGTTGGATCACATAGCTCTGGAGAAGGAAATATATGTTAATTGAAACTTTGCATTTATATCTCTTCTGTTGTTTTGAATTTCAGTTCAAGTCAGTGCTTAGGCTGAGCTCTGGGCCGGCATATGAGGCTGTGCTCATCTAATGCTATTCAGCACAAGCTGAAGCATTGCTTAAATTAGAAGTGCTTTCTTGCAACAGCATTTGCTGGGTGGGCAGCTGGGGCATGGAGGGACTTGATCCTCCTCACTAACCTATATACCACTTTGCTGCAGAAGGTGTGGAGGATTTGCTGCTGGACCTCATTTTCTTGCCCTGTAAAGCCCATGGCAGGGCTCCCAGTGCCTCACTGGTGGTGGTGGTGTCACTACAAGGGGAAGGAAAGACCTTCAGTGAAAGAAGATGGTTTCTTCACTCTGCTGGGGCTGCATTAATGCAGCAGCGTGGCAGCAGCTGTCCTTTTTAAACAGCTTTGTTGGGTTTTTTTCCCCTCCTGTAGACTAAGCTGACCAGACTTGCAGTTTATAAAACTGGGACAGCCTAGCAGGGGATAGGGTTGTCCACACACCATCTTTAGGGGATAATAATATCTGTCAGAGGATGACTGCCATGACAATTGCAGAGACAGATGAACTGCCGTGTGCGTGTACCCATACAGTAAACCATTTCTATAAAGACAGGAAAAACCAGGGAAGGCTCCCAAAGTGGATGCTGGCTTTCATTGGAGCTGGAGCAGAGTGTTTCCCAAACAGTTGAACTCTGGGCAACGTGCTCCTGTAAACTCTTCACCTTTATTGTTTAGAGAGAAGAAGAGCTGCAAGAATTGGTTTAAATAAATAAACAGAGCTTGCAAGGATCCTTTCAAGCTCTGGGTTTGCAGCTAGAAGTAAAATATTGTGGCTAACGAAAAGAAATTGCTCTCCTCCTAGCAGTGTTTTTCTTGTTGCGCTGTGGATCTCTCTGTGCCAGGCACCCAAGTGCGACTCCTCTGATTTCCTCTGTCTCTGCTGGTCCCACAGAGCTGGGGTTAGTTGACATCGGGGTTGTGCTCTGGGGCTGTTTACTCTGGCTCTTCACAAGGGGCTGGGTTAGTGGGGTGCAGCAAGGGAAGGCGAAGCCTTGGTACTGCAGGTGTTTGAAGGTTTGCTAACATAGCTGTTGGATGAACAGTGACGGCTGTACAGAACCTTTGGATGGTTTGTACTCTCACCACAAGTTTTCAAGGGGAAAGATTTTTCCCTGTGTTTTTTTGACTGAGATATAGAGGAAAATGAAACACAATTTGAAGCAATCTTTGTTTCTTCTGTTCTGCTGGGGCCTTGAGGGCAAAGAAGAGCGAAGAGTCCCGAGCCTACCCAGAGTGTTGGAATACCAGCCGTGTTTAGAAAACTGCTGGTTCAACAAAGCCCTGTTTACTTGTTGTTCACAGGATAGCTGATGCCCCATTCCTCTACCTGCTTCACGGTGTTCCCAGGGTTATTAAAAGTAATAATTACAAACTTGTGCATATAGAGAGAAGGATTGGATTACCTGGGAAAGAGTTATAATAGCATGGCTATCAGTTTTGCACTTTTCCTCAGCCTGAACTGTAGATAGTCTTGCATCTGTTCTCCAGAGAATGCAGTTCATGCACACATGTGTACATGCGTGTATTCATACGTACATGCCTCTCTGATAGCCACCCAGACGTGACTCCTACTCTTTCAAAGTGCTTTCCAGTCTCTGAACTGAGTCAGAGATACTCAATAATATCCTTCAATTTGGTCACTACTGCTGGTTACCCCCACATATCCCTGGTGCTGCTGCAAACCAAGCTATTTAGATTTTCCCATTGCAATTAATTTTCTAAATAGTCAAATACAGATAAATCTCAACTGTGTCATAGCTTGGTGAATGTCACAAGGCAGAAGATCATTTAATCAAGTGTGTTTTAACCAAATCTTTGAAAGTAAACGGGAAAGGCACAAGAAACTGAAGACAAGACTATTTTTTCTTTTAATATAGTGGTAGGGCCAAATTTAGATGAGAAAAAACTGGGACCATAAGTCAGATGTCTTTTCCTCTAACTTATAGAAGACAGTGAGCTGATAAAAGCAGGAAGAGATTGCATTTGTTAAAAGCCTCTGATATCTTGAAAGTGATATACATCATTCCATTTCTGAGCTTTCATTCCTGTCTAAACAATTTAAAGACAAAAACTAGACCATCTAGTCTGTGTACACATGTCCCTATCCATTTACCCGTACACATCAGTGTGTATATGCATATGTGTATATAAGCGTGTCCCCTATAGGTGTGCTTTTAGAATGCTCTTCAGTAATTTTTTTACCAGCTCCTAGATTTCAGTGTTTGACCCCCTACTTCAAAAAACCAAGAGATTAAGCAGGACCCATTATTTTGACATCAAATGCAAGCCCTAAACCGTTGCTAGGATACAGGATGTGGCACTATAATATTGCTGTGGTGAAAGGTTATATTGTCTTAAGTATGGGGAGCAGGCCATATTATAAATCTAAGTAAGTTGATAGAAGAGACAATGATTGCAGCCCTTACGCTGTAATTAAAAGGAAGGCAATGTGTATAAAACAATTCGGTTCATATATGTAGCTTTTATTTGGACAGTAAGTGAAGCACTATCAATAAGCAATTTCATTACAGGCAGTATGGGGTTTTGTCTACTTTAATTTTCCATCTGCATTCATTTAGAGTAACTCTACAGGTTTATTATTGATTGACACTGGTTTAAGCAATGCTAAAATTTCACTGTGATGTCAGACCTGTTAATTTTGTCTCCTTTTGTAGTCAGTAGTTGAAACTTGCCTTCTGATTTCAGTGGTATTTCTTCAGGGGTGTTTTCTTACATTTTCTATAGGGTTGAAATGAGCTGCAAACTTGGTGGGTTGTGGCAAAAAAAAGCTTGATTTATGGTTTGGGTTTTTTTTGTAGACTCGGGGGAGTTGTGTAATTGTCTTGGATCACATCTAGATTAGCTCAGGTGCAGTGTCTAAATGAGCCCAATCCAGTGCATGTGTGACTGGACCAAAAAGAGGTGAATGTTTTTAATAGTTTTAATTTGTGCCCTTTTTTTTTTTTTTTTTTTTTTTTTTCCAGGAGGGGAAAACCAAAGGAAACACATAAAAAAAAAAAAAAAAAAAAAAAAAAAAAAGCCCACCCCCAAACCCAGCAAAATGGAGGTTTCTTTCTTTTATTTTTATTCCCAGTGTGTTGAATGGCAGTGGTTTACATGCAGCCCCTGCATGCAGTTGCCACTCATAAAGCAGAGAGCTCGTGTGGAGTCAAAGCCTGCAGTCTGCTGTAGAGCTGAAGTCTGTATCACAGAGGAAAAAGAAAGACCTTTGACTGCACACGTGGCAGATGGGTAGGTGCAGGTGGAATGTGAATGTAGTTACCTCCTGGTCAAGTTGTCCAGGAAGTGCACAATGGGCCAGATCACAGCAGCCCCTTCACCTATGAAAATTCCTGATTTTCATAGGTGAGGATGCTGCCAGTGATTCTTGGCTTCCTCACCATTGTTTGGATGCAGGCATCTTGCCGATGCTGTCAGATTGCACTGCTCCATGGGTCTTATCAAGATGCGAAAAGACTTTTCAGTGTACTTAGTGTAGGTGTTTGTCCTTATCACAGTTGCTGAATTGAAGGGATATCCCAGCCACTACCTCAGAAAAGCAGTGTAAGTTGGAGATGGATGAATAGCAAGTATGCTTACTGGGGCCAAAATAGTACACATTTAGGTGGAGCATAACCAAACAAGTGAGTCTAACTGGTGCGATGAAAGAGGTTAGTGTCTTCGCAGAGACAGATAACAGAAGCTTTCCTACTCTGGGAGGAGGTGTAGTAAGTGGAGCCGCTGAAGGCTGTGCTGGAGTGGACTGGAGTACACATGCGAGCAGCTGGTGAGGCTGTGCTGAGACTGGTGATTAACAGGGGAGGGCAACACCACCTTAAAGCAGTAGAGCTGTTTCCATCTGGTTTCTCTGTCCTTGCTCCTGCATTGGAAAGCACCACAAGCTTTATTCCTTGTGTTGCCATAACAAAAAGTTTCCAGGAGTAATAGTGATCATGTGCTCAATGTTCATATAGTCCAACCTACTGGTTAATGGCTAAGAAGTTGTTTCATGTCCAGCAAATATCCAATTCATTGACTGATAGAGGGCAGTTCTGGACAGGTGACTCATGCTGCATAGCTATGTTTTAGCAGACTAGGTCATGTCTGGCAGTTATTGATTTCAATGACTTCATAGTGTTGCTCCATCTATATGAGGTTCTACTTTGTGCTATTCAGTAGCAATTATTCTAAAGTCACTTCAATGATGAAATGCTTCCGTACCTTTTTAATCGCATCTTTGTGGATATTGAGTTAATTCTTGTGAAATCTCTTTTAGGGTGTTAGGTTTATCTTCCCTATTTTATGCATGTAGACATAGGGTCAGCCCCTAGGCTAACAGACACCTGAAAAATTGGATTTCTGTGCCAGCTGTCTCCTAGCTCTCTGTTTTCAGGAGGGTTTTAGAAGAGCAACTACAAGCCTAATCAAAATGAAGTTGGATGTGCAATAACAGAAGTAGGAAATGGTATACGTATTTTGGCTGAAAAGCCTTCTCCAAGGTCAAAAAGAGAGCCAGTAGCAGAGCCAGGAATAGAACCGTTATCTCCCGAGCCTTTTTCTCTTGCTTCTTTCCCAAAAGACACTATGCAAGGTACAATATCCATTTGACAAATTGCACAGTTATGTGATGAATTGCATTTATAATGCACATTTTATGGCCTCTTTTGGCCACTTCCTACCAATCCGTCTTTCCTAGGGTATGTTCTTAACACTCCGCAGCTCTCAGTGGCTATTAAACAACAACACAAAAATATTCTTTTCTCCCAAATGTAGAATTTACCACAACTTCTTTGGTTGGAAGGAGAGGCCTGGAAATATTGAGGCCTGTTCAAGTGACAGGTTTAAGGCCTGATATTCTTCAGCTTAGGGGGGTAGGAACTAGTTTTTCGTATGGCAAAAGTAATGTGGGAATTTCCCAGTTTGTCATCAAAAGTATAAATTCCCTCCACCCCTGCTTGTTTATAAGGTCTGGTACTTACACATAAATCTGTGCTTAGTTATAAAAGAAGTCCAAACTGTATTTAGTAAGACTTTTATCTTCCAGCCAAAGCTTTGCCTGTTGTTACTTATGTCAAATCTGTAGCAATCAGCAAATTACCAATTACTCCTTAACTTCATGTACTTAATATGCACATTCATACACTCAATGACTGACCGGTAATGTGAATATTTCAAAATGTGAAACTATTATTTACCGTGGTTCTGATTTCTTTAATTTCTTGCAGTAAATATGTGTGTACTGTCATGTAGGATAAATATGTACATACGTGGTGTAGGATAAAGTGACTCTACTGGAACCCAAGTTGCTGGAACATATAGTCTTAGGCTAGGGAAGTACCTCTGATAAGGGCAGCTGGAGCTGAATGAAAGCCAAGCAGGACTTAAGGGTGTCCTTGAAGTTAGGCAAGTAAGATTGTGGATAAGGGTGCATCTTGAGTATAATTTTCAGCTGAAGAGCTGTCAAAGCTTCTTCATGGTGACAGTTGGATTTTTGGGGTTGTATTACTGGTACTAATGTATTATGACCTTAGAAATATCACTTAACCTGTGTGTTTATATACCTGTAGAACAGTTATAAAAACACTTCTCAAAGATCTTGTGAGAACTATTGAACACTGAAGTGCTTTGAAACTCTTGGCCAAAAGTCATGTGAAGTGATACTGAATAGTGTAACTGTCTATATGTAATATTATGTCTCTATATAAATGCATATGGTTCAAGAACACAGTTTATTATATATTCCAGGTGCAAGTCTGAAAACATTGCTATAGAACTGGGTCTTAACCTCCATGAGAGAGGGCTTAGATGAAAACATCTTTAAGAGGCATCCTTGCCCATGGCAGGGGGGTTGGAAGTAGATGATCTTAAGGTCCTTTCCAACCCAAACCAGTCTAAGGTTAATAGAAGTTACCTTTTCTCAAAATAAACATTGTGAATGTATTTAATTTCAGAAAACCTTATAACCCCTTCTACTCTCTGTCGTTCTCCCTAGAAGACTGGCAGAAATAAACTTGTTACCACACCAGCTTTATCCTCCTGCCTTTGGCATTTTATGTTGTGTTTCAGAAAGCATGAACCATGAGAAAAAGTGTTTATTTTAGAATACAAAACTATGTGGAAAATACTATAGTTGCATTTCTTGCAATATGTCCAGAATTCAAACCTGGAGGCAGTGGGCATGTGAAGCGAAACTGGCCCTACGCAGTTAATAAATTCTGAGCAGAGATGCATAAATCAGCGAGGGTATTCTTAAAACTCTGGGTTTTGGTTTGGTTTTGTTTCCAAAGGGTGGGCATGGAGGATGGAAACGTCTTTGGAGAATTGTTTTCTATCAGTTCAGAAAATAGAGAAAAGAATTCAGCAATACCCAGTTCTCGTTAGCAGATTGTCATTTTTGGGTTTGATGTTCCTGGGTTTAATTGTCTTTCATGTGAACAATGGCAGGAGCTCTCTAGTGTGCCATGTGAGCATGATAAAAGGGGGCCGTTCTTGCATAGCAATGCCTTTTTTTTATTATTAGCGTAAAAAATTAGCAAGCTGGAAGTCGTTAGAAGGAGTTCCATTGGCATTAATTGTAATGCAGCCTGGATTTGTTTGCAGACCAGTGCTGCAAGACAATAGCAGCGGGGAAAAAAAGCAACATTAATAGCCTCTTACTTATTGTATCATTTTAGTGAGCCTTAATAAGGTGTCTGCTGTCAACTGGAATTTATTAAAATAAAAAAAAAGAAGACATGGTAATTGATGTATTGCAGTAAGTATGGATGAGGGCTCAACTTGATTAATGTATGAGTTGGCTTTTTAAGGCATTTTAAAAAGGCTTCTTAACTGGGTCTTAAGAGACTGGCACAAGCCCACTGTAAACTACCTCATTGCAGTTGGAAAACAGCCTGACAGCTGCTGATGTCTCCTGTGGCTTTGCTTTTTTTTTCTGATCAGAGAAAACGAAAGTAATATAGTCCTTGTCAATAATTGCAGTGCTTAAAAATCTTATAAAGGGATTTCTGTTCTTCCCTCCGGAGGTAACTTTTCAAAGGTTAAATTAGTTTTACTTGTGTGTGCTTCAAATATCGCAGCTCGCAATAAGGATCAAGTTTGGTTTTAAATAAACTGCTAGTTTGTGTGTTGCATTGGATTAGCACCTTGCTGAATACCTCTCCTTCAGGATGAGATGGAAACCACAAAGCATTTGGTTTAAGTCTAGCTGGAGTCCCCCAAAAAGCTTCAAGATATTGACTCACTTGGCTAATTTTGTTTGGAGATACGAGCTGCCTGTTGTTTTTTGTGGTGAACTTCACCTGAATTCATCAGCTTTACTGTGCCATCTTAATAATCAACTTCAAGAAGTAGTGGTGGAAAGATTTGCACATAGGTGAATGGGAACTGGGGTCTCTGATATTAATTTAACTTCAATATGCACCTGATTTCAAGAAGGTCTCAGCTTAAAACATCCTACCTGTCTCACACTGCCAAAATGCCAAAGATGAACTATAATAGGAATGCCCTAATATGTGCAAAGAGGCTGTTTTATATAGGTTATAAGGAAACGGTTAAGTTTTGTAGCAGTATGGATTATAGGACATATGTAACTACTTTTTTTGCCTTGAAACCTGTTTTGTCCTAGGCCAAACCCCCAAATATTTGTCACACTGCATAGAGAAGGCACGTGTGCTTACCTGGCGTTTCAGTTGCATTTACCTGGTAGTCTGTGACACGCAGAAATGCTCTGTGAAGGTGTCACCTATAGATGTTGTTCAGTTAGTCTGAATAAAAATATTCCACCTTTTCTCTTGGGGTCACCGTGAACCTAAGGTGTAAGGTGAAGTGACAGTGTCTAGGTTTGTTCCAGATTCGTCTCCTAGGATAACAGATGATTTTCTATTGGCTAGGCTGATCAAGGTGGTTCTTTCCTTAGTGTTGTCCCCATCAGTGCTGCAAATGTCATCCAAATAGATATCAAAGTCGAAGGGAGAAAAACAGATTTCTAATTTGTTACAGTAGTATTTTGTCCTTCCTGATAGCTCCAGGCCCTTCCCAGAGGAAGTGCTCATGCTTCATTATGGCTGTCAGCTTTACTAGTGTAGACGTCATCAGGTTCAAGTGTTAGGAAAAGCCTCTGCTTGAAAACAAAGGCCCTGGCCTTGGATAATGCAACTGATCTCCCTACTGAAGGTATTAAGTCAGTATGGATGATATTTCTCCTTGCACGTATATGTATATATATCTTTATGATTTTTGGCATGCTGATCCTACTTGGAGATCTTGTGTAATGTGATTTTCCCTCTCTGAAGACTAAAAGGAACTTGAGTGCTCTGTTTTCAGTATGTTCCTTTTGCTTTGGATCCAGCCACTTAGCAGAGAAAAAGCCTAGTTGAAGTGACTTCAGAAATCTCTGTATAACCTATAGTCAGTTAATCCACAGACTTACTATTATTATATGAATAATACTTCCTTTAAGATTTTTTTTCTTCTGGTTTCAGAAACCAAAAGTGCAGTAGCACAGTGTACACACTTGTGAGAGTGGTTTTTTTTATCTCTCCCCTCTTCTGGCAGGTTTGCGAATTAAATTGCTGCATAGGTCTAAATGTGTGTTTCTTTTTACACTAGAAGTCTGAACTTTAACTTCTTTCTATGCAGGCTACCTTCTGCATGAGAAATGCAGTGTGATTTTTCTAGGAACCTTCTTTTTTTTTTGTCACCATCATTTTATCCAACAACGCTTCCTTCTCCATAGCTGCTAGATAAAACCTTCCTTTCTCCTGTTCCTTGCCAGCAGGTGAGAGGAGACTTGAATGAATTGGCAGGGATGCAGCACTGCTTCAGTTGCAGCACCCACTCCTTCAGCCCCTTGGCCACCCAGGCTTTCCAGTTCCTAGCAACACTCCAGTAGCTCTGACGTGTCACTGAGGATAGTATTTAAGCATCTTAGATATTTGCCCTTTTAGTTAGACTGCTGTGGAGATGCAGCAGTTGTCCAGCATAGTATTGCTGTGATCCGTGCAAAACCACCATGCTGTCCCAATGGTTTTTTCATTTAGCCTGACTCACAGTTTACATAATAATTCACTTCAAGGACTGGTTCACCTCAAGTCATTTTCTCCTTCTCATTCCTTTCTCTCCTTCATTTTTAGGCATGGGCTTTCTGAAATTTGTTCCTGAATATACCTAAAGGTTGCAAGCATTTGAAAGCTAAGTGTGGATTCTGATCAAAATTTTACAAATGGTTTCCATTTTATTAAGGAGTCAGATTGAAGACCATTAATAAAATGAAAACTCTGCAGCTTAATCTAACCTTGATGTATTTCCAGCCTAATGCATCTGCTTATAGCCCTGTCACCGCTGGATCTGAGCACAGAGAGCATTGTTGAATACATTTTCATACCTTTGCATTTTTTTTCCTTCCCTATCCCAAGTTAGGCCAATTTTCCACTGTTCCAGTCATAGTTCTTTCCCTGACTTTGGCTAGGATTGGAATACCCGTTCCAGCCTTTATTTGATACCCTGTTTGCTGCTAAGTGTGCAGTTTTTTCTAGTGGGAAAGGGATGATGCAGAAAGGGGCATGTAACTTGTAGCTGATTTTGGAGTTAAATAATAATGGGTGCAATATAGCTTAATTATCTGCAAGGAGAGTTACACTGATGAACAACCTCATAGCACAACCATATGCAAAATATAAGTAGTGATGGTGAGCAAGCAGAATTCTGCAGTCCTGACTTATAAGATTTCATTTTGCAGAATTCAAGTTACCCACCATGTTTTGGCTCTGCAGAAGTTTCTGTTGGACACAAGCAGCCAGGACTAGCGTGAGGTACCCCAGTCCATGGCAGGGGAGTTGGAACTTGATGATCTTAAGGTCCCTTCCAACCCAAACCATTCTGTGATCCTGTATAGACCCTTGTGTACACCAGTGTCTTTCCTTCCTTCCACACCTGAAGTCTGGTGTCCTCAGGTGATGTATGGAGGTGACCTCATCTTCTTAGGCCCCATGTCCGTTGCAAATCTGACTGACTATATTTATCACTGAATTGTGGATTATCCCTGGGTAGTAACTACCACACAACTATAAAATCTAATTAATAAATGTACTTATTTAGTAGTTGTGATTAGAAAGAGAGTTGCAGATGTTACAGATCAGGTGTTTCTTTAGGCATTTTGAAACATGTTTCTCCTAACTCTTACTGAACTGAACCTGACCTTTTCAAATAGATGCAATAATTGGCTTTGCAACATGGCTCAAACATTTGGGACATTTTTTGCTTGCACTTGCAATTTTTAAGGTGCATACTTGAAGAAACCCAGTTTTCCCTTTTGCTCAGGTACTGTTACAAAGCCTGGCACAAAGGGCTTTCGGTGGTACTGAAAGAGGTCTCATCTCACCACATCAGAACACAAATCTCAGATTCCCTTTCTGAAGGGGGCCTCTAGTTATTACACAAGTAAAAATTCAGAGGATCTCTGCCAGACATACAAGGAAACTGGGTGTCTGTACTGACGCATCAATATGAAGAACTGTTATCACAGGAAAATTTCTCCCTTCTAGACCTGGTCTTGCACTAATATGAATAGACATACAAAGGCTGCAGTGGGTGACCTTTGTTCACATAAGAATATGTCTGCTTAGGGATTTCTTAGTTCATGTTAATTGATTTCCTGATGGGATTGATTAACTAATTGATTTACTGTGGTCTGTGATTTAACATGAGGATTGGCCTAGGGTATACTTCAAAAATTTTTGATGTGGAACAGAAATTGGGGAAAAGCTAGCACTAGCAGTGATAGCCTTTTTGAGCATGACTCCAGTGTCTTATGCTGGATGAATCCCATTGCTGAGGGTGTTAATACTTAGCGTGAGTAAAGCTTTATGGGATGGGTAGAGCAAAGGGAGCGGAGGAGGGGAGTGAATTCACAGCATCTGTGTTAACCCATATTTATTTTGTATAAGTTCACTTCCAGCTGATGTTATAATGTCAGTGTGTGGGGTACCCATCTTCTCTCTTATCCTTTTGCAGGCAAAGGGAGATGGACTATTGACAGGGTCTGTGCATAAAATCGTTGTCCCCTCTTTCTGCTGGAGTGGGCTCCTAATCGTTATTCTCCATGTGCATGGAGATTCCTCCTTCACCATGGTGCACATAAGCAGTTCTTACCATGGAGGTGCAGAGAAAGACATGAACGCCCTCACAGGAGGCCAGCCTGAGATCAGCAAAGAGTACCCCCAGTGCTGTGGTTCACATGTTTCTGACATCTGGCTCTCTGTTTCCTGGCAAAAAGGAAGCCATTTATTGTGAGATGCCAGAACCAAAATCTGTATGACAGTTTTGAAAGCATGGTCCGAGTGCCTGGTGGGTGCAGTTGAGATGGCTTTTCTCTTGCTTATATAAACTTGCTTCGAAGAAGTCATGTTGTAAACCTACAGTGAGGGCGCAATAGGCTTTCTGTTCATTCTCTATTTCTTGGTGCTTAGGAGACTCAGGGAAAAAAAAAAATATATATATATGTATTTCTTATTAACCTGTTTTGAAAATAGTTTTCCATATCAAAGCATGTTTAAAAGCAGATTGCGTTTGATAGCAGTAGCTAAAGCGCAGTAAGAAGCAGCCTTTTGATCTGTTGCAAATAAACTCTCCTGCAGATAAATACAAGTGTATTTTTGTTCGTTTGTTATCAAATTTAATAACAACCAGTAGAATTGAGTTCAACCAAAATGGTTTCATATCTGACTTTGAATGCATACTTTTAAATATTAAAAGATAATGATTTGTATGGCATTGTTATATAATGTATTTCTTGTCTTCTCCTGTGTGCACATGACGAATTCCAGTCGATAAGCCTAGGACTCTGGAGTCAGTTGTCTGGTTAGTTATTAAGATTAAGATAAATACTGAGAAAGGAAAGATACAGCACACTGTACTGCCCTGCTGGGACGGGGCCACCTCGGATTCCAAGTGTAAACAATGCATTAGTTCTCCCTGGCTTATTTCAAATCCAAGGTGTACACTGTAAATATTTGGAAAATACGATGGCAAGAGTGTGGAAAGACTCTTTTTACTTTTTATCCATTAGATGTTATTACTAAAAAGTGAACCTGAAGCCCCCTCCTTGGGTCCCAAATAATTTGTAAAATTCCAAGACCAGTTTCTGTTAATTACTTATGAAAAATAACTTTATTTTTTCCCTAACGCAAGCCATAAAAAAGCAGACAGATATTTGGATGGCATTACCACTAGGCACTTCATGCTGAATGTGCCATGGCAACAACATAGTTAATGCTCACACAGCAAAGCTCAATTAGGGTTTTTCAGGCAAGAGGGAGGGAGAATAGAGCTGGAAGGCTTGAGCTACAGAATATACTGAAGCTAATGTAAGGTCTCCTTATGAATTCAGTAAACTTTGGATTGTGTCCAAAATGAAAGTTAGTGAGGTCAGCTGGTGTTGGAGCTCTGTCTCTGTGGTGGAGTCCTAAGGGCATCGCGCTGCGTTTGCACAAGGGAAAGAGGGAGGAAGTTTTCTGTTACTCCAAAATATTACTGAGATATAAAAAAAAAAAAAAAAAAAAAAAAAAAAAGGCAACAAATATTTCCTGAGGTTCAGTTGCTGATTCTCACTAACTGTAAGAAACACGAGCTTTGCTGCAAACTGGTAGTGAACGCTTTCAAGACCACAAAGTTTGGGTCGCTGGAGGAGAGATAGAAAGCAGTGATTTAGGAAGCGTATTGAAGTTTCATGCTGTGCAATGTAGACCACCATGTAGCAGTTAATTTTTGTTAATGAATTTTAAACTAGATGCATGGAAATGGTTATATAAAAATGTATACACTGCTAAACAGCTAACTAGTCCTTAGGGCTTTACATTTTCATTATCTGTATGTAAATCATTTCAGCAAGCATGATCTAATGAGTCAAAAACTGCTCTGAAATTTGAATTGAGATTGGCAAGACACTTCCTGAAAATCCTTATCTCCTCTTTCATTGTATGGAACTTACAATGAAGCTTTGTCTATCCTCTGATTAATCGTCTCTTATGTGGAGATGTTTTGTAGGCTTTATTGTGTTTCAGAAGGGTTATTTCTAAACTCTAGGAATACCCCACATTAGTGGGGATGGGAAATTAAGGAACATTCAAAATCATTCAAGAGAAACAAGGGGCACGGCTGAGTGGTCTCCAGTGACTCCTAAATCTGATGGTTCTTATGTGGTAGGAAATAAATAAATAACCTTTTACAGTTGACTATTTTATTTTATCTGACCAAACCATGCAAACCGCTTTCTCCTGAGCGTCAGAAAGTTCTATTACTGAATTAGAAGCTGGTTTTCCTTCCTATGCCTGGTAAATCACTGTGCTTCCTTAGCTCCCCTAAGGTATACTCTCTGATTTCCTCTTAACTGGCAATGAAGATAAATAGCTTCTGTATCTTCTCTGTTTACAGTTATCTTAAGCAAAAGCAAAATTAAAGCAGAATCACTTCAGCATCACAGTTTCTTATGGAATCCTGACTATAGGGCAAAAAGTTGGAATACTTCCAGAAGGATATATAGCATATGAAGTATAAAATATGTCCATGTGCCAATACATGCATGCATATTTATAACTTCAATTACCGATAGACCTCAAAAAAATGAGGTCTGATGTGCTGTAACCAGATAAATGAAATGTACAGAGTGAACTGGAATATTTGGAATACCACGCTCTGTTTCCCACCCCTTTTTTCACAGCGTGATCATTATATCATGGTTGTATACATTCCAGTTAGCTGCAAGTGAGAAATCACTGCCGAGGTCACTGAAATGTCAGTGCCACATACACTGAGGATAAAAATGGATGGAATTCCCTGTTATAACTCTAATTATCAAAACTCCTATGATGCAAGAGGAAAATGTTTGTCCTATATGCTGCGTGCTGCAGTCTGACAGAGACACTGCCTGGCTAAAAAGCCTGACAAACAAACCTATGCCCTAACCTATTTTAGATTGTTAACCACTTCATACACCAGGTAAGGTTAGTCAGGTATGGCTTTACGTCAAATATTCACTGAATACTCTTGAAACCAGCTACATGCTTTTTAAGTCCTTTAGCTGAACCCTCTGTGGTCTGAAATACCCAGGTAGTTAGCATTCCTGCCAATTTGATATGATTGAGACCTTTACTTGAACTGACCTCAGAAGGAATAGGAGACTAATTGAGGCAGCCCTAGTTCTAGCTCTCTAGAGGAGTAAAACACTGCAAATAGTATCTGGTGCATGCATAAAAACGTTTACATAGTGGAAGAGGGGTATGGGAAAGAAAAGGAAGACTTTTCTTTCTTCATCTCTCAGCAGCCTATTCCCCCTTTCCCCTGAAGCTTCAAGAGAAGATAATTTTATTCCTATCTTAATGTCATTGCATGGTAAAATAATAAGGGAAAAAAAAAAAATAAATAAAGGAAATGCACCCAAACAAATGCAGAAGGTAAAATTAGGACAGTACTTGGGTGCCTCAGGGCTGTAATTAAAGCTATCTAGATAAAAAGAGATATTCTGCCTCAGATTTATGTTCTAAGGAGGGAAAGGGGAAAAAAAAAAAAAAGGGAAGCTGAAAGTGAAACACAGCAAAAGAAATCCTTAATTCCAATGTATTCAACTCGCCCATCAGAAGAAATGGCATTAATTCAGGTACCCAATTACTGTAATGTGGTTCAGAGCACCTCAATAGGTGTTTCAATCTCAAGCCAGGACTAACATTTGTAATCCTTTAAATGCACTTAAGAAATTGATGTTACAGCCCCACAATCTGTTAGGGGCCTTGCTTCCTGGCTGATTGCAAAGTATCCCGCCATTAATTGGATCATCAGAATGTGATCCGCGTTCTGGTCCCCGGATTATGTAAGACTGACTTTGCTCTGACGCGCTGAACCAGAGGCTTCTTTTGCTGGGTATTTTGACCCTTAATGTAGATAAGTGGTATTTTTCATCAATCTTAGCTTGCATTAAAAAAGGGAAATGTCAATTCAATGTGGGGCGTTTAACTTAATTCAACATCTTTTAATTTAATACCTTGGTGAAGTTAGTCCGTCTCCGACCTGACGGAGACTTCTGCTGATGGGATGGTTTGTGGAGTGGGGTTGGAGGCACGTTTTTTCCCGCTCTGTAACATGGTCAGGTCCCAAAAGTCTCTTCATGCTTCATCTCTGTATGAAAGGGAAAGGTAGAAAAACAGAACCCCAAACATCCCCCGACCATGCTTTGCTGTATTGGTAATGAATTTCCTCAGTTCCTTTGGGCTCTTCCCTGATGGCTGCAACTGTGTGCCTGAGGGAAAAGAGGCAAAAAAAATTTGTTCAGTTTTTGCTGCCCTGTTCTCTTCTCAGCTTCAGGTTTTCTTGCTTTTATTTTCTTTTATTTTCCCCCCATGAATCAGGGTGCTTTGATTAATTTGTTCAGTATTCTTACCATGTCTTGTTGCTGCAATAACAGCTGGTTTGGAAATCCTTTACATGGACTAGACCTAAAATCCTGTTGAAAATAGGGGACATCCTTTCTGACAGAAGGATGCTTTATTATTTTTTTAAGTTATTATCAGAATAAGAACAGGACATGTCATAACACTTTTTTCTTCTTTCTTTTTCTTTCTTGTACTGCATATAAATGCCCTTCTAGTACTTCTCTTCCTGATACTGAATATGTTTGTCCCAGTGGTGCAGCCAGTAGTACAAAGGCGACCGCGAAACTTCTTTCTTTATGCTTTTTCCCCTAACAAAAACCGTAAGATTCCCTCTTTTCTAAGCATTGCAAAGAGCATTGGATTCATTTAAGTCTTAACTATGGCTTTGGGAAAACCATTATATGGCATAGTGTCTCTTGGCCTTGTGGTTGCTAGGAGTAAAGTTGGTGGGGTGAAGAGAATAATATTGGGTTTCATGACCAAGGCTTGGTATTTCTCCTAGTGCTGATGCTTAGTAATTCTGGGTATGGCAATGATTTCAGTGAAGTTAGTACCATCTGTCTGTCTATCTGTCTGTCTATCTATCTGTATATACACACTCACATATCAACAGTCAGTGTCAGAATCCAACATTTTTGGTGTTTCAGAGAAAAAGCAGCTCTTTTCACCTCTATCCCACAGTGGCAGAAGCCCATAGAAATAATTTTGCAGCTGAGGCTGCCTGACTTAGGTCTCCCTTCTTTTGTTTTCTGTCAAGGCCTCAGTTTTAATTTTGCAACTCTTCCCCCTCATTTGCAAGTCACTCAAATACTGCTGTATTGTGGGCAGGAAGAACTACTGAGACACAGCAATGGTGTGGAGTGGTTGGACTTCATGTTTCACTGCTGTATTCTAGGCTGTAGAGACCTTTTTTGAGAGGTCTTTAGAACGTTATAGGTTGAGGAGAAACAAGCTTTTGAGGTAGCAACTTTGTTTAAGGGGGAATGCTCAATCCCAAGAAGAATAGGACTGAAGAGGGCCTTTCTTGCGTTTTTCCCACTCTCCTGCTGGCCAGGACCAATTCAGAGTCTGCTGTATGGGGGGAAAAAAGGTCAAAGCTTTGAAGCAGGAAGTTTAAATAGGAGGTTTGGCACAGCTTGTTAGACATCCCATCCATACAGGTTTTGCAGTTGCATAGGATGGCACTCTGTGAACTCTCAGTATGGCAGAGAGCATAGCTGGCCTCATCTTTGGTCACACTAATTAGGTTCTCTAGATTAGCAGAATACCTTGGTTAGCCTTCTCGCTGGATTTACAGATACAATAAACACAGATGCATACAAAAGCTTTTGGCAGGAGATGTTTTTGTGATCTTGAAGACCAATAGGAAGAGAACTGACCTGGCGTTTGGAGTGAGCTGACATTAACAAGTAATTGTGCACTGAGCAGGAGGAGGCAGAGTTTCTGATGTTGGGATGGGGGTTTGGGTCTGTATGAGGTTGCTGTCACTTGTACAAGGTATGTGGCTCATACATAAGTGCCTGACCTTGCTGCTTCCCTTCCCCTCCCCCTCCTTTTTTTCTTTCTCCTTTCTTCCTGATATGGATTGAATAGGCAGGTAGATATATATGGTTCTGGTCAGCCTAATTGGCGCTAGAGGTGATATAGTGCAACACTAGGACAGGATGACCTTTAGGTTTAGGCCCCTGACTGAAGCACAAGAAACATGTGCATTCAATTCCCAGCAGTTCTTTGGCTGGTCTCTTTGAATTGCAGTGTGTATTGGTCATGGTGGTCTTCTCTGCACTTGTACAGCTCCTGGCACAGATCCTGGAGGATCTCACCTGGAACAATAGATACTACTGAATTGCGAATAAGAGCCCTGGCTAGAGATTCCTATAAGTAGACAACCAGCTTGCAAAAATGTAATGCTTTTCTACTGGGCATGTTACATGTTACAGTATTGGAATATCTATGTTCTCCTTAAAACTTCCCTTGAAACTGGATGAAGAATGTGAATTTGTGCTGTGATGTTACATGCATGCTATACTAACATGCAAAGAAAAGTTCAAAGACATATATATTATCTATGAGGGAATTACACCTACATTAGCTTAACTATTTTTTTAGCAAGCAGTGTTGAAGGAAGCTTGTTTGGCCATCTTCAGACCAGGTATAAACAGAATCACCTTTCCTGGAGTAAAGCTTTATCTACTTCTGCCAGACCTAAGTTTAGCTTGGAGACTTCCAGGGAAGTACAAGCCTCACAGCTCTGGTTGTTCAGCACCAATACAAAGCTAATAACAAATTAAAACAGTAAATATAAAACAGAATAGGTAAGTCTAAAATTACTTTGGCTACAGAGCAAACATATTGCTTCTTCCCACATGGAAGGGCCTAATCTCCTGCAGAGAGAGTAGGATATCTCTGGGATTGATAGTGTTCCTACAGCAACTGCATTTCTGAGCAAGCTTTATACTATGCTTCTGAGTTATTCTACTGTATGGAGGGAAAAGGAAACCTTTTTTAGGTTGTGACAGTAGGCAATTGATTCTAAACACAGAGAGTGTTATCTCAGGGTGTTTTGCTGTATGGAGTTGCATTGGAAGTGCATTACTTCCAATCTGTTTAATTGGAGTCTTGGGTGAGGCTTCTCTGCTGCCTTATCCCCAGATAGAAAGCTGATCTGTGTTTTAAGTACACTACAAGGTTGGAAAGTAAAGTTGAGTTTGCAATGAAGCAGATATATTGGCTTCCCATGCTTTGAAGACAAATGGAGTCTCATCCATTGCTGCTACACCAGTATGCTGGTGCTGTTTCAGGTTGCTTTGGGTTAGGATTTCAGTTTGCCCTTCCTTCCTAATGGGGTCCCTTGGTGGAGAATGCCATCCAAGTGCAGAATGGATGAGATGCCCTAAGGACCTGTATCAGGCTTGCCTTTTAAGCAGTGCCTTGCTGAACTGTGAACTGGGCTTTTCTTGAAGTGCTGTGTGGGGTTATAAATTCAACTTTGAGACAAAAAAAAAGGGGGGGGGAACAAACACTGTGTACAGCAGCTCACATCAGCCTGAAAGCACACGGTATGCAGTGGCAGTATTAATATGCACCTAAAATGATTTTCTAGTGGTGTCTTAACTATTTCCCATGGGCTCCTTTCTTTGTTCTAACTCCCTGTGGAAGGGGCAGAGAAAAATTGCTGGCACGTTTGCTTTGGCCACTGTCAGCACCAGGCTCACAGCAGAATTATTTCTGTCCTCTCTAATGATTGTCAGTTACCTCATTGCCAGGGAAATGGCCCCCTCCATCTTCAGGATCATAGCAGCTAAATTCCATTACAGAAGATAACGCTTGCCTCCTCCAGGCTGCCTGCGAAGTGCTTCTTCTTTCCATTGTGGCTGGGTTTCCCTGTTGGGTAATGCATACCTATCCCAGGTCAGGCTGTGTATTGACAGCTTGCATGTCTACTGCCTGACATTTTACTCTTGCTTCTAATCTGAAAAGTAAACCCTGTGTTTCCTTCACAGTGGGAGGGGCGACGGATTTAAAGTAGGCAGGATGCAACAAAACCCATATCTATTATGATTTACATCCTCACCTGGGCTTCTGGGTTTCCTGGAAGGTATTTTTGCAATACCAGATGGATCTATATAAATACTGAATGGTTTTTGCACTGGAATGCATACTTTTTTAGGGTTGGATTAATAGCTGAATTCATGAGCCCACCGTTCACAAAGGCCCAACCACACAAAGTGCAAGTACTTTTCAAGGCAGTGTTGATTAATTCAGCAAATTCAGACCATCCTACATGGTGGTGCAAAACAAATGCTCTCTTTCTGTTTCCCAGACTTGTGCTCGCTACGAACTTCACTGTGCAATTAGTTATATGCTGTTGCTAAATATGTAGGATATATGTGACCTATAAGGGAACACTGGTCAGCATATTTGGTGTTTTGTGAGTGATCGCTCACACGTACTGAGCTGTGAAGCTGAACAAGTGTCTTTTAAATGGTTGATTTAGGTTTCAGTGTTGAGACCAGCTGTTGTTCCTTGAAACACTCTGTACAGTACAGTAATTTAGGGTTTAATGGTCTTGTATAAGAAGGCAGATGTGAATCACAGGTGAACTACTTCTGAATGATGACCAGCACTCTCCCTGCCCTTGTCTTTCCCCTCCCAGTTTCTCATTCTCTAATGTTTTGTTTTATGTTTATTTATTTTTTCTTTCCTTCCTGTCTCCTTGCAACACAGGTAGGCACATTCCAGCATGACTCTGAGCCTGCTGTCTACCAGTTAACTTGGTCCTCGTGTTTGATTTTAATGTCTTTTTTCACCTTGCCTACCCTAAGAAACCCCTACTGCCTCAGGTAGCTTTGAATGTAACAAGTGTATATTGCAGAACTAGGAGTGAAACATTGTCTTCACCCAGGATTTGGAAGTGGTAGGAAATGACCTCTCGCGCTTCTTTTGCTTTTTAGATCTTTAAGCCCTGAGCCACCCTAAATCTACTCCCCCTATAAAAAGCTGCATTTTAAAAGGCTTTAGGAAGCTTGCTGACCTTGCAACCTACTTTGTAAGGAGTCTGCACCCACAGCTATTAAACAAAATTAATTTCAGCACTTTTAAATTGTTAATCTTGCAAAAGACAACTTCTTGCTCTCCAGTGATCCCACAGGTCATCATTCTGTGAGCTGCAAGCCATCACCAGGGTTCATGGCTCTGAACATCATCAGTCTGCTTGTGGTCTCCCAAATGCCTTGCAAAATTAATTCCTTTGGCCTCCACTTTCCCTCCCCAGCAGCTCCTTGAAGGCACTTGGTGAGCTCTGTGTGTGTAGTAGCTATTCACAGGTAGCCACACCACAGATTATTCTTATTTTAAGGTTGTTCCATTTAAAATCAGTGCTTCTAATCCTCAGTTTATGGTAATGAACTTTGGGCAACAAGACATGAATTCAGGTAGGAAATGGCAGGTTTAGAATTCAGGGCATTAGGGTTTCTAATGTAAGGGTAACCTCTCTTGTAAGTTAAGATTCTCCATACCCATGAGGCAGATGCTTTACCAGGTGCTAACTTATTTTGAATCTTTTTAAATGTATTTTTTCTGCCTGGGCTTGAAGTTTGGAAACATTGCCTTTTTTTTTTCCCTCCAGGTAGCAATAAGTGTGAATGCACTGGAAATGGGAGAGAAAATGTGTCCCGTGTCTGGTATTATCATGCCTGGTTGTCCCTCCTTCTTCCACCTCTTTTGTTTCTGCCACTCAAGCCAATTTCACCCATACGCTGACTCTCATCTGGGATAATAGCCTCTCTTTTTCCTGTTGTCTTGTCATGTTTGATTCGGCAGCACAAGGGTTTTAAATTGGCCAAAACGCTTGCATGCTGGGCTTAGTCCGCTGCCACTACTAGTTGTAGAGCCACTAAACCACTTGATGCTGAAATTGATGATTGCTCGGAAGGAATAAGAAATGGTTGGTGGCTACCGGGAAGATTCATTCACACTGAGCCCCTTTTAAGAAACCTAGGAGGGAGGGAGAGAAAGATTTCCTTCATTTTCTGCTGCCTGGCCGGTGGTTGCATTGTGCTTGTGCCAGGTTCCCGCTGAGTGATTACAGCCTTGCTAGGCTGCGTAGTTCCTGTGATTTCAACATAAAAACAGAATAAGAAAAATGCACAGGGAAAGGAAGGGGGGAGGGGAGGATCAAGCGCTGAAGATTTGCAGTTCAATTCAGTAATGTAGAATTACGATGTGTTAACTCCAGTTTTTGTTGTTGTTGGTTTGGGGTTTTTTTTAAGCTAATTTATCCCCCCTGGCTAGAACTTGGCTTGTTGAAAGTTTTGCCCAGTAGAAGACTCTGTTGGCCTGCCTGAGTTGGTGATGCTGAACAACAGCTGGGCTGTGAGCAGGTTTTAATATTCTCTGGATTAAAAATGATGTGTCATTAGTGGGATCTGGGATCACCAAGAAACTACGAAACTTTGATAATACCCTCACACACCCCCAAAATGCCTTTTACTTGTTTATGGTTGTGCTTGAAAATATGGGAGGGCAAAATTTCTAAGGGAGAAGATGGCAGTGCTTGAGAAACCGTACGAAGAGAAAGCAAATGAAGCTGTAGAATTAAGTATGAATGACTAGGGCTGTATGTGAACATAATTGTATTTCAGAGCTATGTACAATCACATGTGCAAAGTGAGGGAGGAAACTTTTATTTCCATGGAGTGGATTTGGTTTCTTTTTTGAAGTGAATGTTGTGGCTGGTGTGTTGGTTGTGGTTCTTTGGTTTTAGCACTAGTTTCTGGGTTATGGTCCTGATAAGTAGTCAAATGGTCAGAAAAGGTCAGTAAGAGGCCCATGTATAGTGGCTTAGGATTTCCAAGTCCATAGACAAACACTATTGAGCAGAAAATAGTAGCAACTGTGATTTAAAAACAAAACATCTAACCAAATAAGCCTCAGCCGTCTGTTAGCCATATATGCAAGTTCCCAGACAGTTAGAAGCATGGTTTCAGATATATAATTTCTTATACAGCCTCACAAATAAGACCCTAAATATAACACATGTGGGAATACAGTTGCATAGCATCCAAGCCAAGGAAGATGTTCTCATTTGATCTAATATTGCTAACATTATTATTAGCAATATTCTAGCACTTTTTTTCCTGAATACTGAGCCACATATTCTCTTGCGTAAAATGCCCTTTTTTGCTGGAAGAAAAAAAAATAATCTTGTAACTTTGAAGGTGTTGGCATCCAGCTTTATCTCTCTTGTATGTAATAAATCGTGAAGAAATCATGTGAATGACTAAAGCTCTAAAAATACAAATCTAACTAAGAGGCTGAATCTCTGGGGCCTGGCAGTGGTGTGCTGTTGTGCAAATCTAGCTCTAAAGGCTTCCATCTGTGCCAATTAACAGTAAAAGCCAGGCAACCATGATGGGTTTAGACCTGTTATCTAACTGCTGCACTGTTCAGAATTGCTGATTTCCCTGCAAAATCATGACAGATGTATTACAGGAAAATGTATTGGTCGAGTAGCTCGTGAGAGAGTTAATGCAAGGGATAACAAGTAGCTAAGGCTGTGTCCTCCGGCAGACTTTGATGTGGTTTGAGAATATATGGGATGGGTCAGTCTGCCCTATTAGCAAATGTAGCCAGTTAATGCTCTACATACAAACTAGAGATTTGATAAAGCACTAAATTAGTTTTCACAAGGTATTAGATGTTAGATACTTAATGGGATCATCATGCTTTTGCTACACTTGGTTAAGATGTGCTCTGTAGCAGAAGCATGCCGCAGCATGACATTTCACCAGGAAAGGAAGTGTGTCTTGTGACTGAATCACGAGTCTGGGAATTATAATGTCCAGGCATTGCTTGGCTTCCAAGGTACCATCTTTCTGATTTACCAGAGAGGTTTCTCTTTTCACATCTGCAAAATGGGACTGTCTCCTTCCCTTTTCTCTTTGCCTCCTTGGAAGCTTAAGCCACCCATGCTTATAAAGTGTATTGTTTTTATCATTGGATGCAAAGGGTGTGAGTAATCATAACTCTGTGAAGCTTCAGTTGCATGATGCTCATACTATCCCACTCAGTAGGTGCTGGAAGTTCCCTAAATTTGACAGCAGAGAATTTGCAGGTCCAAAGCAGGTTTGAATAAGAAACCTTGGTAGAGTGTACAAGGAGGAGCTCAGGGATTTGATGTAGTGCTCGACAACTGTGCTCTGTATTTACCCTGTGCTAGTGTTCAACTAATACTTAAATGGTGAAGTAAAACCAATAGTTTAGTCAAGCCAGAAACATTTTCATGCAGGAAAAAATCCATTAGCAAGGCATGTAACATGGGGACAACATCCTTGCGTTCATACACTTGCACCCATTCTGCTAGTGGGGAACATGGACAAAGAAGGAGACCTTCCTGGGGCCACATGGCAAGTCAGCCTCTGAAGTGAGTTCTCTGAGCATTCCCTTATCTGAGCTGATATTCAGTCCACTAAAGCAGGCTGCTGCTTTGCCTAGCTGGTAACACTTTTATAAACTGGTTTCTTTATTATCAAAGGGCTGTAAAATTACTTTTTTGTAAGTTCTGTGGTTTTTGTCTTGTTAAGTAAAGTCTAAAGCTGCTGACAGCAGCGTATGCCCACAGCTACCTTCAGATATCTATGCTTTAAAACCCATTGTTTTGTAGTTATCACACAAATCTAATTTTTGCTAATGTTGTTTTTGCCTGTGCTTACAGATACTGTTCTTGGTTTCATTTGAAATATTTCGTTTTACTTTCTCTTTACATCTTACCACTTTACACAAGTCGCTGGTCCTGAACGACCAGCTGCCAGGCTTTGCACTTCTCCTACCACTAGGGAAACATTCCTATCCTTACATGAAATACAGTGAGAGTGTCATATATAAAATGACCCTGGCTGAAAGGATAGAAGCTGCATCCCAACGTAGATCATGGTGGAAAATGACTCAAAATTACATGGTAGCTTCTCCCCTGTTTGCCCTCCCCTTCATCCTTCCCTTTCTCAGTGGTAAGAAATGCATCATATATTGTGACAATATACTAATAATCCATTTGCATATTTAATTAGCTTGCTATTTATAGGATTGCAAAAGGGCATCACTACCACTCAGCCTCTGCCAGTGCCAATGCCCCAAAGACTGAAATGTATTTTAAAAGCACTGGGTCATACCCTGGCCTCGGCAATGGGCCCGCCCAGCTCTGGCAGAAGCCTGTGCCATGCTTTCAGCTGAAATCCCATGTTTTAAAACCTGCCGAGGCCAGTGTAGACTTCATCTGCCTGTATAAACAAGAAGGTTTTGCCTCATAGCTCTTTCTAAGCCTGTACCTGATGAGCTCAGAGCTGGAGGGCGGTGTTTTCCCTAATAAATTCCTTTTTTTGAACCCACTTGTTAGTCGAGCGTTGTGCACACTAACTACATCGAGGGCCCTGGGCATAAATTACTCTCGCGTGGCATTGTCTCCGAGCAGCCCTCTAGTTATGGATTACTTTGTTCTCAACTTGACAGGAACATAATTAGAACTGTTGATGAAATCTACCAGATTGTTCCTCCGTGGCCTCAATGGTCAGGAAATTTGGCTGAGTCGTATTTGTCACCGACATAAAGGCTCTAAACACTTCATATTAACTATGTTATTAATGTGCCCTCTAATCCATCCATGAATTGGTAACACTTGGAGCGAGCGCCTTGTGATGAATGCATTGTAATGCTGTTAAAAAGTTTCAAGAGGGTGGGGAAAAAAGAGAAATTAATGAAAAGTGAACATTCCCGGGCTGTTTCTTTTCTCTGTGTGTGTATTTTAATATTACGCAGTTTTGTTTTAATTGGAGATTCGTTTAGGCTTTACATTGACAAAACCGTTTTCTGTTCTATAGGATTTGCTGACATTTGGGCTGTTTCATTGCCAGAGGAGGCTTTGTGTGTCCGAAAGGAAGTGAGTGATCTGGCCATAACAAATCCTGCCAAAATATTTTAACACCGTTGCGATTTTCTAATGCAATGCGTAGTGAATGTGGCTAGAAAAGGATGGTGAGTCCACGAAGGGGGTTTGGTTCCCCTCCTCTGCAGTTTGCCTGGTGGAATGAGTACGCAGGAGCTGCTGGGGGTGGTGGGAGACCGCAGCCAGCAATGGGAGGGGATGTTTGCATCGCTTCAGGCATAGTGAGAGCACTTGATCTTTAAGGCAGCCTTTACCATTGTGGTCCTGCTCTTGAACCTTCCAAGAGTCCGGGGTGATCAGAGACAGTGTTTAGTTGTGTTAAATAAATTCTTTAGGCTACAGTAAATATTCAGTAACTTAAAACAGAAACGTGTTATAGATGACAGAAACATTAGCGTGGCTTAAGGTCCTAGAAGGTGGCAAGCTGCTGTCTTGTGGAAAAGCAATTCTAATCTTCAAGACTTGATCTTAGTGATCTTAGTCCAGTATGGTTTTGAGGAACACTAATGTGGCTCTTAGCTATGTGAACCGCTGTGCATAAAGTTTTAGAAAGCAAAAATTAGAGTTTTCACATGTAGCATTTGCGGGATGAGGACAATTCTAACAACCTGATGTTTAGCATAGAGCTGGAAGGATGGGAAAACAGTCATTTTAATCCCTGAGCTGTTCTCTAAAGCAGCAGGTGAATTAGCTGCTGTTTTTGTAATACTTTAGCAATTTGCTTTTATGAAATTTAACACATCTGCTAGTACCCTTCTTTCCCCCCAAACAAAACACTTAAAATCAAGCAAACAAAACCAAATCAAAACACTTAATACCAAGCAAAAAAACCCAAACCAAAACATGTCTAAACCCAGTATTTAGTAAATAATCTAACACCTAAAACCAGCAAGCAGTTCAAAATGTGCTGACTGCAGAGTATCAGCCATCATCTCTTGTGCTCAGCATACACCATGTTGGATTACTCTGTCAAGTAGCTTCTGTACCCTGGTTAACTCATGTTGCTTTGGTTGTTTTCCATTCACCTGCTTCAGAATAAACAAAGTAGCTGACCATGTGTACCAACAAGTTTTGCTGAAGGGAGGAAAGGTAATGAGAAATGGAGAAGTTGTTGAGCATGACCACTGCTTTGGAAGTTGCTCTACATGAGCAGGTTCTTCCATTTCTGTTGAACAGTCCCAAGTTTCTGACTGAGTTGAGCTATTTTCCCTGGCCTGTGTTGTCAGTGCTTAGAGGCATAAGTCAAGTCAGGCTTTTCATTGTTGATGGTGTTTCCCATTGGGTGTTTCTCTGCGTTTGTTTTTGAATACCAAGCAGAATTACAGGTTCTCATGGTTATCTCCTAAGCCTTTGTGCAGTTTTGATGGGCTCACTCCAGCTGCCTTTTTCCTGTGGCCACTGTATGTGCTATTTCCTGTGTCCCGGGGCAATGATGCTTTTGCGAACGGGAAAGAAGTGTTAGCCTGTGAGTTAGAACTTTGATACTTAATTCTGTGATTTTAACATTTGTAAATGAAATGGGAATCTTTTTCTGCACCTTTCTCATGCGAATCTATTTCTGGTAATGAACAATGTAAGTATTTTTTTTAAATACATAGTTGCCATCTCTGGAACTTGGGATCAGAATTCAGGATGCTCAAATTAGGTGTTAATGCATACAGATACCCTGTTGATGACTCTATTATTAGAATAGAGTAGACCAGTACTTTCCCTAAATCTGTTTCTTTTCAGTGTGTTTGTCTCTCACTCTCAGATCATCCTGTGTAAATTTTTCTTCTGTTCTTTCATTTTACCCTTTAATTCATTTCTACCAAAGCCACGGAATCTTGAGGGACTTTCTAAATAGATCTTGTTACTTATTTGCAGTGTGCTCAAAACTGAATTACTTTTTCTTTTGGTCATAGTCTTGTTCTATGACTATTCTAAAATGGGCATTATTTGGGGCATTCTTACCCAAAAGCATGTTTTATTCTGTCCTGGCTGTACTTCGACTGTCTTTCCAATTTGCATTTGGCACTGAAAATTTTTGAGTGGATGAGTGTTGTATTATCCTTGAATGTTTTTGTTTTTCTGGGCTTGGGTTTTATTTTATTGTTCAATTTCGAATGGGAATGTCATGATGTCCATCTTGTGCATACAAATCTGTGTCATTCAGTAGACCAATATTCATCACGAGCAGAGCTAAACTCCAATTCCACATTTTGTTTAAGGGTAGGAAGTAACATTACCATTGTGGAAACCAAGGCCTTTACTAAAGGGAGAAGTGGGGAATGAGGATTTAATATCAGAATTGGGCTCTGGAATATTAATTTTATAGAAGTGTATGATCGTAGTGTCAGCTTTGGAGAGCATATGCCAGTACACGCTCATGTTTGAAATTAGAATTCACAGTTAATCATTCTAAGGAATAGATTTACCACTTCATAAACTCTGGGAAAGACTGTTTTCTTTTCCAAACATCTAAATTACTCAGCCATTTTATACATTAAAATCCAGTTATCGCTTGGAGGGTATTTTGAAGAATTTTCAAAGCTATTTCTTTTAGTAACTGTGCACTAACTGAGGCTTTAGCATGGAGTAGTTCATATTCTCAACTGCATCTATTGTTTTTTTTCCTAACAAAATAGGGTTTCAAGAATGTTCGTTATCAGACTAATGAGTACATGTCCCAAACAGCCCAGTACCACTTTCAGAACATGCGACATGTTCCCTAAAACTAAGGAAATGATATCCCAATGTGGCTAATGCATATATCCTAAATGTATTTTGTTTCATTTCTCTAAGGTGGTAGTGACCAGTTTAAAGCAAATGTTTATTCTATCACTTTTCCTCTGCCACGTTATGTAGACTTCATGCAAAACACATTCAGAAAGATATAAAAAACAAAATGTGCTTCAGGATTTTAGGGGATGAGTGTATCTGCTACTGAATGGAGAAGCTTGTTTTAAGCACCACCTTCTTGGTTCTCATGGCCAACTTAATACTTGAGCTGGACTGGCATGCATCATTTTAAAAAGAAATATGTCAAAAGCTACAGAGTAATATTCATTTGGATGCTGATTTATTAGCAGAAAGGTATATGTGAATCAGATCACATATATCGAGGTCAGGAAATGACCTGTGTAATTGTGTAATACTGTAGCTAGGGAGTGTGTTCAAAGTATGAAGACCTAAAAGATGCACATGACACTAGCACAGTTATGAGACTGCTTACCAAAGGCACCCTTTTTCTGAGCATAGCGAGCTGTTCCCATAGCGTTATTCACCTGCTGGGAATTAGTAAGGTAGTGCATTCCCAAATCAAGGCTTAGCTGCCCATGCATAGCAAGGAGTTAGAGAAGAGGTTCATAAAATGGAAGAATCCTACTTGAACAGCCAAATATTAGAGGGTAAGATTTCAAAATCAGAAACTGGTTTCTAAAGACTACTGTGGGCCCAGGATATAGGGAAAAAAAATAAAGCAGTTTGCTTTAACAGAAAAAAGAGGGATGGCCTAGGCAATTGCTCACTCCTCTCACTTCCTGTTTTGCATTGTTGCTGAAGTTGAGATGAGAGCCTGGTGCTTCTCTTCACAAAGAGACTGTATGAATGAAAGGTCTCAAAGATATTAGGATTTACTCAATAAAGTCATACTTGTCAATAGCTTCTCTTGCTAGATATTTAAAGTTCAAGTGGTTGTTTGCTTTAGTTAAGTGCTCTGAAGTGCTTTAAAAAGCATTGGCCCATTTATATAAACAAATAGAGAAGCTCATTGATAGTCTCCCAGTCAGAGTGTGTTACCCAGTATTTGGTTATCCTTCCTTGGGTCTGAAAAAGATTTGCGCAAGCAACTTCTAATACATGTCATTCTTTGTTAATGGAGGATTGTATTGTTATATCATTTGATCATAGACATTGCCTATGTTGAAACATAGTTTCTCTGTCACATGCAACCATGGGGAAATAAAAGGGAGCCAGTAGCTCAAGCTCATTTATTCAGAATGTCAGTGTGACTTGAGAAGAAGAATAAGCTGGAGGCCTGATTTCCTTTTGCAATATTTGCAGTAGAGAATTAATACTTGCATCTTTCCTATATTTTTCTTTTTCCTGCTCAGTTGTGCTAACTCAGGAGTCTATTGTGGTGCTCAGAGTCAGGAAACCAAATTTAAACATGCTTTCAGATCATGGGAAAATCTTCATGCACATACAACCACTCACAGAATGAAAGGAAGCTACCAATACTTATTGGTAGTGAAGGTGTAGCTCAGGATGGTATTTATATGCTTCACCACAGTGTTCCCTACCAGTCAGTGTTGTAGTGCTTCCCTACCAGTCGTCCTCATGGTAACAGCATCACAACATTACTTCTCTCGAGTGATGTCCTTTAACCCAACAATGCTGTGGTGATATGAAAGCCTAAGTATGTCATGAAACTGTATATTGAAAGTTATCCTCTTTCAAATGCAAAAAGAAATAGGCGCTATATGGAGGAATCACTGGCAATACCTTAGCCAGTGAGGTCAAGGCAGTTAGCTCCAGACGAGAAAATAAACTGAATACCATCAGCAACTACCCCCCAAAATGCAATGTAATGTGAGCAATAGGGATGTAGCTGGATGCTATCTTAAAACTAAATTGGCATCCTTCATTTTAAAAGGTTTGTCCTAATAATTTTGTTTGCATGTGTTTTCTTTTTACCTACCTCATGTACTCTCTGTGGGATTTAGGGGTGTCATAAGCAGGTGAATTTAGAGCTGTTGCTAATTTAAACTGCGCTTAATGAAACAGAAGTTTGAGAGATCTTACAAATCGGTGAATGTGGCATAGTTTGAAGATTGCTTTTGTCAAGTTTGATTAGCTCAAAGAGAAACCTTTTCTAAATATTGGTTGTGAGATTAATCAGGCAATGTAAGACCTTGAATTATTCCTCATCACAGGAAAACAACATAGTGTATTATGTCATTTGATGACTGGAAAAATGTAACTTTTGAGAGTTTAAAATTTGTGTTTTAAAGATTGGCTCCAGGAGGAATGTTGAGACTGGGTTTTTTTTTAAAACTGACTTGTAATTTTATGTATTATACTTCACTTTCTATAATGTGTTCCTATATTACAAGCTGATAGTACTAACATCATTACATTGAAGGATGTTCTCATTATTGACTCCATTCTCAATTAATTATAAGTTTGTCATGTTTTAATGAGTAGGATTAAACTTTGTATTCTGAATATATAGAGTCATAGAACCATAGAATGGTTTGGATTGGAAGGAACCTTAAACCTCATCCAGTTCCACCCCCCTGCCAGGGGCAGGGACACCTCACACTAGAGCAGGTTGCTCCAAGCCCTGTCCAACCTGGCCTTGAACGCTGCCAGGGATGGGGCAGCCGCAGCTTCTCTGGGCACCCTGTGCCAGCGCCTCACCACCCTCATAGGGAAGAACGTCTGCCTAATACCCAATCTAAATCTCCCCTCTTTCAGTTTAAAGACATTCCCCTTGGTCCTATCCCTCCAAGCCTTTGTAAAAATTCACTCTCCAGAGTTCTTGTAGGCCTCCTTTAGACACTGGAAGCAGCTGTAAGGTCTTCCCAGAGCCTTCTCTTCTCCAGGCTGAACAAGCACAACTCTTTAAGCCTGTCTTCCCAGGAGAGGTACTGTAGCATCTTTGTGGTCCTCTTCTGGACTTGCTCCAACAGGTCCACGTCCCTCTTGTGTTGTTGCCCCAGAGCTGGATGCAGGACTCCAGGGGAGTCCCACCAGAGCTGAGTAGAGGAGGAGAATAGCCTTCGACCTGTTGGTAACACTCCTTTTGATGTAGCCCAGGACACAGTTGGCTTTCTGGACTGGAAGCTCAAATTGCTGGCTCAATAACCAATAAGCACCAGTAAGTTTGGACTCTGTGTCAGTAGATGTACGTCACAGTATGGGCAGGTAGTGGCGTCACAGCTGTATAAATCACAGCAGATTCTTACCAGAAAGAAAATCTTTCATTAAATATGTTTTATGTTGCTTGTTTAGTCTGTATCAAAGCAGTAACCTTGCAGTTTGAATAGCAATGTCAACTGATATTGTTTGGCTAATAGCACATGAGCATGATTGGAAGGGGGTTGGATCAGCATGTCCCTTACCAGGTAGAAACCCAGCGTCATGGTAAATGCTCTGCAGCAGTCTACACCTCAGGCCTCTTCTCATGAGACGTGTTACTACGAATAGCATGCAGCTACATTTGGGTATTCAGGTTTCAACAGGATGTGGCTGCTCTTTCTCACTTACCAGATGGCTTTCCATGTACTATCACCTGTTCTAGTGCTCCTTCACCTCACTGCCAGAGTTGTGACAAGAACTGTCATGATGGTTGTGAAAGCTGCTTTCTGTATGTAGCTAATGTGATTATCACATATAGGCACCTTTATTTATCAAGTCCACATGTATATTACTGTTGCAAATGTTTTATACTGGGTACAATAATTTTATATCATCATCTCTCTGTAGTGTTGATACTCTGCAGCCTAGTCAGAGAGTTAAACCCATGTAAAACCTGCCTGATCTCAAGATCAGGCTTTGTATGTCTGTACGATAGGATGTGAATTTCTTCATACTCCTGTTAGAGGAACATCTATAACTCAGCTGCTGCTTTGCACTACTTGAAAGTAATTCAGTAATCTCATGCATGGCAGTGGAAGCTTCATACTGCACCTCCCCGTCACCCATTCTGATGCACATTTTCTACATGTATCATTATTATCATCAGCATCTGTCTTTTGAGCGATGATTCACTTGTCTCTAGGTTTCTGTCCCTTTATGCAATACTAGATATAAAATTCCATCTGTCTAGAAAGAAAGGCACAATCTCAAAGATTTAATATTGGTTTCAAAATTTTATTGCTGCTAATAAGTGTGAAATTGCTGTGAATTAACCAGTGATTATTTGGAATGAAGCAGGAAAGAGTTAAAAAGCAAAAAATAAAGAAGTAAAAAATATTCCTTTCCCAGGCAGACTGGACCCTCCCTTCCAACAAAGCTGTTGCAGGAGGTTTCAGTGGTATGAATAAATTTCTTTCTTTAAACACTTTTGTTGTTTAAAATGCTATTGTTTCATCTGAGGTGTGAGGAGATGTGCTAACCTTGTCAATGTGGGTGCAGTAGAGCAGAAATGATAACTGTATATGCTTTTTTTTTCTTAACCAAAATACAGAGTGTGAGAGAGAGGGAGAGAGAGACAACTTATTTAAATCCTGGATACAGTCAGACCTCATATGCATTATTAAAAAAAAAAAAAGCCCTAAAGAATTGCATATGGATTAGGGGGATGAATATTCTATTATTTCAGTCTGTTCTGCTGATCTTCTTATTGTGACTCTGCGCTTCAGAAATCTGCCTGGAATTTGGCTTTGCTGTACTAGACAGTAATTTTAAATGTGTACCAAGCACTTGATAGTGTATGATTTGCGTGCTGTTGCATTCCCATTCCCTAAATTTTCCACCAATTTATTACTTTTTTCATACTGTTTTAATATTTCAGGATGATGAATATATACAGCATCATTAAAGGTAAATAAAAAATGCATGAAATTAAAAAATGGAATATTAGATGTTTCTTTGCTGTAATCCCTAGCTCCAATAGGAATGAAATGTCTCTGTTCTGTCAAGTAATCCCTAAACATGATTAGGGACCTTGTAGTTTCCACATAGCCCACATAATATTTGTATCATATAAGCCTATTTATGTAAGGTTTGAGTAAAAGTTGTTATTAGAAGACCTATAAACCTATTTTACAATTCAAAAAGATATGCTTGCCTCTTAATCTTTCTACTTTTATTATTTTGCTGGTGATTGCAATACGTCCTTAATTCATTTTTCAGAATTCTGTTACATATTTGGGTACTTATATCATGCATTAACGATACCAATGAAATGTATTTTTAAGATAGAGGACTGAGTTCAACAGTTCATCCACTTGTATAGCTTCTTAAATCTGCATTGTAGGGGACGTGCACCTCTTCCCAGGTCTCTTCTTTGACATCTGGGTTTAATCTGAACTGGAGGTGAGGAAATGTAGAGATTGGTTTTGGGGAAAGGGAGATGGAAAGAGAAAGGGGGGAATTCATTTTTCTCTTTAAATCATGAATTATCAGCGATGTAGGTGCTTTTGGCAGCATCACAGAAAGTTTTCAAAGTCAGCTTGTGATTTGCCCAGCCAATAGCAGAGTTTTAGGGAGGAAAAGGCTAGAACAAAGGAAAATGGGGGAAAGTTTTGAATGGCAAAAGTATGAGGCAGGAGAGGCAATAGCTGTTTCTTGTGATGCAATTGTGTTGGGGATGCAACAACCCAGCACTTCCCATTCCCAGCCTGAGCTTCTTGCCTGGACAGCAGGGATGCTTGTATGTTGTTGGGCTGAATTCATTAGAGCTATTCAAGTTACACAAGGTAACAGAAGGAAGAGCAATAAATAAGAATAGCATCTTGTATACTTCTATGCTTTGAGTAGACATTCACTGGAAAATATTTTCAGATGATAGCATGGGGTCAGCTGTGGCAACTCTATATTTCCCATAAGGAAATTTGAGTTTATATTAACCTTGACTATCTACTAGAAAAGCCCTTTGGAAATATACCTGCATTGCTTCCACACTGCACTGAAATGTTACTTTTATTTCATTTTTGGCAATTAGGGTGGCATTTGAGCAATAGCTCTATTCTTGTATTTATGAACTGAGAGAGGCAAAAACTGCTTACTGCTGAGCCCAGGGATTCTCTTCCAGGAAAACTGAGATCAATAACTGTTATCAAGTCTTCATTTACAGGGAGTGTTAAAAATCCTGGTGTTCATTAATAGGGTGTGCTTAAAACTGAGCTTTCTCTTCTTCCCCCACCTATCCCATCCTACCATAGTGAGAACTTTTGATCTTTGCTATCATTTTAAACAGTCACTTTTAGCTATTACCTTTTCTTTTTAACTGGAGATACTGTACTATAGTGGTGCCAGTAAGTTAAGTAAGTAAGTAAGCAATGTTTTCCCTTGCCAACCTCCTCTTTCCTGCTAGCAATGGGAGGTAGGAATGAGATTATGATACCTGAGGATCGTTTTTATGGTCCAAAGCAGGGATTTACAATTATTATTGCAATTATTTTTGCATTTTGGTACTCAGCAAGAAGGCAAGGGCACGTGCCCCAACGTGAGCAGAAGAAACCCCGAAAACTGAAAATAAAAACCTCATGTGCAGATGTGTTTTCAGGTGCCTTTATTCCCTCAGTTTAAGTGGAAAAGAGGGATTTGGAAACAAAGAGAGCGTAATTTAACAAAATAATATTATGCTTTCGATCCTTGAATGAATTATTTGAATACTTAGCAGTATAATGTCTTTGACTAATGCTGGTACTTAAGATAGAAAAAAATTATATTGTGAATGTACTGTGTTTGCCTCCTATGATGTTTTTACCAATTTGGCATTTATGGGAAGTGATCTCATTGTTGCAAAGTTTCCAAATTGCTTTTTATACAAATCCGCAGAAATTAAATCTCCTCTTTGTTATGAAAATGAAGGGATGTCTTGAGACACTGGTATATTAGCACAAATCTATGGAGACAGTAAGCCCCACTCTCTGCTTGTAGTTATTTTGTGTCCACTTTTAATCGCACCAAGAAGCTCTGTTGTGTACTGGCTATTGTATGACAGAGTGAATAAGCGTATGCTTAAGTATAGCATGTGAGCAGTAGCAGAGATGTCTCATAAGACCTCTGGTGCTTAAAGTTAAGCCCATGCCTGACCCTTCCATGGTGAAGAATTTAGCCCACAACATGGAATAGTGTGTGATGCAGGCATAATGGCAAATGATGGACATTGTGAGTCTCCAGAGAGAGCATCACAAATCAGTTTTGAGCTCAAGGAAAACGCAAATGCAGATTGGTGTAGGCCGCATGAAGATTTTGGGAAATGGAACACCAATGTGGTGCAGTGCACACTGGCCCAGTTGAGGAGGTCTTCATCACAAGCCTGATGGTGTTATTCTGGTTTCTATTCAGAACAGCTTCAGGAAAGGCCATGCATTTTGTTTTGAGAGGTGGGAAAATGCAGTGGTATGGATTGTACTGCCACCAAACCAAACAAACAAAAGATAGTAGAAACATAGTTCTTGAATAGTAGTAATGCTGAGCTCTGAATGAAGGCACTAGGTGGGAGCTGTGCTCAGCTGGTGAGTGTATGCTGGGTCCTCCCCAGGTGTTCAATGGGACTCTTAATTTGATTGCTTCTCCAAAAACTACTCATAATAGTCAAGCCACTGTCTAAATGTCTGAGCAATCAAGGCCTCTGCATGCATCTACATCTTGATATCCACGTACAAATAGCCAGCAATTAATGTCTGCTGGTTGACTTCAGGAAACACTCTGAGGTTCAGAATAGCAACTCCAGTGTTTTGGGGGGTCTTTCTGTATGATTTCACTATGGTTGTAGAAGTGAGTTTAGGCAGACTTAAGAAAGTCTGTGTAAACAAAAGCTTTTTAACTCAAGTTGCAGAAGGTTCTTCATGGGTATCGCTACATAATATCTCTCTTCAGCAAGATTAGATGTTTTACTTGCGAGTTAGGCTCTTAAAACCAACATATTAGCCTGCTTCTGGGTAGCCTAAGGATCCCATTAGGTGGGTTTTTATTTCCATATTAGAAAAAAACAAGAAAGATGTTTGCATGGAAGAATGAGAGCAGTTGTATGCATTTGTAGCAGTCACAAGGCACTGTATGCTTTCTTCTGACATAGTCTGTTGTGAGGCATCCCTGCCCATGGAAGTGGATTGGATCTGAATGATCTTAAGGTCCTTTCCAACACAAACCATTCTGTGATTCTATGATTCTTTCTTGGGGTTGAACATATTTCTGAGTGGCAAGTCAGCAGTAACTATTGGCACCTTTCTTTTTGTTCTTTAATTGGTCTCGCAATGGATCTGAAATACATCAGACTATTGGACTGAGATTCTTGAAAATACCGATGTTTCCTCATTGTTTTTACTGCAGTATTTCTACAGCAGTGAAATATCAGTTACTTGAAGCCTTTATTTCCCATTGCACAGCTACAACAACTCACAGCCCCATGCGCCACTCATTCTACTATGGGCAAGCCTTTAGCTATTTTCTCATAGTAACCTTTACAATGCAACCTATAAACATTATTCTTGTTTTAATGACTCCCAAATAATGTCATATTTAAATGAAATGCAATTTGCCTCAGCAGGTTTCTTTGAATTCATGAGTATTTTTGTCCCATATCCTATAATAATGTGACAAATGCTATTTGCATTTTACTGTTTTCTTGAATACTTTTAAACACCCGTTTTTAGGAGACTTCAGATTGCTTTTGAACATATTTGAATGCATTTTTAGCTATAACCAAGCTTAAAATAGGAACCCTTTTTTCAGCTTATCTTTATTAAACACCTGTAAAAATCAGGGTATTTCTTCTTTCTTATAAAGCTTTCTTCCTTTAATGAATGCCGGAAATGCTGCATGGTTTATTCTAGTATGGGCTTCATTTCTTGGAGGTAATGGGCAGTAAATGATCTGGTAATGTTTGCGCCATACACACAGACATTTACTTACCTGACTGCCAAAAATAGAATCTTGAGATTCTAATGTAATGCATCTGATCTTTAATTATAAATTGATTAATATTAGAACTCAATCAATATTTAACTTTTAGGCCATTTCAGAAAATATTATCCAGAATAGAGTCTTAGGAATTGATCATTCTGTACAAATGATCATGCTTGCAATAAACCTGTGATCCAGTGAGCAGACGGCCAGGCATGATGGTGACCAATTAATTATATTTTCTTATTACATATTTATTTTTATATATTTTTTAAAACCACGGATTTATTTTTTTAATGGTGTTTGGGGGATGTGTGAGGCTTTGTTTTGGGTTTTTTTTACATAGATGTTTATTTTAGAAGAACCAAAAGGTGGACTAGCAGCTTAATGCTGCTTTTCTTGAAGGTAGATGCAGTGATTGCATAGAGTTCTTCGTCTTGGCAGTGATAAGTTTTCTGTTTTCCTTTGAATTTTTTTTTTTTATTAACAAATGAAAATTGATAATTTTTAAGGCAATGTTACATGTGTTGAATCAAATAAAAATCAATCCGAGTAATTCCTGTACCTCAATGCAGTCATCCTAAGAACTCTCTAACATGCACAGGAGTCAGTGGGAAGGTTTCCTTATTGTTGTTATGCTGCAAAAATAACTTCTTTGTATGTTTTTGTGGTCAAAATAACCCCTAACCAAACCCCCTGGTACAGAATTTTGCAAGTGAAACCAAATCACTTAAAATAAGATTGCGGTCACTTACCGGTCTCCGTTTGAGTACTGTGCTAGACGCCAGTTAAAATTAGACCTCCTTAATGGACTAAAGAAGGAAGGTAGGAGTAGAAACAAGAAGATGAAAAAGTAAAAATGCTCTTAAAGAAGAAATTACATGTTTGCTTTTGTGGCCTTTGATCAAGCCCAGGAGTTTCTTTTCAAAGGACATTGTGGGATGTTTGGGAAAGGAACAGCCACGCAGTGTAATTCGAAAGGGGAAAGGTTTGTAGCATGCAGGCTTGCGGCTGCTCCTGCCTCTCTGATAAGATTGTAAGAGCTGCCAGTATCAGTATTCAGTCTTGTAGCGTGTCAGGGCGCTTTCATGTGAACTGAACTGTCTGTGAGCACTTTCTCCCACTCTCCTTTCCTGCGCTCATCATCGCATTGAAGTCAGGGGAGAGGAAAAAAAGATTTGAGGATTGCCCAATTTGTTCTGACATAAAGAGATGTTTAGCTCTGTGAAAGGTGGTGGAGGCAGAGTGCCTGACTGACATTTCAACAGGCTGTCTGCTGGGATTGCTCACTTCATGTCTCTTCATATTCCTGCTGTGTCCTGCGTGAGTGCTCTTGTCTAATCTTCACAGCGAGAGTACCAAGAGTCCCCTGAGCTTTAGTTCTCAGTACCTTGTTAGACGAGTGTACGGTGCCATAGCTTCTGTTTTTGTACTTGTTTTGCTCTAATGTTTCAGGCTTGTTTAAAGTCCAGGTAACTGTTTTTTAAGGTATTTCCTAAAATAGCAGTATGTATGTCCTAATTGCCTTCGTCTTCTCTTGGCAATGCTGGATTTGCGTGATACCAGGCAGAAACACACAGAGGGAAAGAAAAGACCTCAGTCAGCCAAAGCTTTAAGCAGCGTTCTGCACTTCTGTTTTTTAATGAAGATGCATTGACCTGCTTTGGCTGGTTTAGAAAACAGATGAGAGAAAATACTCATTGAACAGCCAACAGGAGGTATAACACATTGGTAATAGAGCTAAGACATTGTCTAATCAGGAATGCTGAACTCCATACCAAGGGCTGCATGGAAGCTGAGGCATTGAGGGTTTGTTTGCTTTTATGATTCCAAACACGTTGTGATGCATTCTGGCATGCCACATCCTGTTACATCACGTTGGGTCAGCCTGTGATGCCAAATAACACTAAGAACATGAAGTAATGAGAGCTAATGCTCACCTCTTACTGCAGGAGCATTATCAGGTACCTTGTCAGCCGCAGCTCCTACCTGGATTCAGTCTTCCTAAAGCAGAGGTGATATTAAAGATACATGCATTATGTTTTCAACAGATACGTTATTTTTCATTAGACTCCTCAAAATACATTAATAGATGTGGCTTAATCCTTGTTAAGCTGTTAAAAATAATCCATGTACTGCATCATTTACATCTTTTTTAGAGGTGCTTCATTTCCTCAAATGTATTGCTGCTGGTGACAAAAAACAGGATGGTATTGTCCTCTCTGCTTCCTGCAGATCTGGGGTCCATGTACTATTATCCCAGAAGTACATTGCACAGATTCCATAACATCTGATTGTCACTGTTCAAATCTCCCCTCAATTTCAGATTTTGAATAAATATATCTTAATCTATGTTTTATCCCGAGATGGAGACAAGTGTCTCACCAGGTAGGAGATTTCTAATGTAAGCTTGTATTCTCAGACAAACTTTTCAAACTTGGATGCCTAAAGCTGAATCCTTCTCCCTCCCAGAATGCAAGGACAGCTACACAAAAGCACTGATCATAAAGAGCTGCATGGTTTCCTTCATCCCATGGGATATCAAGTCACACATTCCATTTGCTGGAGATCAGCAAGGACTTCTTTACCTGTGATAGACTGAACAGTTGGATACTAAAACTTTTCCTCATTTCTGCAGTATCTATAGAACAGAAGACCTAAACTTTTCTCAGTGGACTGTCACAATTGGAGGATGTTTTAGAGATGCAGAGGTCTCACCAGGGTCCAGGCTATTCAGAAGACCAAATTCCAGTTCTTGGAGACTAAAGTAATCAGGGAAATAACTAGTAAGTTTTTTTGCTGTAGGTAAGAGCCAGATGACATTGGAAAGTTCTAAAAAGTGGTTTGGTGAATCTCAGACACTCAAGAAAAGACTCACACATCAGGATGAGATCTCCATACCTATTATACAGCATGACTAATAACTGGGCCCAGGCTGTAGCAGATATAATTGATGTCTGGATTGCATTTATGTAAGAGCTGCTGTCATGCTTCATTCCCATTTCAATGTGTCTGTCTTCATTTTGGCTGTGAGTTGGAGTCAGTGCAAGTAATCATTAGCATCCCTTAAAATACGTACAAAGGAATCATGATGTCTGCATTGGTGAACGTTACGGGTGTACTCCGGCACATAAAACCTGATTCTGTCAACTACTGAGATGATATTTGGTGTATGTGCTGTGCAGATTCATAGGAGGAAAGACTTCTTTGGAGAAGATGCAGGCAGGCAGAGGGGGCACTTCATCATGGAGCGTTTGGAAAAGAGGATACCAAGGAGATGATGGCAGTCATGCCCATACTAATTGCTCAGGTATCCCAAACTCCTGCAGACATTTCACTACAAAGAAGCACATGGGAAAACCATCTCTGTGCTTCGGCTGTGGTCCAACAGTTTGTGATATACATCTAACTTAAATGTGTGAATAATCCAGGAGATGCTGAGGGATAAGTTGTGTGGTGTTATGCACATTTAGTGATATACTGCATTTAATGCTAAGCAAAAGCAGTTTGCTCCCCAGCAAATATATGTTTGTCTGCATGCCTACAGGCTTTCTCTGTTCCTGATTGCTTTTGTGTGTGCACACATATTATAATAATCCTTAATTTATATAAAGAATGTAATTGTTTTATAAAACTTGTACTTGTCTGTACAAGTGTAGCAGTACAAGCCTGCACTGTTAACCCAGGCTGATTGTTTCCAAACTGCTGGTTACAGAAGTTGCATTTATTTAAAAATTGACTTAAAGGAGAGTAAGTAACTTGATGACCCATTAAATCAATTTAAAAATTGACTTAAATTACAGTAAGTGACTCATTATTTTAAGCTATAGAAAGACAGCCAATAAAAAGAGGAGAAGAGGAAAAAAAACACCCACCCAACCAAAAAAACCCAACAACCCAAAACCAAAACCCAACCTGACAGGAAATTGTAGCTTAGTATCCTGATTTATTTTTGCTCAGAATAAAATTGTCAGAGTTTATCAACAGTGGGTGCAAAAACAGGGGAAGTTCAGGTTAGATATAAGGAAGAAGTTTTTTAATGTGAGGGTGGTAAGGCACTGGAGTGGGTTGCCCAGAGAAGTGGTAAATGCTCCACCCCTGGCAGTGTTCAAGGCCGGGTTGAACAGATCCTTGGGTGACATGGTCTAGTATGAGGTGCCCCTGCCCATGGCAGGGGTTTGGAACTGAATGATTTTAAGCTCCTTTCCAACCCAAACCGTTCTATGATCCTATGATTATGAGATACCTGAGTAGCAAAAGCACCACCCTGAAGCAAGGGGACAATTCTCACTGAAATAGTTCCCTGATTTTTGTATCAACAAATGAAGTTTACAATGGTGCTTTAGCTGACAGATGTTTAGTTGCATACCTGGTTGCTATTAATTTACTAATGTTATGTAACTGTTCTATATATCCCTAGATTTGTTGAACGTAATGTCTATGTGTTAAACAGTTTTCAATGGTATTTAAAAATTGACATTTCGAAGAGTGTAATAGCATAAATGAAATGTAAACTCAAACCAGGAATGAGTTAATTAGACTAATGATCCCTTGACTCCTTTATTAGCTAGCTCTTTAGAAATTGGGATTAGCTTTGTTTTCTCTGCTGAATAAAGACAGAAAGGACGGTGTTGATTCTAGTAAATGACAGCACCAGAAGAAATGAGTGTTTTCCAGTTCGTTAGAAGTTTTATCATTTAAGATAAAAACTTAGCCTTCCTGCACACATACCTGATTTTATTATACTTCGAGTTCAGCTGAGATTGGAAGAGAGAAATCAGGAGAATTATTTAGGAATGCCTACTGATTTCGTATCATGATTTTAAAGGTGATCCATTCTATGCCATTTGTGCACTTGAAACTTCATGATTCTTGGTGTGAACCTGGACTAGACTGGGTTTGAATTTAAATGAAGTCTTCAGAAAAGGCAAGCTTGACATAATTTTGATCTAGGTTTTGAACACTTAATTTCTCCTCACTGGAAGAGAGTGATTTACATGTCTCTCTTGCTTTTAAGGGCTATCAAGAAGCATTAGAGTCCTTTCTATAGTGGTTTAAACCAAGCATGCACAGAGAAACAGAATCTTCTTTATGATGTATAGGAGGATTCACAAGTCAGTAGCTGTTAGCAAAACAACATTATTAAAACTTCCAGTGATTCCAGCCCTTGCTCTCAGGAGTCGCGCAGGTCAAGCAAAACACTTACAAAGGGCTGGATTACACGCAGGAAAAAGAAATCCAGAGTTTAAATTGTATGGAATTAGCAATGATTCACTAAGCTGATTTCTGCCCTGCGTTTCACTCACATGGTGGTGCGTGGAGTGGTGCTGGGATGAGAGAGGGCAGAGTGGGAGGCACTGGCAGCTAGCTTTTCAGTCTGGATTTTCTTCTGGTAGGTCTTTATCCTGCAAAGTAATGAGCTCCTCCACTTCCCCTGAAACCTATAGGTGTAGAAGGCACCTAGTGCCATGCAGGATCAGGTCTTTAATGAATGCCTGAGGAGTACAAAATCTATCACACGACTGAGGAGGCAACTGAGAGGAGGTAGCAGCAGCTGAGTTACAAAGCATCTTACTTACAGGCAGGGTTTGTTTGCTGTCCTGCACACCCTGTTTAAGTGTTCTTTGAGCGCCACACTGAAGCGGATGTAATAATGACATTTGTTTGTAGTGTAGTTTGTTCAGCTCTCTGGAGGGTGCTTTTGAAGAGGTGTGGTAGTGCAAGTTGGGGTTGGCAGGATGGCACCTGGCATGGTTGGGCTATCACAGCCACTCTTGTCCTTTGTGGAAAGGAGCATCTTGTACCCATAGGTACCTATTAGTTTTTTCATAGATGCTATTCAGTAGCTTTTTGGGTTGAGGTTCACTTGATGCTTCATTTTACCATGCCCCTAGAAGAGGCTGCAGCCTTGTGTGTCGCACATGGAAGAGCTGAGCGCTGCTTGTAGCCCAGTGCTGTGCCTGACCTGTACGCCTGGCTCAGTAGTATTAGTTTGAAGGAGTGGAATTAAAATTTTCCATTCTTTTGCATTGTCATGCCTCACAGTGATAAGCACAAAGAAATGTAAATAAAAAAGACCTATTTCACAACCCTAGCTGCAACCTTTTTGTTTTATGACAAAAGACAGTTAATTAGCATACTAGCAGTAAGCAGCCTTCCTAAACTCATGCTAATTATGTATTCTGTTGACCGTGACTTCAGTCATAAGGTAATTGGCTTGCAGCAACATGACATTTCAAATCATCTCTTGAAATTACATCAAAAAGCCAGCCTGTTTTGTTTTGATAGGGGAACAATCAATTTGATAAGTGGTAACACAGCTCATTGTTTCACATTAATTAGACTAATTGCAGCATGTTAGCCTCTGAAATAGACAGAACTTGGAGAAGACAAAGGCTGTGGCCTTTAGCATGCAGTGCATGTGGTGGTTCCACTTGCTTGCACATGCTGTAGGCAGAAAACAGTTAGGATTCAGCCTTGCGGGAGACTGGGTGTTAACAGCAGTTTGATGTGTTATGCTTAATCCACTGGCTTTCAATTATAAGATTCAGGTTCAAAAAATCCCAGAGAAGGGAAGGGGGGGAATGAAAGCCATTTCAGTATTAATAGTGTCAAAGTTTTCAGGCCTCTTTGGTTTCCTGTCTCCTGAAAGGTGAAGCAGGCACGTCTGGCCACAGAATCTCTTAGATGTTTGTGGACTGTAAGGTCTTTCTTTGAGAAGGCTTCAAGTCCACTTGTGCTTTTCCTGTCCATTCCCATCAATGTTTATTTCTTAGTATACATGCCTTAGCTGATATAGCTGATTTCTTAGTATGCATACCTTACCTTACCATACCTTAGTTATTTTTATTTTCACTTTTATATTCACTTGAGAAGAACATACACATATACATATATTTAGTGGATGGATTACTGAAGACAGGTAGTAGAGATGCATAACCCACACACATGTTTCTAATTTAGAGCATCTTTGCCTCCTATTGGGATTACCAATTGGACTTAGCTCTGTGATGTTTTTATGATCAAGCTATATCATCTGTACATTGCAGGACCAACAGATTTTGCTTGTGACCTAATTGAAACGTAAACCAAAGTTTAAGAGGTGAAAAGTTTAAGGTGTTATATCAGTCCACAGCCTAGGCTAAGTTTGATGCTCTTCACAGCTTGGTACAGTGTGCCTTGCATGTCAAATGCCACATCAGATCGCTGCATAGGTAAAGGGTGTGTTCTTTGACCAGTACATTGCTAGTAGGTTTGATAAATGGGGTCGTAGTCAGCAACTTCTCCAAGGCTGAAAAGCATCAGAGAATAGATTCCAAAACTGTGTGAGTACTGATGAAATCGTATGCATGAGACCAACTCTCACTTGTTTTACAGCTCTCTAGTCCACCTGGGTTTAAATTGAAGTACTACCAGAGCATTTGACGTCTTTTAATTGGATCTATTAAAAAAGCATCCTCACTTAAAAAAAAAAAAATAACAAAAAAAAAAAAAAAAAAAACAAAACAAAAAAAACTAAAAAGGAAGGGGCACTCGTTAATAATCACGGGATTGCTTACATAAAAGATGTAATTCTCCAGTTGTTTTCCATGGAAAATGAGGTTTTTTTGGGTTTTTTAAACAAATGAGGCAAGGGGATTCAGGTATCCACATATTTCTGCTGGGCACAGACTTCACTTAAACATTTTTGTTTCAGCTACCCCCTCCCTGCCCCCAGTTAGACAGTAAAACCTTTGGGCTGAGATTTTGTTAAATTCACCGTAGTCTGTGTTTGGAGAAGTGCGATTTCGTTTAAATCAAAGAATTTGTTCCAATAGCTGAGCATTATCATTGCTCGTGGAAGCTATCTTTTTATTAGTTTTGCTTATACTTTATGTTGGCCCCTTAGCAAATGGTCATAAACTCTGTTTTAAATCCAACTACCCAGTGACTTCATACTGCTGATTTATTTCTATCATTTACTGGCAAGAATGCATTTTGAAAAATGTATTCTAAGTAATTCATTCTTCTCCACCTCCTCTCTTCTGTGCCTCCCTTTGCTTTCCTCCTCCTTCAACATTTAAATCACCTTTCATTGAGTTTAAAATTATGCCTGGATTAGTGATGTAAGTACCCTAATGTGCCGCTCTTACTAAAAAGTCCTGAGTTTATACAGGAGGTGAATTGGAAAGAAGCAGAAGATTGAAGCCTTTTAGCATTCAGCTTAAGTGCTGGTTCCACTTGCCTGAGCACAAGCTGGAAACAGCGTTGTTAGGATGCAAGCCTGCGCCCTCACTGTCACTGCTGGTCCTTGTGTAGTCGGGTTCCTACTTGGAGCAGAGCAAATCTTTGCTCAGTTAAGCGAGCGTCAGTCACTGGCAAGCTTGGCTGCTGGCCCAGGTTTGTTAGACTTTTCTGTGCTACACCTGAGTGAGATATTGAGGAGACATGGCTACCTAAACAGTCAAGAAGCATTAGATGTGTGTTAGAAGGAAAAAAAAGAAGTTTTCAGGGGGTTGACAGAATCATTTTCAGAATATAATTTACACTCATGAGGCTTACAATAAAGAACTTGCATTGCCTGCTCGGTGACAGATCCTGTGTGATCTTATTTAAATACCTTTCTCTGTTTTCTTGAAATGCAAGACTAGAAGGTAATGATGACTTCTGACTGGGAAACAGAGGAATGTGCAAATCATAGCGTAGCAAGCTGAAACACTGATACATTCCTGCAAGGTGCTGAGCTCTTTCGGAGGTGCTAAATTACTGCTTTCAGCTTATATCAATAGTGGGCATTCAGGTACTTGTAGGATTGTGCATTTAAGTTGTTTGGTTGTTATCCACTCAAAATCGACAGGACCCCCTTCAAGTAGAAAAGGAGTAGTGGGAAATGAAGTTGTAAAGTTTTGGGTTGCATGAAGTCCTTGACAGTGGGTATTCTGCTCAGAGAGTAGAGGAAAATCAGGAACAGGATAAAAAGAGATAAAACAGGAATAATTTCTTAAATAGGAATTGCTGGCAGAGCTATTAATCACACCAGTCTTTGAGCTCCAAGGGTTGCATGAGCACAGCTAGTACGAAAGAAGACAGATACTTTGCCAATATCTTGAAATACACAATGAAAAGCAACAAACAAAATTAAAGGGAGATAATGTCCGAACAGATTAATTACATGTAATAATAATTAAAAAAACCCCCGAGCCTACAGAAAAATATCGAAATATCTTAAAAAATCCAAATCCCCAAGTATAACTGTTGTTTTGGATGGGACAGCCTTTTAGTAGTCAATTTTGCAAGTTCCTAGTTTTGTCAAACAGTCTCAGCTCTGAGCTTTGACTCTCTCATTTATGCTAGTACAAATAAATCACAATTTCTGCTATTTCTCTAGCTATACACTGCAGTTATGACCAGTGTGCTGCAGTCTGTGTGTTTCCTAGCAGGAGATTTCAGTGTGTCTGAAGCAGGTTAAAAAAGGAAGAGGAAAATGCAGTTTTCATTGCTGTCTAAGGCAGGCCACCGCCTGCTCTTTGCAGGCTGCCAGATTAAATGGGGACTTGATGCAGGTAGAGGCTTTTTGCCTGAAAAGAGGAATCAAGAGTGAGTAAATATAAGAGAAAGATTTCAGATATAAGTTGTATTATTGTATTTCTTTTCAAAATCTACATCATCATCTTTGAGATGATATCACTGCACTTGATTCAGGGCAAACAACACAGGTTTAGGACTTCGCACAGGGGAGTAATCTTTTCCTTACATGGGGTGATACATTTGTTTTTAAAGTCCTTTTCTTGCAAAACCTACCACCTTCTAACCCCTAATGCACAATTATTGATGTTTAAATGAAAGAAGACGAACCTGAATTCTGCACTGACCTGGACTTGAGAAACAAACAGGGTTTTCAGTGAAGCCTTCACAAGCCATAAATCAGTGCAAAACTTAGCTCATATTGCATTCTCATTGGAAATGGGTTATATGATAATTTATGTTGAACTAATCATAACTAAGCACCTCATAGTAGTGTCCTTCAGAAAATTTTAATCAAGATTGTCTTTCTCCACCTTTCCTGGTGCAATTTCAAGAGGTTTATTTGCATGTCAATCTGCACGTGTTACTGAAGCTATTCCACTGAAGCAAGCACATCTCAGCTGCATACGTGTTTTACAACAGCATAATGTTAGGTGACTCCTTGCATTTATTTTCTGATTTGTGCTATGTGGAAGAGTCCGGCCCTTAATTCTCTTCAGCCTGGAAAACTCGGGTATTTCCAAGGGCCTGTCAGATCTGTTTTCGAAGTCTTTTTGTGCTATGCAGTGACTGTGCAATGAACAGTGTAGGGGACGAAACAGTTGAACCTATGAAAATCACTGAGATGGTCCAACTTTTACTTTAAAATCTATGTTAAAAAGTGTTCCTAAGTATGTTTAACATTTACTTTTAGAAACTTGTTTTCTCTTGATGTTTTTGCCTTGTTTGTTGTGCAGTGAACAGCAAAGGAGTTCCAGAGAGCTGTCTTGGGCAGCAAATACCTGGAGAGTCCTCTCCAGGGCAAACTTGCCAAAAGCTCTTTACATTAAGGACCATCTTATTTTACAGTACTTAGGCAATCTCTAATATGATGGGCTTTGGCAGTGAGGACAGAGTTGCTCCATAATTGGTGATAATAAACAGTTTCCCACCTAAGTATGTATAATCAAGACAAACAGGGTGGGGAGAGGTGTGTTGGTAAGAGAGGGTGTGTTGGTTTCTCATGAAGGCTTTTTTCTTTTTCATAATTAAAGGCTTAATGTTATAAAGTTACACATGGGTGGACTCCTGGTAGAATCCTAGAAAGGATAAACAAGTTCTAAACAGATTTTGGATGGATATTGAAGGCAAAGATTATGAGCTATGAGCAGAGGAGTTAGGCTTCAGAAGCCCAGCAGAGCATATTTTTAGGTAGACTAAAACTTTAAGCTCGCTACGTGTCAAGTTTGACAGCAGAGATGTAAGTAGTTCTCATGCCGTGGTGAAGCTTTTGATTTAAAGGTGTGAGACTTGGGATGTGTTGAGGAGTGACAAAGCAGAGGAGTAGGAAAAGTGAGGTACAGAAAACATACTTGGACAACAGTAGCTATAGCCATGGCTAGGGGAAGCCAGGACAGCTGATATAGGAGACAGAAGGTAGAGATGTTGGTTCTTGGCAGATGCTTTGTAACTTTCTCTGCATGGAAATGTCAGGAGATGCTCAGTACATTTGCTCTTAGGTCCTGCCAAATCAGCAGTAACCACCAGGCTTCAAGTTTCATAATCTCATAAAATTAATGGAGATATTGCCACAAACCATTTTTTTCCCCTCTCTCACCCTTTGCTACATGTTGTATGGAGGTTTTTTGTTTTGTTTTCTCTGCCAGTGAACATAAAAATTTGTGGTTGAGGTATTTCCAAATTATCTTTTCCCTCCCACCAGTTGTTTCTGGCTGTGTTCCAAAGAAGGAGAAAAGATGACAGGTTTTCATTGGTCACTTAATTGTGTATTTCCATTTTTTTTATGACTTCCAAATTCTTACTTTTGTGTGCTTAGGGGCTTTTGTGACAAGGTGCTAATGGGTTCCTGGCTGGGCAAGTACCTGTGTCAGAAAGTATTTCAGTGTTGTCACATTTTTCCAGCTCTGACTGCTTTTATTAGCTCACATATATACCTTTATTGCAACCTCCAATGTACTTTTGTTTGTGGTGGGGGTACGTAGGATCTCCTTGTACAAAGGAAGATGTCATTCTCGTGTAAAAGAAGCTATTACTCATAATACAGCGAGAAAATGGGAGTTTCGAATAAGAGCTCCACTTGTACCCGTGCCTGAGAGACAAAACATCTTGGAGATATAGAAACGACTTGGACCACTGACTTATTCAGGGATTTTCATCATATGATCTGAGAAGTTCTGCAAGGTAGGCTGTGGGTAGCTGGTAGAGATCGTATTGCTGGAACACCTCATTTCCAACTGTTAGGCTGCATGAAATGGTAGATAACAGTACCCTACATGGTTTCCTAATAAAGTGTTTCCAAATGAGCTCTTGTTGTAGCTGCTGTCCAGCCTTAAGATTGTGAAAGTGAAGAGAAATGGTGTTTGCGGCTTTAAAAGAGAAGCAAAGCATCCATAAGGTGACCTCTCTGTTAGACTGTAATCTCCATTAGGAAGAAGACCTTACGTCCCCTCAGGATACTGTGTCTAAATCTGTGTGCTCCTTGCAGCAATGAATATCACTTCTTCTCAAAAAGAAGATGGACTGGCTTTTCATGCCTATTTTACTGGTATTGCCTCTAATACAAGTTATGGATGACCTGACACATCTGTCGGAGATATACTGGTTTCTTATCTAATGGCTATACAATAATTTAACGTTTCATTCCAGTCCAAATGTGGACAGAATCTGTTGCAGTTTTTGGCCATTTTAGCACTACCAGCAGGTAAATCCAGTCTACAACTGTTGCACAATGTGCTATCTCTTTTTCTAAGGAGCATTTTCCATAATGTGGAAATCAGCTATTTAAATGGAAAATTACTAGGCATTTTTTATGCTTCCTAGTTTGCTCTTGCACATTGGTTTGGCCTCTGCATTTTTCTAAAGTTAAATATCTAGCTGATGAACTTCTGATGAGGAAAAACCAAAGTATGACAGGTTTGAGGTTCACAAAAAACAGATTAGATTTAGAAATGTGTTAACAGACCTTCTCAAACTGAAAAACTACATGAATACAGCAAAGACCTTAACTTCCGCATCTATAGGACAAGACATGAACAGTAAAGGGTCTCTTGAGGCCCACAGAGTGCACCCTGGCATAGGTCTTACAAATAGTTTTTGTATATTAGTTTATCATGTTGTAAGAGAGAGATGGCAGGAACAGACAAACAGGATATATCAATGACATTTTTATGACCTAAATGTGCATATGAAATATAGGGCAGACTGGATTCAAAGTCAGTTCTCTATTATGGAACCTACCTTTAGCATGGGAATTGCAGTATTTTCCATTGTGCTCCAATGACAAAGACTGTATCATGCTAAAAAACATTATGTCTAAGCCTATATAAATATATATATCTGTATTATTTTTCCCTCCCTTTTCCAGACAAATTAGCGGGAACTATTCTGTATGTGTCTATCCTTTTCAGTTGGTAGATATCATTCATGATTTTTATTTTAACTATCTATAATCATTTTTCCTGTTGCCTTATAAAAATAAATGCACCTCTGACCATTGCTGGTCTGGTGATGATGTAGAGAATCTTTTGTTTTCTCTGTACAAGGAAGGAAAAGTTACTTTTCTTGGAATTTTTTGTCTCTGTGGGTTTGGGTTTGTTTGGTTTTTTTGTGCATGCTATTTCGTTGGTCTTATAATTCAGCAACATCCTAATGCAAAGTTTGTCCATTAGAAGCCTTCCATCTACCCCTTGCTAATAACAATGACAATGCAGTGGGAACCCAGGGCAAGCTGTGCCCTGCTCGTACTGCTGGGAGAGCAGCTGCTAAGGAGGCTGTTGAGACTCCTTGGACTTGTCTTCCATCTCAGCACTGCTGTACTTGCAACTTCAGGGCTACTCTCTATTTGTAGCTTCATAGCTGTATGTGATAGCCACAAAACCATCAAATGACAGGACAAAATCTGTTTCAGTGGCCTCTGCCCAAGCCTCAGCACTGTGCTGAGGAAGCAAGACAGCAGCTCTAAATCAGATGGATATTTGGGGCTTGAAACTTGAACCTTGAGTCCTTGTAATCTATTGTCCCCACAACCACATTCACCTTCCAGATATGCTGTTGTGAGAATTTGAGTAATTCAATGTCATTAATTAAGTTATTTTAGAAGTACTCCAGTGTAGCTGAGAACAAAATTAAGCCTCTAGTCTGTTCTGGGAAATTAGGCAGATATGTTTTTTTCTAAGTGGTTTCTAATACATTTCATTAGGAAATTATTTGATGAATGTCATTTAGGCTTTGGGGAATGGTATAGTGTCTGGGGTTTGAGCAGCCTGACAATTTGTAGCTGGCCAAAAGGAATGAAAGGCTAATATCTTCACAGAACACTTCAATATTTTTAATCTTCTCTCCCCCCCCCCCCCCCCCCCAGCATTGAATATTTCAAAGATGTCATAAAGCCATGGAATAGAAGATTCATTCCTAAGGACCTCGGAGTGCTCCAACTGATTTTCCTAAATGAACTTGGCTATATTAAAACTTAGCCATATTGTAGTATTAGTTTGTGTCCATGTCAGTTATAATTTTCACAAGCAAGCGGTCAGCAAGGAGGAGGCAGAGATTCAATTATATGTAAATTATGAGGAAAAATCACTTAGATGATGTTCTACCATGACTTCACAGTTTCTAAGGTACCAGAAAAACTTCATGCTGGGGCTGATGCAATATTCTTGGCCACAGAACAGTTTATCTGAGTTCACTGGAAACCTGAAGGGAGGTGAATTCACCAAGGTCGGTGGCACAATTGTATAATTTTTGCATCATGAATAAACATGTTCTCTTTCATGAGTATTCACACCTATAGTACTGGGCATTAGGTGAAGTATCCCAGCCAACTGATGCATCTAAAACAGGTTTGTTGCTGCTGAAGACAGCAAACTCTTAAATCCTAGTGGATGCTGACACAAATGCTGTTAATATAATTCACTGTTGTTTATTTTCAATCCCAGTCCATTCATGTTGGGAATAGAGAACTAAACCTGGCTGTTGGTTAAAATTTTAGGTCTTTTTTGTTTTAATATTAATGGGGTACATGGATTTTTGCAAAGACAAGTGAAATCTGAAATCTGGCATACCGGACCCCTCTATTCTGCAATCTAGGACTTCATTAAAGGTATCATTAAAAATCACCTGCCATATTTAGGAAACAAAACAGCTATTCAACCAAGACGTGGTCATTGAATTGTGCTTTGGGCCATTTTTTTTCACGATAGTACTAATGTATATTAATAATCTTTTTCTGCTGCATAAAATTGATGTGTTAGGTTTTCTGTTTTCTCCAGCTATTCTGTGTCCTTCTGATGATACAGGAGAAGCCTATACCTGTTTTGGCTGGTTATGTGCCTGTGTACGTTTGTCTTACACTGTCAGAATAATGCTAACCTATTGGTGTGTGCCAGTAATGTTAGTGTAATTAATTCTTACTGCTCTTAACACATGAGCCTTTCCTTGTCTTGGTTATTTCTTTTATGTCTCTTAATTCCTCTCTTCTACCATTCTGTTCTCATGTCTGGACCAAATTCTCTTTTCTTATGTGTGTGCCAAATAACTACCTCTTTTTCCTTCATAAATATATACCTTAAATTAGGTGCGTTAATACTTACCTGCCAGAGAAAAGAGAAGAGAGGTGGAACAGGATCAGGATAGGCAAGAAAGTTTGGGCTGTGTGTCTGTCCAGCCTCTGTCTTCTAGCTTAAACCATATTGACTGTAATCTTGATTCATAACTTGTTAGCAGCACAAAGCATCATTTCAGCTGCACACAAGACCATACCCTACCTGGCATCTGTGGCTGCTGTGTTACAATGGCAGGGGCAGAATAAAAGGAAGAGAATAACAAGACATAAGTAAGTGGAGGATCTTTTCCCATGTATGGGATATTTTTATTTATTTCTCTCAAGATGCAAATTTTAGCCTGACAGTGGTCAAAGAGAAATGCCAGGAAAGTAAATGCAAAAGTTGAGAGTGCTTCCTGTGTTGGTATGTCAGTCTCCTTATATACCCTGTGTAAAGCCAAGAGAGTTCAAGCTTATTAACTGAAGACTTTAAATTGTATTAATAAATGTGAGTATAATCCAGCGCAGTTAGAGTCTAACCACACCTGTATGAATATCTCCAGCTATGTTTAATCCATTTGTTACAAGAAAAACCCCACCCTTTGCATTTTTATTGAAGCACTTTGCCTTGCTTTGTGCCTTTTAGTTTACCCATAGCTCAGTTGTATGCAAGACTTTCTATCTGATGTTCACAGTAAGGTTCACCAAACAAAGTGGACACACTATGGTTAATAAAAACACTTTCTTAAAGCTTAATGAGGCTTGGCAACGAATATGAGCTGGGGAATCACCTTCTTCCTTTGAAAAAGGTAAGGAAAGCCAAAAGATGGCTTGTTCCAGCTACAGTGTTGTTAGAAGTATGTCAGAGACCTGCAGAAGGAAAAATTGAAAAGAAATATATTAATATGTGATACTCATAATCCTTATATCAAGGAATCCAGATAATTTTAGACATTTGCTTTGGTGAAGTCCCTGTGAAGTTCCTTTGCTTTTACAAAGAAGACTGCTGGAGAGGCAGATGTAGATTAAGGGACTGTGAATGGGACCCCAGGGTGAAATAACTCTGAATGTGATGTTTAAACCAATTTTGCTGAGGAGAAACAAGCCCAACTTAAAGCTGGCCATAGCTAAGTGAATTATTTCTTTTTTTTGACTGTGACGGTTATCTTGAAATAGCTCTTTAATTAAATACTCTCCTCTTTCAAGTCCTTGGACAACCTCCTACGATGAGATTCATTTCACCTAACTTTAGACATCTCCAGTATAAACTTCTATATCTGAGCTCCCCATCCTTGACTCCTTTTTATAGCTGGTGGAGAGAAATGGGGCCTTGTAGGGTACGATTCATCTTTGTTGCAGATGGCTACTTTAGAAGAGAGGAATTCAACACTGTAAGTACCTTCCTCTCTCCATCAGCTTTAAAGAGATACTGGATGAGCAACTTCAGTGGCATCACGCTCATCTAAGCATAAGAAACCCACCTCTTTTGACTGCAGAGGGGATTTGGACACCCACATTTTTGACTTGGGAAGACATCACTGCTTGTATGTGGGAAACACTTGCAGATTGGCAGTACATTTTGGTTGTGCTTTCAGCTGCTTTCACACCTCTACCCGTAGTCTCGCCTCTACCTGTAGTCTCAGAGTTCTGTGTGTGAAAGTACATTTCACTGTAGAAAACCTGCTGAAGTTATATACAGGGTGTTTAAGCTTACTCTCCAAGGTACTGTACCTACTCTGTACCAACAATGTTGTTGCAACTTACAGTAATAGTTGGTCTTGATGATCTTAAAAGTCCACCCTAAATGATTCTATGATTATATGTCTTATCCCGCTTCCTAAATCTGCAGGTAAATGCTTTGAATCTGTCAACTCACTCGTTCACCTCAAAACATTCTGGGAAAACTTCAAGAATCTATTCAGAGAATGCTAAAAGAAGCTAAGTTACTCTTGTATCTCTTCTCTTCTTGTATGAGTTTTCTTTTCATTCCTAGCTTAAGACAGAGATGACCCAAAAGAGAAGTATGCATGGGGCATAATGCAGAATGGAAGATTTAGGAAACCATATGTAATTGCTACATGGAGATCAAGAACAACACTGAAAACATGCTAAGCAGCAGTTAGTATGCAGCAGCTTTTCTGTTGAGCTGTATCACTCTGTCTTGAAGTTTGTTCACTTAAAGCTGTGAAATAGGAGTTTGGCTTTTCTGGTTTTGGAGGGTTTTTTGTTTGTTTTAGTGCAAAAAAAGAGACATGCTGGGATAATAGTGAGGGTGCTGTTTAGGTGCTTTTACTTTCTGTTTGTGATTAACCCTTTTTTAGGATATGATCCTTAGCAAAGGTTTTCTGTGCAGAGATAGAATAAAATTAAGCTAAAAATCTCCTGTGGTTTAAATTGGTCTGATGTCTTGTGACTTGCTTTACATGTGGTAAGGGGGCAGGTGGCATAATTGCTTAATTCGCTGGACTTTCTTCACTGGGGAGCGGGTACATTTCAGGGCCTGTTGTTTCCTTGTAGCCCTTGCTGGCCTGATGACTACATGGACGGTGATGTTGGTGTTCCTGCCATGGTGGACACCTTGGCAGTGAAAGAGCTGAGATTAGTCCTGAAAAATGACTGCTTTGGTCAATGGGCCACCTCCTTGGTTTGGTGTACATGAATCAACATAGCTTGACTGATTGCAGTTCTTAAATGAACACTAACAGTTTATCCTGATGTCTTTTGAGATGCTGGGCTTTTCTGCTTGTTAAGAAGTGGACGTAGTTGACTTAAAGGAGGAGTTGCTGTAGCTGAAGTGCATGCATGGAAGCAGAGCAGAGGAACCTGTCATGTCCGTGGAAAGGTTTGATGTGTGGGTAGGAAAGAGGAAACCAGAGCCATAAGAGAATAGTAACAAGGCTGGGACTGTAGGAGGAAAGCAGAAGAGAAGCTAGGCTGGCAAATGATGAAGCAAGAAAGAACATATAAGTTGTCTGCATCTCCTTGGAACCTCTAGGATGGAGGGTGGTTCTGTCCACTCACATACATATAAACCCAAAATAACATAATTGCTGCTGTCTTCATGTTATTCTGATATGTGAGCAGAATTGCTGACATTGTAGTTGATGTTTTGTCCCTTAGGAATAGTTCAGATCACTTTTAATCTGTTTTAGTAGTGGGACCCAACGCAATCTTTATCAATTTGTTCTTGTAATAGTGGGACAATAATATGCCTTATAAGGAAAGAAGAGTCTTCCATATAAAGAAAGAAAGAAAGATTTGGTGAAAATGATAGGTTCATTTATTCCATGTGCTTGCAAGGGTATAAAATAATAAACTAGCTTTTTATTTTAGTTTTGTCAACTTTACATAATAAATTGCCTTTTTGCTTGTACTTAACCGTAAAATATTTCAGCTATATTAAAATCTAAAAATGTGCTTACCTGTTCTATATAAAGTGCTTTAGGAAATTCTCAAGATAAATTGTATTACAGCAGTTTAAAACACTATGTTGTCAGTTGTCTGTGTGATATGATTGTGTCCCTTCAGCTCTGTCAGTCTTCCTCTTTTTGCCATTCCGTCTCACAGTAAAATGTCTACTTGTGGTTTTGTATGTGGTGTTACTTAGGAATTTATTTGCTATAATTAACACATCCCAATGTATCTGTCCTTAAAGGCAAGTGAAGATGATGGAATGTTTTCCCTTCAGAGCAGTGGATTTCAGATCTGACCCTCCATAGATTATTATCAAGTGCTGAAATTCACATCTGAATAAAGGGGGCTCTGTGTGTATGTATGTAGAAATGCTTTCTTTAGCCTAAGGGATAGCAGTCAATAGAGAAAATGAGATGAAAATGGAATTTCTGCGGAATTGAGATTTTATTTTAATGAAGTATTATTCTCCCTTTATTCTTCTTCTCTCTGTTTGAAAAAATGTTAGCATGTTGAGTCAGGGAAACATTCCTGTGCTGCATTAGAATAGCCATCAATGTCAGTTGAGACCATTTGGATCATGTCACTTGTCCTAAAGCGTGTAGCTGTTTTTAAAGAAAGAACATGTCATCTTCTGTACAGTGATCTTTACTGCATGAAACTTGTTTGAAGCAATAATAAATCAAGTCCTTGCTGCTAAAACCAGTGTCTGATTTTTCCCTCATGACAATCTCTATTGAGACAATAGCAAGAACAATTCTGTGCCCAGAAGTGTTGCAAGTAATTTTGATCACAACGAGCTAAATGCATAAATCTAGCAAAATAAAAAACTGAGATATAAATGTCCTGTGCATTTGCCAAGGTGTTTAATAATGTACTCTTTTTCTACAACCATCGTTATAGGAGGTTGCAAGCTGTGTAGAGATATTTTCATTATTCATGCTCTATTGAGTAGGCAGTTCTGCAGACATTTTTCTCACCTCTCCTAAAAAGGTGGAATAATTAAGACCAAGTAGAATGTTCGAGACTGATTTGCCTATAATTTTTCACTCTTTTACACAAGGATCAGTTCTATTAGATTCAAGCCAGTTAATGGTAATGTAGAGAAAAATCAGGCCTTTGAATTTTTACTCTTTATTAATTACTCCTTTTGACTGTGCATAGCCATAACTAATACAAGTAAAGGAAATGTAAATGCAAATCCGTTTAAATTAATCTGGAGTAGTTTAGAATTACAGGCTATTTTAGCAGCATGATTTAGTTTCAAAAGCCCTGTGAGAAGATGACAGAAATCTCAGTTCTGGCAAATGTTATTACTGTCCACAATGGATAGTAGTGTAAGCATAATTACAAATGGATGATGCTGAGATCTGTGTTTGGGCTTCAGCTGGCGCTGAAGTTTAATCAGACAAAGGGTGTGAGGGTCTGGTGCTTTGTCACTTTGTAAAATACTTCTTTCCTCCACTACAGATTCACTGGCTGTGGGTTTGGGCAACAAATTATGAGTAAGAAAAGGTGTATTCTTTCCTTTGTGTATAGAAAGAAAAAAAAACAAACCTCAAAGCAAATTTGTGAAGAGTATCAAGGTGGCAGCCCTAATGGACTTGGCCCTGTCGTAGGAGCGGACTGTGTCCAGGAGCAGGAGTGCATTTTGCATAGGTTTAGGATTTCAGCAGTAGATTGCAATGACTTTGAGTTACATCAAGAACAAACTTAACTTCAGCCAGTGACCTTGAGCTGAAGAAAGTTAGCCCATTATCAGTGCCCTGAACCATGAAGTCACTGTATAGTTTTGAGTGGTTTTGCTTATGTAGATTGGTTTGTTTGACTTTTTAATCTGGTGCAGCATAATAGAGGTAACCATCAGTTTGCTATAAACCCAAGTGCTCCGCTGACCTTTCTCCTTCCAGTCTGAGTGCAGCAAAAACCTGACATAGCCATTGCTTGTTTGTTGTTCCACTCACTGGGCTGCTCAAGAACTTCCAATTTCCAACAGCTCAGCTCTGAGGAGCAAGCTTGAGCACAGAGGCACAACATGTGAAGTGTTGTGACTTGTTGCCATGATGACTGTGTCAACTTAACTACAGCTGACAAACAAGTTTTAAATAGAACATTTCAATTCATTATAGTATTCTCCATCTGTTTTTTGTCACTGTCTGCATACATGCAGGGCATCTGAGAAATGCTACCACAATGGTTTAGTTTACTTATCTAGCCACTAACATCAACTAGTTGTTGAGAATGGTGGCTCAGGGAGCAAGTAAAATAGTGACATTCCTCCTTCAGTAAAGGAAAATATTTTACTGCTTTATTCAACAAAAGATGTCCAGTAGACTTGTTTCTGCATTTAGAGAGAGAGTATTTGATGGTTTATTTTTTGAGCATAGGTTCTATATTGTTTTACTACTTTGTTACCTCTTGCTTTTCCTAATTTTGCTTCCTTCCCAAAGCATCTGCCACTGCTATTTCCAGTGTGGAACTGGTGACAGAAGCGGGAGCATCATTTCATAATTAAATCAGGCTACTGGCATCAAATTTTAGAGAGTTTTATTCATGGCTTTGCCACTGGCCCACTCCGTAACCTTGAGAAAGTTGCACGTTGCTGTATCTCAGTTTACCTGTAGGTAAACTAATATTGACTTCCCTTGAGGGGATATCATGAGGCTTAATTAAGCGCCTGCAAAGATCTGCAAGATAGAGGACTGAAAGCTGCCATAGACATACAAATGATGAGGATGATGATGATGATTTGTGCCAAATTGCACCCCTTCCCACAGAATTGCCACCATAGATGCTGTGTGGATTAGTTGTCAGGTGAACTATGAATCTATCAATTCATCCATCACTCTCCCCCTTGCAGATTGACCCCAGCTGGCTAGCTTTGCTTATTAGTAGCTTTTAATAAATCAAATCATATTTGCTGTTTTAATTGTATCTTAAAGAGTAGCGTGGCTCTTTGCTTTTAAATTAAAAACAGTGTGACAGCATAGTCATTGGAAGCTGTGCTGCTGCTCTTACGCTGTGCTGCTCTCAAATTGTTGGCATAAAACTGGCCTAAAAATATCTGTTTAAGGAGCTCATTAATTTTAAATCGTCCGACTACCGAATTCTGGTAGAGGGCTTTTTCTGGGTGCCTCTTTTAAACAGTTTGGGCATCTTCATTTTTGTAAGTTCTCTCGGAGCACTGTCTCAATAACTGTCTACCAGAAAATTACCCTCTACTCATCCACAGGAATCCAAGGTGAAAGCAGTTGAGGATTGCTGTTTATTGATAGAAGCAGCCATGTCTGTATGGGGGTAAGGAGGTGGGGTGTGGGAAGCCAAAATGATGTAAAATCAGATGAATTATTCAAGATATAGTTATTGTGATTTTTATTTTTAAATAACACTGGCCAAAAAAGCAATGGGAATAACAAACTGATGTGTTTTATTTTTAATCTAGGGCCAAAACTGTATCTTATAAATATCATTAAAATGGAGTATATCCACTAAAATATTGATAACATAATTTCCTTTAAATTTGCTTCTCAGTCATATGAAAAGCAAAGGGCTTACATGGAAATGGATACTCTTAGAGGAATCTTACTCATTGAAATCAATGGAAGTAGCGCAGCTGGCTACTTTTGCCCATTACTAATTTATAGTAAATCAGGCAATACTTCCTTTTCTAACAGCCTGAATGCCAACTCATACAGGAATTGCTCACCACGTGCAGGAAAGGGTTAGGGTTAAAACCAGCAGGAGTTTCCCATTGATTTGGGGTAATCTTTTGCCCAATTGCTTATTGTATTGTAGTTTTGTGGAATTTACCTTTCCATCGTGCACAAAACTTGATTCAAGGGTGCGTGGTGGATAAAAGTGAAAAGGGGCCATTGGCTTCTTTAGCTGTCCAGAAAAACTTCACCCTCCAACTTTACTGTTTCTCAGAGGAATTGCATAATGATGATAATTCATTCAAATGGCAAGCAGGAAAATCAACACAGCGTGAGCGGTCAATAATTTCTAACTGCTGAGAGGAGATCAAAGAGAAAGGCAGCAGGGAGGAGGAGTAGCCTTATATAAATGGAAAGGAAATCTCCCAGTAACTGAGATAGTGCTATGGGGAGATAACAGAATTCAAAAAGATTTGTTAAAAAAGCAAACAAAGTAGTTAACTGGAGGATTCAACTACTGGAACATAAACTGAACACTGGAAGTGGCAGCAGTAAGCTGAAGCAATGTATTTTTGGACATGCTGGTCCTGTATTTGACCCAAAGGCCCCCCTTTCACACCATAAAAGGGTGTAAAAAGCACAGATGGATTTGAAACCTTTACCACCATACACTGGCAATAGGAGGAAGGACCTCTAATCCTTCAGCAGTGGGACGGGCTTGGAATGGATGCTGAAGCCATGCTTCCAGGCAGGAAATTGCATGGAGTGCTGGGGATCCTTGTATCCAGGCCCTGTCTTTGCAGCTCAGAACTGCCATGTGGTCCTTAGGGCTGGGACAGAATAGGACACTGCCAGGGTAAAACCGAAGCACATGCAGGGGTCCTCACTGGTGGCTGCCAGTAGGACATTCACCAGTAGGTCCCAGTGAATGCTGTGGAGGCAAGGCAGTACATAACTATCAGAGCTTCCACTATTCCTGTGGTGATGTGCATGGCTGAGCAATGCAGGTTTCTTTAGAAGTAGCTTGGGCTGGCATTTTTCTCATCTAGGTATTTAAAAATAAAAGGTACAGCAGCGATGGAAAGGGGATGTTGCAAATAATAACAGCATCTCATCCGATGCAGCAGTGTGTACAGAGCCTAGAGCTCATTCAGTTTCTCAGAAATCTGTTCAGGATTGGGTTTGAACACCCATCAGAAGGGTTTAAGGAACTGGAAAGGTGAAAATCAGCCAGAAAGTCTGCACAAGAGTTTAAGTAGATTGGCAAAAGGAGACATCAGTTTGGTTAAAGACACTTCTGTAAGGAGCAGATGAGGCAGACTGCTAAAGGCTGTTTGAGTTGATGAATACACAAGCATGGAAAAGCACAAGTACAGTTATGGCAAAGGACAGACACTCAAACAACATGGGCAGAATTTCTTTACAGAAGAATAAACTACTAAAAGGCCAGGAATCACAGCAAGAGAATAGTAGAAGGAAAATATTTTTGGCTATGTGTTAATTTTCTTCTTACACTTTCTCCGCCCCAAAAACTACTAGCCTACTATAAATATACATAAATATATATATATAGACACACACTAAAAGCGTATCTAAGGATGTGTTGTTTTTCTATCATCAGCTTGTAAATTGGAGGGGAGTATTTTGTGTTGAGGTAGCTTGTCTTTTCCACTTACAGAAAATTCTCCTCTTGCTCCCTCCCTGACCTCTTTATTTCATTTTTATTTTTTCCCCCTAAACCTTAACAGTTGTCTGAAGTGACTTCACTTCAGGATCCCACAGTTGGATAAAGAGAGCAAAATACAGGAAGATAAGTTCTTAAAATCACTCTGGGCTTTCTCTAATGGTAATCATTAGCCCTGCTCTGAACTCTATTGACAAAATGCTGTAGTAGTCTTGAAAGACGAGTGAGCGCTCTTTTAAAGAAAGAACTGGTTAATTAGAAGATCTAATACGAGTGACCTAATTCTGCAGCTCAGTGCTAACTTTTCTACCACACAATAATGTAAAGATTGGATATGATATGTGTTGATTCATGTAAGCCAACAAGTTGAAATCTCAATTGGGAAGTTAATTTCTCCATAGCTATTTAAAAGCATCATCTTCTGTCCAGACCAATACTAGGGGGGTTTTATGCCTGCGTTTGATAACCAGCGTGGAGCTTATGTATTGATATGTACAGGGAGACACAGACACATTGAGAAGATATTTATTGTTCAAAGAATGAGGCAGTTGTAACTATGAAGTGGCACAGCTCTGAACTAAGTCATTGTGTAGCAAGTGATAATGTTCTTGTTTTCTAAAAATATAAATAGGATTTTACTTCTAATCACTTGCACAGCTGTTTTTGAGGATTGAAAGCTATTGCTTGTATTCATCATAAATCAGAGCATGTGAAATGTCACTGCATTTTGGTATCCAAATAGGTCTCTTTTTTTAAAGGTAATACTACTTTTTGTGCCCTCCCCTCAACTTTAAGTAGCAAAGATGTGTAAAATAGTTTTTGTGGCTGTAGATGGATATTTTAGACATAACTTGAGGATAATATAAATTGTTCTTCACTAGGCCCAGTAAGATTAATGCATAATCTAGTTCTGGTTTCCTTTTTCTGTAGTTGGGATGCTGGCAAATTGTGATTCTTTACAACACTTTGCTTTAGGATCTCACCCGAACTTCAGGAACACTTGTCCTTTTGTATGTTTATAAAGGCATGCTGCAAAAGAGGATCTTTGCATCAACTTTAGATTCCAGTTAGGGCATGTGAACAACCTTGTGGAGGACCTCACCTCCACCCATTGAGTGTGTGTGGATGTCTGGCTCCTGTCTGTTGGATCTCTGGATCACACCTAACCTAGACATAGAATCATAGAATCATAGAATAGTAAGGGTTGGAAAGGACCTCAAGATCATCAAGTTCCAACCCCCCTGCCATGGGCAGGGACACCTCCCACTAAACCATGCCATCCAAGGCTATGTCCAACCCCACCTTGAACGCTGCCAGGGATGAAGCATTCACAACCTCCCTGGGCAACCCATTCCAGTGCCTCACCATGCTTACAGTAAAGAATTTCTTCCTCATATCCAATCTAAACCTCCCCTGTTTAAGTTTAAACCCATTACCCCTTGTCCTCTCACCACAGTCCCTAATGAAGAGTCCCTCCCCAGCATCCCTATAGGCCCCCTTCAGGTATTGGAAGGCTGCTCTGAGGTCTCCACGCAGCCTTCTCTTCTCCAGGCTGAACAGCCCCAATTTTCTCAGCCTATCTTCATACGAGAGGTGCTCCAGTCCCCTGATCATCTTCGTGGCCCTCCTCTGCACTTGTTCTAACAGTTCCATGTCCTTTTTATGTTGAGGACACCAGAACTGCACACAATACTCCAAGTGAGGTCTCACGAGAGCAGAGTAAAGGGGCAGGAGCACCTCCCTCGACCTGCTGGTCACACTCCTTTTGATGCAGCCCAGGATACGGTTGGCTTTCTGGGCTGCAAGCGCACACTGCCGGCTCATGTTCATTTTTTCATCAACCCACACCCCAAGTCCTTCTGCTCAGGGCTGCTCTCAATCTCCTCCCTGCCCAACCTGTAGCTGTGCCTGGCATTTCTCCGAACCAGGTGGAGGACTTTGCATTTAGCATGGTTAAACTTCATTAGGTTGGCATCAGCCCACCTCACAAGCGCGTCAAGGTCCCTCTGGATGGCATTCCTTCCCTCCAATGTATCAACCGAACCACACAGCTTGGTGTCATCGGCAAACTTGCTGAGGGCGCACTCAATCCCACTGTCCATGTCACCCACAAAGATGTTGAACAAGACCGGTCCCAACACCGATCCCTGGGGGACACCACTCGTTACTGGTCTCCAGCTGGACACTGAGCCACTGAGCACTACTCTTTGTGTGCGGCCATCCAGTCAGTTCTTTATCCACCGAGTGGTCCACCTATCAAATTGATGTCTCTCCAACTTAGAGAGAAGGATGTCATGGGAGACAGTGTCAAAGGCTTTACACAAGTCCAGGTAGATGACATCAACCGCTCTGCCCCTGTCCATCAGTTCCGTAGCCCCTTCACAGAAGGTCACCAGATTGGTCAGGCAGGATTTCCCCTTAGTGAAGCCATGCTGGCTGTCACCAAGCACCTTGTTGGTTTTCATGCGCCTTAGCATGCCTTCCAGGAGAATCCGCTCCAAGATTTTGCCAGGCACAGAGGTGAGACTGATTGGTCTGTAATTCCCTGGGTCATCCATTTTCCCCTTCTTAAAAATGGGGGTTATATTTCCCTAGGGTCCAGAGGGCTTTCTTATCCATAATGTAGCTGCTGCACATTTACATATAATTCCTTTATTAATTTCTGTGGGAGTTTTGTGTGAGTAAGATGTACAGGATTTGCCCCAAAAGAGGAAGTATTTCAGCTATAGTAAGGTACACTGGTAGTGTATTTAGATATGTAAGCACGAATATTGATGTGTGAATGCTGCAGGTCTGGTAGCAGTAATTCTTTTTATACCCAAAAAGCCCTGTTTCAGAATAATCAATTCAATGTTCTAGGCTCGGTGAAGGTGCTAAAAAGTATTTGTAAATAAAGGTATGAGATTCTCTCAAGCTGGCATCCCCTCAGTACTTTCTATTCAAATTTAATTGTGCTGTGGAGCATGTACACACTCTCCTCTGGTGCCTGCAGAATTTGTGCACTTAACTTCATATGTTTTCCTGGAAAAGTATTTTGGGGCACCAGGTCTCTTGTGACTATTAAAAATGATGGGTTTGGGGGTCTTTCCATGAAAAATGTTGGGAATTTGGCTGTAGACTAGATCTTTCTTCAGGCTGATTTAACAGTTCCACTTTGCACTTACTAGTGCAAAGGCTGGCCTATGGAGGTAGTGACTGAGTAATGCACAGAAACTGATCATCCTAAGGAGTAGGAAATGCTGTCCCCATCGTCGTCCCCCCCTTTTTTTTTAAATCAGTGTTTTGATGCTGTTAGATAAATCGAACCTGTTTCAAAGTGATGATTTATGGGAATCATATCTATCAAAGAGAAAAGCTAGCCAGCTGAGAGAAGAAGCATTGAAAAAACCCTCAAATGGCAAAAATTATCTGATTCAGGTTTTTAGTCATAAGGAATTATTGCTGTGTGAATATGTAACTAATATTCAGTATTGCTATTTTGTGACTGCTTCATAGCCTGGATGTCAATGTAACATAGACTGATGGTTGTCTGTGGCATACGCTGGTGGTGCAACTATCTGATTGCTGGATTGCTCGCTATAAGTTTATTCTTACTCTGTAACATATCAGTTAAGACAACAGTTTTTGGCTGAAACTGGAATAGGCTGGGGAACAAATGGTGTGATGGTTTGTGATGAGAGATGGGACCAAAGTTGTATGTGTGGATGTTCCTCCACTAAGAGAGATTCAGACTACTTTTATTTGTAAAAATTCCAGTGTATGGAGTTATAATAGCGAAAGCAATTGAAGTAAAAAGCCCCAGCACACTTATTTCAGTAGAGGGTAGTCTCTTGCACAATTTGGCAGCATTTGCCTGTAATTGGTTTTAATCATAGACTTGCAGAATGGTTTGGGCTGGAAGGGAGCTTAAGGTCATCTAGTTCCAACCCCCTGCCATGGGAAGGGACAGCTCACACTAGACCGTGTCGCCCAAGGCTCTGTCCAGTGTGGCCTTGAACACTGCCAGGGATGGAGCATTTACCATTTCTTTGGGCAACCTGTGCCAGTGCCTCATCACTCTCACAGTAAAGAACTTCTTCCTTATATCTAACCTGAACTTCCCCTATTTAAGTTTAAACCCATTACCCCTTGTCTTATCAATACAGTCCCTGATGAAGAGTCCCTCTCCAGCATCCTTGTAGGCTCCCTTTAGGTCATTTCAATTTGTAGTAATTGCATATGATCTCCAGGTGATGGAGGCTTAGGTGGATGCTTATGTGAAGAGTTCCATTTTGTATAGATAATTCTTTCCTATGTAATAAATTTTTCCCACCTAGTTGATAGTTACACAAGAGAAACTGGCATAAGCATTACTGTATCTTCTCACCTGTATTTCTAGACATGAGTTAAGCCATGTTGAGAACCAAAGGAATCTGTTGCATGTCTGGTTTTTATTTTGTTTTTTATCTGTAAGGATGGGCTCTGGGAAAATTGGCTGATTATTTAGTCGAATCTAGATGAGAGACATTAAGGAACTTCTAAAGGACTTAAGTAGCAGAATAATGGTACATGAAACTCATTGACAATAAATGCAAAGTAATGATCATTGGGATGGAAAAATTTTACTAATTGTCTGCCTAAAAATTTTACTATTTGACTAATTGAACTATAAAATAACTGTATCAACTCAAGAAAGAAACCTACTCATCAATACTGGTGGTTACTTGAAAACATCTGTTCATTGTGCAACTTCAGTCAAAATACAGGGTTAGGTACATGGGAGAAGAATAAAGAATAATATGGAAAAGACAGTAATGCCATTATGCAAATGGTGCTAGTTCATCAAATGTGTGACACCATCTCAAACAGGGTATTACAAATTTACCAGGAGTTCAGAGGGAGGCAAGAAGAATGATCAGGTGCATAGGAAAACTCTTATATGAGGAGAGATTGGAAAGACTGGGATTGCTACCTTTGAGAGGAGATGAATAAAAAAGAACATGATAAGACTCTAACATTCATTATTTTGCATAGAGAAGGCAGTTTGGGAAGAACTTTTCATTCAAGGGAATGTTACAGAAAGGTTGCTGATAAATAATCATTTTTCACCTGATGTGCAATTAGGTAATAGACTTTTTTGCTCTGGGAAGTTGCTAAGGAATTTAATATGTTTTAGGAAGAGGTCTGGCGATTTATGTGAATGAGAATATTCTGTGTTTGTTCTGTGTCTATTGAAAAAAGACTACTAAAAGAGATCTGGAATGATATGCTTTAGGTTTGCACTGTAATTGCTAGGAAGCATTGCAAGGATGTTTTATTGGTGGATGGGTTATCCCAAATCTGCCTGGTGCAGGGGTTTTTTGCATTTTCCAGTGATATATCAGGTTCAGCTTATAGTTCTAGATGAAACTAGATTTGAGCCTATGTGGCAATTTCTATGTTCCTGGTTGTTTCATTGTCAGGCTATTTCAATGGCTGTTGATGCCGGCTCAACTTTACAGCCATATTACATTGTGCAAGCTACTTGTGGCATGAACTGTCCTTTTGTTTGGAAGTTCTTCAGCGTTTACAAGGCAGTGGGTCATGGTCTGTGAGCATGGTTATAGGCACAGTCGTAATACAAAGAAAGAATAGTAATTGTCCATGTGAACATTTAGAAAACGTCCCCAACTACAAAAAATAAATTACTACCGGTAGTAGCAGTTATGCATTGTGTATGGGAATTGCTTATTATTGCAATTGTTATGTGTTCTTCTCTCTGTGCAGGAAAGAGCTTATGGCAGGAGAGAAGATATTAGTGAAGAAAACATTTCCCTGTGGAAAACTGTCCAACTCCACCTTGAGGTCCTCACTAAAACAATCTTTTTTTTTCTCCTGTTCCCCAGCTGGCAGGACTTTGATGTGAAGGCATCACAAGACCCACTTTACAATCTCAGTTCAGTACTTGAGTCAGTCAAGGAAAATGAGCTACCTTTTGGCCCTCGGAGACTCTCAGGGCTATATCCTTCTCATGATACATGTGTAGCAGTTAACTGTATGAGTACAGCATGTCCTAGAGAGAAGAATATAGTCCTTACAGTATTTGTCCCTTCACTGTTCTTCTAGTGATTGCTTGGTTATAGAAAAGTGTGATTATAGAAAAGCAGCCCATAGACTATGTGCATACAGACACAACCATGTGTACACATAAGTTTGTATGTATATACAGACGTATATATGTACCTTAATATATAGACGAATGCCTATATACATCTGAAATTATTTTGAAGGGGATAACCGCCTCCTGTGGTTGAAGATTCTTCAAGGGAACTTGGTGCACCAGTGTGCAGTCCCAAAATAAAGCACTGAACGTCTCAGCAGTTCTATGAGGTTAATAAAGTTCACTGTTGCTTAAACTAGATCTGTTCAATTCACTGCATCTCTACTGGAAATTAAATTTGTGTTTAAAACTAAAGCTAGCCAGGTTCAGGAGCACATTTGGGATGCAAAATACATTAGGCCTATTGCAAGTTGGTTATTGCTTTCGGTGCCTTGAAGTCCTCAGATGAAAGTACTGTCATGTAAGAAGTTACTTGTGGTATTATACATACTATTAATTATCTGAACTCCTCTTTCCCTTTTTTTATTTTTTTTTTATTTTATTCTTTCTGCTCAATTCATTTGAGAAAAGAGGAGAGAAATCAGAGTATTTGTTCAGCCTATTCAGTCCTTATGGCAAACTAACGAGATACTAGCCATCAAGCCCCCACTCCTTTGTGCAAGCAGGTTTGCTTCACTGCTTGGATTCTTACACATATATGAGAGAATCAAATGGGGTTGTTAACACAGACTGTAAGAACCCATCAAACTTTCCATCTATCTGACATAAACCTGTGTTTTTGTTGTGTTCTGCAAACAGTGTAATAGGTTTCTGCCGCATTCTGGAAATGGATGCACAAGTGATTTTTTTTCTCCTCTGCTTTGAAAATGAGCATGTGGAGCTTTCCACAGATACTTAGAATGGAAGAGAAACTGTGGTTTGTCATCAGACTTCATTATTAAAAACATAATAGCATTATGAGTTCTAAGTACTGGCAGATTCTTTTTGTTAGGGTGTTACTCCCTAGTAGATTGCACTAGGAAGTTGGAGAGGAAACTACTGTATGCAGACAAATCCATATTGTTGCTGTCTGCATGCTTACTGTGAAACTGCTCTACAGCTATACAGTTTGAAAGCAGAATCTCATGAAAGTAAAATCAGCATAAAAGTCAGGTTTAGACTTCTATATTCATATTTATGAATTTGAAAAACCTCCACCATGATCTTATCTGGAGCTGTGTTAGCAGTTGACAACAAATGTGCCCTTGAGAAAACTGTGTACGGTCGTGCAATGGAATCATGGATACTCCTTCCTAGTACTACTTGCTTGCATTGATGTTGTTAAGAACAACAGTAATAATTATTCTTAGAAGCTAGGTTGCTACAGAAGGTTTCTGTTGGCCTGCAACTGTTGCTCAGCCAACTGGCTTTGCATTTGTAATAGCTACTCTGCAACGGATTTAGCTTCATACTCTGTTCTCAATGTGGGGTGACTTTGTTCTCCCAGACTGTTGCGTTCATGGGCTGCTGATAATTCAAGGTAATTAAATTTGTTCTTCTGCAGTACTCAGTTTATTGCACTACTGCTGTTCAGGCCACACTAGTTTGTATTCATTTCTCAAATCAAAGTGTCCCCACTCTACCCCAGCAGGTTTTTCTGCAGATCCGTGTCCATTCTAAATGAAACTCAGTCTTTTTTGATAAACTACAAATTGAAGTTACTCTTGCCCCTTTTCATTACTGGGACAAAAAACTTCTGGATTTCTGCAGCTACTAATACCCTGTTCAGGCTTTTGAGGTGGACAGGTAGAGATGCCTCAGAACATGCCGCAGTGTTTGATAAAGGCAGAAGAAGCTATCTTTTTGTTTTCTCCATTACCAATATGTATTGTTACCTGAAAAATGTTTTATATTAAACCTTGACACAGGAGGCTAATTGAGTACTAACAGGCAGAATGTGCCACAGAGCTGGTGCTCCATAACAAGTATAAATATAGCAGTGCAAAAATTAGAAAATACAATAAATCTCATTCTGATTGAACCTGTTTTGGTTGTTTTTTTTTTAATAGCTATATGAAAGACACAGTGGTGTGGTTTATAGGGTGAGTCCTCAGTCTTTGGACAGAAACTCATTAAATTCAGGGCCTGAAGACTAGTCAGTTTAAAACATACCAAGACTAAGACTGTTTTGGGGGGTAATAGTGACAAGGTAGCAGGAGTCAGTAAGGAGGAACATTTCTTATAATACTTATAACAGCATTTCTTATGATAACAATTGGGACTCCTCATGAACAGATTATGAAACCTTCTTTCCTATGGGAATTTCATTCACTGAAGGTGTTCAACTGATTAAGTAAACTGCCCAGAGTGCCAATTAAAGAGAGCAGACTTTACCTAAATTTTCCATATTTACAGTACTCAGAAATCAAAGCCAGCCTGATCTGTATGGCAACCTCTGTTACAAAGTCCAATCGTCCATGTTGTTTAAAGGGCTTGTATCTCATTCTTTAAATAGGCTTTTGATAAGTAACAATATAATAGTGTTGGTGATTGCCTTCAGATTAGCCTATCATGATGGCCTTATAGGCTGTAGTCCTGAGTGTTTCTTTTTTCTTTGCACCCTTATTGTTAATAAACAAAGCACACAGGTCTTTGAACTTCCAACCAGCACAATGCCTGTGTGTTTGTATGTGTGGGTTCACGTGTTCGTGTCTGTGTGTGGCGCTTTGCTTTGGGGTTGTATTTCTTTTTAAATGGAAGTGTTTGCTGAATAGAGTATTTGGTCAAGGTTTTTTAAGTTAGGCTTGTGTAATTCGGATTTAATTAAAATTGAAATTTTAATTTCATTTAAATTATTGGTCAGGCAGAGAGGAAGCCATAAAGGTAGAGAGGCAAAAAGGACAGAGGAGTGATTAGAGCGAAGTAGGGGGAATTAATATGTAAATGAGAGAATAAGGGGGAAGAAAAGAGGGAAGAACTCAGAAAAGGTGGGAGGTGATGATTTGCAGAGATTATTGTATTTGCAGATTTACTAATTCCAATGCTCTAAGTTGTTACTTGTTAGGCAGCATAATGACATTTTTGTTGAGACGGAAGAGCATGGCGTAAGTTTTCCAGAATGGATGCAAGGACTTGTTTTGTTATCCAAATACAAGTAAGTCTGAAGCTTACAGTGATCAAGGAATTTCTTGTGTTGCTTCTGCTGGGAATTGTCCTATGGTTCCTTCTTGTTCCCACCTGAACAAGATCTTTGTGGATGTCTTTATTTTTCTGAGGGGGGAATAACAGCATCACACCGCTGTTGTCTGCTCAAGTTTTGCTACCAGATTCTGTAGCATGTCTGCTACCCTCCATTTATACCTGCTGGGGAGGATCAGTCTGAGTCTGGGGTGAGAAAGTTGTCTGGGGTTGGTCTGTATGACAGCATTCGACATATCAAAAAAGAAGAGGCTAGAACTTGCTTCTGGCCAGACTCAAAGCTCAGAGTATGGGAGTAGCTCTGTAAAATCTGCAGAGCTGTTGGTTGAGTTTATTCTTAGCAGAATATATTTCATCTGACCTGGATTGGCAGTTGAAAGTGGAAAGTCTGCACTTGATAATTATGGCTTTATTTTTACTGGCTCTTTCAATAATTGAGCTTTAAAACTGGGTACAAGTTCTCAATTATAAAGTAGACAATATTAACCTAATACGTTGGTGCATTAGGAGAGGCACCTTCAAACAGTGACCTATTTTTTCTTAATCTGTAAAGTATGGGGCACACCTGTAGCATGGTAAGCATAAAATACCGCTACAACAGTACTCACTCCATGTGTCTTGTTCACCTACGGGACTATATAGGACAGGCATCACAACACGTCTGTGAAAATATGGTTTGTAATACTATATGACTCATACAATCAGTAAATATTGAGCATTATGGAGCACTTAGTATTTGTCTTTAAATAGGCTGAGTGCAGAATGGATTGAGAGCAGCTCTGAGGAGGACTTGGGGGCGTTGAGTGACTTGGCAGGGGGTTGGAACTGGATGAGCTTTAAGGTCTCTTCCAACCCAAACCACTCTGTGATTCCATGATAGACTTGAATACCTCTAATGGTCAGAAGTATGAAAAAGAAGAAGAATGCTGAGATTGGTGTTGGTGGCTGGTACTAAGATAGAAGTACGACCATTTATTTAACTGTTTATTGTAATCCAAAGACAGTTATGAACAAGCTTCTTTCTCTTTGATAAAAGTACTTTTTTCTTAAAGGATCAATTGCCCAGTAAAATATATTAAAGATTAGGTTCTGTAACTATCAAGTTATAAACCCTTTGCCCAAAATTTTGCTGCAGAGAGCCATTAGCAGTTATTTTTTCTTCTTTAGCAGTGCTTTGACAATCGATCTTCAGAAGAATTTTACTAAGGGATCAAGGTTATTTTTGAGCACAAGAGGGGATGTATACCTGACAGTGTTTCTCCTCTCTGAATTAAAAATGTGTAGGAGATGCATAAAGATACCACTTCTGCATTGCACTGGAGGGGTGACAGGCTGGAAACATTAATTTTAACAGTTAATTTTCCCCCAAAGAAAGGAGGATTTGAAACTGGCTGGATCACATGTGGTGTTTTCCCCTTGTTTTCCTTTTTCTTTCTCCCCCCAACATGAGCTGATTCTGTGGAATAATAAGCCTGGCCAGTTTGGAATCTGAACATAATCTCCCTCACTCTCATGTTGTTTGGCACTTGAACAGGAGTGACAGGCTTTGGTTCCTTTATCAAATAACTCGGTGTATCTATTTTTGTAAGCCATGTCATTGGCTGAAAAATGCAGGTCCCTCTACAATTATGGGGCATGACCGGGAAGAACAGAGGCAGTCGGGCTCCTCTTGGACTCCTACTGGTTAATTGAAATTCTACTCCAGCCAGTTGAGATGGGAAGTGATAGGAAGATGTGGAAAAACAGGAGTTGAATTTATTTTTCCCCCTTTCATCCCTCCCTTCTTTATTTTTGTGTGTTGAAAGATAAAATAAAAAGACAATTGTTTGTGTTTATTAGGGAAGTTTAATACCAGGGCTGAGGGACAGATCACATAAGAGCTCACGTGTATCACTCGTTTTGTTTTCTTTTGCATTTTCTAAATGGAAAGAGAAAAAAATCTGCATACTTGCATCGTATTGACATATATCTGTAGCTCAGCTTGCTAAATTTAACCAGGGAATATATACAAAAACTATATAAGCATTAGTATTGTGTCATTTTAGATGTTTCTGGTGTACCTGCTCGCCAGTGTTGCCTGCCACAACTTTTGCTTTCCTCTAAGAGTTTCCAAAGATGTGAACATTCATCCTACTTGACTCCTTTTATTCCCTTTTTTTCTTTTTGTGAACAAATGCTCAGGATTCTTTTGCTGTCAAGGTTTTTCTTTTGGTAACAGTATGGCCAAAAAAAATGCTTCAGGCTTTCCTAGAGCAGCAAAACCATTTTTTCATCCCCCTGACCACATGAGCACTTGCCAGCAGGGGTGTTTGTCCCATTACTCAGACCCACTTATTCAGATTAACACCGGTTCTAAAGAAATTTTTTTCTTCAGGCTTTACAAGAACATACGTAAGCATTTGTTCCAAATCCAGGACTTGGAATTCATGCTAGACTCGAGCAGATTTAAAAGAACTGAGAGTTAAAGTCTATTGTATACATGTACATTGTAGATATTATCTCTGTATTTTCAAAAGCACCTTTATAAACATGTGTTGTCATATTCCTCAATATGTAAGCTGCCAAAATATGCCTATCCTTGCATACCAGCTGAGGGTGTGGTAGCACTGAAAAGCATATGGGATAAACTTGTTCTCATTTTTCTCAAGGAGGGATATGGTATGAGGCACTGGGGAAAAGCTACTGTGACATTTTCTTCAGTACTAGGTTTGGCTGTTGTTGTTTCTTTTCTGGTGTGGTGTTTTGTGTCTTAATAACTGCTGTTATAAACCTGATCCCATGAAGTGGTGGGCAACCTTTGCTTCCATAAGCATTAACAAAAGTTTAAAGTGATTAATACTTCTTTGGACTGGCCCTTTATATAAAATCCTCAATTGTTACAAAGACGTGTCATATAGGCTTAATCCAGAATGAAAGATTTTCCAGCACAGCTAGGTAAATCTCCAATTTATCAGTCCACCTGGCTGATTAAGCTCATTGAAATACCCTTGTGCACTGACTTGGAAATAGTTTGACTTTGCCAATATTGAAAAATAAGCATGAAATGGTATAAGCAATAAACAAATATGCCTTAGTCTTTGGCCACAATTTAAGGAGGAAAAATCTTTGGGAAAAGGCTGGAAGCATGATATTAACTGGGTTTGGTTTGATATTTGGACAAAGAAATCACTGCTCTGAGCTGAGCAGAGAGATAAGCGCCTTGACTTGCAATAGATTAAGAGCCCTGCATTGGTTAGAACAAACCATGTTTGAGACTCTCCCCAAGTGCCGCCACGTTTAGATTTAAGATTAACTGCAGCAGAATGGCGGAGCGGCTGTTTGTTTTATGAAACAATCACTAATGACATTAAACAGACGGTGCCCCTTCCAACACGATTGTTCATTTGCGATAAACTGAGAGAAGCCCACAAGAGATTGGAAAAGAAAACTCATAAGTGCTTCATTTTCAGGCTCTTACAATGTCCTATTGGAGGTGACAATTAGCGACAGAGAAGAAGAATCTAGCTCCTAATGCATTTAGAATTGGGGGGGAAGGCAAATAACGTAAATATTGGCTTTACTCTATCTTTATACAAAGGAGTTGCACGGTAATAATATAATGACGTTTTCTGTGTGGATTTTCTCTAACTCCCTTCCCTTGCTCCTGTCTGTGTGAAGCCCACACTAAGCATTAACAGTATTAAAAAGAGTGTTATCTGTGAGCTCAATTAGACATCAGACATTTACTTTTCAGTGCATTTGAAGACTGATTTGATTTGGGTCCAGTCATTTAAAAATAAGAGAGCAGAGCTGTGTACAGAGCTGTGTACAGATATCTGTAGCTCTGAAGTCTTAATTGCAAATTCAGATAAGGATTAGAAGGGGCTGTATCTCTGTAGACCAAAGGTATTTGCTAATACCTGAGATATAAAAGTGGTTAAATTCAATATTTACTAATTTAGGATTTCCACTTTGTATTTTGATTAAGGTTTTTGGTTGAAAACCCCACATTATTAAGCTGTGAGGAGTGGGGAAAAAAACAACCTTTTCATAAGCCTCACATTAACGCCTTATTTCAATAATGTATTTTGGACCATCCAAAAGCATACTTCATTTAGAGAAAGGAGAACCCAACGAAACAAACAAAACCATTGTCAAAGACCTGTTGTAGCATTAAGCTTTTGTTTTGTACACAAAGAAATATATTAATAAAAATGGTTTTAAGTGCTTATTACCAAAATGGTTTGTTTTGAAACACAGGCTTTTTCACAGCAGTTTTTACACTTCATTGTGTACTATGAAAGACACACTAAGTAGAGGTTGTCAGGTTCCCATCTGAAGTAGACTACTGCTGGGGAATGGAGCCATTTATGATGCCACTCAAGCAGGACTAATCTAGAGTAGATCTCTTATAAATAACTAGCAACAAATACTGAATCATTTCCCATTTCCGATTGAAGCAGGCAAAATTGCTGTTTTAAAGAGCAGGAGATACTCCTTATGGAGACATACCAAAAGCATTAGTGAATCCCCTGAATACATTTGCACCTCACACACCTCAGCCTTTCTGGAGGAATCAAAGCATCGGTTTTCCATAGACTTGATTTTAGAGAGTTGTGCTTTGTTTTTCAGGCTATCGTTTGATAGACAGGTGCTCTGTGGTTTTGTTTTTTGCATTATCGACTCTGGCTGTTGTAAATCTCCTGTTGTAAAACTTCACACTGTATCTTCTAACTTGCTCTAAGCAGTCTCCCTACATGGTGTAAATGCTGACTTATGAGCCTGCCTTTTCCAGCCAGAATTCCTGCAATTGCACCCTCCTAGCAAGGGCTAGGCTAAAATGGTCTTTTGTGCTTTAAGATGTGTTTTGGCAACATGGTGCTCCATCTTCCAGACCTTATTTACATGACTAGTTTCTCTTATGAATAATTGAACTTGTGTATATTGCTTACAGAAAAGAAAAAAAAGGGGAAAAACACTACTTCAAAGTCATGTCCTCCCATTAAGAAATAGGTTCCTGCTTAAAAGGAAGGATATTCATAATTTCTTAAGGATGGAGCAGCCTTTCTGTAGTTATGCTTAGGCATCAGGAGTATAAAATTATTTCTAAGCTAATAATTCTGCATTACTGACATGGAAGGACTGGGAGGGTGAGTAGGAGAATACTTCTGGCTCTAAGGATCCACTCTGCAGTTTCTTCCTTTGAGAACTTACTACTGCTTTAGAGATTTGTGAAAGGTGGAATGCACTTGCGTATTCAGTGCTTAAAGTCTCACTGGTACAGAGAGGAGCCAGCACTGATGCCAGGGGTCTGTAATGGTACACCTTTGTGATGCTAACATCCACTCACCTCACTCCTTCTTTTCTCTTTTAGAGGAAAAATCCTTGGTGAGGTTTAATCTCAGGATGAATAAACCACCCCTCGCGCTGTAAGGCGTAAGAGAGATCTGGTGTTCACCTAGTTTTAAGGCCAGATAAGTTTTTGTTGAGTTTATTTCTGTTTGCATCAACTTGGGGTTTTCTGGGGGTTTTTGCCTGATTGGTTTTTAACATAGTCGCCTTTAATAAAGACCAAGGATGGACATAAAATAATTAGTTGCGGAAAAATGTGAAGGGTGTAAGTGAAGTAAATGCAAGAAATAGCATCTATAGTATTTCCTGCAATGACATTTTGTAGCTATATCTTTGCATCTAGATTAAGTATCTGAATTCGTTCCACAAAGATGCTCCAAAAGTTCTGTAAAAATCATGATGGAGGTGATATATATACATTTTCTAGGACTTTGTATGTTTTATGGAAGTTGCTAGCATCTCAGCATTTGTGCTTAACTGTAGTTTAGGTATTTCCTAACACATTTCTGAGCTATGTTGGTTGTTATTCCAGGCAGGTCAATAATAAAAGGAAAAGAATAAAAATGACCTTGCTGGAATCAGTGTTTGATAAAGGTTCTTTCTTATTTCATTAGTTTCTAGATTAGTTTTGTGCTGGTAAGAGTCCATTCTAACTCTATTTAAGTAAATAACTTTTGAGTCCAGATTTAGTGATATAACTAGTAATAAAATTTGGACCAGTGTAGTTATAAGTATCCATCAAATAAAAACTGTAGGTTAGGAACCAGTAAATTCTGATACCTGTATTGAGTTGGTATCTTGATCACTTTGCATACAGTATTGTCTAACCTGGAGAATGACAGGACAGTGATGATGTGACAATTAGTGGGATGATCGGGTGATTGAGTTAGGGGGATCAGTATTTAGATGGAGCCAAGTAGCAGAGATGAGTCATACCACCTGTCCTTCAAAGTATGTGGAATCTACAGTTTTACCTATCCAGCAGTGTTGTGACAAACTTACTTTTTAAGAATACTTTTAGGACTTAGGGGGAAAGAGAGATACTAAAGCCAGCAGAGCTTCTGACCTAGGTAAGGGCTACAAGCAATGACTTCAAGACAACCAAGTGTGACATACAGGTTGATATCAGGGGTAGTGGTCATTAGTGAGCTGCTGAAGGCTAGGGGAAGGAAAATTTATGGTGCATGAGAAAGTGGTAGAAACTTGAATTTTTATGCAATAGCTTTTCTTTGCTGAAGGGGTTAAGCTTCATCTAGACTTCTATGATAAATCATCAAAGAGTCACTCAAAATGAGTCTTTAAAATATTGCTCATCAAAGGCTACTGTCTTTATCCTATATTTAAACATTTCTTCTTTTTTCCATATGTGTTTGTGTATTCATAAGCCTGTTGGCCCATGGCAGTTTTGTTGTATGCAAAATGTCTTGGCCAAATCCATGGCTTTTGTCCCTTGCTTACACTTTTAGCACAGGAATAAGCAATATGCTTCATTTTGTTTTGGGTGGCATCACAGATACTGCTTGTGTCTGGCTATTACTTGCCTCTCAAGAAAGACACAGTTAAGTGTCATCGATATGACAGCACTTAATATAATATGCTGAATTGGAATGATAATCCATCATAGCACAGTTTATATCTTACCTGTTGGCATTGTCTTTTATGACTGGGGATTGGAGCCATTTATGAGTGCTTGAAGGAAATGGAGAAATATGCAAAGGCCAGTCTCTTCAATGGCACAAAAAATAAAGATAGAAAAGGCAGAATGCTTGTGTTAAGGTCATATTTAAAAAGGAAAACAAATAAACGAGACAACACAAACCCCTTTGAAGTTAGGGAATAATTTTTTGATGCCAGAAAACTCCAACAAGGGTTGGGTGTATAGTGTGTAGGCTTTTGACCTTTTCAGTATAGTCAAATAAAGAACACCTAGTACTTGCATTGGCTATCTCTGATACGCAGCCAGAAAGACTTTAAATGTTCCAGATCAGAAGGTGGAAACTCATTACATTTCATACTGATTGAGGACAGATATTTGAATTATTTTCTCTGATTGTGTATATCATGCTTTTGTAGGGGAAGTGACTTGAGTCCAGCTTTCAGATTTGAGCCTAGCTATTAATGTCGTCTTAAAGCTGTATCGTTTGACTTGGGCAAGATGCTAATGTCGTAAGAGCTGCTAGAGTTTGGTGTCTTTGAAAAGCTGATGCATTGCTTCTGAAATCGAGGAGTATGAAATTAAGCCATGCAATTCACAAAGCCTTTGCTGTCTGCAGTGCATCTAGGGACATATGTTTCATTTTTCATTTAAGATACGAGCTGAAATTACTGCAACCATGATATTAGTATTATGTTTTTCTGGATAACAGTTATTCTGAATGAATCAAAGTGCATTTACCAATTTTTCACACTGTTAGCAACAATCTATTAGTTGACGTTTGGTATTTAAGTCTCTCTTGCCAAAGTTTCAATCTGTTTATTTGAATAGCAATGAGAGAGACTGGTAAGCATTTAAAAAAGGTACGTCAGTCTTCAGCTGCTAGCGGTTCCAACCAAGTTTTTATCTTCTTGAGATTTATTCTGGGGAAAAAAGAATTGTTTTCTAAATTAGTGTTTTTAATGCTTATAGAGAAAAGGTAGTTTGAGATGCAGAGCCTTGCTAAAATACTTGCTCTGCATCTGCCTTTTATGGATAGTACCACTTTCATTAGCTGCGTCTTCTCAGAGCCAAGTGAAACACCTTAAAATGCTTTAGTGGCATAATATCCCCTGATAAGCCTTCACAACATACAGCTTTCAGATGGTACCCCAGTATCTCTCAATTACTGATGCTTTTAGCCTATAGTTTTACGTCATCTTGCTGGGAACATAGGTAACATGCATGTTAAGTATCCTTTGGCTTTTGCTTTTGTTATTGGAATTGCTTTACCTTGAACTATTGTACAGAGCTATAGGTAAACAGAGAAGTATGTGGTGAGAAAGTACACAGAAGAGGGATTTGTATGAGGAAAAGTTGCATCTGCTTTGTTCAATGAACAAAAGAAAATGACACTTTAAAAGGCTTCAAGTATTAGCGTGTTATTATCACATCCTACTTTCTGCAGACAAAAAAAAAAAGAGGGAAGTTTAAAGGACAAAAAGAACTCTTCTGAGACAGAGAAATCCTCTACTATCTACGTATTTAGCATAGATGATGTGGTTTGTGTGCTACAAGTACTATTGCTGTTTTGTCTGTCTGGTTCGTGATGCGTTTGCGAGATTAGAAGCATTAGTGCCCTCTATTGTTCATCATAGAACTGCAAATATTTTTACAGATATGGCCCTTGTTATCACTCTTGGTATCAAGCAGATTTAAACAAAACCCATGCACTTTGCAAAAGCGTATTCCTGTAAACTAAACTACTTCATCAAGGAGAGTACGTGTGTTTTTTTCACTATATCAACATTCTGCAACAACTTTCTTTTCTTTGTGAAATGCAGTAAAATAATTTGTAAGCCCCATGAGAGGAGAATGTCTTGAAATACGTATAGAAATAGAAATTCTTTTTTGCTCATGTATTTGCTGACAAGTTTACTTCTTATTTCTGCTTCATTTAGTAGCAAAGATAGTTTTAATCAAACCATTCTCAAGTGTCCGAAGGGAAAGTGTTTTGAAATAAATACTTGATCCTTTGCCTCTTTTTTTCCCTTCAATTCAAATTTTATTTTGAGAAATCACTTTTATTATTCTGACAGGCCAGAAAAGAATACAAGGGAGTGCAACTTTTCAGAAGAACAATAGAAAAATAACATAGCCAAGCTGTGGAGTTGGGTATTTTTTAACTACATTAAAGTGGAACTACAAGAATGACAACTTCATTCAAGCAGATCATTTGGAATTACATTAAACAGCTGCTAATAAACAGCTGACAACAAAAGAGACCATTTTGATCTCAACAGCAGAGAGATTTGAGCAGCATGCTCTCTCAGTGATGTTATGAAGAACACATTGTGCTCTTGTATACCAACACACAGTGTACTCCCCACTGTGCTTGTTGCCAAACACTGTTTTTTCGAATCACTTTGTATTCAGTCAGGGATCTGGGAAGTCCAAATCCAGCCAGACAAATGCAGAACAGCTTAGTTGAAGCAGCTTTAACAGGTGCCATCAGCACAGACTTGTCGAACCAGAGAGACAGTGCAACCAGCTATGAAGTGGTGGTCAATGGGGTGTGTATTTGCCCCGTTGCACATGGTGGAACAGGGTACTAAATAGCTTCTTTGCCACAGAGGCTGGTTAATGGCACTTTGGTGAAAGGGAGAGGATATGACAATAAAAATACGTGGTAGCTCCTTACAGATGGAGTCTGATTGATAGATTTTTATGCTCAGGTTCTTCTCTTTTGTGCTAGATGCCGAGTGGACCAGACTAAAATGAGCGTATCTGTAAAGGGATAAATGGAATGAATGTAGGATTGATTTAAGAGGGTGATCTCCTGTGCTTGAGATAGTTGACTGAAGGATGAAGAATAGAGAATATTGGATGGGTTGTTGTCTTGTGCTGTCCTTGTCTTTCAAGGTACGAGAGGTATCCCTTCATTACATCATTGTAATCTGGCCGTTGCTCGTAATGTGCCACGTGTGTTGCCCAATAAGTTGTGTTACTCATTCACAGTGTGTAGTTACACAGTGTGCACTTCCCTGCCTTTTCAGCCATAACCTTGACCTGCTCCATGCTGTTGACCTGCTTCTCTATGGGTGGGGTTCTTTTCAGGTGGTACAACAGTAACAGAAAATAGGTTACAGTACTTAAAGCCATTGTATATTCTACTATTTTCTTTAAGAGATGACTTTGCGTAGTGGTCTCAGAGTAACATAATACAGTTTATCAGAGGACAGGAATATATTTTTTTGCCTTCTAGCAAAAGAAGGAAGTTTTGGCAACTGTCTCATCTAAACGTTCATATTTGAATTTCAAATTGCAACACAATATTTACTGTGTTGAAGAAACATGAAACTCTACTTCCTTGAGAAATTTTGCAGGACAGTAAACTAGATTTTTATGTTAAGTCCTTAGTTTGATGTTTTGAGTTACATTAATAGTCCTCACCATTATGTGAAAAGTTGTTGGATGGGGCTCTGCCAGTCACAGAACCATTTTGCAGGTTTGCTTTAAAGGATGCATAGTACTGTGTTGAAGGGAATATCATTGGGGAGATGAGGGGTCCCATGAGGTAGGTGCAGCAACTATACAGTGTGGGCCACTATGGGGGGGAAATGAGGGGTGACTGCGAGTGGGGATCATGAGGGGCAGCCATAAGGGGAGATCAGTTTGCCCTTAGTGACATGGTTTAGTGGTGGGCTTGGTAGTCCTGGGGTGATGGTTGGGCTTAATGATCTTAAAGGTCTTTTTCAACTTAGTTAATTCTGTGATTGTATGAAGTATAGCATGTATGAGGAAGTTTCTCTCAGGTGTGAATAAAACCAGTTCTCAAGGATCTGTGGTTTTGCTGTTCATTGTATGTTTGTGGAATTGAGTGTTGTCCTTAAAAACAATGGGTCTGGCAGGTAGTGGCTGCACAGGTCTCTCAAGGGAGGCTGTGCCTCCTCTCTGCTCAAAACAGTGAAGGGAATGGGTGGATCCCATTTATTTCTGATGTAGTTTGCAATTCTGTCCTGCTGAGTCCATGACGTTTCTTTCTGTGAGCTGGACTGCATTTAGTGAAACACAAGTCCATATTGATGCGAAAAGGAAGCACTTACTAAAGTCATGTGTTAGGCATTCATGTTACAGTGTGCATGTTCTGTCCAGCATCATGCAATGTTTTGTACTCTTATTTTTAGCCTGTAAGGAAAAACGCTGTAGAGAAGACATAAAAAACTCAAATAAAAGGAAGAACAATTTAGCAATCAGAGTGAGGCTGGATAAGACTAACTTTAAAGTAGCCTTGTTTCTTTATGTGCCCTTGGCTTAAGGTAATTTGTCTTTAACTGATACACATTCTTCTCAATGTATAGCTTAGTGTTAAGGAGCTGACACTCAATGGCAAGCCACAGGAAGGCTGAAAAGGGAATATCATGAATAGCGAACTCTCCCTTGGCTTCCTTGACACCTGCGTAGTGCATACTGCCAACCATGATAAATGGAGCAGAAACATAGACACTTACTAAAAAGATGGAGCAGAAGTTAAAGGCTGGAGCGAGAGACACGGAAAGATGTATGCTTGATCTCACTTGGAAACAGGAACAAATGAGTAGGGGAGCAAGTGAAGTTGAATGACATCTTGAAGACAGGAAAGGACTGAGGCTGAAGTGGCAGGAGGCCAGCAAGAAGAGCAGATGGGAGGTGGGACCAGTTTATTACCAAAGAGGCCATTGGATAGTAACAGTGCACATATTGCTAGAGAAACAGATGAGTTGTGCTGACCATTTTTCTGAGTTCTAGCTGAACTTGTCTCCTGTTCAGATTCCTCATTTCTTGAAGTTGGTAGACTTTTTGGGAAACTTCCCTGGCAGATGGAAGAAAACTGTGCCATGTGATGCTCATAAAAGCGATCAGAAAGACAGCAGAGTGGGACTGTGGAATGGAGCTGTGTTCCAGAATATCTGAAGTTGTGTTCCAGAGTATTTTCTTAAATGGGAAATATCGTGTTCATAATTCTAAACCCATATGAGAGCAAAGTAACAACTAGGGAAGCATATTTTTATAAAGCTGAATTGGCCAGAGCAGTTCTTCTGTTACTGTGGGAATTAGACAAAGATACTACATTGTTTGGCTTGATAGTGGGGCTACAATACATAGCCTCTATTGTCTTACAAATTCTGTGCATGTTGACAGACAGTGAGTCTGACCTGACTCACTGGGATAAAAAACCCAAACAAAACCAAACATCTGACCTTGTAAATGCCCCAATGAGCAGAAGAAGTGATATTTCACCTGCAAGACTCATTAATTAGTTGAATTCCTCATCTAATCCTTCTGATAAGCTGTGTTGCTTACTCTACCCCAGAAGCAGCAGGCTCGTAGAAACCATTATGATGGGTATCTTCAAGATGCAGTACATGGGCATAAACTACGTATGGAGCCATTAAGGTGTATTCTACAACTTGTGTTCTTGCATGCTCATGAGGGGGTAGAGGTAAGGTGTTATTTTTGCTTGTATAGCTAGGTAAGCCTGACCTGACTTGAGATTAAAGCAGGCCTTGGACCAATCTGTGGAAAACATTTTCCTGAGTTACTTCTTAACTACCTAGCCAATGTAGCTCTCTTCCATCCGTATTAGCATTAGTAGTTCCAACAGTGTAGAGGTATGTGACATCTCATAATATCTGTAACACAGCAGTCTGGAAAAATGTTTTAAAATATTGACATGTCAGTAGTAATTATTTAATTTTGTTCAGTTTTATTTTTATCATAGCAAGTTTAAGGACTGAATTTTGCTCTGCGCTGCACCCTATGCACACGCCTGTGTGAAGTTCGCTCATATGCTTCCACAGTTGAGGGTAAAAGTGATTTGTCACCTTGACAGCATTTGAAGGATCTGCAATGCTTTAGGACGTTACGATACTAGGACAATTGGTAGTTTCATACCTTCTCAGCAATAAAGCCATTTTCAGTGCTTTCAGATAATGAAAGTTGTCTGTTCTCTTACCAACACTTGAAGAGGCAGAATGTACTCTAACCTCCTGCTCCAGCTCATGCAAAGGCAACAACAGACAGAAGCTTTTGAAGCATCAGTATTAGTAAAATAGAAAACAATGGTCTGCTTTAAGGAGCTTCCTGTTTCCTTTGAATCCAAGTAAGCATTCTGCATGCCTCACTGTCTGTGTGCTTAACTGCCTTGTTTTTTGGCAATAATAATATCATTTTATGTTAACGTGATGATATTCATGCCTGTAAATCTTCAAAACTGTCTGAGTAAGAAAAAGACAGAGAATCACTACTCATTGCAACCACCTCTGGGGAGAAATTCAGCATTTGTTCCACAGCAAAGAATAACCTTACCTGGAAGTTCAGAACAATTAAAGTATAAGCTAGCAATGCAAAATTCAACATGCTACGTTAAAATGTATATTGTGCTTTAGGATATACTGAGTAGGACAAAAAGAGACAGATACGCTCTCACCCCCTTCTCCGTGCTTGCTAACCTAGCTTACTTCTGTGTGTACAAATAACGTGGGTAGCTCCCATCCCAATGAAGTTTCTTGAACTCCAGATTATGTGTACAAAGCCTGTTTTGTTACCTTGAGAGCAAAGTGTACAAATACATATATGTGTGTGTGTATAAATATATATAGATATATATATATATATGGACTAAAGCCAATGTATCTCTAGGACTATGTCACTGTGATTTTTTTCCTTGCTGTTTAAAGCCCTTGCCTGTATTATAACTGGCTTAAGTCCTGTCATAACACAAGTTTGATCTGGAGGTTTCAGCTTGTGCAGGGTGTTTTTTTTTGTGTCACTTCTGACTTTTAAATGAGACGATATTAATTTTGAAGGAATTAGCCAGAAATTTCCTCTTACTGCAATGAAATGGCATGAGTTAGCCATCCTAGCTGCGAAAGGTTTTCTAATGAAAACTAGGGTGATATGAAATTTCCCTGATAAAGAGGATCTCTAGATTTCATCTGCTATATTAAATACCAGCCTAAAAGGAACAGTGGGAGTTACAAATGCTTGACTAGATTATTATCTACTTTTACATTCCAGGGGCACTCCTTTTACTCCTCTGTTACAGTCCAAACAAAGCCTGAAAATCTTGAGGGTTGGGACTGTTTTCTTCCTTGAGGCTGGCAAGCTCCTTCAAAGTCTCGATAGCTTTTTGTATGTTATTTTATGTGTATTCTTTTACCCGGTTCCTTTTTGCATCCCGTGTCAGGGATTCAGGTTTTGGTGTGCTCAGGTGTTTGTGTGGCTGCATTCCCCACAGGGCTAAGGCGGGGAGGGGGGGAAGCACCGGGAGGCGTTGAGTGCTGCATGTTAAGTTCGTTCCTTTGTATGGCTTAGAAATCTCTGTTGTCCAGAATTGTACAGATAAGGCAGACCCATTTGCTTCATTGTCAGGCAATGTAGCTGAATAGAAATGCAAATGTGACATAAGGGGACTGCACTGGGGAGGCGTTTGCTGTTACCTACTGTAACAGTGCTCCTGGCTGTTGGAAAATTCCTGCAGAATCCAGAGGGGGGTGGGGGGAATAATTAATTTTATTTATTTATTTATTAATAATAAGCTACAGGTTATAAGGAAGATACTCCAAAAGAAAAGGTATCTCTCATGCAGATGCTTTTTATTTCTATGCAGTGGAACGGCTTGGTTTTAAACTCCCTTATCAAGAGCTGCATGCACTGCCCAGACTAAATTGGGAGCATCTCCACACTGTTTGACAAATAGATTTTTTGTAAACTGATTTAGCCTTTTCATTGTTTGCATTTCATTATATAGCAGACTTCATGTCACAAAATCGGTATTCATTCAAAATAGAGAATTTAGAGATAGGACTGTAGCCAGATAAAAAATATGGCACAGCTCAGGTCTATTAACCATAGAATAATAGCAAGTCAGTGATCCAAGAGGTAGTTCTTCTGCAGGGAAGGGCTAACATAACTGAGGTCAGGAGTCAGACCTCAGGACTTCAAATGTGGCTGTCACCAGATTTACAAGTAAATCTACTGGGAAAACAGGGAAAATGAAGGGACCTTGCAGGATAAGAAAAGAAAAAAGCAGCCCAGCTCTTTCATCTTAAATCTCAGGCTTCTCAGTGGGTGAAGAATAAAAGTCTGATTTGCTTAAGTGCCTCACTTTATTCATAATGTCTGAGTTGCATCTTCCAAAGCATGATCCAAGGATCTAACTCAGTCAGATTTAGAGAACTTATTTAGAAAAACAACATTAAAAGAGAACTGATTCTTGTTTTTTCTGCCAAATTTGTCACTGAATAAAGATTGTTAGCATTCTGAAAATATGTGTACCAAATGCAAACAGTGCTAAAGAATACAGATATGGCCTTTAATAAGACTTGGCGCAGTTTATGTTAATGCCTCAAATAATCTGAAGTTGGAATAAACAGGTCAGTGGGAAGACTGAGCAGCAACTTTTCCTTTGGTATTTTATTTCTAAAAGCCTTTCCAATTTTTTAAGCCTATTGTTTCCCTGACAATATTAGAGAAATTCTTGCCTGTCTCTTAACAGTCACATTGTAACTGTTATGTGCAGGAATTGCGTTAGAGTTTCTTATTATAATAGCTCCCTGCTACTATCCTCATATGCTTATAAACTTCAGCTGCTTTGAACATAGTCCTGGCTGGGTTCAAGTCAGCTAACAGCAAGGGTGTTTTTATGAAATTCCTATTTCATTGACTAGTATTGCTTGAACTCATGCTCAGAGAAGTGCTAACTGTATTCTTCTGGGTTATCTGGTCAGTAAAGATACTGTATTATGGTGCTAGTATTAGATCTGTTTTCTAGATGCACAAAAGTGGATGTGCTTTCAGGAAGCAGGTAATCAGGAATCTGTTCTACAGTGCTTTACGGAGGGGGGAGTGCTACCCAACTAAACGTGCATTTGTCTGAGAAAGCAATGTAAAATCTGGCTGGGAGATGAGAGGAAGTAAGGCAGTTAGCACAGAATGAAAGATGGAGCCGCTCACCTCCACAAATGTGTTGGTTCAGCTTTTATAATGCTGATTTTTGAGGGGTAAATATACGTGGATAATCAAGGGCCTATAATATAATGCATTTACATGTGTGTTTGTGTAGGTATAGGCACACGTGCACGCATCTGCAGTAATTGAAAGAAACTGTTCGCGATACAAGTGTCAGAAGTGCAGTAAGTCTAAAGGCTGTACTTTCTGGATCAATTCACACCTTGGGTGAGGGTTGTAGCAGGAAAATATTGACCGGATCTGCTTAAAAGTCATACTGCTATTTTATTGCTTTATTCAGCACAGTTAAATCAAATAATTACAATTCTCACTTTTCCTGTTTTGTCTGTGAAAGACAGAAATTTCCATCATAGGAAAGTTAAGCTCAGTTTCTGGGAACATAAGATCTGAAATGGAGGGAGAACTGGTGAGAGAAAACAAATCAAAAACTAGTATGAAAACTTAAGATTTGCATCTTTTTTAAAAGGGAAATTAGGATATAAATCCAAATGTGCAAGTACATGAACTAAGCTGAAAGAGTGCACATGTAACATTTACACCTTAACCATTATATACAGAGCTAAATCCATTGATGTGAGATTGAATAATTGAATAGGGCTAACTATCTGGTCAATAGGAGTGAAGCTACTATACGACAGAAACATAGTGATAATAGAAGGCTTCAGCTGCAGAAGGATGTCACTGTGATTATATTGTCTCATTTAATCATATTTACTAATACCAGAAAAAAAGTGTTCATTGTAATAATGTAACAGGCATTTTTGTTAATGTGTGATTCTTATGTATTGTATTAAAGATGTTAGTATAATACCATTAAATGTTAGTGTACCAAGTTTGCTAGATAGCAGGACTGCTGCATTTGCATTGGATATACTGACATATTTTTGATCACTAAGTGGGAAATGAATGTAGGAGTGGTGAACAGCATTTCAGTATACCCTGAGGCTTAAAGGCTTCCTTTAGGAGCATCAGATCTTTGACTTTCAGGTGGAAAGAGCTGCAGGACCTGGGAAAAGAGCAATTAGTGTGAATTCCCCATTTCTTTGGAACAGTACAGTTACCCGTCTGGGAGCTGTATATCCACGAAAACCTTTATATTAAGTCTCTTTATATTAATGATTGGGGGAAAAGTACAAGATGTGCTTAATGTCTTCCTGTGCTTGTGTGTCCAAGAAATCATTTGGCTCTGGAGTCTAAATATGCCTCTTTACAAAGTTTACAATATTAAGGGCTCAGTCAGCTGATGTATGCATTTAAAAGAAGGAATGTATGCAGAAGGAAAAATTAAGAGCTCCCTTACTTACAGGGACAGATTTCAGTGGCCTTCATTATGGAAGCCTCTACCTGCTTTAGATCTGGGGTGTCTAGGGGTGAGTTAAGGGTAGCTAGTACTTTAAGGGGAAGGAGGCTTTGTCTACCCTTGACCACGTGAACTCAACCTTTGTTCCCAGTTTCTTCTGACTGTTTTAGAGTGGTTGATTTGTCATGACGAAAGCTCTGATTCACCAGGAGTCAGGTTATGCTGAGTTGAGGACATTTCACTACTCTGGTTTGTCTCGAGTATGAATTCTGTGGCAAGTTCTTGCTTTCCAGATCAGTGAAATGGTGGAAGATAGAGAATCTCACCTCAATTTTGGAGAGAACAGTTACATACATTATATTGACTTATTCCTTAATAGTTACAGATAACAAAAGTAGTGCACCCATGCAGAAAGGCCCTGCTTGACAAGCAGATAGGGTGTTTGGTTTTCAGTACTTAAAATAGACGCTTTCCTGCTTGTCAGTATTTCTTGTTTAGAAATTGAATTAGAAATTGTGTTTAATTTAGGGTTCCTAGAAGCTTTAAAAAGCAGAACCCCTTTAATCTATTGTTTTAAAAAGCATGCATTACATGTCAGACATGTAGGGATAAGCCTGGTGTAAGTAATGGTTTCAGTTATCTAGTGTATGGATAGAAGATATTTGAGGCTATGTTACCTGGTAGTTCAAGGTGATCTGGCTGGTTGTTAATCAGAGAACATGAGAAGAACAAAGACTGGAGAACAAAAATGTTGAAACAAGTTGCATAGCTAGGAGATGTACAGTGGGACAAGTAATGTGGTGGTGGGATTGGATAAAGCAGTCATGGAAACAATGAGCCATAAGAGGGCAAAATCTGTTTCACTTTGTTTCCCATGAGTTGAGTTTGTTGGTAAAGGGTATAACATTTCTTATTCAGTCTGAGAGCATGTTCTGTAAATCTCTTCAGTTACCCGTTCCCTGGGTGTCGCAATAGATTAAGTTGCTGTGTGATGATATGACACCGCCATCACTCGTCTTCCACGGATATTGCTGGAGGCAACAACAAACCTGTGTCTTTGGCACATGTGAAGGAATTTAGTGCTTGAGGGGTTAAATTACACAGGCTCCCCTGTGGATCAACTTATGCTTGGACAGTAATAATAGCAATAACATTAATAATAAAAATGACAGAGTGGAAGAGAAGCAGGGGGAGAAAAAAGAAGAGTGATGGAAGATGGGTTGGGACAGTCTGGGTGGAAAAAAGGCAGGCTAGAGGGAATGTGTTCTGTACAGGAGGTGTACCAGCTCCACGTCAGATGTCGTAGGAGCCTTTGTGACATGGACATACACAAATGCACTTACAAAAGCTTTGAGGATAGTTGGTGGCTCTGTGTGTGTGCATACACGCGCTCTCGCTTCAAGCCATGATATCCTAGGGAGTGTAACAAGCAATTTATGTCAGCTCACAGGAAGGATTATTGGTGTTTTCACTGGGGGAATATTTACACTCCGTCTTCTTCATCTTCTATTTTTAGGGCTTGGAGCTTGAAGTCAGGTAGAAGGGCTTGGTGAGGGAGTGCGGAGAGACCCACTGAGGGACACGTGTCATCCCTCGATTAGGTGGAGCTAAACCCCTAATCTTGTTTAGGAATAGCTGCTGATGCCAAGTTTTCTCCTTTCCCCTCTGGTGTAGTGGGGTACTGTATTTGTATAGGTGATAGAATGGGATGTCAACTGGAATGTTTTAGTTCTAACAGAGAGTACAAGTCCTTTTTGATGAAGGTATTTTTACATAGATGAGGCTGCCAAAAAAACCCCAAAAGGTAAAGTAAGTGGAGAAAAATGTGGATTTATTTAATTCCTGGATGGAAAAGCCATCACAGCAAGGGACAGCAATTCATTGTGTTGAGAGTAAAAAAAATAGGAGAAATCTGAATTTGTTGTTTATCGTAACAGTCCTTCCAGTGAACAGGGCTAATTTACTCTTTCTATAAGAATATTTTAAGTGTGATTATCATAATATCACAGCTGTTGAAAAGGTCCAAAATAGAACATTGACCTTGAAAGTGTTTCTGTGCTTAATATGTGATGCTTAACATTCAAGAAACAATATAACTGCAACTCATTTATTAATGTACAATCTCAAAATGTTAATGCTTGCTCTGTAAAGCCATGCCACAAGGACTGCAAAAAGCTTGCAGTATCCCATGAAGTACATGTGGTATTTTATCAGTGTAAATATGTGTAAGATTTTCAAGATTTCTGCTGGGAATACTCCATAACTAAAGTAAGTTTTCCCTTTGGTACTGCACTAGTTTATGATTTAATTTTTACTGACATTCCACCAGTCATATTATTAGCTTCACAAAATGAAAGTGAAATAATCCTGTATTAATTAAACAGAGCAACTGAATTCCCTCAGTCATCTTATCCTTGGTTGTCTGAGACAGTAATGCATTTCAGCTTCTCTGAAGAAACTTACACTAAAAAAGGAGCTTGGGGTAACAGTGAGATATCCATATTGAAATGCGTGCCTGAATTATCTTTAGGGAATAGACCCTTTTTGGTGGGTGACAGGCAACGTGTGTGTCGCTCTCTTTATTATCCCCTCCTCCCCCCCCCCCCCCCTTCCTTTTTGTCAGAAGCTTTGGAAAAGGTGTTTTGTCAAGAGAATAATTTTCATTTCTAGCAATGTGAACTGTTTCTATTCTGTAGAAGGCAGTCATTTAAATACCCATGCCCTTGAAAATAAAATGAGGAGAAAATATGAAGTATTTATTTGAGAGAGGAGATGAATTGAATATAGTTCAGCAACATGGTAAGGCAATTGCTGTTATTTCATGGAGATGTTTTTAATATACTGGAACAGAGCATAGTGGCAAAAGCCAAAAGCCCTGCTCTGTGTATCTGTGAATGCACTGTGGAGAAGTTCCAAGGAGCATTCGGAGATTGTGTTATGAGACTTCTTTTTTTCCCTAAGATCAAAACAAGGAGTAATTAATGCTAAATACAGATTGAAGTAGCAGATGGCTTTAAAGTAATAACCGGCTACAGTTTGTTCAACTATGTACAAACAGGTGAGCAGAATTTGGGACTTTGGTAGTGTTCTTTTATTTAACTCATTCGTGGTATCCAGGGATGCACCAAGTGACTTTCAGTGGGAAGCACAAAACACGGAAGACCAGTAGGCAGTGACAATGTTGTTCTAATGTTGATCTCACTTGTAGCATAGTCGGATCGCATCTGAGTTGTGTTTCTTTAATTAGCAACTGTGAATAAAGGGCAAATCACACATTTCATACTTCAGTATTTCTTTCCAACTTTAAACAATATGGTATTTCCCCGCTAGACTTTGAATAAGGTGGCATGGTGTATGGCAAATTTCTAGCTAAAGTAACAGGATACTTGTTTTTAAACAAATTCTCAGCACCTATCAGACTCTTTCATATTCTTACTCCTTCCCAGATGGCTTGAGCATGTTGCTCCTTTTGGTAAATACGTGTTTAACACAATGTACTGAAGCACCACTGAATCTTACTCTTTAGTTGCCTTGAGGTAGTTGTGTTTTAAGACTCTGGCCGTTTGGATGCCTTGGAATGTCTACAGTATTTAAATGTGAAGATGCTTAAAGATGTACTGTTCAGCACACAAGGGGAATTATATGCACAGAGAAACATGGAAATGTAGGTGCTGCTCAGTAATGCCCCTTGACTGGTACAGGCGCTCATGCTGGCTTTTTCCTTCCCCTCTCTGATTCCATTACCACTGTTTTGTATAGACTCCTTGTGGTAAGATTTTGCACTGTACGATTTGATAAGTTAGTGCAAGTGTCTGTGTCTTTAGTCTATATCCCTTGGTAAAATTCAGTAAATGGATACCTGTTTTGCTTTTTGTTTCCTTTTTCCTACTACTGTTTTCATGTAGCTCTAGAGGAAAAGCTTGAGAAAAATGAAGCTACACTTAGCACCAGTTTATTTCCTGCTTCAATCTCTTTCTCATCCCTTTTTTCTTCCTCCCCAACCCCCCCCTTCCCAAATTGATCAGTAACTGTGAAACCCAACTGCAAGAATGTAGTTGGAATTCCAGGCCCCAGTCTGGTGGAGGTGACACTTTCAGTCCTGGGGGAAGAAGCCAACTGCTTTGTTTATCAGCATGCAAAGTGCAGCACTGTATTTCTGGTTCTCCCAAGAAGCAGCACTGGCAGGGAAGAGAGCCGCTTGCTTGGATGAAGGATGGTTGATAGGAAGGTAGTTATGGTTCATAGTGGGAGAGGAAAAATGTGTTATTTGGGGGTGTAAAGGGAAGGTAGGGGGGGACAAGGCAACAAGGTAGGGGAAACTAATGTGGATATGAAAACGAGGGCTTACAGAAAGACAGACCATGACAGAAGGAAGAGACCATCATGTTTCAGCACCTGAATATATAATCTTAGGAGATAAATGAAAAGAAGTAGAAACCCAGCTAATGTGTGCTTGGTAAGTTCCAAAATGGATTAGATGTCATATTTTAAGAAGGGTGTATTCAGGGAACTTAATAAAGGAAAGCGACCTCAGCAAATTACTAATGTATAGGGGATTCATTATGAGTAATTTTAAAATAAGAAAACACACACACATCAAAATATTTGAAGGCATTTTAGCATAAAAATATTGAAAAATAACAATTTTGGATATAAATGTATAAACAGACACTCGGAGACACAGTGTAAACAATACATTTGTATTTTCATGTTTTGCCAATGTGCACATGTAAATCAGTTTGTAGGAACTGTTATGTTGGGTTTATATAGTAATACAGATACCTGTACATGAAGACATCATATCCAAGTTCTGGTTTGATTCCCAAATCCATATTTATCAAACTGTTACTTCAAAGGGGACATTATAATACAACAACACTATTAAATGCCTCTCATTTAAAAATTTGATGAAAACTGGTTCTTTTTTTTTGGTCTCCGATGTTTCTACAGAGTACTTGGATTTTACTCTACATTTCAGAGCTTTTTAAATCACTGCTTATGAGTGAATTTACATCTTAATTACAGAGTTCACATTTAGCAATACAGACAGCATAATACTACTAGTAATGAAGCTTTTACTACCTTCTTTTGTACAGTATTCCGAGCTGTAGTTTTGCTGTGTGACTTCAATTCCTAAACTTACATGTATTTATTTGTAGGAACGCATTCTTTTGTAGGAAGCAGGCCTGGTCTTCACATAAGATTAAATACATAACACTGGAATCTCTCCTGTATAAACATACACAAACACATCTATTGAACTTAAGCATTTTGTAACTGGATTTTGTTGCTGTATTTATTTGGCAAAGTGCTGTGGAAGAGATTTGGAGAATGCATTTGCATTCCCATTTATGAATGGTATTAATGCATTCTACGGGTTTGCACAGATTTTTTTTTGAGCTAAAAGACAGTCATTTGCATCCCGTTAGTGTTCCAGTCACAAAAGATTTTGTCAGAGTTGAACTGAATTATAGAAAAATACAGTCTTTTCAGTGGTGGGGTTTTCATTATTCTTTTTTTATCTTACCAGAAATAGCCTGCATCTGTTTTCACTGGTAGGGGCAGAAACACTTTGAACCTGGAAAATAAGCACGGTGTCTTAGTCGTAATATTAAGTAAAAACAGTAGCTTTTGAGAGAAAACAATGTACCCCAGTTCATGTCTGATCTTTTCAAAAAGGGGGACGTGCATGTGTTTCAGTGCAAATAGTGTCTCTGAGTACGGTCATTTTCACCAAACAAGTTTAATCAGGACTTTTCATATGACAGAGATAAGCAGCTCCGAGCTGGCTGGAAGTGGTTTGCTGGAGCTGGGCTTGGTGATGTTTATGCAGACATAGATACAGGGCTATGTGTTTCATTTCCCTTTCAGTTTGGTAAAATTCCCTTTACAAAAACCCAAACGCTGTAGAGGTCTGATTTACTAACACAGACCTAGTACAGCACGGTCCCTTATCTTGTTAAAATGAGGCAGGTTCAGTCAGTCCACTCTAATCGCTCCACAGTTACAGAAAAAACTGACCAATTCTGGAGCTTTTATTTCTCTTTGCTGTATCTAAATGTATACATCTAAACACCTCAATATTCCCATGGGGCATACACCTTAAATATACCCATGTTTTAGAGGTAGCTAACCTGTACATGATTATATATGCCTGTATATGAATGTATATACCTGCCTATGCTCCCAGTTGCACCCACGCTATTAAGGGATGGATTTAAGCGCTCATTTTGTTAGGAGTGTCGGGTTTTTAGTAAGTTAAAAAAAAAAGAAAGGCTTTAAATATTTAAAACTATTATATTCATACGTATTTAAAAAGATATTTATATACTCCAGATGTATTTATATATATTACACAGCATAAAACCCCAGCCCACCCCTTCCTCCCCCCACAGCAGCTCGCATGACAATGAAAAGTTGAGTTACCCGGAAACTTCGGCAGGCTGCGCTTGCTGTTTTTATTATGTTTTAAGTTCCCTGGCGCCGGGCCGTTCCAGAGAAGTCGGGAAGCCGCGGTCAGAAGAGCTGAGCCGAGACTTCACCCCAACGGCACCACAGTGAAACGCCACAAACACGGGCGACGGTGTCTCAAAGTTCATCCTCTATCTCTACGTTTGATCCTTTAACGGGTGAAGCTGGGGAGCGGAGAAGCGCAATAGCGCGAACATAGCCCCAGGCTCTGCCCTCAGCCACCACCGCCACCTCAGGCCGCTCCGCGCTCCCCCCCGCCCCGTCCCCGTCCCACCCCTATACCTGCCTCGCAGCCCGCGCACCGGGCCACCCTGGCTCCTGATTGGCCGCCTCGCCACCAATGGGACGCTGCCCCGGGCCGCGGGGACTGCATATGTAAAGAACTACTTCATATTCATGAGCGCCCGGCGCGGCTTTAAGCCCTTGATTAGGCGGGCGGGCGAGCTCTGGGTCCCGGCCGGCCGCCACCGCCTCGCCCGGCCGCGCTCGTGCCAAGCGCTGCGCTCCGCCACGGAAACTTTGCTTTACGGCGCACGAAGCATGGTCGCCGGGCGCACATGGATTCGGTAGAACTTTGCCTGCCGGAGCCGCTCTCCCTGCACTACGAGGAAGAGTAGGTACCGCTCCCCGCTTTCCCTTACCTCTTACACCCGCACGGCCACAAAACAGGACAGGCGCACAGGCTGCAGGTATAGAATGCTGAGCCGCCCGGCCTGGCCCGGCCCGGCCCGGGGCACTGCGCGGCGGCTGCATGCCGCGGGGAGGGCGCGGAGCGGTGCTGCTGTGGCGAAGCGCTCGGCCCCGGGGCCGAGCAGGCTTACAGGTGCTCCCGGTCTCCGGTTAGGAGGGAGGTAGCAGCCCGGGCGGGGGGCGGTGTGTGTTCGGTACTTCACAGGGGTTCTTCCGGTCTCTGCTTCTCCTTACAAAAGGGAGCAGAATACTTTTGAGCGAGGGGCCGTACTTGGCTGGCACTTCCCAGCAACCTTACGGAGTGTTCCCGGTGGGAAGCGTGGAGCCCGAACAAATCCGTGTGGGCGAGCGGCCCCTGAACTTGATTTCAGCCCGCCGCAGGGATTAAATAGGAATATATCACGGGAGCTGTCACCGATTCATTTTTCTTGATGTCGAGCCACTTAACGTAGCCGTGCACCTTCGTATTACGCTGAGAGTGACAGTAAGTGTGAAGAAAAAAACCCAAGCTAATGGCCAGCATCGCCCTAGACGCAATCTGGAAAGGCTGTATTGAGAGGTGACAGTGTATTATAGGTAGATGCCCACTAGCTGTCCTTACTGTCTGCATATTGCACTGCTATTTGTAATTAAGCCAGACATGTAAAGTGTATTGCGGTGGTCATATATTGGTGGAATAATACAGGAAGTAACAAATAGCCTGCCTGGCAGGAATGCAATTTGGGAAAAGGGGAGGGAGGGAAATCCACTGTCATGTTCCGGGATAAATAAAAGGAAATAAAAAGAGGTAGGATGGCCCTCTCAGATGTGGTTTATAGGTCAGTGCACTGTGAGGTTGCTATATAGTATAACATACCTTTGTAAATGTGAGAGTGCAGTTTCCACAGCTTTTACTAAGTGTCACGTTTTTGATAAAATACATAAAAAAGATAAATTGCCTTTTTTTGTGTGTATGTGCATGCTATCCACCCCCCTACCCCCCCCAAAGGAGCTTTCTTGAATTTACCTTCTTACAGCTAATTTGAATGATTAGTTTAGATAAGCCTCTTAGAGTAGATGCATTTAAATGAAATCGGGGCACGTCTTTTTGGCTCTGGTGCAAGATTCAAACTAATTTTTTCCTTCTTCTTTGGCTGAATTAAAAGTCATCCTAAAACAGTCCCAGTATTTCGCCCGAGCATGGGGTTTGGGGCATGTGTGAATGAGTGGACACAGAGAAATAACTAAAGCTCAGAAATGTGTCTGTTTCTCTGTTTCAATTAATAAACCTCTGAGTTTTACATGTTATTAATGTTCATAGTAATTGCGGTTTTACTGAGTACTGTAACATGTATATGCACGTACAAGAATATAAAATAAATACAGTAGTTCCTGCGGTTCATATGTTATGGATGAGGGCAGAGAGGATTCGAGCTAAAAATTGCCTGAACATTTGGGGAGTGCACAGACATCTGCCTGACCGTCACTAGTATGCTTTGATTTTAAGGCAGAGCATGTTAAAGAATGCAGTAACTTGAAAGCCAGCTGCAGCCTGGGCTTTTTGCTTTTTCGGCAATAACAGTAACACTAATAATTACTAATAGTTAATAAGCTAACAGATGCAATAAATATATCTGCTCATTTTGACATATGTGTCAGTTTAATCGTTCTAAATGAATCAGTGCGTTCATAACGTGAAATCTCCTTCAACCTCTGATTAAAATGTAACGTTGACTGTAGGATTATAGAGTGGACTTAATTTTACTGACTGTTTTAACAGTTGTCACAGCTGTTGGAAAAGGAAAGGCAATTGAAACACTGCAAAAAAAAAAAAAGGGGGGGGGGGGGAGAATGAGAACAGGGCTAGTTTAGTAAATTTAAACATTATCTCCAAATGCCAAACATGGAAAACGGAGGAGATTTGTAACTTCAGAAATCTTCCATGCACTATGGGCATTTGCCCTTTGTGGCTCACTGTGTTTCATTAATTTGAACCCTCAGCAGTTCTCTTACTTTTGCCATTTCCAAACGTGCAGCAGTGTCTAAACATGAAACCAATTCAGCTGTTACGGTGCCCACAGATCTCCCTCTTACAGTGCAGCTGATAAAACAGAGAGATGACAAGAAACAAGGATTGTGTGGGGTGGCTGTAACATCTAAAAAGTGGATGTAGGCATCACGTCATGTGAATACTTCAGTGCAGTGATGGTCAGTATATGTATTTTCTCTTTTTCTACCCATTCTATCCGCGTTGCAGCATGGGAATGATCCGTTGGGTTACCCTGTCCTGGTTATGTTTGTGTGTGGATGAATCTGAGTATGTGTGTATACTCAGCACTTAAAGGTATATGTATTTATGTGTGTGTGTGTCTGTGCATGAGGCAATTATATATTAAACATAGGAGAATTTATGTCGGTTTCACTCTTTGGCATAGCTTCTGATTCCTGAAGAATTTTCTTTAGAAGTGCCTTTCATTTGTAAAGGGTGGACTGAAGAACGCTTCTTTGTGAAGTGGGAAGCAGCACTTGATTCCACTCCACAGTTTCCCCAGGCTATGGAGATCTTTAACCTCATGCATTTGCCTTAAGAGATAGTTATTTACAGTTGTTATTAAGAAGTAAAGCCCGAAGTTAATATTAAGTCATAAGTCTCCGGGCCTGCATACACAACCCAGGTGTGTAATGTGGCATGCAGCCCTGTGTTGTGAAGCCAGCCCCCAAATGTGGGAGATTGAACAGGCTCTGCCTGTGTTCTCCCATGGGCAGCAGGCAGGCCTGGGTCCACTCTTTCCTCTCTGTTTCCAGAGAACCTTTTTTGGGCTTTGGGAGACTGCTAGCAAGTTTTAAACCCTGCAGGAAGTATAAGGGGTTTGTGCTGTAGTGCCCGCTTGACAGCTTTTCATTTAGTGGGGCTTGCCTCTCTTTTAGTGATGGGTGCTCATTTTAATGTGTTTATGGTTGTGCTCTTTTATTTACAGAGCCTGGTGTGTTGCAGCGGTAATTAACCTGTGTTATTAGCAAAGCCCTTGTGGATATCCATTAATTCTCTTGAATGGCTGATCAGTTTTTCTCTATACTTCTTTTTTCCTCCAATTTTTCCTGAGAGCACTGTCCTTTTCCTTAACAGGCCTTAAGCTTTGAATTTATTTTTCAACCCAGGTAGGTAGAAGGGCACCATCCTCATAGTTCCATAATAAAGAATAGCTATTGACTTAACAAACTCTTTTCAAAGATGCTGATGTGAAACAAAACAACTGGGAAGAATCTGCAGGGAACAATTTATTTAATTATTATTTTTCAAAACACATGCTTAGTGATAAGAAAAGAGATAAGGGTTTCGGTAGTCTTTTTATTATTATTATTATTATTATTAGTTTTCTGGGAGGCTGCATTAGCTGTTGTGAAGATTTCTGTGTTTATATTTTTAATCAGATTTTAACTTAGTTAATTGCACTTTGGGCATTTAAAAGAAATCTTGAGCCTGCAGAAAAATACTTGTGCTTGCACTGCTGTGAAAAGATAAGGGCTGTCTCATTAAGCCATCCCTACTTTTGCAATTAATTTCAAATTCATGGTGCTATTCATCAAATACCAAAGGCAACTTGTCTGTGATAATATTTAACAATACTTCAAGCCTACTTCGCGTAGAGGAGCTAGAAAGTATGATATGTCTATTCTCACAGATGTGCCAGCCCATGTGCTGTGCTGCTGTTTATGGTATGGAGCGGAATTATGGTAGAAAAATGATGGTATTAAAGTATGAATTATTTATAAATGACATGATTATTCATTTTACGGAATGTTTTTAAAGGACTGACCCTGACCTGCAGAGAGGTTGCTTGCACCCCTGTGGAAGTGTAAGTAGCAATGAAAAAAATCCACTTATCTGAACCTTTCTAGGAGGTATCTCAAATGATTATTTTTTGCTGAAGATAAGTGAAATGCATAGGACAAGTAAGGGGAAAAAAAACCCATGAGGAACTCTTGTTCCTATTGAAGCTTAATGTAGCCTCTGTCTGTAAGATAAGCTTTGCTGTGAATTCTTCATCACAGCATATTCATGGAGGGAAGAAACAATAAAATGTTGATTTGTTGCAAGTGCATATGAGCCTCACGCTGCCAGGATCTCTAGAGGAAATCTGTGATTATACTGGGCCAGTTTGTTCAGTTTTTCTCTCTTTTACATCTGCTGGCCTTCTATTAAATTGTCATTGTCTTAAAGCATGTGAGAGAGAAATGAATTGCATTTCTCGACATGCTGTGACAGTGAAATATTTAGCCTCTCGGTCTCCAATCATACTCATATGTATGTTTGATAGTGTGGGGATGACACCAACAGTCGCTGCAGCTTGACATTCCACTTATTACATGTTCTTTTACATTTTGTATATCCTCTTTTACTTTAGGCTACAGTTAGGTAATCATACGTGCGTAGTCACATCAGTAGAAGCATATGTGTGTGTGGTTTTGTTTTATATATTTGTAGGTTATGTGGAAATGCTCTGTCTATGCACAGTGAGTTTTGAGTTTGAATGCATAGATATCTGTGTGTGTGTGTTCCAGGTGTATAGTGTATTCTTTATGCAGTTTGTGCAATGTACATCTCTTATTGTGCGTATGCACCCAGAAATGTGTGCAGTAAGTATATGCAGAGCTATGTAACTTCCCTCTGTGCACTTGCTTGTTAAAAACCTGCTGCTTTTATGTGCTTATTTTTTCTTATCCATGCGGAGGTACCTGGCCAGCAATGTGAAGTATTTGTGCCTGATTTTATATCAGATTCTCTGTGTAATGTAGCATTTCCTGTATTTGTACTCACAGTTTTTATTTTAAAGGATGCTGTTTGTTTGTGGTTGTTTTAATATATAAATTTCCTCTTCCAAGTAATTTACATGACTAATATTTATTCGTATTCCTGTAAGTTTTTGTTGTCAGTCACAGCATTGTATTTTCAGCTACACGTGTCCTTGGAAACATGGTTATGTTTACACCTAAAGAATATAATTTATTTTTTTTTTTTTGGGGGGGGGAGCCTCCTACATGTGGTCACTAATATAGATCATGATGTCCTCAAACAGTACTATAAAATACATATTCCATTTCAGTGGTCCTCAGTCCTCACCCAAAATCCTATGGTGTTTGTTTTGTGGTTGTTTTTTTGTTATGGTTTGCTTGTTCAGAAGTAAAAATGAGACTGAATTATGTACTGCTATTTCAGATAGTATTAATTACTTTTAGAGGATTTTGGTTTTGCATTTTCTGTAGCACTTTGGAGAGTAACTTCAATAGATATGGTAGAACATTGCTTTTTGACGTGTATCAGTGAAGTCTAGTGAAGGGACTTATGTATTTGCTATGTTAGTGTTACAGAAGCTTTAAATCTCTTGGGTTTGTTTACATAATGCTTGTAATGTTCTTCAACTAATTTGTATTTCCTTCAAACAAAGAAGAGCTTTTCTCTTTGCTGTTCCTTAATATAGCAGGCTTGCATTAAAGGGAATCTTGTCGCATTTCCAGTTATTTTCCTCTTCTAAGAAGCATAGCTTTTTAATCATCATTTCTCACTTCTTTTAAAACTGAAATAAAATGTATATATTTTTTTTTACTTCAGCTTCCTAGACTTGCTAGGAAAAGTCTACTGCAAGTCAGAGCGATACAGGGATTTTCACGGAGTGCAAGACAAGCATATGCTGGTTTTCTTTACTGCTGAGCACCTAATTCTTACTGTGGGTCACCATTCGGAATTTGTATGAAATCTAGGTGGAATTTTCTGATTTAGATCAAAATTTACAAGGCAAAAAAAATATTAGAAATATAAATTTTTATTTTTCATGTCACTAAGAACATTAAGCATGGAATTGGAGAATGGTCTCTGTATACTGCAGAAAGTTAGTATATTGGGGTGTACGTAATAGACGTTCTTTGGTCTAATCCATTTATAATGTCCTTGTACAGACTTGTGCACATTTATAATATATGTGGTAACCTACTGAAATGTGATGTTACCTTTATGCATGTGAGAAGAGTCTAAATATAGCCTTTTATCATGTATTGAAAATTATATTCCCTTTCCCTGAGTTAAACCTCTTTGCAGATCTTTATGTGGGAGGGCAGATTCTCTTAAAGGCTTGTGTGTTGACAGCAAACTGTAAGATAAAGTGATTTGAGTTTTTTCAGGTTATTGCTCTGTAGGTTAGTGTGGATGTCTCTTACTCCTCTGTATCTTTCCATGTTGCTATAAGTGAAAAAAAAACCAAAACCCTGTACATCTCCTTTTCATCATTTTGATTGGAAGTACATACCATATGTAATGCGTTTTGGCAGCACTTACCTAGCCAAAGAAAACAAATTAATATTAGCCATGCTGAGGGGTGTCAGAAGTATCACAGATGTGTCGATTCAGCTTTGCTCTGTCACACACTCTTTCCTTAAACAACTGGTCAAGCTGTCACAAAACGTAGTGTGGCTACAGCTTGATTCTAATAGGTGTGATCAGAGATTGATGGCTTTGGCAAGTTAGAATGAGAAGATGATGTGGAGTTACTGTTGCTTGTTTCGAGTGGCTGCAGGAAAAAGCCGAACAAACAAATAAGTTTAAAGAATAGGTAAATAAAGGGTAAAAATGTAAATAATGAATTATAAGCAAGTTGTCATCCCCCCCCTCCCCTTCCACAGGCTAGCTAGACATTAAGCAATTTAAAGTCCTGCAGATGTGGAGATACTGGAAGTGTAATGAAAAAGTCTATCTAAAATGTAGTGCTGACTTGTTCCCGAGCATTTCTGAAATTCCTTCCCATATAAAGGTGCCAGGACTGGTGGGGAGACGAGGGAGGTGGCTTGTTTTAGGCAGTCTATCCCTATTCGTGATACTGCTCTTCTTTTTCCCCTTTCCCCCTATTTCTGGTTTTGGTTCTAGAGCTGTTTTCGGAAGAAACGCTTGTTTTAACCTCACATGTGACTATTTTGGAGGAAATACAAGACAGGAAAAAATCTAATAAAGAATAAGTTAACAAAATGGCAAAATCATACCCCGTTATGTACTCTTAGCTGTGCTCTTAGTATAGCCAACTACTGGTAGTTTGTCTAATTCTCCATATATTAAAAGGCAACAGAGAGGAAGGATCAATCCATTTTCTATGTATTCTTTAATTTCTTTAAGAATATTTTTTTCCTGTCTTCAAATTGGGTTTGGTTCTCATCTTTCTGGATGATGAATGCTGGTGTCCTTTTATGTTAAAGTTGGTATTTTCTCGGTCTGCAGTATGCTCAGTTCACAAGTATTAATGCTAAAATAGTTTTCTGAGAAATTAATCCTAAAGTCTGTGAGGTTTTCTTTAGCACAATTATTTTACTTTTTAATAAATATAAATTATTTATTTTAGAATTAGAAAAAGAAAAGCTGGTAAAAACTAAAGCTTAAACCATCTTAAAACCAAAGAGATTTAGAGTATGTTTCTGAAAGAAAGCACACATGGATTGCCAGCAGAATTAGCTTTGAAGAATGCTAAAATTCTCACAGCAAAATGTGGATTTTTAATTCCTTTTAATCCTTTTCTTACTGTTCTGTGAATGCAGGATTTCCTTTACTAAATCATACTCACTTTTTGAGCAGCGCAACAATTGCTTGGCAGCGTTCTCCTAGCAGCCGTTAACGTAGTGGGACAGATGAGATGTTTGGGGCACGAAATGCCATGTCTTTAACCAACTGTTCCTGTGAGCATAAAAGGGGGGCGAGAATCGGATTCCCACTAACTGAGCGAAGCTCACGGGCACTCTTGCCGTTGTTCTCGCGGGAGCTGCTTTGGGCCCCAGTTGGTGCTTGGGTGATATTTAAAGAGCCGAGCGGGCACTGACATTAGGATGGATGACACCTGCCCCATCAGTCACCATGCCGCAGTGTCACAGATGGAGAAACAACAATCGGCTGAATTACCCGGCGCTGCACACTTGGCTTAATTCAGCTCATTGTTCCTTGGCAAATCCGGAGAATGGGAGTCCAGGCACAAGATGGGCTCAGGTGGTAGCAGGTCCATCAGAGGTGTTCAGCTAAAGGCTCTCGGAGGGGGTGGGGTGGTGGGAAGGAGCGCTTCACGCAGAGGACCGGAGCTTCAGCTCCTAAAGGAGGCTGTAACTAACCAAGAGCTGGAACTGGGATTTTCTCACAGTGTTCAGGGACTTCTCCTTTAGCACAGCCAGGTTAATGTTTAACTCTTTAAATACTGCATTGTAGCTGTCATTGGGAAGCATGGAGGGAGATGCTGCATGTGTTTCCTATGGCTGTGCAGTAAGCAAAAGCTTCAGAGCCATGGCCCTTCTGAAGTACTAGGTCTTTTCTTATTTCTCAGTAGTTAGCACTGAAAATCCAGCATCTGAGACACTGAATGAAAGGGGGGAGTTGCTGAGAGGCTTGTTTGGAGAGAAGGAGGAGGGTTTGGGGTTTGTGATGGGTCTTTAAATCTTAATGGCAGAGGGAGGTTGATCGTGAGACATCATGGTCATGTCATGTTCCAGGCAAAACCATTAAGGGCATTTAAATGCCTTCAGACACTGTAACTATTTTTCTGTCTTCTTTTCTTTCGTATTTTTTTTATTTCTTTTTCTTGCCCTTTGAAAATCAGAGACAATTCCTAGAAGACAGGAGAATTAAAGAAACAAAAAAGCAAATAGAGATTATTTCTCTGCTCTTATATTCTGTGTCAGTATGTTTTGAATTCATTTGAATCCTACTGCTTCTGTGCTCTTTTCTCAAGTAGCACCAGGCGATTACCTGGTGAAATACTGAGATGGAAGTGTTATTCTTACTTTACAAAATTCTTCAGTTTCTTTTTTCCCCTCCTTTTTAATTTGTTCTCTCCCCACATCCCTTTTGTGTTCCGGTGCTATAGAGTGACTGTGTTTTTGTTGTAAGCTAATTCACTGATGCTGTTTTTGTTACAACTAATGTCAAGCAGAAAACCTGTAGCATGCCAGGAGCAGCCCACAATATATTGAAGACACAGCTTATGTTTGATTGTGTGTAAATACAGTTAGGTAGTTGGGTTTATCTGATAGCCTGGCAGAGAGAGAGGAGCAGTACAAACTGTTTTTAGTAACTGTGATGTTCATACACCTGATAAGATTGAGAGTGCTTTTGAACTACCGATATGCTTTGAATAAGAAAAGAATAGTCACATCCATTGGCACAGGCTTATCAGGAATGGAGTAAAATGCCAGCACTTTTGCATTAGCAAAAGTAAATATTTTAGACACTTTGGGCCTTTTTTCCATTTAAGTTAAATAGCAGGGTGCTTTTGAGTTGTCTGAAATGAATGGAAGGATTTATTACCTTTACAAAATTACAGGTGAATATGTTGAGAGGGGAGTCCCCAGAAACAATAACAGCTCTTTTGATAAGTGGCTGCATCTATTCATGCTTTTGGTACAGAAATTCAGTAATTTTATCCTCTCTTGCTCTGTGAAGTACAGCGCCTAACTTAAAATGTGCAGTTATTCGTAGTGTAACATGCTTGTGAATTAATATACTGACAACACACTGATATTCAGCATATAACGTAGCTGTTCATAAAATCATGTTTGATCACTTACTAGTTTGTCCTCTGCCTTCAGTTGCTGTGTATTGTCGTGTTTGCAAAAGAATATATCTTGGATTCTTTGCTGGGAAGGCAAGGCATGATTCATCATTAACTTCCTCCAGCAGGCATGAAGCATGCTTGGATACACTATTATCTTCTCAAAGTTTGCTGGTTATGATTTTTTTATCTTTTTAGAATTCCAGGTTCTTTTTCTTTCACGTGCCTACAATTAATTTTGGGATATTCAAATTTGATGAATGATAGTGCTAGAGCAGATTTGATTGATTTTGGATGATTATTGATTGCTGCCAATGAGATCGCTGTGACACTGTGAAATCAATGGTATGTGATTAAACCAAGGCACTGCTGTTCTGTACATTAGGCAGCAGTTGGCTATTTAGGAACTGAATGTTCACAAGCTATAAACTGAGAAAATGTTCAGATTTAAATAGTCCTTTGTTTGGCATTTACTCACCAAAATATGTTTCTTGGGAAAGTTAGCTTTCCCAAGTGCAGGCATTCAGTAAAGGAAAGGTCATTGATTTAAGGTTTATTAAGTTTTAGCTAAAACCAACTGGCTCCATTTGGGTGTAAAATAATTTAAGTACATCCTGCAGGAAACTTTCATGCTTTAAAGCTGTTGCTCAAAGGTTTCATTCTTCTATGAAGATGTCAACTGAAAATATAAAAATGCATCACTGAAAATGTAATGGTTTAAAGATTCAAACGGAAATAAAAATTCCTGCCTGGGGAAAGCACTATAATCAAACTAAAGTAGTCTTAACTGTGTTTTATTTTTTGTGGAGGCCATACCTGAAAAGAGCGCTCGAAGGCAGCAGGTAGCGAGGTTGATAGGAATGCCAATTCTTCTTTCTTTATTTTATTTTATTCTCCCCCACAGACGATGATAGCCTAGCTTTGGAATCAGCAATATACTGCTATACTAATACTAGACAATGTGTAAGCTGCTGCCACTTCTGAAATGAAGTATCCTGGCATTTAAGTCAACTTTAGAATCTGGCAAAAACCCCATCTGGCAATATCACAATCCGGCTTCTGAAGCGTTTTTATTTCTGAGAGCTTTTTATGCCTTTTTATGTCTTTGTAGCATATATAAATTTCTGAGGAGCAGTGGCCTGGATGTACACTTGATGGATGAGTGGGGTGGGACTTTTTCTCCCTCCTTCTCCTGCTTTTTTTCCTCCTGATTGTTAAAAATGTGTGATTCTTGTGCATTAGGTAATGCTGGAACAGGAATGCTGCAGATGCAGCTGTTTGACAAAATTACCGGGGGGGGTTTGGGTACCGTTGTTAGATAATTTAGCAGAGATTTTCTAAGGTATGAAGGACAGCTTTCTGCTAAGCTCTTAACTTCCGTCCTATGATCTCTTTCCCTTTTACTGATGGTGGCCGGATTTAAAATTACATGGGATGAATGCCATTCATTTTAGTAGATTTTGGATCATTCCCTATAATTGATTTTAAAAATGAATGATTTGGTAGTATTTTAAAAGGAAACAATGAAGAAATGGAGCTTGTGTTAAAGGATTCACTGCCAGGATGTGATATTTGCGCCAGTATAGAATTGCCTAAGGGAGTGTGACCAGGCAATACTAAGATTACCCCATAGTATTTTCTGTGTGAGCTTAAAAGCAGTTCTGGCATTGGGCAAGTTTGGTTTTGTGTTGACTAAAGAGGAGGTAGAAATCCTTCAGATGGAGATGGTAAGGCAAAGTGAGACTGACCCCTTTTTTTCCCTTGATTCTGCATCTGAATTGCAAGAGAGCTTGAAATGCTGAATTTACATAAAGATTGATTGGTCTTGATTTGTTTCTGCTGATGGGTTTGGGATGACAAGCTGTAATGCGGAGTACCAAGCCTGCTGGATGCATATTATCTTCCTATATAGGCAGAAACAACTTGGTGTTCCATGCAGAATCAAAAAGTGACAAAGGATGGTCATGGTCGTTCAGCACATCTTTCCCTATAAGATGCAAAATAAACTTTAGTAGATGGAGAATTGCCTTGACTGGCCTCCAACCAACCTCTTATTTATGAGCAGGTTCATACAGCTTTTAGGAGATACAGAGAGTTGGCTCTTGGACAGAAAGCATTTTTCTACTTTCTCTTTTGTCGAAAGAAATAGGCTGTGATGGTGTAACAGGATAAAGGAAACAGTTCACTTTCCAAGTATTTTGATGTTTCTTTGTGCTGTTCTAGTCATATAAAGAGTACCTTAAAGTAGGTGTAAAAAGTAATATGTCCTACCCTCCGTTTTACAGGCTTTTCTAGCGCAAAACTTTGCCTGTAGATAACAGTGCCTACATCTGAGTGTCTGAATCAGTAAAGTTGCATGTCATTTCTGTATGTGATCTCAATGCAGTATGCATCAATGTGTTTGCCAAACAAAGGAGTTTGACTGTCACTCGTTTTCCTTTCCTTGATTTTCTTACTCTCTCTGGATATGAACACTATGTAACTCCAGACCTGGTCCTTTTATCACAGATTACCTTTCTGTCTTGGGTAGCGCATTCAGTCTTCCGTACAAATGAAGCCATTGGTGTGTTTTACTGCTGGGATCAATGGGAGGCAGATCTGACTTTATGGCTTTTTTTTTTTTTTTTTTTTTTTGTTCTTGAATGTGTAGATCAGCATTGTGATTAAAAACACCCCCCCCCCAAAAAAAAAACGCAAACCCGCTGTTTTCTTGAACAGTAATATCTAAGTTTCATGTGCAAGCATGTTAAAGGAAGTTTATTGTAAATTTGCAGCAACCTTTTCCTGTGACTGCCCACAAAAAGATGCTTTAGCAACATTCAGTGCTTCCTTTAGAGCAAAGTCTATTATTTTCTTAGGCACAAAGGAAAAGGTGAGTTACACAGCATTTATTTAGAAAGGTTGCGTCCGTGACGTTTGTCTTTAAAATTTGCTATCTGGAGAAGAACTCCTCGGCATAAGGACTAAATATAAGCATTGCACTTAAACGCTGATGTTAAGTCAGGAGTAGCAGGGTAAGGAAAACGAGGCATGGTTGTCAGTCCTTCCCTTGTACTGTTGAGGTTTAGTTCCACTTTAGTGGCTGGGGTTTTGTTGGAGCCGGTGAGGGTTGTCTCGGAGCAGCACAAACCACAACCCATCAGCAGGCTGCTGGTCAGCAGCAGGTGTGAGCAACATAAAACAGGATTAGCGCGGAACCAGAGTGTGCACTAAAAACAGAACCCCTGCCTCGGTTTTACAAGGGCAGTAAGATAGAAGCACTCTCGTGGTGTTTACTAAACAGTGTTCAGTGGACTATGTAAATGGCTCTGCTCAGCTGCAGAGGAATAAGCGCAAGAGTCGAGATTTTTAAAGACACTTCTTCCTCTTTGAAGAGTAGTGTTAAACCAGAGGCATAGAGGAAAATGTCAAAGGTGTTCACAACGCTTTGTGCTTTGGGTTTTGCAGCAGAGGGAAGGGAGGATGAAATGTCAGCATTTGGTGTTTAATTTGTTTGGTCACTGACAGAGCAGATAAAATGTATTGTCTTTTTGAAATTGCACCGTTATGATTTAGGGTTTAATGCCTGCTGCTTTCTTCTGTACGCATTTCCTTTGAAAAGGAGCTTTTCCATTCCTACACATTTGCATGTTTGGGAGCTTTTAATGCCATGTGTTTATTATATCTGTTACATTCAATGTCAGTATCTGCTCTTGCTTACTGCTTGATATTAAAAGTAAGTGCGATACATGTGCAGTGGAAGCAGAATTTACTTGTTGTTATATATTAGGATTGTTTATATGCTACTTCCATTTCTCTGCTTTTATTAGTGTATTACCTGACTGGAGAAATTTTCATGTTTGAAATGTTCATGTTTTAGGTAAAGGTGTGTTTAAGTTGATGTGATTTTCATACATATTGTGTGTATTTATACTAACATGAGGATTTGTTTACTGGGTTGGTTTCCCACACCCTCCTTCTGTTCTGTTTCTTGGATGAGAGTTTGAAACAAAGGTTAGTATCTGTCAGGCTGCATTTATACAATGGATATGGTTCGATTTTAAAGCAGCCTAAACAAGAAAAAAAAAAACAAACAAACAGAACCAAACACACACCCAACAAAAAAAACAGCAACCAAACCCAACAAATTCCCCTTCCCCAAATCCCTCCCAAGACCAAAACCCCAACACCACAATAAACAGCTCGTTTTACAATCTCAGCTCTAGGAAAACTCATTGGTTCTTCTGTTCACAGACCTCAAATGAGAATCTCATCTTTTTAAAAATCAACTTCATGGTGTTTATATCAAGTCCAGTTCAACTATAATTATGTTGTCTTTGCTGTGATGCTCTCATGGGATTGGGATTGACAGTTACTTTCCTCGTAGAACAGAATAAAGTTGCTTTGCTTTTTGGCTGTGGTTTTTTCTTGCCATTCAGCAGCAACTCCTCACAAATTACCAGACCATAGATAGGAGTTTAGCTATGCATAATTTTGTTACTGAAATGCCTTTATGAACAATAGCTGCATTTATAAGGTCCAATTCCTGTCTCCGCAGCCACCTGTGCAGCCCAACTCCTTTTGCTGTCAAAATGTCCCTATGCACTTCTTTAGAGATGCAGGTCTGATTTTTGTGGGGATACCGTGGGCTTCAGATGATGAGGGTTTTTGCTTGTGCGTGGTGTCCACAAAGCGGTGGCAAGCATTGCACAAGATTGCATTCAAAGTTTGCATTTAAAGTTAAAAAGAATTGAGCATGTTTCTGAGCAAAAAATAGGCAAGAATTAATATAGTTTCTAAAATACCTTGAGTGATCACATCACCTTGTTAGTGGATTTATTAAATCCATTAACACAAATTATTTAAAGATAATGCCTAAACTGTGAAAATATGTCTAAACCAGAAGGAACTTGGTAACAGTCTTGTGGCCTTACACTGATTTCATTCTTTCTTCCCGTTTTTTTCTCTACATACAGTTACATGTACAAATAATTCAAATGCTGAGAATATGCATGACCAGTTTCAACTATGGGTTTTGCTATTGAAAACAGGATTTTTCATTGTACTAACTTAACCATCATTAGAGAAACAAGCTTACCCATATAATATAACACACTGTTTGAATCTCAGTTTGGTTCTATGGCTGCAGCTCCAATAGTGTGTGTTCCTGTTGTGACAGCCTGGCAGTGGATCAGAGGTTTATTTTTAAAGAGGGTGTTCCCTGTGTGTTCAGAGTTCTGTTCATTTATTGTTGTTGAAAAAATAGCTTATGTCATCATAATGAAATCATGACTTGTTGTGATAGCATTTGTAACCTGACTGTAAAATGTATTGCTTTTACCTTCCCTCTGTGATGGTGCAAACTAGTTACTATACTTTGAAACTATTCTGGAGCTGGTAGTGCATAGTTCACCATTTCTAGAAGTTGCTGGTACCAAAATCTATTGCATAGTTTTGTCCGTTTGCTTGTATGATCCCTGGATTCACTCACCTTTTTTGTTTTACTTCCTCTTTTTTTATGTAAGACCATGAAGTTCAGGATTTTCAGTTAGGACACATAAGCATACAGAAGTTGTGCTGCTTATCCAAAGTTTATCTGAAGTGCTTAACCTCTTTGGCCTCAGAATTGCTCTTGGGCATCTTGTGAAAGCAGCCTGTCCCTTGAGGTCTTCTGTCATTCCTGGCTTCTGCCAGGTCAGAAATAAACAAGAATGAACTTTTTTCATAATAGTGCTATGTCTTCTCCCTGGGCCAGATGAAACTAGATGCTATATTATTATGTTAATTGTTATCCGAGTCCCTGCTGAGCCTGTTTAAATCCCAGAAGAGGAAAGTTCCTGTTTGTTTCAGGCTTTAGTTGCTGGTTTTGACCAGTCCTTGTTTACCCATACTGGTTTATTTACAGTCAGGTTTTGTTCCAGTTATACCAGTATGCTTGAAGAGAGAAGACATGTCCTGACTTACACTTTTTCTTTTAACTTCAACATTATGTAATTGCTCATTCTGATTAAAAAAGAAAAGCTGTTTTGACTCAGTAGTTGAACATAATTGCAAATTGATTCCATATGATTTACCCTGTTATTAGTTAGTAATTCTGTTATGGTAGTACATAGAGGCCCCAGTTATCCTACTGTGATGTAGGTATATAGGTAGTTCTATTTGAGAGCTTTGATGACTACAAATGCAAGCAGTTCATGAAAGATGCAGAAAAGGGCAAATCATACTTGTTAGTGTGGCAAGTGTGTGTATAAAATCTGTGTGGTTTTGTACTTTTCACACAATAAAAGTCATAACTTCAGGCTAACAAGGAAGTATGGATCATTTTATTTAGATCAGCACAAATGTACCTGTTTGAGGGAGAGGTGGGTGGTTTCTTCTGCGTCAGCTCAGACAAGGTGCATTTAGTGGAAAGGAGGTAGAGTGAAAAGCACTGTGAAAGGGCGATGGACAGAGCAGGGAGCAATGCAGGCTTCTGTTGTTGGCATAGCACAAGGAGTGAGAGAAGAGAAACAAATCTGGACAGTATAGTATTGCGTTGAGTATCTAACTGACTGTGTACATTTAATACCTCTTTTCAATGTGATTTTTGTAAATTGCCCTTGAAGCAGTGATTTCAATTAATACGCTGAATCAGTTGCCTGCTGGTTTGAGAAGAGTGTGAAGTTAATCACTTCTGCTCGTTTGGACAGCAATACATTGTGGATAAAAAGAGTAACTTCTATGGTGCAGTGACACTGCCATTGTACCACAGGTATGTCAGGTGTGTTCTTGCTGAAAACCCATTACAGCTTTTTCTTACTGTGTTTTGCCCAGCGTTCCAGAGAGGAAAGCTACATATTACTGTGTTAATTTTTTGCAATTGAAGAAAAACTCAACTTTTGTTGGTATTTTCCCTAAAAGTATAAAATCTTTTGTAGTAAACTGTTAGTTTTATAGATCTACTCAAATGGGAAGCAGAAGAATTTCAGTCAAGGAATATACTGTACGGAAGGAAATAGGGGATTTTCATCTAAAAGCACTGACCAGGTACCAGAAGACACATAGATTTATACATAAAAAAATAGAACAGTTACCTGCTAGTGAAAAGGTAGAGGCATTTGGAAACTGAATCAAAATGTTTGTGAAGTAATGAGTTTAAGATCTTTATAAGATTTCAGGCATTTATTGTTTTATGCACACCACTCAGTTTGCTGGAGAGTCAAGATGGACTTTCCTTCTTTAAGCAAAGAGAGAGAAACACTTCTTACATGCTCTGAAGTAAATTGCATTTTGAGTTAAAAAGCAAATAAGCATCTGGTCGCTTATTTAACTAATTCGTATCATATTGTACGTAAAGGGTGTTGGTTTTTTTTGTTTCCTCCCTCTGCATACTGCTTTCTGCTGCACTGATGCTAATGTACCTGGAAGGGAAAGGCAGGCCAGGCTGAGGCAGGCAGCGTCAGACAGGGCGGTCTGCCATCTGTCCCACCTGCTGCATTCATGTGTCCATCTGGTTACTGCAATAGCTCATTGCGGGCTTCCACAGAAGAACATTCGGGCTGAAAAGAAGGCAGTGTGAATTATTTAGGTAGCTAGTGTAAATAAAGAGAGGGGGAGAGGAGCGAAGGAAAGGGGGGTGGGATGTGAGGAGAAAGCACTCTCTTTAGTCCTAGATGCTTTGGAATGTGTTAATGCTTGAGAGCATTTGATTTGCATATAAATTTAGATGTATAGATCATTGTGGAGATTACAAGCCAATGAGTTTTATCTAGATTTAGATAGCTCTCAGCCTGGTTTGCACATAAAATATAGCCAGTTTCAGGAGGAGAATCTTTGGGGATTTTAAACCTAAGTGAAACTGATGAAATGTAATGCTTTTAGGTATTAATTTAGCAGAAATAAAATATTTCCTTTAAGGGCTTTCCATGCCCTTTGTTAGCCAAGAATTTATAGCGACTTTGCATAGTAGGTGCATTACACGCATTGTGTGGTTTTGATTTGGTTATAGTTAGTTACATTTTTAGTCACAAGAGCAAAAGCAGTTGACAAATGCGTTCCCTTTTCCTCTCATGTTTATCAGGTGAAGATTAAATCCAGTCACCGAACAAATAATTTTCCAGCTGTCAGTGTATTTATTATTACACAGGCAAATACATACACAGGCTTTTCTGCCTCTATAAACGTACATGGAGCGCTGAAATCTTTTTAGGTATTTTTAATGGGGGTGAGCAAAAAGAATTTCATAGTGTTAGAGTGGCCTTGAAAAAATAAATAGGTTTATTATAAAGTTGCTTGCTTGGATTTCAAAATGACCACCAGAAGGTTTAGGCAATGGTGGGTTATTTATTGCTAAAATGGAATTATGTTTAGAAAAAAGTCATCAGTGATAGATTTGAGCATAAGAAATTTACTTGCATTATTCTGTTGTAAACATTTTAATGGTGTTGTGCCAGACTTTCTGTGTGTGTGAAACATTAGACCAGTGTTGTGTCTAAAACAAAATGAAAGATTGGCTTCATATTTTGATATATTTTCTGATGTCAGAGTCTTCTTGCTTTCAGATGCCAAGTTTTCACTTTCCTGGGCCAATAAGTAAACCCAGGATCATCTTACAAGGAATCCTTGAAATTGTGGGAGGGTTTTGTATCATTGTTTTGCCCGGCTGTAAATCTGCAGAAGAAAGGGACATAGGATCTTGAAATCCCAACAGCCTGGCTACTTCTGTCAGATTTGCATGAAATTCAGCTGCAGCCTTCAAAGGGATTTGAGTGGATTGGATTCTTTAAGGTTAGTCCATGTCAAACCTATTAAGTTCAATTCACATGCAAACCCCTTTTTAGGTTTTTTTATAAGCCAGTAAGGCTCTAGCTACTATTAAGGTGACATCGTGTACTTGCCATAGAAGGCCCGTGGTAATGGATCACCCTTTTGGCAAGTGTAACTGACCAGTAATCCACTTTGTCATCTTTCAGATTAAAAGATTCTGTGTCCTATATCTTTCTCAGATTGAAGAGGTTTTTATTTACAAAAGTTGAGACCCTGGAAACTATTTTAAAGCATCTGAATCAATAGGAATATCCATCTTCCATCTCAAATGGAGTCCCTGAAGCTATGTGATCCCCTCATTAAATGAAGATTAATTTAACCTGTGAAAGTAACTTAAACTCTATGTTTTTAACTTTCCATGTCTGAGTTCTCATTTTTCCTGTAGATTGACTCTAGTGAGTTTTAGGAGTACAGTGTATGTTCTGTGGTCAATCAGGAAACAAGGGGGGGGGAAATGATGATACCGTTTTATGGTGTATAAAAGGGTTAGTGGCTACTTAAGAACTGCAAGGATGTGGGTTTAAAAAGCAGAATTTAATTTTTCATTTAAAAGCCAACAGGAGGAATTCTGTGCATCTCAGATATTTAGGCCAAAGGAGTATCAAATGAAGATACTTTCTCAATTAGATACTGTCAGAGTAAATGGATGTTAGTAGGAATTTGGGTTAAGTAAGCAACGCCCATCCTTCTCTGAGGTTGCTTTACACCCGGGAGCTTTGTGCCCTACATGAGGTCTGCAAGATTTGCCCTTCGTTTTACGACTGGCTATGTATTGTTACACTTGGTTTGACCATTGCCTAGGTTTTTATAAAATACAAATACTATATAACCAGGTGAGCTGAATCTTGAAATCAGTTGTGTGTTTACTGCATGAGATCAAATTCATCCACTTCTGCAGTGGCTGCGCTGGCACCTTGGTCTTCAGTTGTGTTCTGATGTCACCCAGACTCACTGAATTTTGCTCAGTTTTCAAGGTGTGTGAAGAGCAAGTAGTGTCTATACTTTTTCTCATTGCAGTGTTGGAACTTCACACTTCATGCTTAAGGAAGGCACTGCTTTCGGTTATGCTTTTTTGGATCAAAAATGGTTGATTTGTGTGTACTGGTTGAGGACAGAATCTCTTCATTTCACTTAGGGGTCCAGCTGTCTTTTAAAAATGTACATAAATAAGAACAGGAGAAGATGTACTTATTTCCACAGTTCAAGTTCCAAGGAAAGAAGCAAGCATCCCATGACATATATACCTCATGTTTAGAATGCCCTTTTTTTCTCGTGAAAGCTGAATCAGCTGCTTCTTAAAGGAACCACTATTTTGCTGAGACTTGGTCCTGCAAAGCTTGCATGCATAAGACACTTGATACAGGTAGTAAATTTCCTGGGCAAGTATTTGGAGGGAGGGGTCAATGGATAATAAACCCTTTCCAGTTGGCCTGGTTCACTTGCATCTTGTACAACAAATATGTAGATTTTCCAAATATAGAAGAGAATAAGATTAATAAGTACTATAATTGTTCTGTGTTTGCCTTTCTTTGTCTTTTAGTGTTCAGCATCCACGTAAAGAAGTGAAGTTTCTCTGACCGATGCTCAGACTTCTTTGTTGTGTTTCATGACCTCTAATAGTAATTCTTTTAATAGATTACCTAAACTGGGAATGTGTTATCCGATAAAAGATGCATGTAGGACATGGAATTTTGTATTTGTGTGTAAATTCATAATTGTGCATCTAAACATTCTTCATTGATAACACTTAAGGCATTCAGGGTTGTAAAGAGATTGCAGCTTGTAATACTGATTCCTTGTAGTATTAATATGCCTGTTGTACATCATGATTAATTATATGGGCTAAGTAGCATATACTAGCATTTATGTTTTTATTTGATAGCATTCCATAAAGCACGCTGTTTTCCTGCTTCTAGGTTAGTTAATTGTGGTGTTACATGCATTTTTCATGTGTTAGTATTCAGGGAGGTAAAGTTAGTGTTTTGCTGAGGGAAGAAAGGGGATGAAAAGGATGTCTAGATGTGTGAATTCGCTTTGGCACACACAACTTTGTTGTTGAGAATATTGTGAATATCTCATTGAAGAGTATAGTCATGTTGCCAGAACTATGTATCTGTGTTTTCTGGTGAGGTGGTTCTGGCAAGAGGGTAATTTGCTATCAAGTTTTTTAGAGTGATGGAATAAATACAGAAAGCCTGTATGGATGCTACTAACTTCAAGTGAAAAATAACAAATCTGCCTAAAATTTGTTGGCATAAACAACTTCATATTCTAGTAACATAAACAGAGGTAGTCATTCTTGTTCTTATTTATACTTGTTGGCAGTCCCTGAATGGGAAGTAGAATGCGAGGAGCAGGGCAGACAGAGAAATGTTAAATGGCAGAGAGGTTAAATTGCTTCAGTGACGGATTGTCTCCAGAAAGGCACTGAGTTGGTTTAAGGGTTGGTTTGGGAAACCCTAAATTGAACCCACTTCTCTACTGTTCATCTATTGCATTGCTAGTGTTGCCAGTCACTTATATTTTATAAGAACAGAGTTTACTTCCCAAAATGTTTAGAAAGCATTGAGGAGGTTTTTAAAAAGCCAAGCAAAAAACCTTCAGTTTCATCAGCTGCAAAAACGGTTGGAGTTTAACTGTGTTATTTTATTGTGATTATAAAAAGTAGTCTGGATTTTACTCTTGCATTATGATCATTGCAAAACACAGAAGTATCTATCAGGAATCTAAAGAGAGATGCAGTTCCTCAGTTAAAACCTGTATCAGTTTCTAAACAAGTCTGTGCTCCTGGTGGAGATCTCTCATTGCAGCAGTGTAATTCTTACAGGAAGAATATTGCATCCTATCAGCCAGCCTTAAAACATTTTCCTTTGGAAAGCCTCACCATACGAGCTGGGATTCCAGGAGGATGTGCGCTCAGTCCCTCTTCAGACAGAATGCGCTCAATCTGTTTCAGACGAGTTCCCCGAAAGATGGGTTAAATCAACTGATTGAGCTGATTTTCTCTCTTGAGGTGATATTTTATTTATATGATAAAATGCTTGGAAAGTGATTAATTTGTCAGGGGAACATCTTGTTACTGTAAATTTGCTGAATGTGTAATAAAATTGCCATAACACAGATGGGAAAATGAAGATCTTTTAAAATGAAATAACTGAGCAGTCTGCCTACAATTTTAGCACTTAAAATTAACTTAGTTGGATTTCTTTGTCGCTTTTACCCCTGGAAAGACGCAGGCTGTGGAGGATTTGTGACAAGGGGTTTGTATGTGAGCTGGGTGGAGGGAACAGAAATGGACTGTGTAGTTTTCCTTCTGCATCAGAAGGGACTGATAGATTTATTAAATTACTGCCAGCATTCCTTGATTGAGTGAATTTTTAGAGATTGAAATATACAGGTCAGATACTCCTTCCCAGTAGCAGGGAATTGAAAGAGAAGGGGACCTTTGGAGGCAAGTAACTCAAGTCAGTACATGAAATAGTGCTTTTGTGGAGGGTTGCTTTCAGATGACAGCTAAATTGTGTAATATACTTCTTAGTCTTTATAGCAATCTCTTACTGTATGCAATGTAACTTAGATTATATAGGGAACTACTTAAAAAAGGCACAAGGAAGGGATGCCTTCCATGTCTCTGAGTTGCAATGTGTAGCAAGTAAAAGTAGCATTAGTGAAGGAGCAGTGCCTTTTATTCATACGTTTTACTACTGTCTGTCCATCTGTCCACAGGAATGAGCCACTTATCATGCTTGTGCGTTTTTCCCTTTCAACTTAAAGAGTTATGAAAGGAAAACTCAATTTTTTTGTGTCCTTTTATGACAGGTAGACTGTGGTCATTTGGATTAAAAACATATCCATCACCACAAGCTGACAGGTTATTATTATGTCTTCTTTGAATATACAAATTCTATCCCTACATGCTGGAAGTCTAAGAATGGGAACTTTTTATATAAATAATTATCCTAGTAGTGATGTACTGCATACTGTTGCCATGTTTTTTCACTTTTACAGCATTCTTGGCCTTATCACTCATAACATAAATCTTAGGCTCTCATATTTAATACAACCTATAGGATAACCATTTCTGTATAATGTACAGTCAGCCAATCCCATATCATCATTGGGCTATCATTATCTGTTGTTCTGTGATGGATGTTCCAGTGGGTGTCCTGTTTTTGGATTTTACAGTGTGCTTGAAGAAGCCATCCAGGGGTAGATGAGAGTGACCTCCTTTAGGTGTTCATGCTGATCTCCACAAACACCCTCAGTTTATTAAGCTTCCACCTATAGATAATTAAAGATTTGAGTTTATTTGTGTTATCTGTGTTGCTCATAATTAATTTTTTAGAACTCTAGACTATTTATTCTATGAATCATGGAGTAGTTAGGGTTGGAAAGGACCTTATGATCATCTAGTTCCAACCCTCCTAATATGGCCAGGTGTCGTGGTTTAAACCCAGCTATAACTCACCCAGTTCGCTCACTCACTCCCTGCTCTTTCTTCCCCCCTGCCCCTGGAGGAGATGGGGAGGAGAATCAAAAGAATGTAACTCCCATGGGTTGAGATAGGTGATCCTGCCCCTCTACTCTGCTCTTGTGAGACCTCACTTGGAGTATTGTGTACAGTTCTGATGTCCTCAACATAAAAAGGACATGGAACTGTTCAGCCTGAAGAAGAGAAGGCTGCGTGGAGACCTCATAGCAGCCTTCCAGTATCTGAAGGAGGCCTATAGGGATGCTGGGGAGGGACTCTTCATGAGGGACTGTGGTGATAGGACAAGGGGTTACGGGTTCAAACTTAAGCAGGGGAAGTTTAGATTGGATATGAGAAGAAATTCTTTACTGTGAGGGTGGTGAGGCCCTGGAATGGGTTGCCCAGTGAAGTTGTGAATGCTCCATCGCTGGCGGTGTTCAAGGCAGGGTTGGACATAGCCTTGGATGGCATGGTTTAGTGGGAGGTGTCCCTGCCCCATGGCAGGGGGTTGGAACTAGATGATCTTAAGGTCCTTTCCAACCCTAACTATTCTATGAGATACAAACAGTCCAGTAACTAAGGTGTACCATCAATAATAATAATGACAAGGGAAATACAAGGGAAGAAAATACAACCGCTCACCCGCTGACGACCGAGCCATGAACTGACTCTTCCAGATTCCTGCCCCCAGTTTTTACATCCTGGGTGTGATGTGCTGTGGTATGGAATACCTCTTTGGTCAGTTTGGGTCAGGTGTCCTGTCTCTGCTTCCTCCCGCCTTCCCCTCCTCCCTGGCAGAACATGAGACTCAGAAAGTTCTTGGTCAGACTAAACGTTACTGCAACAACTAAAAACATCAGTGTTATCAGCGCTGTTCCCTGGCCGAAAGTCAAAAAACACAGTGCTGAACCAGCTACTAAGGAGGAGAAGAAATGACTGCTACTGCTGAACAGCCAGACAGCAGGAAACAATGCTGATATAAAGGCATAGTTGCTGTCAGACCCTCTACTGTGTAAAGAACCTGTGAAGGAGTGGAGCAGATCTGGTGTATGTTCTAGGCAGATGCTTCGTGAAATGCAGGTGGAATTCTATTCCAGACCTTAGTTCTCCCATGATAAAAAACGTAAAGCCCAATCTGGTTAAATTATCCTTTAATGTGCTCCCATGAAATGATCAGGGCTGATACTCAGTTTGCCGAGCAGCCTGAGCTTGCGCTGGAGCTAGTGAGGCACAAACCTTCTCAGGATCAAATGTGTGTGTTCATTTAGTTTAGTGATGGAATGCAGTGCTGTCTCCAGGGCCAGTCTTTCTTCCATTGCTTACCCAAGGACACTTGACCTCAGCAGAACTCTTAGATCTATGAGAAAGAAATATTTGATCCAGGCTTTATATTGTTGAAATACTTGGAGAATTTCTGTCATTAAAATACAGCTGAAATGTGTGGTCTGCAATATGGAGTTGTTAATACTGATCTGTTCATGTGAAGCTTTTCTTGGACAAGTCTTTCAGTGCTTCTTACCGCACAGATAACCACCGGTTCAGCGTGTAATCATTGTGGCATATAGATACAATTGCTTTGTAATTGCAAGTAGCAACCTCCTTGTTCTGAATGTAATAATTGGGCTGGTACATATTTGTTACTTCTGACAATTTTTCCTGGAATATGCTGAATTTCCTTCTTTTTTTTTTTTTTTTTCCTGTGACTCCCACCAAAATAGAAGGCAAAAGACAGAAGAAACCATTTCAGGACTTGATGAAAAGCTCATTCTGCAAACTTGCTGGAGTCATGCAAACATTTTCAAAGTGAAAGCCATTACTTCCTGACCTTTGCTGCTTATATCCAGAGGCAAATATGTGACATGTAAACCCAGTGGCATAAATAGGTTTGAATTGCACATTGTAATATGTGAAGAACAAGGAACTGTGAAAAGCCCAAGTTTTATTTGTTTATTATTTGTAAAAAATCTGTAATCACACATGAAAATCCATGACAGACTAGCAAAGACTTAAAATGCGTAAGTTTAGCTTCCACATACTCTGATTTATCTCAGCATGAGATAAATTTGGTCATCAGTACTATACCCAAGTAACATACTCCACTATTTGCTTTGTGTATTTTTAATTTCCAGTACTTCCAGAATCAAGAAAGACCAAGAGTAAGAATTCAAAGGAAGAAGTTTGTTTTTTTTTTCTTACAGTTTTCATTTTCAAGTGTTATGGGACTTTATAGTACAGGAATAGAAATGTGCATTAGCAACCAGGGGCTGATGTCACTCAAATGCTTTAGTGTAAAAAAAACCTTATAATAATAAGTTTAGAGTGCTTTGCTCACAGGGTCCTTTAGTGTCAGTGTGCATTTCTTTGGGGGTAGTAGGTTATAGTAATGTACTTCCATCTTGTTTATCAGAGTATCAGGACCTTAGACCCCCTGAAATCACAGGCTGGGTTTGGGAATAACACCATTAGCTAGTATTTGCAGAGCTTCAGAGTTGCTGGGTCTATTCCCCTGTCCACAAGGTTTTGACCTACAATGTATGGCAGATGTGCTGTATTTGCAATGCATTTGATTTTGGTTTTTCACCTATTCTTCTGATAAAAAATAACAAACCCAGCACTGTTTATAAAATTACCCAGATGATTTAAGCAATGTGGGAATCAAGCAATGAATATTGGAGGAGGAGACTTCTTCTGAATTCCTGTTGATCTTTAGAACTGACATCTCCATTCACGGATGTTTCACAGCAGTTAGAAATCTGTACTCTTTTTCTTTTACCAGGCATTTGCTTATGCATTACTCTTTCATATAATGAAAACTAGCACTCCTTTTTGGATTTTATAGAATATTAGAGTATTTCTTTTCCTGATGTTGCCTGCTTCTTCTATTTCAAATCCTGGAAAAAAGCCTCCAACAACATAAAAACCTTAGGCTATTCACAACTCCACATTGCTCACGACCCTGCTCATTACCCTGTGTGCTGGCTAAAGCCATTTTTGCCATAAGCTTTATTTTTGGGTGGGAAGGCTACACACAAGGAAATTTGGATTTCTTTGACAGAAAATAAACATTTTAATGTATGAATAAGAAGAGATCTAATTTAGCCTTAAAATAAATTTCCCATTTAGGAAAAAAATACGTATTTTAGAATAATAAAGGCCCTATA